>ML058408.1:5045000-5645000 GCA_003013855.2 Liriodendron chinense
TGTTTCGACTTCATGCTAGCCACTAGTCACCAGAGGTTCCTGGGACGCACAAGCCCATAGTTTTGCCCGACCACGTGAGAAACGGGACGCTCATAGCCCAGATCTACACGTGACAGTGTACGGGAGAAGTAGGACGCTCTAGCCTATTCTCAATTCCGTACACCCACATGGAGCCAAGTGAATGCATGACTTTAGTTTATCAGCTTTATTTAAGTGTTTTCGCATACAAACCGATTTAAATAAAACTCAACGGTCACTATGGGGAGTCGCAAGCAACCCAGCATAGGCCAACAGCACGAGATTAGTGTCCATAGCACCAACCCTGGCTCATGAGAATTTGTATACCATTAGTGTCCACTCATTGTCCCGTTTTATGATTTCATCATGTCCCAAAAAGCCAATGTTGTACATCATGACCAAATTCATTAAAATACTAGTGTAATATAAATGGATCCAATCAAGCATCATGTACATGTAATGATCCATTAACAAACAATCACTTCATTTCTCTCAATTAAGTCAAGATATATTCTTCCATCATGGACACCTCTCACGGGTTCCATCTCTCTACATCAAATAATTTTACCAACTTAGGGACAAAGAGTATACAATAATGGGATATCCATATAATGATCTTATACACATATTTCATATCACAATATGAAAACCAATGTTACTTGTAAAACACAGATTAAGGAAATAAGGGCACAGATTTCACAAAGATAAATAACACAAATACACATGCTTCTTAGTCAAAAATCTAAACAATGAATCACATCATTATATAATGATATTCATTACAAATCTTACATTAAACTTCATGTTATATGGATCAGCAATTCAAAACAAAACAACTTCACATGCCACAAAAGAAACTTATGATAATTATAATATTATTAATGAAAGGCTTGAAGGAAAATCCTCACCTTAGGATGGACTTAGAAGAAGAGGGTTGTAGCAGATCCCAGCCGCTGGAAAAATATGAGAAAGAACTCTCTTCTCTTCTCTCTCTCTCTCTCTCTCTCTCTCTATCTCTCTCTAGGGCATGGAGGGTAGGGTTAGAAGAAGGATTTGGAGGTGCGTAGTAGAAATATGGAGAGGGATGTGCACGCGAGGTCTTGTGTAATAACTTCTTGAGGTGGGTTTCTCAAATCTCAATATTCGGATGATTTATGATCAATTCTAATCTGTTCATCTTATTAAGCTCGAAGAGTAGAGTCAGAATACGTAAATTTCTTGATGATCCACATTCTAGATTGGCCGATCCTTGAAAATAAACTAACGGGTGCTAAAATGGGATAGATCTCAATTAACGGTTTACGCTTGATGATCAGGGCCCAAATTTTGGAAAAATATATGGTCATGATAGGCAAAAATTGTACAAAGTTTAGTAGTTGATTGATGGTGAGAAATGCCTAGATCTGAAATTTTAACTTTTGGCGGAAAAGGAGGGGGCTGGCTTTGTGGTTCAACGGTGTAGGATTATAGATCGGGGCCCAAATTTTGTGTAAAGTCGTAGTCATATGAGTATAATAAGTGATCCAAATTTGAGAAGCG
Organism: Liriodendron chinense; assembly: GCA_003013855.2. Lineage (NCBI taxonomy): Eukaryota > Viridiplantae > Streptophyta > Magnoliopsida > Magnoliales > Magnoliaceae > Liriodendron > Liriodendron chinense. The sequence continues at coordinate 5,046,558 of ML058408.1, forward strand.
ATTGATGGTGAGAAGTGGGTAAATTGAAAGGTTCAGATTTAAAAAGAGTTGGTAACTTGTTAATTTCTAAAACGGGATAACTTCGCGCATAAGAAAGATGCTTATCAAGGTAGGGCACTCAAATCACACTATTGGTCCATGATAAAGATGATCTAAGTCACTCATATGAAGAGAAATATTCGACTACGACTGACCATTTACTTTCCTCACTCGATGGAGATGAAAATCAAGGGTTAAGGGGCTGATTTGATAATCGGACCACTTCTACTATGATTTAAGGGCTGAAATTTGATGTGTATGGTTAATATGTGCCCAAAAGCTTAAATCCAGGGTTTTACGTGAAAGTGATCGTTAGAAACTATAATACTTAAAATGGCATCTTAACTTAAGTTTAACTAATGGCATTTTCGTAATTATCTAAAAAGTGCGTGATTTTTGAAATCTGATCTTTCTACGATGTTTATGGGATCATTCTAAGCAACTTTTGTAAAGGGTACCCTATCGGATCTCCTACGGATGTCCCGCTATTCGCAAATCAATGGTAAATGCACGATAATTAATAAAAAATAAATTAAAAATGAATTTTAAAAAATTTTCAAATAAATCTCGAAAATCTGGGGCGTTACACTTGGACATGTTGGCTGAAAATGCCCAATCTTGGTATACATCGGATAAACCCAATAACTCCAAGCCCACTCAAGAGAAATGAGGGATCTATGTCCCTAAGGAGGAAGACGATGTGAATGCAAGGATAGCCAACCTCACAAGGAAGGTTGAGGCCATGGAACTTAGTAAAAGTGGAGTTCCCAAGTCCAATGAAGCTGTTGAAACCATATGTGGGATTTTCCTCACCGATTTACATGCTACGTAAGATTGTCCCACAATTCCTGCATTTCAAGAGGTATTACATGAACACGCCAATGCCACATATGGTTATCAACGGCCTTTTAATGGACCGGTAGGTAATACGTACAATGAGAGTTGGAAGAACCACCCAAATTTTAGTTGGAAGAATGCTCCTACGGGCAATCCTACCAACTCTCAAAGAGGGCCACCCATGCAAAATATGGCCCCACCTCAATTCTCAATGGAAGATACCTTGAAGGCTCTTATACAAGGGCAAACGCAAATCAATCAAACGAATCAGCAATTGTTCCAAGAGCTTAAAGTCTCGGTTGATGAGATTAAGGGACGCTTGAATGCTAGGGAAGGGACCTTTCCGGCCCAACCTCAGCCCAATCCAAAGTAAGTACATGAAGTAAGCATCCCTAATCCTTCCAACCAAAACATGGAGTAAGCCAAATCCATCACCACCCTTAGAAATGGTAAAAAAATTGACAAAACTATTCCGGTGAAGGCCGATGAGCCTAACGATCCGGTAAATTCTGAGAATGAAGATGGATCTAACTTAGCCCCACAACAACCGGAACGCATTTACAAGCCCGTAGCACCATTCCCTTCAAGATTGTTGCCCCAAAATCTCTCCCAAATTCTCATGATATTCTAGAGATTTTCAAACAAGTCAAGATTAATATCCCTTGCTTGATGCCATCAAACAAATCCCCTCTTATGCCAAGTTTCTAAAAGACCTATGCACAACAAAACACAAATATAATGTGCCGCAAAAGACCTTCTTAACTGAGCAAGTGAGTGCCATCCTCACTCAAAAGACCCCCCCCAAAATTCAAAGATCCCGGTAGTCCCACCGTCTCATGTATTATTGGAGACTACTGGATTGAGCGTGCCTTGTTAGATTTGGGGGCGAGTGTGAACTTGATCCCATACTCGGTATATGAGCAATTGGGTCTTGGTGAATTAAAACCCACCAAAACCACGTTGCAACTCGCTGATAGATCTATCCGTGTACCGAGGGGGATAGTTGAGGATGTTGTAGTCCAAGTAGACAAATTTTACTACCTGGTAGACTTTATCGTCTTGGACACACAACCGGTTTTGGATGCTAGCACCCAAATACCGGTAATATTAGGCCGCCCATTCCTTGCCACATCAAATGCAATCATCAATTGCCGGAATGGGGTGATGCAATTATCTTTTGGAAACATGACACTAGAGGTGAATGTGTTTCACTTGGGCAAAAGACATAGGGATGTCGATGATGATGAGTTCTTCGAGGTAAACATGCTTGAAACTTTTGAAGAAGAAGAACTCCTCCAACTTGAACCACTAGAAAGCTTGGAGACATGCTTAGCACATTTCATGGATTCTGAAGACCCCATCATTAGTGAAATTGTGCAGGCATTGAATATAGAAAGACCGGTAGTTGGTACTAGCCGGTGGAGGCCCCATTTTGAAAAATTGCCACCAACCACATCAAGGCCTCTACCGTCTAACATCAAACCACCGAAGCTTCACTTAAACCATTGCCATCCGAGCTTAAATACGTATATTTGAGTCAAGAGGAAACGTTCCCAGTTGTCATTGCCTCCCACCTAGAGAAAGACCAAGAGCTCAAGTTGATTGAGTTACTCAAAGAACATAGGGAAGCCATAGGTTGGACAATAGCGGATCTCAAAGGGATAGATCCTTCGGTTTGCACTCACCGAATACACCTTGAAGAAAATGTAAAAACGACTAGACAACCTCAAAGACGGCTAAATCCAAACATGATGGAGGTTGTCAAAGCCGAGGTGTTAAAGCTATTGGATGTGGGTATTATCTACCCCATCTCAGATAGCCAATGGGTGAGTCCTACCCAAGTTATCCCCAAGAAATCCGGTATTACCATCATTGAAAACGCCAACAACGAGATTATACTGACTTGGGTGACCACCGGTTGGCGTATGTGCATTGATTATAGGAAGCTCAACACGGTTACTAGAAAAGACCACTTCCCTCTCCCATTTATGGATCAAATTTTGGAGAGGTTGGCGGGCCATTCCTATTATTGCTTCCTAGATGGATATTCCGGATACAACCAAATTGAGATAGCTCCGGAGGACCAAGAGAAAACTACATTTACATGCCCGTTTGGCACCTTCGCTTACCGAAGGATGCCATTCGGGTTATGTAATGCACCCGCCACATCTAACGATGCATGTTGAGTATTTTCTCGGACATGGTGGGTGAGTTTCTTGAGGTGTTCATGGACGACTTTTCTGTTTTTGGTTGTACGTTTGATGAATGCCTCAAGCACTTGAAGTTGGTCTTGATGAGGTGTGAGGAGAAGAAACTTGTATTAAACTGGGAAAAGTGCCATTTCATGGTACAAAGAGGAATAGTCCTTGGACATATCATCTCGTCTAATGGAATAGAGGTAGACCAGGCAAAAATTGACATAATTTCCAATCTACCACCACCCAAAAGCATAAGCGATGTGCGGTCCTTCCTTGGACACGTCGGTTTCTATAGAAGGTTTATAAAGGATTTTAGTCATATCTCAAGGCCTTTATGCAACCTTCTACAAAAGGAGAACCAATTTGAGTGGAGTGCCGAATGTCAATTAGCTTTTTCAAGGCTAAAAGACATGTTGACAACCGCTCCTATCATGCAACCACCAGATTGGTCCATTCCTTTTGAGTTGATGTGCGATGCGAGCGATTTTGCTATTGGGGCGGTGTTAGGCCAAAAGAAGGATAAGAAGCCTCATGTTATCTACTACGCAAGTAGGACCTTGAATCCTGCCCAAGTTAATTATTCGACTACGGAGAAAGAGCTCCTAGCTGTCATTTTTTACCTTGGACAAATTCAGGCCATACTTAATAGGATCCAAAGTTATTGTTTACAGGGATCATGCGGCGCTGAAACACCTTCTTTCTAAGAAGGATGCTAAGCCCCGCTTGCTTAGATGTATCCTACTCCTTCAAGAATTCGACTTGGAGATCAAAGACAAGAAGGGGGTAGAAAATGTGGTGGCGGATCATCTATCCCGCCTAGTCCTACCAAATTCCATTGACGAGTCACCTATTGAGGACTCATTCCCTGATGAGAAACTCTTTGTTGCTATGCATCCACCATGGTACGCTGATATAGCCAATTATCTTTCCACAGGTGCGATGCCGATTCATTGGACTGCGCAGGACAAACGTAAATTTCTAAGGGAAGTGCGCAGATTTTTCTGGGATGAACCTCTATTGTTTAAATATTGCCCAGACCAAATTATAAGGAGATGCATCCCCGATGATGAACATAATTCCGTCATCTCCTTTGTCATGATCAAGCATGTGGGGTCATTTTTCAGCCAAGAAAACAACTGCGAAAATTCTGCAGTGGGGTTTTTATTGGCCCACGCTATTTAAGGACACCCACGAGTTTTGCAAAGCATGCGAGCGCTGCCAGAAGTTAGGAGGATTATCCCGTCGAAATATGATGCCTCTCACCCCAATTCAACATCTTGAAGTCTTTGACTGTTGGGGCATCGATTTCATGGGACCATTCCCCTCATCTTTTGGACATGTGTATATTTGCTTGCCGTAGACTATGTGTCTAAATGGATAGAGGCTATCCCATGTAGAACCTTCGATCATTGTACGGTTCTCAAGTTCCTACAAGAAAACATACTTTCAAGATTTGGGACGCCTCGAGCCATCATTAATGATGGTGGTTCTCACTTTTGCAATAGACCTTTTGAAACTTTAATGAAGAAATATGGTATTAGGAACAAAGTGAGTACCCCATACTACCCACAAACAAGTGGGCAAGCTGAAATCTCCAATAGGGAAATCAAGCAGATTTTGGAAAAGACGGTGAGACCGGATCGTAAGGATTGGTCCTTAAGATTAGATGATGTACTTTGGGCTCACCGTACCGCCTACAAGACACCCATTGGAATGTCCCCTTATAGACTTGTCTATGGGAAAGCTTGCCACTTGCCTGTAGAGATAGAACACAAAGCCTATTGGGCAATTCGGGCGTTAAATTTTGACATTTACAAAGCTGCTCGCTTCGCCAACTTCAATTAAATGAGCTTGATAAGATCCGGAATGATGCGTATGAGAATTCGAAAATTTACAAGAGTAAGATGAAGGTCTTCCATGACAAGCACATCTTAAGGAAATCTTTCCATGAAGGACAGAAAGTGCTCTTGTACAATGCCAGACTTCATCTTTTTCTGGGAAAATTACGATCTCGATGGACCGGCCCATATATTATCAAAGAAGTTTTTCCTCATGGGGCTGTTGAGATTGAAAATGTAGCGAATGGTAACTGTTTTAAAGTTAATGGACAACGCCTTAAACCATTTGTTGAGAAATTTGATTCAGAGGACATGTTCATCACTCTGAATGATCCTGTCTATCAGGATGATTGATCTCCTAGTCTGATGAGGTATAGCATAGGTAGGTTTTATTTAGTTTTACTGTTTTAGTAGGTGTTAACGTCAAATTTTGTAGTTGGATCCTCCAGATGTTCACCTTCTCTTCACCAGAGATTTCCCTCCGCCAAACCTGAAAGAAGGCAGACAGCAACTAAGGGTGGCTGGGGACCAGCCGTTAGCCCTCCGACGCTTAAGTCAGGCCAAAGCAAGAAGAAGAGAAAGCCAAGCAAAACGGGACAGAGATTGAATGTTGTGTGTACCTTTCTGTTAAGGGAGTCATTCCTTTATATAGATCTGAAGCGATGCAATCTGTTACGTAAAATATCGAGATCCCGCTGATCTCGTGTACGATACGAGATCCTGCTGATTTCATGGTATAAGATCCTTATCCTTAGAGACGAAATCCTACCCAATTACTTATTTCGGCAATCACGTTCCTTGATGACTATCCCTTGAGATCCGGAACCAGCAGGGAAGATAAGCCCAAAATCACCATATACTGGCTGTTGATAGGCGTAATAGTAACACTGATCGCTCATGGAAACCGTAGTTGGAGTCATAACCGGCGAAAAGGAAGGAGACGCTGACGGGACGGAAACTACCGAACTGGGTGTAGCCCTGCTTGGTGTCGCAGAAGGATTGAACAAGCCGCTCGACGGGAATCGGGTGCTGGTACTATGAAGACCGTCCAAACCCAAAAGCGAAGACTCATGATCGACCTGATGTCGGAAGCCGCTCGTGTCCGGAAAGCTCGTATTTGGGAATGCGACCCCTTCTGACGAGCACGAGCCAAGTTGCTCGCATCCGGAGGATGCGACTCCTTCTGACGAGCACGAGCTGAGCTGCTCGCATACGGAGGATGCGACCTCTTCTAACGAGCATGAGCTGAGCTGCTCGAATACGGAGGATGCGACCTCTTCTAACGAGCACGAGCTGAGCTGCTCGCATACGGAGGATGTGACCTCTTCTAACGAGCACGAGCTGAGCTGCTCGCATCCAGAGGATGCGACCTCTTCTGACGAGCATGAGCATGAATGCTCGCATTCATTATGTGCCGCGATCCTTTACTTCTCGCTAGACTATATTTGCCTATAACAGATGCCCCCCAAACCCTTGGTATTGAGGAACTATGCCAAGGGTTTGCTAGTGCTGACAGCTGGGTACTGTGAGAAAATCGCACATGATTCTCTTAACGTGCTTCCGCATTTATGATGGCCAGCTTTCGCGCAGCTTTTCTGCCGCCAGAAATGAGGCGTCGGGTGCCACGTGTTTCCGTATTTAATGCTAGCGTCCGTTCGTCTGGTGTGCCGGATGAGAAGCTGCCGCGTGTCCAGCAAATCAGACAGAATGATTGCGTATAAATACCGGACTTAGAGAAATTCCTTCATTTCCGAATTCCATTGCTGCGAAGTTTTCTTCTTCTTCTTCCTTCTCTATTCCGGAGTAAAAAACCTCTTTACAGAGGTACCCTTCTTTCTTTTTCCTCATTCATTTCTTCCTCCATCTCCCTTTTATAATGGCGGAAATCTCTGACGAAGAGATTGTTCCTCTGGGAGATGAAACCCTGACTCCTCTGAATCCAATAACGCCAGAGTACCCGGCTGGGAGATATTCCGCCTCTGGTTACTCTTCCATCCTGACGGAGGAAAGACTCTCTAACCTTAGAGAGGTTTATAGGGTTCCAGACTCTGTTTTATTCAGATTGCCTAGGAGAGGGGAGACAGCCGATGCACCACCACCTGGGTGTGTCGCTGTTTATGAATACTTCTTCAAAGTGGGCGTACGTCTTCCCCTCCACCCCTTTATATTCGAAACTTCCTCCGTCTCTACAAGATTGCCCCGGGCCAACTTATAGTTAACGGCTGGCGGGTTCTTCTAAGTGCTTTCGTCCTTTGGAAACAGGCGGGTAACGAGGAGTTAACCGCTGAGGAATTTTTGAGGTTATTCCAGCTGAAGAAGGCGCCAGCTAGCGAGGGTTGGTACTACCTCTGCTTTTGGCACCGGAATAACTTCATTTTGGGGAACCCTTCTTCCAACTGCCCAGGATGGAGAAAGAAGTGGTTCTATGTCTCCGGCAACTGGGAGTCCGAGATGGGATCCGACCCCAAAGGCCATAATGTTAATCGCCATTTTGGCGAAGGTGGGTTAAGTGCCTGTTTACTTGTCCGAAAGGAAACAATAGCCTTGCTGCATGACGATTTAATGAACTTTCTTTTTTGCTCACAGGAATCCCAATTGGTGTGAAGCCAAATCTGCGAGGAGGGCTCAACGAGAAACTTGTCAAAGTTTACAAGCTCCCTGCGGCTGCACGCCACATCAACGCTGCTCTAGAACTTCGTCATCTCTGTGCAGCAGGTCTCACCTTCCGAGAAGAGATGACGAATGTCGGAGACAAGAGAGGCGCACTGGGGGTACTTCCCCGTCTGAAGGGCACTGCCTCGAAGAGGCAAAAGAAAACTGCGGGGGGTCCTTCTAATGCATCTGCTCCCGCAGAGGGGCCTGCTCACGGACCCCAAGCCGCCTCGGGAGGGGTCGCGACCACTTCTCGTACGACCGCGACCCCTCCGGTCAACGCTACCCCTCTCTCCACCGTGCCCCCGCCAGCTGACCTACCTCGCCCGCCAATCATCGAGGTAGCCGACAACTCACCGAAAGGTGATCGGAGAGGGGGGGGCCTCCCTCCAAAGGGGCCTCCAAGCTAGCCTACTACTGCTCGCGAGTTGTTGATGCCCGCCCCTGGCGCCGCGAGTGCTTGCGAGTCGGGGCCCAAGGAGATGGTCGTAGCCCAGGCTTCGGGCTCGGGGACTTTTGTCATTCCTCCACACTTGCATCTAATATGCGAGTTTATGTTTGACAAAATTTCCCCCAACTCCTCGGAAGTCTCCCCGAACCAAGCCCCGAAGCCCTCTCCACCGACATCGGGGTGAGATTGTTGCAGGTAACGAGTGCTACACGATTTGTGTTTTTCGTCTTTGATATGGTGGATTGCTTTAATTTACCTCCTTTCTCACACACATTTTTATATATAGAGCTTGGATCTCACGCTTCGAGTCAGACGTGACATCGAAGCAGCCCGTCGCAGCGTGGAGGATGCGGAGAAGAAGAAGAAGATAATGGAAGTCGAGGTCCAAGGGAGGGACCGCTTGGTGAAGGCCTTGGAGGTTCAAATCACCAAGTTGGACGAAGAGAAGAAGATTCTCCTGGTCAAGATCCAATCCCTGACTGAGCGCTTTCAGTCAGTGGACCTCCAGCTCGCAAAGCTTCAAGAAATCCATACTAAGAGCGAGAAGGAGAAGGAGATTTTTCGCAAGGATAAGGTCCAGCTTGAAGAATGGCTCAAGGATGCTCGGACCAAGTTCGAGGAGGCTCGGACCCAGCTTGAGGAGGCCCAGCAGCGACTTAATCAGCTGAAGGATGACTCCATCCACTGGGAGGAAGAGCGAGTGGCTCTCGTTCAGATGGTATCTGATGAGGGTCCTCGTGCAGTTCAGGAGTTTCGTACTTCTCAACTTATGACGAGGAGTGATATGATGCGTATGTCGCTGGTCGCGATTTTGCGGTCAGGGTTATGCAGCTAATTGCTCCAACTTTTAACGTTGAGGAGTTCGACAGAGTGGCATTCGAGGTTGCAGCTAAAGAACGGGCTGCCGCTAAGAACGAAGTCACTGGGGCAACAGATGCCGCTCCTGCTCCTGAAGCTGGTCCTAAAGCTGAGAGCCGCGAGCCTGCGCAAGATGAGGATGACCAACCCTGACCTCGGCAACTTCCTATATCATGTATATATATATTTTTTTTGAAGAAATTTGTAATTGTCTTGACCTTTTGGTCTTTTTGAATGAATATCCATTTCTGTAATGTATTCTCCTTTTCTTTCATTTTTGCTTTATGTTGATCTCAAATGGATTCATCAGAGATGCGACCCTTTAATTCGAGCACGAGCTGCGCTGCTCGCATTAGGGGTATGACGACATAATTCGAGCACGAGCTGCAGTGCTCGCAATTAGGGTGTACGACTGCGACCCTTCAATTCGAGTACGAGCTGCGGGGCTCGCATTCTGGAAGTGCGGTCCCTTTCACCAGTCGCGAGCAACTAACTCATGAAAAATGAATTAGACTCAATCCGGGGGTCGCGTGACCGCATCCGCGTGAGATAGACTGATCTATCGATTGAGATTTTGATTCTACCAAGGGCAGAAGGTTGGTTAAGAGAACACGTATGCTCTCTTCGGGGCTATCTTTGATCCAATAGAATGGAGAAGCAACCAACTGGTAACGATTTCAGTCCTACCAAGGGTAGGCAATTGGCCAAGAGAAATGGGTATGCATTCTCTTCAGGGCTATTCAGGTCCATGTAAATGGAATAGCGACCAAAAGATATCTTCCACTTTATTCATAAAATGTTGTAATGAACTACATCGAATCTAGGGGTAGTATCGTAGCAAATGCTCCACGTGCCAAGGGCGACGTACGGGTTTCCCTTGCATGTCTTCAAGATAATAAGTACCGGGTCGCACAACCCTAATAACCTGATACGGGCCTTCCCAATTTGGATCTAATGAACGAGCAGGAACTCCGAGATTTTGCCTTAGTACCAAATCTCCGGTTGGAAGGATCTAGGCCGAACCCTAGCATTTCGATATCGAGCAATACGTTGTTGATACGCTGCCACTCGCACTTGAGAAGCATTTCTTCGCTCTTCCAGGAGATCGAGATGAAGTCGGAGGTTTTCCTGATTGCTCGCGGGATCATACTGCTCGATCCGATATGAGGGCACTTGAATTTCCACTGGTACCACTGCGTCAACACCAAATGCTAAGGAGAAAGGAGTTTCACCTGTTGATGTACAAGCCGTGGTTCTATAGGCCCATAATACCTCTGGCAGAAGTTCTGGCCACACCCCTTTACATTCACCTAGCTTGGTCTTTAAATGGTGCTTTATGATCTTATTCACTGCCTCGACCTGCCCATTCGCCTGAAGATGATATGGAGAAGTGCGGAGATTACGTATCTTCCATTTTTTGCAAAATTCATCAAAGGCTGCGTTGTCGAACTGCGTTCCGTTATCGGTAATTATAGTATGAGGAAGTCCAAAACGGCATATGATATTTCTCCATATAAACTTAGTAGTTTGTTTCTCAGTAATCTTGGCTAATGGTTCTGCCTCGGCCCATTTGGTGAAATAATCAACCGCCACGATCGCGAACCTATTCTGTCCCTTTCCCATGGGTAAGGGCCCGATGATATCGATCCCCCACTGAGCAAAAGGCCAAGGGCTATCAACTGGGGTCATCCGCTCGGACGGTACATGAGGTATAGGTAGATATCGTTGACACTTGTCGCATTTTTTAGAAAATTCGATGGCGTCTACTTTCATAGTGGGCCAATAATATCCTTGCCTCATCGCTTTATATGCTAGGGATCGCCCCCTGGGATGGTTACCACATGCCCCCTGGTGTACTTCGTCTAGAACACGAAGTGCTTCTTCTGGATGAAGACACCTCAAATAAGGCAAGGAAAAGCTTTTGCGCAACAATATTCCGTCTTGTAGAGTATACCTGGCAGCCCGAAGACGAATTTGCCTTGCAGCTTTCTTGTCCTCTGGTAGGTATTCGTCTCGGAGATAGAGAATGATAGGATCCATCCAACATGAAGATGATTGTATCGATGTTACATGCTCGAGAGTCGCTTGGTCGATACTCAGAACCTGACGGTGCTCGATGAGGATCGAATGCGATAACTCAGATTCTGGTGCAGAGGCGAGCTTTACCAAGGAATCGGCAAGTTGGTTCTTCTCGCGAGGAATATGGGTTATTTCATAAGTCTTCAGTTTGGCGAGCAGGATGAGGACGTGAGACTTGTATAAGGCCATTCTTTCTTCTTTGGTTTCGAATTCACCAAGAACTTGGTTGACAATGAGCTGGGAGTCGCTATGAATTATCAAATTCTGGACTGCGAGGACAATGGCCAGTTCGAGGCCAATAATCAGGGCCTCATATTCTGCTTCATTATTGGAGACGCGTGATTCAAAACGCAGAGCATATTGAAAATGCGACCCGTCGGGAGCCACTAAAATCAGGCCCGCTCCACTGCCAGTGGCCCGCGACGACCCGTCCACGAAGAGTGACCAATGAGGCTGTTCGCTGGTCATGATATTATCTTCAGAAGAATATGTAAATTCGGCGATGAAGTCAGCCACGGCCTGGCCCTTGACTGCGGTCCTAGGACAGAATGAGATATCATACTCACTGATCTCGACCGCCCATTTAGTTAAGCGCCCGGAAGCTTCAGGCATTTGGAGGATTTGCCGTAGTGGGTGATTAGTCGGTACTAAAATAGCGTGGGCTTGAAAATATGGTGGCAGTTTTTCGAGCTGCCGTGACTAAGGCTAGGGCCAGTTTCTCCATATCAGAATACCTAGTTTCTGCATCAACCATTGCTCGACTGATATAATAGACGGGCCTCTGTACCCCGGAATCTTCTCTTATTAAAGCGGCGCTAACGGCCGTAGTGGACACAGAGAGATAAAGAATGAGTTGCTCATGTGCTACAGGTTTAGATAAAATGGGAGGAGCGCTCATGTATTGCTTCAGTTGTTGGAAAGCTTCTTCACACTGAGGTGTCCACTTCCAATCAGATTTGGCCATTGCATGAAGGAGTTTGAAGAAGGGCAAGCACTTGTCAGATGCTCGCGAGATGAACCTGTTCAATGATGCGATGCGACCAGCCAGACGCTGGACGTCCTTCAGAGTAACAGGGGATTTCATCTCTATCAATGCTTTAATCTTTTCAGGATTTGCCTCAATTCTACGCTGGCCAACCATGAACCCAAGAAATTTCCCTGCAGACACTCCAAACGCGCATTTTTCTGGGTTTAACTTCATTTGATACTTCCTCATCAGATGAAAGGCTTCTCAAAGATCAGAAATGTGGTCATCTTCAACGATGCTTTTCACGAGCATGTCGTCAACATAAACTTCCATATTCCTACCGATTTGAGCTGCGAATATTTTGTTGACAAGACGTTGATAAGTGGCCCCTGCATTCTTAAGACCGAACGGCATCACCCGGTAGCAATATAGTCCTCGATCCGTGATGAAGGCAGTATGCTGGCTATCAGGTGGATGCATCATAATCTGGTTGTAACCAGAATAAGCATCCATAAAGCTGAGGAGAGCATGTCCAGCTGTTGAGTCGACCAACTAGTCGATCCACGGTGTTGGGAAGCTATCTTTGGGACATGCTTTGTTCAAGTCTGAATAGTCGACACACATCCTCCATTTGCCATTATCTTTCCGGACGAGAACTACGTTCGCGACCCACTCTGGGTAGTCAACTTCTTTTATAAAATTAGCCACGAGCAGCTTCTCAACTTCAGTTTTAATTGCCATTTGCCTTTCTGCAGTAAAGGCACGTCGACGCTGGTGTACGGGTTTATGCTTCGGGTCAATGTTGAGACGATGTGCGATGACATTGGGATCGATGCCTGGCATATCTTTATGAGACCAAGCAAACACGTCCTGTTATTCAGTGAGGAAAAGGATCAAATCTTCACTGTGGACACTGGTTAAGGAGGACCCGATGTACACGATCTTAGACGGGTCGCCTTCGGTCAGGTGAATTACCACTGTCTCCTCCCCTGGAGTTCCTGACTTCAGAGCATTTTCTCTCGGATCCAACGAGGTGGTGGGGGGGAACGTCGGGTGAACCTTGAGTTATCTCCATGACGGGTGTCGCTTGAGCCTTCTTTCGATCTTGGAGGGCTATCTGGTAGCAAGACCGTGCCTCCTGCTGACTTCCTCGCACGACCCCGACACCATTTGGGGTCGAAAATTTGACACACAGATATGAAGGGTGCAAGGCTGCCCCGACCTTAGTAAGAGATGGCCACCCCAAAATGGCGTTATATGCTGATTTTCGATCCACCACGAGGAAGTTGACGAAGACGGTGGTCTTCGCTGGACTTTCTCCAAAAGTAACTGGGAGATCGATGCTCCCTTCAGGTGTTACTACCTCTCCTCCAAAGCCGACGAGGGGGGTCGATACTGGCTTGAGGAGGTTTCTGGCAAGAGCCATTTTATTGAAAGCCTCTAAATATAAAATGTCGGCTGAGCTACCTGTATCCACCATAATTCGATGAGTTAGATAATTCGATACCTTTAATGTGACTACGATGGAGTCTTCATGAGGGAAGTGAATTCCTGCTGCATCTTCGAGGGTGAAGGAAATTGGAGGATGACTGGCTTTTGACGAGCTAGACGACTGTTCCAGCCAATAGATCTGCTGGGGTTCTTTGGACGCCTTTCGAGCGTATGCTTTTCTTGAAGCTTGAGAGTCACCGCCACAAGCTGGTCCTCCGACGATGGTGCAGATTTCTCCCGTGGGCTCAGCGTCCTCTTGGTCAGTTTGATGATGAGGCGGTTCCTTTTGACGAGATGAGGTCTTCGTCCTTTCTGGTGATTTACGAGCAACATAATCCTGGAGATGGCCTTTTCGAATAAGGGCTTCGATATGGTCTCGTAGAGAGATGCAGTCCTGGGTTCTATGCCCGTGATCTTTGTGGAAGTAACAGAACTTGCTCTTATCCCTCTTCTCAGGATCGGATTTGATCTTTGCGGGCCACTTTACATATGGCTTGTGTTTAATCTCCATTAGAACTTTTTCATGAGACTGATTAAGAGGGGTGTAGTTATGGTATTTACCAGAGTAAGGCTTCTTGGGAGAACGATCGCGCTGATCATGACGATATTTCTTATCTGTAGAAGAGGTTCCTTCTGGCTTGCGTTTCTTACTTTGTACTCCATGGCGTGTCAATGCGACTTCTTCTGCATTGATATATTTCTGAGCTTTGGCTTGGAACTCTGCCATAGTTTTCGGAGTGCTTTTATCTAAGGCAAACCTGAATTTCTCGCTCGTTATTCCGGCAATGAGAGCTGTAAGACCCTTTTCTTCAGTGTAACCCTCAGTTTGGACGGCTTCGGCAGTGAACCATACTGTGAACTCCTTTATTGTCTCCCCATGCTGCTGTTTCAGATTCATCAGATGGGAGGCTGGCTTCTTGATGCGAATGCTTCCCATGAACTGAGAAAGGAATATCTCCGATAATTGGGAAAAGGAACTGATGGAACGAGGTTTTAACCCCCGGAACCACGTACGAGCTGCTTCCTTCAATGTTAAGGGAAAAGCCCTACACATGATTTCTGAACCATGTCCCTCCAACTCCATGAGGGACCTGTATGTTTCCAGATGTTCAAGAGGGTCGCCAATACCTGTATACGGGGTGATAACAGGCGTTCGATACTTTCTAGGTAACGGGGCTTCCATAACCTCGCTGGTGAAAGGGGACTCGGATTGATGTATCGCCGTCGTGACGGCAGATGGCCGATTCGCCTGGTATCGCTGTTCCATGACATCAAATCGATCATGGATTCTTTTGAGATCTCTTTCCCATGGTAGGGTATAGCTTGATGTTTCGGCGGTGGAGCCCTGCGGTTGAGGTTGTCGAGACGAACTAGAATGTATAGAATGTGGAGACGGTACAGGGGGATGGCTGCCAAGTGGTGGGACCTGTGGTTCATCCATAGAATGTCTAGATGCCACTGGTATGGGCTCCGGTGGTAACCCTTCGGAGGCTTGTCTCTGAGGTTCGGGGAAATGCTGATCAAGCCGATTTGACAGCGCTTGAACTCCGGCATTTAGAGTCAGAAGGGTGTTTCCGAGGAAACGTAAGACATCGTCTTGATTTCCAGAAGCCTCCAGTAATGGGTTTGTTGACGGCATATTCGGGGCTCCTTGAGGGATGTTCGTCGGATCAGGTGGAAGGGCAGGTACAGATTTCGTCTCATCGGGCGGAGGTGGTGGCTGCCTTGAAGTTGAAGGATGAACGGCCTTTTTAGGAGGCATCGCCGAAGAATTTTGAGGATTTTGATCGATGGTTAGAACGATTGATTTTGACGATCAAGTCGTTCCCACAGACGGCGCCAAACTGTTAACGTCAGATTTTGTAGTTGGATCCTCCAGATGTTCACCTTCTCTTCACCAGAGATTTCCCTCCGCCAAACCTGAAAGAAGGCAGACAGCAACTAAGGGTGGCTGGGGACCAGCCGTTAGCCCTCCGACGCTTAAGTCAGGCTAAAGCAAGAAGAAGAGAAGCCAAGCAAAACGGGACAGAGATTGAATGTTGTGTGTACCTTTCTGTTAAGGGAGTCATTCCTTTATATAGATCTAAAGCGATGCAATCTGTTACGTAAAATATCGAGATCCCGCTGATCTCGTGTACGATACGAGGTCCTGCTAATTTCATGGTATAAGATCCTTATCCTTAGAGACGAAATCCTACCCAATTACTTATTTCGGCAATCACGTTCCTTGATGACTATCCCTTGAGATCCGGAACCAGCAGGGAAGATAAGCCCAAAATCACCATATACTGGCTGTTGATAGGCGTAATAGTAACACTAATCACTCATGGAAACCGTAGTTGGAGTCATAACCGGCGAAAAGGAAGGAGACGCTGACGGGACGAAAACTACCGAACTGGGTGTAGCCCTGCTTGGTGTCGCAGAAGGATTGAACAAGCCGCTCGACGGGAATCGGGTGCTGGTACTACGAAGACCGTCCAAACCCAAAAGCGAAGACTCATGATCGACCTGATGTCGGAAGCCGCTCGTGTCCGGAAAGCACGTATTTGGGAATGCGACCCCTTCTGACGAGCACGAGCCAAGCTGCTCGCATCCGGAGGATGCGACTCTTTCTGACGAGCACGAGCTGAGCTGCTCGCATACGGAGGATGCGACCTCTTCTGACGAGCACGAGCTGAGCTGCTCGCATACGGAGGATGCGACCTCTTCTAACGAGCACGAGCTGAGCTGCTCGCATACGGAGGATGCGACCTCTTCTAACAAGCACGAGCTGAGCTGCTTGCATCCGGAGAATGCGACCTCTTCTGACGAGCACGAGCATGAATGCTCGCATTCATTATGTGCCGCGATCCTTCACTTCTCGCTAGACTATATTTGCCTATAACAGTAGGTTTTAGTTGTTGGGTTGGAGAATTCCATGATCGCTCTCTCAGGTACTATTGTTCTCACTCTCTCATATTTACCATTGCTCTCATGTTCATGCTCACTTCATATCTTTTACATTGAGGACAATGCAAGATTTGGTTGGGGGGTGAGATGAGATCCTCATCTAGTAGTTTGCAACATTTCGAGCTTCATATGCGCAAATTTTTTCGAATTTTCAAAAATTTCAAAACTCTTTTAGAAAACCGTATTTCCATGCATTCGAGGTGATATGAGTATAAGAGGAGGAGATACGAAGTGTGTGATGTTGTAGTCTTGAATTTCTCCCAACATAATGGTTTTATATGTTAGTTCCCCTATTGTTGTGATTGATAGAAAGTTTGAACACCTTTACACCAAGTTCACATTACACGATTTTCATGAGTTGATAGGTTTATGTGATTTGTGGATTAGCTAGACTTTGATTTAAAGGTGTTGAGCAGCCAAGCTGGGGTATTTTGTCCATCCTTGTCCATGGGAAAATAACGGAAGATATGGATTTCTAAAAATCCTATCTAATTTAAAAGAAAAAGGAAAGAAAGGATGAAATCGGGAAGGAAAGAAAAATGGTGGAAAATTCCGAAAAGGGCTACCTATTACCAACCGGGGGATGGTCGAACCGTAACCAAAGCCGGAAATGGGACGTAGTGTGAAAGCCGTCGGAAGGACGGTAAGGCAAATTCCTGTCATAGGCTTGTTGTTGCTCTGTGCACCTTAAAATCCTTGGTTTACTTAATCTATGAAGAAGATGATCCCAGGAACTCATGAGATGAACTTTCACTATGCACATTAGGTTGAATTTGTTCGAGTTCTTCTATTTATCAATCAATCAGCGAGAATTTCATGTAGACACTTCTTATGTTTTGAGAGTCCAAGGTTTCAGCTTCTATCACCTAATTTTTCCAAATTTTACACCTGTACATCTTAGAATGGATAGAATCATGGGTTCTGAAGGAGAGTTGGGTTTGGAGGTTTGAAATTGTTTCACGCATGTTTTGCTCGGGACTAGCAAAAAGCTGGTTGGGGGGTGTGTTGAACCTCCAATTTATACATTGCATTGCCCATTACATGACATGGTTTACATGATTTTCATGATTTAAAGGCCCATCTAACACATGTTTTGTGATTATAGGGATGAGAGCGGACTTCATTCAATTAGGGACCAAAAGAATGCCTTTAGAGCCATTGGATGAAGGTTGAAAGAGGACTAAAGGAAGAAGAAAGGAAGGAGAAGAGAAAGAAGAAAAAAAGAGGAGAAAAGAAAGAAAGAAAAACAAATTGAAGAAGGTCCGACCGGTCTTGACCGGTCGGCCAAGGGAGCCAGACCGGTCTTGACCGGTCGGCCATGCACGCTGGACAACTTGAAGAGGGACCGACCGGTCTTGACCGGTCGGCTGCACTCGCTGGACTATTGGACTGGTCAGTCCGACTGGTCAGGACCGGTCGGCTGCACTCCTTGGATGGTTAAAAGGCCAGTCCGACCGGTCACGACCGGTCGGCTATGAAGAGAAATGGTAGTTTCTAAAACGGGATTCCGATTTTTGCTGCGCAGTGCGTAACCTTAACGCGGATTCTGGATGTTTCCGACGCAAGGGAGCTTTCCTACTATAAAAGGACACCTAGGGACTCTTCCTAAGTCATCATAAAAGCTAAGGGACGTGGTTCTAAGGAGAGGAAGCTGTCGTGGAGCATCTGCAACTCTCCTATTTTCGGTTTTTCCTGTTTTTATGCTTTTATTATGAGTTCTAGTTATAGTATGACAATGCTCGGCTAGAATCTCTCAGCTAAGGCTAAGAGGTGAAGCTTGTAGCTAATTTCACGTTTGATTCACGTTAATTCAAGTACTTTTTAATTCATGTTTGAATTTTCTCATGTTCTAGTTTTTAAAAGTGGTAGTTTGAGATGTTTTATGAGAGTTCATGTGCTCCGGACATGAATTCCTTGCAATTCTCTGAGATTATCATATAATGCTTGTTTAGATTCAAATCATAGTAATCCTTGAGCAGGCCATAGTCCATAGGCATGGCTGTTACTCCGAAGGCTATGGTTTTGAATTCTACATTGATTGAATGGGACTAGAACTTGGAAGTTCAACTTGATTTGGATTGAATGTGTGTGAATGCTTTATTTTCCAACTAGATGAGAGATAGGACTTCAAATCTAGTTGTGTTCTCTACTTGGATTGATTGAATTGACAAGGGATTGCTATAAGTGGATCCTTGAATGCCTTAGTACTTTAAATCACTAATTTTCTATTAAAGTTACTGTTTTAGTTAATTACCAAATTGAATATAATATTCTTGCAAAATTGAGTTGCTGGAGTAGTTTGAAATTGTTTCTATTTCCCTGTGGATCGACCTTGGTCTTACCGAGTTTTATTACTACATCGCAGCCTTACACTTGAGGTGAGCGAACTAGTTTTTGGCGCCGCTGCTGGGGATTTAGATAACGGTTTTCAAATAGTTTCAGTGGCTGTAGAAGTAGAAGTAGATAGGTTTTCTGATTTTCTTAGAACTAACAAATTGTTCTGTTTTGTAGGAATTCTTCTCTAGTTCAAGCGCATCAGGTGATACCTTTCTAACTTAGCTTTTTGTAGAATTTTTTTCAGATTAATTTCAGATTTCAGTTTTCTAGGATTTAGGATTAGTTTTAGTTTTTGGTTGAGTGGTTTATGTCCCATTGGGAACGTAACCACTCAAATCGTCTCCAATCTGAAGGTGGTTTAGTTGGACCATTGTCAGTCCATAGACGAGTCCGAAATTACCAAGAGCATTGTGAAAGTTTGGGGAGTATGGAACAAACACCTTTAAGGAATCCTTCCCCCCTACTCCAACTACAAATGCAAATCAGGAAGGAGTAGGAGAGAATGAGGTACATAATGTTCCTCCAATGAGATCACTACGGGACTACCTACAACCTGCCCATGCAATTACACCCTCTTGCGTGGTTCTACCAGCAAACGGTGGAAACTTTGACATAAAACCGAGTGTAATTCAACTCTTACCAAAGTTCCATGGGCTAGACTCTGACCGCCCATACTTACACTTGAAAGAATTCGAAGAAGTGATGGCCACCTTGCATTACACCAATGTTTCTGAAGATACCATCAGACTTAAACTTTTTCCCTTTTCATTGAAAGAAAGAGCCAAAGATTGGCTTCACTCTCTTAGACCACATTCGATTGGGTCATGGGTTGAGATGAACCGGGAATTCTTGAAAAAGTTCTTCCCGGCTCATAAAACGAACACCCTTCGAAGGGCCATAATGAATTTCTCGACTAAAGAGGGTGAATCTTTTTTTCAATGTTGGGAGAGATTTAAGGATCTCCTGCTTGCTTGCCCACATCATGGCTATGAGAGTTGGCGAATTATAAATTTTTTCAATGATGGATTAAGTTCCAATATGCGCCAACTTGTGGAGATGATGTGCAATGGCGAGTTTATGAGTAAAAATCCAGATGAGGCTTGGAGTTACTTGGTGTAACGACCCAAGATTTTCGACTCTCGTGTATAACACGACGGCCGAATTCCCAAGTAATTTATGGAATAACTAATTTTTTTAAATAATAAAATATAGCATTCAAGCACAATGGCGGAAACAATCATCATCTTATTCTATCAAACTTACTACGTCATCATCAATGTTTAAATAAGGGAACCAACCAATATCCATACTGATTAATTAAAATACAAAACCATGTCTTCTCTTGAAGACTTATTACAATTCCATAAATGTATCAACTACTCAAAAGAAATATTTAATAAATGATAACATCAATTAAGTTTATCTAACATCATCATCCGCCATGTGATCGTACGAACCATCGAACTCTTTTCCTTAAAAATCGGGTTCAATACCTGGATCTTCACCTGCATCATCTAAATTGTGTTTGGGATAGCGTTAAACGCTATCATAGTGGGGAATATTCCTTCCAAGACAATCAAGAATAATAATAACGGTACAGAGTAAACGCAAGCAGTATATTATCATTTAATCAGATCAAAACAACCAACTAAAAATCTTTGTTAATGCGATGCATGGAATGCATGCTCTGGCTAAGGCACCCTGGCTAGAATCACAATCCATGAAGTGAGAGACTCCCTGTTTCGACTTCATGCTAGCCACTAGTCACCAGAGGTTCCTGGGACGCACAAGCCCATAGTTTTGCCCGACCACGTGAGAAACGGGACGCTCATAGCCCAGATCTACACGTGACAGTGTACGGGAGAAGTAGGACGCTCTAGCCTATTCTCAATTCCGTACACCCACATGGAGCCAAGTGAATGCATGACTTTAGTTTCAGCTTTATTTAAGTGTTTTCGCATACAACCGATTTAAATAAAACTCAACGGTCACTATGGGGAGTCGCAAGCAACCCAGCATAGGCCAACAGCACGAGATTAGTGTCCATAGCACCAACCCTGGCTCATGAGAATTTGTATACCATTAGTGTCCACTCATTGTCCCGTTTTATGATTTCATCATGTCCCAAAAAGCCAATGTTGTACATCATGACCAAATTCATTAAAATACTAGTGTAATATAAATGGATCCAATCAAGCATCATGTACATGTAATGATCCATTAACAAACAATCACTTCATTCTCTCAATTAAGTCAAGATATATTCTTCCATCATGGACACCTCTCACGGGTTCCATCTCTCTACATCAAATAATTTTACCAACTTAGGGACAAAGAGTATACAATAATGGGATATCCATATAATGATCTTATACACATATTTCATATCACAATATGAAAACCAATGTTACTTGTAAAACACAGATTAAGGAAATAAGGGCACAGATTTCACAAAGATAAATAACACAAATACACATGCTTCTTAGTCAAAAATCTAAACAATGAATCACATCATTATATAATGATATTCATTACAAATCTTACATTAAACTTCATGTTATATGGATCAGCAATTCAAAACAAAACAACTTCACATGCCACAAAAGAAACTTATGATAATTATAATATTATTAATGAAAGGCTTGAAGGAAAATCCTCAGCTTAGGATGGACTTAGAAGAAGAGGGTTGTAGAAGATCCCAGCCGCTGGAAAAATATGAGAAAGAACTCTCTTCTCTTCTCTCTCTCTCTCTCTATCTCTCTCTAGGGCATGGAGGCTAGGGTTAGAAGAAGGATTTGGAGGTGCGTAGTAGAAATATGGCGAGGGATGTGCACGCGAGGTCTTGTGTAATAACTTCTTGAGGTGGGTTTCTCAAATCTCAATATTCGGATGATTTATGATCAATTCTAATCTGTTCATCTTATTAAGCTCGAAGAGTAGAGTCAGAATACGTAAATTTCTTGATAATCCACATTCTAGATTGGCCGATCCTTGAAAATGACCTAACGGGTGCTAAAATGGGCTAGATCTCAATTAACGGTTTACGCTTGATGATCAGGGCCCAAATTTTGGAAAAATATATGGTCATGATAGGCAAATAATTGTACAAAGTTTAGTGGTTGATTGATAGTGAGAAATGCCTAGATCTGAAATTTCAACTTTTGGCGGAAAAGGAAGGGGCTGGCTTTGTGGTTCAACGGTGTAGGATTATAGATCGGGGTCCAAATTTTGTGTAGAGTCGTAGTCATATGAGTATAATAAGTGGTCCAAATTTGAGAAGCGATTGATGGTGAGAAGTGGGTAAATTGAAAGGTTCAGATTTAAAAAGAGTTGGTAACTTGTTAATTTCTAAAACGGGATAACTTCGCGCATAAGAAAGATGCTTATCAAGGTGGGGCACTCAAATCACACTATTGATCCATGATAAAGATGATCCAAGTCACTCATATGAAGAGAAATATTCGACTACGACTGACCATCTACTTTCCTCACTCGATGGAGATGAAAATCAAGGGTTAAGGGGCTGATTTGATAATCGGACCACTTCGACTATGATTTAAGGGCTGAAATTTGATGTGTATGGTTAATATGTGCCCAAAAGCTTAAATCCAGGGTTTTACGTGAAAGTGATCGTCAGAAACTATAATACTTAAAATGGCATCTTAACTTAAGTTTAACTAATGGCATTTTCGTAATTATCTAAAAAGTGCGTGATTTTTGAAATCTGATCTTTCTACAATGTTTATGGGATCATTCTAAGCAACTTTTGTAAAGGGTACCCTATCGGATCTCCTACGGATGTCCGCTATTCGCAAATTAATGGTAAATGCACGATAATTAATAAAAAATAAATTAAAAATGAATTTTAAAAAATTTTCAAATAAATCTCGAAAATCTGGGGCGTTACACTTGGACATGTTGGCTGAAAATGCCCAATCTTGGGATACATCGGATAAACTCAATAACTCCAAGCCCACTCAAGAGAAAGGAGGGATCTATGTCCCTAAGGAGGAAGACGATGTGAATGCAAGGATAGCCAACCTCACAAGGAAGGTTGAGGCCATGGAACTTAGTAAAAGTGGAGTTCCCAAGTCCAATGAAGCTGTTGAAACCATATATGGGATTTTCCTCACCGATTTACACGCTACGCAAGATTGTCCCACAATTCCTGCATTTCAAGAGGTATTACATGAACACGCCAATGCCACATATGGTTATCAACGGCCTTTTAATGGACCGGTAGGTAATACGTACAATGAGAGTTGGAAGAACCACCCAAATTTTAGTTGGAAGAATGCTCCTACGGGCAATCCTACCAACTCTCAAAGAGGGCCACCCATGCAAAATATGGCCCCACCTCAATTCTCAATGGAAGATACCTTGAAGGCTCTTATACAAGGGCAAACGCAAATCAATCAAACGAATCAGCAATTGTTCCAAGAGCTTAAAGTCTCGGTTGATGAGATTAAGGGACGCTTGAATGCTAGGGAAGGGACCTTTTCGGCCCAACCTCAGCCCAATCCAAAGCAAGTACATGAAGTAAGCATCCCTAATCCTTCCAACCAAAACATGGAGCAAGCCAAATCCATCACCACCCTTAGAAATGGTAAAAAAATTGACAAAACTATTCCGGTGAAGGCCGATGAGCCTAACGATCCGGTAAATTCTGAGAATGAAGATGGATCTAACTTAGCCCCACAACAACCGGAACGCATTTACAAGCCCCTAGCACCATTCCCTTCAAGATTGGTTGCCCCAAAATCTCTCCCAAATTCTCATGATATTCTAGAGATTTTCAAACAAGTCAAGATTAATATCCCTTTGCTTGATGCCATCAAACAAATCCCCTCTTATGCCAAGTTTCTAAAAGACCTATGCACAACAAAACGCAAATATAATGTGCAGCAAAAGACCTTCTTAACTGAGCAAGTGAGTGCCATCCTCACTCAAAAGACCCCCCCAAAATTCAAAGATCCCGGTAGTCCCACCGTCTCATGTATTATTGGAGACTACCGGATTGAGCGTGCCTTGTTAGATTTGGGGGCGAGTGTGAACTTGATCCCATACTCGGTATATGAGCAATTGGGTCTTGGTGAATTAAAACCCACCAAAACCACGTTGCAACTCGCTGATAGATCTATCCGTGTACCGAGGGGGATAGTTGAGGATGTTGTAGTCCAAGTAGACAAATTTTACTACCCGGTAGACTTTATCGTCTTGGACACACAACCGGTTTTGGATGCTAGCACCCAAATACCGGTAATATTAGGCCGCCCATTCCTTGCCACATCAAATGCAATCATCAATTGCCGGAATGGGGTGATGCAACTATCTTTTGGAAACATGACACTAGAGGTGAATGTGTTTCACTTGGGCAAAAGACATAGGGATGTCGATGATGATGAGTTCTTCGAGGTAAACATGCTTGAAACTTTTGAAGAAGAAGAACTCCTCCAACTTGAACCACTAGAAAGCTTGGAGACATGCTTAGCACATTTCATGGATTCTGAAGACCCCATCATTAGTGAAATTGTGCAGGCATTGAATATAGAAAGACCGGTAGTTGGTACTAGCCGGTGGAGGCCCCATTTTGAAAAATTGCCACCAACCACATCAAGGCCTCTACCGTCTAACATCAAACCACCGAAGCTTGACCTTAAACCATTGCCATCCGAGCTTAAATACGTATATTTGAGTCAAGAGGAAACGTTCCCAGTTGTCATTGCCTCCCACCTAGAGAAAGACCAAGAGCTCAAGTTGATTGAGTTACTCAAAGAACATAGGGAAGCCATAGGTTGGACAATAGCGGATCTCAAAGGGATAGATCCTTCGGTTTGCACTCACCGAATACACCTTGAAGAAAATGTAAAAATGACTAGACAACCTCAAAGACGGCTAAATCCAAACATGATGGAGGTTGTCAAAGCCGAGGTGTTAAAGCTATTGGATGTGGGTATTATCTACCCCATCTCAGATAGCCAATGGGTGAGTCCTACCCAAGTTGTCCCCAAGAAATCCGGTATTACCATCATTGAAAACGCCAACAACAGGATTATACTGACTTGGGTGACCACCGGTTGGCGTATGTGCATTGATTATAGGAAGCTCAACACGGTTACTAGAAAAGACCACTTCCCTCTCCCATTTATGGATCAAATTTTGGAGAGGTTGGCGGGCCATTCCTATTATTGCTTCCTAGATGGCTATTCCAGATACAACCAAATTGAGATAGCTCCGGAGGACCAAGAGAAAACTACATTTACATGCCCGTTTGGCACCTTCGCTTACCGAAGGATGCCATTCGGGTTATGTAATGCACCCGCCACATTCTAACGATGCATGTTGAGTATTTTCTCGGACATGGTGGGTGAGTTTCTTGAGGTGTTCATGGACGACTTTTCTGTTTTTGGTTGTACGTTTGATGAATGCCTCAAGCACTTGAAGTTGGTCTTGATGAGGTGTGAGGAGAAGAAACTTGTATTAAACTGGGAAAAGTGCCATTTCATGGTACAAAGAGGAATAGCCCTTGGACATATCATCTCGTCCAATGGAATAGAGGTAGACCGGGCAAAAATTGACATAATTTCCAATCTACCACCACCCAAAAGCATACGCGATGCGCGGTCCTTCCTTGGACACGCCGGTTTCTATAGAAGGTTTATAAAGGATTTTAGTCATATCTCAAGGCCTTTATGCAACCTTCTATAAAAGGAGAACCAATTTGAGTGGAGTGCCGAATGTCAATTAGCTTTTTCAAGGCTAAAAGACATGTTGACAACTGCTCCTATCATGCAACCACCAGATTGGTCCATTCCTTTTGAGTTGATGTGCGATGCGAGCGATTTTGCTATTGGGGCGGTGTTAGGCCAAAAGAAGGATAAGAAGCCTCATGTTATCTACTACGCAAGTAGGACCTTGAATCCTGCCCAAGTTAATTATTCGACTACGGAGAAAGAGCTCCTAGCTGTCATTTTTTGTCTTGGACAAATTCAGGCCATACTTAATAGGATCCAAAGTTATTGTTTACAAGGATCATGCGGCGCTGAAACACCTTCTTTCTAAGAAGGATGCTAAGCCCCGTTTGCTTAGATGTATCCTACTCCTTCAAGAATTCGACTTGGAGATCAAAGACAAGAAGGGGGTAGAAAATGTGGTGGCGGATCATCTATCCCGCCTAGTCCTTCCAAATTCCATTGACGAGTCACCTATTGAGGACTCATTCCCTGATGAGCAACTCTTTGTTGCTATGCATCCACCATGGTACGCTGATATAGCCAATTATCTTTCCACAGGTGCGATGCCGATTCATTGGACTGCGCAGGACAAACGTAAATTTCTAAGGGAAGTGCGCAGATTTTTCTGGGATGAACCTCTATTGTTTAAATATTGCCCAGACCAAATTATAAGAAGATGCGTCCCCGATGATGAACATAATTCCGTCATCTCCTTTTGTCATGATCAAGCATGTGGGGGTCATTTTTCAGCCAAGAAAACAACTGCGAAAATTCTGCAGTGGGGTTTTTATTGGCCCACGCTATTTAAGGACACCCACGAGTTTTGCAAAGCATGCGAGCGCTGCCAGAAGTTAGGAGGATTATCCCGTCGAAATATGATGCCTCTCACCCCAATTCAACATCTTGAAGTCTTTGACTGTTGGGGCATCGATTTCATGGGACCATTCCCCTCATCTTTTGGACATGTCTATATTTTGCTTGCCGTAGACTATGTGTCTAAATGGATAGAGGCTATCCCATGTAGAACCAACGATCATCGTACGGTTCTCAAGTTCCTCAAAGAAAACATACTTTCAAGATTTGGGACGCCTTGAGCCATCATTAGTGATGGTGGTTCTCACTTTTGCAATAGACCTTTTGAAACTTTAATGAAGAAATATGGTATTAGGCACAAAGTGAGTACCCCATACCACCCACAAACAAGTGGGCAAGCTGAAATCTCCAATAGGGAAATCAAGCAGATTTTGGAAAAGACAGTGAGACCGGATCGTAAGGATTGGTCCTTAAGATTAGATGATGCACTTTGGGCTCACCGTACCGCCTACAAGACACCCATTGGAATGTCCCCTTATAGACTTGTCTATGGGAAAGCTTGCCACTTGCCTGTAGAGATAGAACACAAAGCCTATTAGGCAATTCGGGCTTTAAATTTTGACATTTACAAAGCTAGCTCGCTTCGCAAACTTCAATTAAATGAGCTTGATGAGATCCGGAATGATGCGTATGAGAATTCAAAAATTTACAAGAGTAAGATGAAGGTCTTCCATGACAAGCACATCTTAAGGAAATCTTTCCATGAAGGATAGAAAGTGCTCTTGTACAATGCCCGACTTCATCTTTTTCTGGGAAAATTACGATCTCGATGGACCGGCCCATATATTATCAAAGAAGTTTTTCTTCATGGGGCTGTTGAGATTGAAAATGTAGCGAATGGTAACTGTTTTAAAGTTAATGGACAACGCCTTAAACCATTTGTTGAGAAATTTGATTCAGAGGACATGTTCATCACTCTGAATGATCCTGTCTATCAGGATGATTGATCTCCTAGTCTGATGGAGGTATAGCATAGGTAGGTTTTATTTAGTTTTACTGTTTTAGTAGGTTTTAGTTGTTGGGTTGGAGAATTCCATGATCGCTCTCTCAAGTACTATTGTTCTCACTCTCTCATATTTTACCATTGCTCTCATGTTCATGCTCACTTCATATCTTTTACATTGAGGACAATGCAAGATTTGGTTGGGGGGTGAGATGAGATCCTCATCTAGTAGTTTGCAACATTTCGAGCTTCATATGCACAAATTTTTTCGAATTTTCAAAAATTTCAAAACTCTTTTAGAAAACCGTATTTCCATGCATTCGAGGTGATATGAGTATAAGAGGAGGAGATACGAAGTGTGTGATGTTGTAGTCTTGAATTTCTCCCAACATAATGGTTTTATATGTTAGTTCCCCTATTGTTGTGATTGATAGAAAGTTTGAACACCTTTACACTAAGTTCACATTACACGATTTTCATGAGTTGATAGGTTTATGTGATTTGTGGATTAGCTAGACTTTGATTTAAAGGTGTTGAGCAGCCAAGCTGGGGTATTTTGTCCATCCTTGTCCATGGGAAAATAACGGAAGATATGGATTTCTAAAAATCCTATCTAATTTAAAAGAAAAAGGAAAGAAAGGATGAAATCGGGAAGGAAAGAAAAATGGTGGAAAATTCCGAAAAGGGCTACCTATTACCAACCGGGGGATGGTCGAACCGTAACCAAAGTCGGAAATGGGACATAGTGTGAAAGCCGTCGGAAGGACGGTAAGGCAAATTCCTGTCATAGGCTTGTTGTTGCTTTGTGCACCTTAAAATCCTTGGTTTACTTAATCTATGAAGAAGATGATCCCAGGAACTCATGAGATGAACTTTCACTATGCACACTAGGTTGAATTTGTTCGAGTTCTTCTATTTATTAATCAATCAGCTGAGAATTTCATGTAGACACTTCTTATGTTTTGAGAGTCCAAGGTTTCAGCTTCTATCACCTAATTTTTCCAAATTTTACACCTGTACATCTTAGAATGGATAGAATCATGGGTTCTGAAGGAGAGTTGGGTTTGGAGGTTTGAAATTGTTTCACGCATGTTTTGCTCGGGACTAGCAAAAAGCTGGTTGGGGGGTGTGTTGAACCTCCAATTTATACATTGCATTGCCCATTACATGACATGGTTTGCATGATTTTCATGATTTAAAGGCCCATCTAACACATGTTTTGTGATTATAGGGATGAGAGCGGACTTCATTCAATTAGGGACCAAAAGAATGCCTTTAGAGCCATTGGATGAAGGTTGAAAGAGGACCAAAGAAAGAAGAAAGTAAGGAGAAGAGAAAGAAGAAAAAAAGAGGAGAAAAGAAAGAAAGAAAAACAAATTGAAGAAGGTCCGACCGATCTTGACCGGTCGGCCAAGGGAGCCAGACCGGTCTTGACCGGTCGGCCATGCACGCTGGACAACTTGAAGAGGGACCGACCGGTCTTGACCGGTCGGCTGCACTCGCTGGACTATTGGACAGGTCAATCCGACCGGTCAGGACCGGTCGGCTGCACTCCTTGGATGGTTAAAAGGCCAGTCCGACCGGTCACGACCAGTCAGCTATGAAGAGAAACGGTAGTTTCTAAAACGGGATTCCGATTTTTGCTGCGCAGTGCATAACCTTACGCGGATTCTGGATGTTTCCGACGCAAGGGAGCTTTCCTACTATAAAAGGACACCTAGGGGCTCTTCCTAGGTTATCATAGAAGCTAAGGGACGTGGTTCTAAGGAGAGGAAGCTGTCGTGGAGCATCTGCAACTCTCCTATTTCCGGTTTTTCCTATTTTTATGCTTTTATTATGAGTTCTAGTTGTAGTGTGACAATGCTCGGCTAGAATCTCTCAGCTAAGGCTGAGAGGTGAAGCTTGTAGCTAATTTCATGTTTGATTCACGTTAATTCAAGTACTTTTTAATTCATGTTTGGATTTTCTCATGTTCTAGTTTTTAAAAGTGGTAGTTTGAGATGTTTTATGAGAGTTCATGTGCTCCGGACATGAATTCCTTGCAATTCTCTGAGATTATTATAGAATGCTTGTTTAGATTCGAATCATAGTAATCCTTGAGCAGGCCGTAGTCCATAGGCATGGCTGTTACTCCGAAGGCTATGGTTTTGAATTCTACATTGATTGAATGGGACTAGAACTTGGAAGTTCAACTTGATTTGGATTGAATGTGTGTGAATGCTTTATTTTCCAACTAGATGAGAGATAGGACTTCAAATCTAGTTGTGTTCTCTACTTGGATTGATTGAATTGACATGGAATTGCTACAAGTGGATCCTTGAATGCCTTAGTACTTTAAATCACTGATTTTCTATTAAAGTTAATGTTTTAGTTAATTACCAAATTGAATCTGATATTCTTGCAAAATTGAGTTGCTGGAGTAGTTTGAAATTGTTTCTATTTCCCTGTGGATCGACCTCGGTCTTACCGAGTTTTATTACTACATCGCAGCCTTACACTTGAGGCGAGCGAACAGTGGACCTCTGAGATTGCTGTTGGCGGGAAGCACTAGAATGTATGGAATGTGGAGGTAGCACAGGGGGTTGGTTGTCGAGTGGCATTCAGTTTGACAAAGGATGATTTGGTTGGACCTGTGGCTCGTCCACAGAGTGTCTAGAAGCCACCGGTATGGGTTGCGCTGGCAACCCTTCGGAAGGTAGTTTCTGCGGCTCCAAGAAATGTTGATCAAGCCGATTAGACAGGGCTTGAAATCCGGCATTGAGGGTTATGAGTGTATTTCCGAGTAAACGTATGACATCTTCTTGACTTCCGGAGGCCTCAAATAACAGGTTTTGTGATGACACGCTAGGAACTCCTTGAGGAATGCCTGTCGAAGTGGTTTGAGGGATGGGCACTAGTTTCGTATCGTCAGGCGGAGGTAGTGCCTGCCTTGAAGTGGAAGGATGAACTGTCTTTTTAGGGGGCATGGTAGAAGGATTTTGATCAGTGGTGAGTGCGACTGATTTTGATGATCAAATCGTTCCCACAGACGGCGCCAATCTGTTTACGTCACGTTTTGTAACAGGGTCCTCCAGATATTCACCTTCCTTCCAAGAGATTCCCTTCCTAGACCTGAAAAGAGACACAGAGAAACTATGGGTGGCCGGCGTCCAGCTGTTGGCCCTCCGATGCTTAAGTTATATAGGGTAGGGCTGAAAAGAGAAAAAATAGATGATGGGCCTTAGAGATTGAGTATTGTGTACCTTCTTATCAATGAAACCATCTATTTATATAGATCCGAATGACCCACTCTATTACGTAAGATATCAAGATCACTACTGATTTCATGGGATAAGGTGTTTATCCTGTTTATCCTTAGATAAAGGAATAGCCTAATCCAACTAGACATCTGGTCAATTACGTTCCTTGATAGTGATCCCTTGAGATTTGGAGCCGTAAACGTAGATAAGCCCAAAATTGGCCTATATGGGCTGCTGGTACTATAAGCTGTGGGATGTCATCGCTAAAGACCAATGACAAAAGATGCTCACATGTCGGGAGACGCTCATGAACCAAGCTACTCGCATATTAAGATGTGATGCCTTTTAACGACTACGAGAAGGACTGCTCGCAGGTTGGGAAGGATATTTCCCACCTTCCCAATATTCGACTATTGACCGTAAGGGCTTAATGGCTCAGTAACTGTGTGCCGTATTTATCGAATATGCGAGACTCGACCAGATGAGCTCGCGAGTCGAATATTGTTATAAAGCTGCTCGTAGAATCAAGACCTCGCGAGAATATTCGATCACCGATATTTTAACTATAACAAAGATGTCCCAATATTAGGCATTCTTGGCTAGCATGTCAAAGTAATCCCAAGCATAATCGGGTGCTTTGTTTAAAAACTCACCATTGCACATCATTTGGACAAATTGGCGCATGTTTGAACTTAATCCATCATGAAAAAAGTTAATTAAGCGCCACTTTTCGTAACCATGGTGTGAGCACTCTAATAAAAGATCCTTGAACCTCTCCTAACATTGAAAAAATGTTTCATCTCCATTTTGGGAGAAGTTCACAATGGTCCGCCTTAGTGTATTGGTTTTATGAACCGGAAAGTACTTTTTAAGGAATTCCCGGGTCATCTCAGCCCATGTCCTGATGCTTCTAGGTTTAAGTGATTGAAGCCATGATTTGGCATTGTCCTTTAGAGAGAAGGGGAATAATTTCAGTTTGATTACATCTTGGGAGACATCATTAAATTGAAATGTATTAGTTATCTCCTCAAGTTCACTAAGGTGCGCATATGGACTTTCAAAATTGAGTCTATGAAATTTCAGGAGTAACTTGATAATTCTCGGTTTAAGGTCCACGTTTCCTACATTAGTTGGAAAAACAATGCAAGAAGATGTGGTTGTTCTCTCCGGTTGTAGATAATCTCGCAATGTTTTAACTAGAGGAATATAACGTTCCTCATTCTCATTACATTCCGTACTATTGGGCGATGCAACATGCTCAACATTATCAACATTGTGCCGTTCATTCTCAGCCATGATTTCAGACGATTCAGGATTTCCTAGACATTTTCTAACTCATTTGTGATTAATTAAACCTTCAACTAAACCTCCCTCACTTAGAAGTCGTAATGTATAATCACGCTCCCAATGGGACATAAACCACACAAAAACTAAACTAAACCTAAAAATCTAGAAAAATAAATAAATAAATAAATAAAGACTAAAAAATAAAAAATAAATAAAATATTCTAAGTTAGAATGGTGTTACCGGATGGAAGAACTAGGTTAGCGAAGAAAATCCTATAAAACGAACAAAATCTGTTAATAGAAAAATTCAGAGAAAAACCTACAAAACAGTAAATCCTAACCTAACCTATCTAACTTAACTATACCCTAATTACAAAATTTAGAACCCTTAACCCAATCCTCGGCAACGGCACCAAAAACTAATTCGCTCGCCTCAAGTGCAAGGCTGCGATGTAGTAATAATTCTCGGTAAGACCGAGGTCGATCCTCAGAGATTGTCATAATAATTCTAAGTTTTATAAGTAGGATGGGCTAAATTTGGAAATTAAGAACATAAAACTATCTATTTTATACTTAAATCAGGGAAATAAATACAAGAGCGCCAAGGATCCACTAATAATCATTCACAATGTCAATTCAAACCATTCAAGTCAATAACTCAATTGGAATCGGAGTTCTATCCCTAACCAATCGGAATATAGAGCAATTGAATCATCATAATGCATCTAACATAGATGGATCATCCACTGATATGGTTCTCTCATAAACAACAAAGGTATTGGGTGTATTTAATCACACAACCCAATCCTTCACAAAACAAGCAAGATCACGTTCATGATTCTTCCTCAAGCCTTGTCACGAGACTTAATTTAGAAGCATGAATTGAACATATATTGAACCAAAATCAATACATAAACACCTATCTCAGATTAAATCAAAAGCTAAGAACCCCTTTTAGTTTAGTTCTAGATAACCTCTTAGGAAACTTAGTTTGTAAGATCCCCTAGCATCCAACATATCATGATGGATCTAAGATGTCTACAACCAAGAATCCTATTAATCAACATCCCATTAAGCAATCTTAGTAATCAAAACAGCCCATGTACAAGAGATAGAAGATTAACTAAAAATACTAATTTTATTTCAAATTAGAAATAGAAGTGTTCTTCACAAAACCCAAAAGTACTTCAACTAATTCGAATTGAACATTCCAAACAACTAAAAGCTTCACCTCTTAGCCCTAACTAAGAGGTTTAACCAACCATTAACGGATTAAACTAAATCTCAAAGGAAAACTACTAAAAACATTGAAAAACCGAGTTGGAGGAGTTGCAGACGCTCCACAACGATCTCCTTCACCTCCCACGACTTTCCAAGCCTTCTATGATATCTTTAGATCCACCCATAGGTGTCCTTTTATCGATTTGGAGCTCCACCACGTGAGAAAATCGCGAAACTGTGTGTCCTAGCCGCACTAGGAAAACCAGAAAATCGAATTTTGAAAGTACAAAATTTTCACACTTGTTGATTGAGTATGGCCGACCGGTCAGAGGTGGCTGGCTGACTAGTCTTGACCGACGGACCTTGGTCCAGCAAGCATAGAGAGGGGTGTTACCTTGTGGCCTACCAGTCTTGACCGGTCATGACCGGTCGGACCTATTTTTTTTCTTTTTCTTTCTTTCTTTCTTTCTATCTTCTCCTTGCTTCTTTCTTCTTCTCTTTGGCCCACCTTGGATCATCATTAAGGGGCTTCAAAGGTGGTCTTTTAACCTTCAAATAGGTGAAGTCCTTCTCTCATTCCTACAACCATAAAACATGTATTAGATTAGTCTTTTAAACATGCAAACTATGCATAATGAGTGATGAAATGGGGTTAGAATATGCACAATTCAGAGCTCAACACTGCCTTCTTTCCATTTTTCCTTTTCTTTTCCAATAACAATTTCTCCTCTGTCGACCATCTGTTGTAATATAACTCTAATGGTGTAACATCTTCCAGTGGGATGTCTGAGCATTTAGTGATAATGGCAATAGTCTTTTTTTGTGCTCCTATTAGCCTCGTCAGGTTGTCGCGGTGGAGGTAGTTCGATCGTTCCTGCTTTGATCAGTTGGTTCATCATGAGAAGTACATCATCAGCATCGAATGTAAATTCATCCTGGTTATTAAACCTTCTGTATCTCTCTTCTGCAAGCTTTTTGTTATAACACCGCCCTTCTCATTGGGAGTCTCTTGCTTTACTTTGGTATTCCATCTTTCGTTTCCTTTTATCGATGACATTGGCAAATGATCTGCTTGAAATTCACGAAAGATGGGTACTTTTCGTATCATATTTTTTAAAGCATGCGCTCTGGTGGCTAGTTCTTAGAATGTATATACTTTTGCCCCTGTTAAACCAAATGCAATTTTCGGTTCCATGCATTCGATGAACATTTCTACATGTTCACCTTCTCCTGCTAGATGTTTACAAAACGTGCTTAAAATTCTCCAATGAATTAATCCACCGGCTCTGATTCCCTTTGTCAAACTGCTGCTAGTTCTGTAAGACTAACTTCCCTCTTGGTAGAAAAGAAATTTGTCATAAACGCTTCTTGCATCTATTCCCAAGTACGCATGGATCCTGGTGCCAGAGCTACATACCATCTAAACGCCTTCCCAGTTAATGTGGCTCCGAACAACCACAAACAGTATTGTGGTATTACTGCGTAACTTCCCATCGTTGTTTGAAGTGCATCATGTGTTTGTCAGGTGATCCTTCACCACTGAACTTTTAAAAATTTGGGCACTTAAAGGTCGTTAGAAATGGTATGTCTTCCACTTCTCTCGGGTAAGGGGTTTGATACTGGAATCTTTCTCTCTGCCTTCTTTCTCCTTCTAGCCGTACAGTGTCGGCTATCATTTGATTGATTTCATCTGTGTTAA
Organism: Liriodendron chinense; assembly: GCA_003013855.2. Lineage (NCBI taxonomy): Eukaryota > Viridiplantae > Streptophyta > Magnoliopsida > Magnoliales > Magnoliaceae > Liriodendron > Liriodendron chinense. Next base: position 5,081,250 of record ML058408.1, read on the forward strand.
TTCCTTGTGTGGAGACTGGAGTTGACCCGTGGGACATGGCTCGAGGTACCTGTGACTATTTAACTGGAATGTCAGCGTTTTTTGCTGCAATATTGGTGGGAGGAATAACGTTCTGGGACATTGTATGAGCCATCATGGATAGCGTTTCACGCATATTCCTACATTCTTCCATCAGAAGAGTTTGGGTGTGTGTTATTTCTTTGAAGCGGTCTTCCATTGTTTGAGCATCTCGGCTAGTTCCGGCTATAAGGACAGCAACTTCTTTGCCTAACGAATCTGTCGACGAGGGTGATCTTATGATCGGCGAAGTGAATGATCCTGAATTACTGTTACTTGACTTTAGGTTACGAGACCTGGAGGAGTTTGTATATTTAGGGTATGTCACTCTGGGAGGAGTATCTCTGGCAGATCCTGGTGTCGCAATGGCGGACCCATCAGTTTGGTCGGTCCCCTTGATGCGGTGGAAGAGACAAGAAGTGCGGGGAAATCCTTGTTAGTAAAGAAAGGATACTTTGGCTTCTCCTAGATACAAAGCTGGTGGTGCCATAGCTGGATTATGCCTAGCGATGCTTCTAGTGATAGGCCTTCATGATATGCTAAACTGAGGCCCCTTTAATGTAGTTTTGATTACGGCTTTGAAAGGCGCCCTTCTTTACTTTGATTGTACTTTTGTCTAGCCATCATTAGCATCTTCAATAATTGGTGATGCTGACACTACTCCGACTGCGGCTACGGTTACTTTGTTTCCAATGTTCTTTGCTTTATCTTTATTTGCAGTAGTGTAGTTATCATAGGTAATAGTGAATCCTCCGGGAATGAATCAGAAGACCGTCTTGTACGTTGACAAAGCCATTAAAAGTCTTCTCGAGCAATGTACCAACAATCATAGGAATTATGAATAATTTTTGTTGTGTTATACAACATCCTGTTCTAGAGATGAAGGGTGGAATGTTCCGATTGAGAGTTGCCATTTTGGTGCTTATAAGCGCCTTGAAAAGATGTATGTATCTCTTTCAATGTCTAGTTGATATTAGAATAATACTCCTGTACTCCTCAGCAGAGTCGCCATTTTATTTACAAAACAAAATTGTGTTTTTATAGATAGGGGAAACAAGAGAGTAATATTCTAACATTCCATAAGACAAAGAGAGAGACATTCATCATTTCATTCGTTTCATTCATTATAATTGGGTTCTTTTACATTCCATTAATACATCCCTTGATTCTAGGATGAGACATTCCAAATATGAATATAACTTCTTCTTTGCTTATTGATTTCGATAGAGCTTCGCCCCTTCTTTCTTCTTTCATTATGTCTGAAGAATAGAAGAATGGGAGTTGGAGAGTTAGACTGGAGCTGCTCTCTTTCTTCTTTCACACCATTGCTTTGATCCAGCTTAAACCTTCAAGAGTCTTAGCTTTTGAAAGGGAAACATGAGCAAAGTCATGAAAACATGCTCCCGACATCTTTTACAAAAGGACAGAACTTGATAGAACTTCATGGCGAAATTGCAATCTGGGACCTTTTACGCGACCAGGGTAAAAGCCTTAGTGTTTACGCGGGCCGTGTAAACACTTTACTCTACATGCTCCTCTTTCGCCCTTCAATTATTCATTTCGATAGAGTTTCCTCGTCTTTCTTCTTTGATTCTCGGGGTCTGCACATTGTGCGTTCAACCCGAGAAGAAGGAGATGTACAAGGCCACTCTCCGTACCTCTAGAGTCTTCTGAAGGAGCTCTGTAACTCTGAACTTCAGAAGTGAATGCACAAATGAGGACCCCGGAGGAGGGGGGTGGCATTTATAGGCCAAGGGGGTCATTTTTACGTAAAAGCATCATTCCGCGGGACAACCTTTCATGCGGGTCGTGTAAAAGCTATACCTTTTACGCAGGTCGCATAAAAGGTGCAAAGGCTAGCACGTCTCCACAAAAACGGCCATAATTTCTTCGTTACTACTTCAATCTAGACACTCTTATACTTGTTGGAAAGATATTTCGATGCCCTATGTAATGGGCCTATCATGATCCAATTTAGAAGCCTCTTATATATTCAAAAGTGGGCCTCAAGTGTCTGATGTCATTAACAACGTGCGGTCATCGATGAATAGCTTGCATTTCCTTCATTACATCTTGAAATAGGATGATCTTGAGTTTGTTGGAATCATCACTTGATAATATTGCCCATGGCATATCATTTTCTTTGAACGGATATCGCTTGCCTAATCATCTTTTGACTATAGTTGAACTCCTTACTGATATCCATCTTCCACCTTTCCAGAGAGAATATAACTTGGTGTTATCATGCTAGCAACACTTAATCTTGTTGAGTCTTGCGGCAATAAGATAATACACCTCCTAATCTTCTTTCTTATTTGCATTTTTCCATGCCTCAACACAACCTACACGTATACACCCGTCTTGGTGGCTCCCCTTTGAGACTTGTTTAGGCTCTACAACTAAACCAAGGTCTTACAATCGAACCTCAATTTAGATTCCACTCATGAGTCAAGGTCCTACAACTTAACCTCAATTTAGATTCCACTCATGAGTCAAGGTCCTACAACCAAAACTCTATGGTTTTAGGCTTTACAACCAATCCAAGGTTCTACAACCGAACCTAGCGTTCACTCCTGTTGGAGCCTCCCCAATTGGAGACTCAATTTGACCCTACAATCGTGTCTGGGTCCTATAACTGAACCTATCGAGTTTGAAGACAAACTCTACACTCAATTCCCCATGTGAAGAGAGTAGAACTAGACTCTTACAATTGACAATTTACTTGTCGGATTGAGTCCCTTTGATGTGCAGCTTAAAATTGCGGTTTTACCGCTTATCGAGATACTTGGAGATATGCCTAATGTCCTAGAGGGGGGGGGGGGGGGTGAATAGGACTTTTTTAAATTCCAATTTCAATTTAAAACTGATCAAGTCAATCTTATCAACTAAGATAATCACAATAACATTTAAAGCATTTATATGAGCAATTTGTAAGTAAGGACTATCATAGGCATTTCATCAAACAGTTAGCATTAATGATAGACTAAACCATTCAACACATAGCAATCATTCAATCTCACAATGCACAGCGATTTATAGTGGTTCGGTTTCCCTACTCCACTCCCGATTCACGATCTCAACCTATGAGACCACCGGATTTCACTATAGTCTTGGTTTTAAATCAGGTTAACCATCAACCTTGACATCCTTTGTTTTAAATCAGGTTTACCATCCATCGATGGCCCAATCCAGGGACTTGACGAGTTTGGATCTTAAACTCTCACCAATCCTAATCCAAGGATGGTCAGGTACCCTCCCGCCGGAGTTTCCCAATCCAGGGAATAGTGATTGAATAAATGGACTCTCAAAAACTAGACATACCTAGACGATTGAGCCCCGATTCGATGCCTTTGATGAGTAGCTTCAGGTCCACGTGCTTTAGCTTCTCTTTGTGCTCCCAAGATCAGCTACCGATGCAAATGATGAGGATATGTTGATGCCGGGTAGTTGGGAGAGAGTTGGTCTAGTTCCTCTTGCCTATTCAATGCAATGGTAATGAGGGAACTACCAAACTTCAAGCATTCAGTGGCTATAAATGACCTTATAAATATATTCCGAAGGTAGGTCAGTCATGAATGAAGGTCTTGAGTTCATACTTCAAACCGAGCTTTGAATACTCAGTGAAAAGCCATTAATGGCTAGGTTTGAATGATGAACTCAAGGGGAACAAGAGCAAAGAGGGTAGGAGGATGTGAGTAAAAGCTCTCTCTAGATCTTAGCTCTTGAAGGGTGTTGAATGCATGCCATGAAAGACCACAAGTCATGGCTATATAGAGCCCCAAATGATGGCCCCAACGGATCTAAAACTGTCACGACCGACCTGTCAAAGAAGGGTCTCAACCGGTCGGACGGACCGGTCGTCATTCAAAATCCAAAGCCACATCTAGGACTGGCCGACCAGTCAAGACCAGTCGGACCCCCATGCTAGAGTAAATGGTAAATGAAGGCCGACCGGTCAAGACCGGTCGGCAGTGCTTGTTGGACCATTTAGAGAAAACAGGCCGACCGGTCTTGACTGGTCGGCTGTGCTTGCTGGACAATCTTGTTGAAAGAAGGCCGACCGGTCAAGACCGGTCGGCTATGCTTGCTGGACAGAATCTAGATTGCTGTCCGACCGGTCAAGACCGGTCGGCTATGCTTGCTGGACAAAATCTATATTGTTGTCCGACCGGTTAAGGCCGGTTGGCTGTCAATGTGAATGTATTACACAGCAATGTTGCTGTCTTGATATTGTCCTTGGCCGACCGGTCAAGACCGGTCAGCTATTCTGCTGAATACATCACAGCAAGCCTCTGATGTTACTTTGAAAAGCCTGGCCGACCGGTCAAGACCGGTCGGCTGTCCATCTTTCTTCACAGCAAGGATGCTGAAGTGATTGAGAAGCCTGGCTGCTGTCTAGATGGTTTTGTCACTTCAAGCTTGCTGGACCAAGTTCCTCAACACAGCAGCGGATCACTTCAAGTTATGAAGTGATGAGGTGCATAGGGTCCAATGTATGGACATATCTTCAATACGTTTCGCACCAGCCATGGACCACAAGTCTGATCAACTTGTGCAAGGGTCGAGAGGGAATGGGAAGAGATATGTGAGTCATTACGCCATTCTTTGATGTTTTGGGTTTCCTATGGTCGATCTATATGCAACTTACCTGAGATCTTGTTTCATCATGAGCTTGAGCAATGGACGAAGCGTAATCTTCAAGTCTTGATCTTCAATTCTTCGACCGGGGCTCACACGACAAGACGTGACCAACCAACACGCCAATTGACAACAAAAGGTGTACTAACACAGCTTTAGGTTACTTGATCTCCGCTCTCCCGTACTTTAATCAGCTACCCTTGTGCTCCCTCGATGTTGATGTCGTTGCGTCGCCAATGCTCCAGCTCCAATGATCAATCCCCTTGCATATGCTCTTCTTGAGATGACCAAGGTGGATGTGAGGTAGGTTTGAGATCTCTACACCTAATGGGAATGGGTTGCCTAAAGAGTCTCACCTACAAGGATCTCATCATAGAGTATTGAATAGGAATATCACTATCAAGAACAATCCAATCTCTAGAGATCAAAAGAGAGAAAAGTGCATCTTCATCATAATCTTTAAATGCTTTATTCTTGTGATAGATCATAAGGAAGATCACTTGTTTGGGTTAGGAATAGAGCTCTTAAAGGTAAGCAATTGTGTTAGCTTCCATCTCCTCAAAATCTTTCTCTCCATGCCCAAAGACCATCTCTCCCATATTTAAAGAAAATCTCTAATGGTTATAAAAACAAAAAATGGCCACTTTGATATATCGAATTGGGATTTCGATTAATCGGAATATATCTTTGATATATCCAGAGAATTAGCAAGTTGTTAGATAAGATTTCTGATCTATTGAAAAGGGTTTCGATATATCGAAACCACTCATTCCGATATATCGAATAATCAATTCGATTAATCGATCAAACTATCCAGAGAATGTTTACATTTGCTGGACACTTGATTCGATATATTGAATAGACCTTTCGATATATCGAAGATCTATCGAATAGACTTCCAATATATCAAAGGTCTATCGAAAATTGCTGTTTGGGCTTGATTTATTACAGCAACTTCCACCTCTTTAATTAACCTAATTTATCATATTTTTCTATATGATATCAAGCTAATGAAGATGACTAAGGGTTTTCCTAGTTGGTCCAAGTCATCTAAGAGGATTTTGGTGTTTTGGTCCAAAGGGTTAAGGTCACCAAGGAATCTCATTTACTTTTGTTTCTTCCTTGATGCTTCTAGTCCACTTAAATCTTCGGTCTTCAGATTGCCAAGGCTCAAACGACATTACAACACATGAACGCACATGATTGATAAATAAGGTGCACTAGTATGCCACAGAAAAGTGCACTAACAAGGTAGCCCTTGGTCATAACCGAATTGTCGGGCAAACCTATTCAGATAGTATTGGTTCCCTCCAAAATTCAGCCCCCTCCCTCAAAGGAAATGAACCTGGACAGATCGATATCAGAAATGAGCATTTATAGGAGCCAAGGCTGTCATCGTCATCAAACAACACCGAATCCTCACCGTCTATCCCTGAGAAAGGAAGAAATCGAAGTTATCGTAACGAGCAATCTTCACCTCGACAGTCGTTAAGTTTCCACTATTCATCTTCTGCTTCTGAAAGGCATGCAGTGGGACCATCCCCCTCCGATATAACCTTGAGTCTCATGTCATACACCCAAGGGAAATACACCCTGAGCCATCTAGATAAATAATGCCGTCTGTAAAAAGATGAGTTCAGTCTAAAAGAGGCACAACTTTTGTTACTGATGATGCCACTAAAAGCTCGGTAAATAGAGCATAAGACCACCGGAGCTATCGCATAACGATGACCATTGGCCAGACTCCCAACGACGGCAAAACAAGATGTTCTTACATTGTCTGCTTCTTTGGAACTCGATAAGGCTACGTAGCATAACCAATAGGCCAAGAAGCTAGGCAGCTCGCATGTAGGGGATAACTTGTTCAGTCTCGGAAACCTCATCTTCATCTTAGCCTTCAAATATTGCTTACCCCCACGGCCTTCGTCGTAGGGCTCATAATCCAAGCTGAAAAAGAAAGAGAATCATCAATAAAAGAAGATGGAATGAAGTATAGATGCGCAATTCAAGATAAGAAACTCACTTTAAACCATGGCTGAGGTAAACTAGCTAATCTTCGAACGACAATTTGTCCTTGGGACCCAGAAATTATGGCAGCTCCGCAAATAACTCATAACATGCTTTAGAGTAGAAGCCTTCATCTAGGCCATTCTTCTTCCTTGACAATTCATCATCACTAGGGGTCCATTCATCATAAATTCTCTCGTGACTAGGGAAACCCACAGTTCGATTCAGATCCCAGAGTGATATGCTCATTTCCCCGCACGACAAATGAAAGGAGTTAGTAATGGAGCTCTAGTGATTCAGGAACTCCTTGTCAACCCATAGCTCATGGTAGAAATAACTCGATGTTGCCTATATCGTCCTAAGGAGACCCACTTGTCTTAATGTTTCCTCGTGTTGCTCTAAGATTCGGTTTTCCCAAGCTTCATAACTGGGATGAGGACTTAGATGCCCTCGGGTCCGAAATCTACCCGTTGGCCAAATCTCTGTATCTGAAAAGGGACGAAACCTCTGACGAAGAGTCTCAAAGTAATGAGTTGGGAAGGGTTAATGGGGATCGTGATTCGGCTTTAAGAAAATCATGTCCTTCTCACCAAGGACAGATTGTAGGGTGCCATTCTCTAATACAACACAGTTGAGAAATGACGCAAGAATAGACGTCCAGGAAGTGACGTTGTAGAAAGAATTAGCACGACGCACGTCAGAGGGCTCAATGTTTGGAAGAGAGCGATACCATTGGAAACTCTTGGGAAATCGGATGTGTTGCTTTATGTAGGGGTTTTGGATCATAAGAGATGACACTGCCAACTTGATGGAGGACCAGCCGACCTTCATCTTGTCAGACTTCAATTTGGCCTGTTTCTCCATACACTTGCTTGAACTTGTACCAATTGTCCTCGGGCAACCGCATTTGGCAGATTGGACTGGAATGCTAGGCTCGCCTTACCCTCTTCAGACCTTAAGATTTCATTGGTACGGAAACCTGCCATTAGGGCATACCAAGCGTCCCATTCTTCTTATGTTCCTAAATCCGGAGGAGGTGGCAAAGCTCTATCCCAGAGAATCTTCCATTATATATCCTTTAGCAATGTCAGGATGCATTCATAAAAGTTGAACGTTTCTGGTGGGTGAAACCACAAAGGGTTTTGGTTAGATGGCCTTACGACCTTCTTGAATGAAATTCTCTTGTGTTTACGTCGGGTTATTTAAGAACCTTAAGGGCCAGCTTTAGAAAGACCAGCATTTGAAGAGCCAGCTTTGGAAGAACCACCAGCCATGAGTATCTGCATAAGCACAATGAAATTTCAGACAAAGTGCAAGTACAAAAAAAGATCATATTCAGTTATACCTAAACCCTACATAACTTAAACTAAAAGGAAACATCGTATTCAATTTAACAAGACTTAGGAGTTTTAGACGTATAGGGCCCAACATCTCCCCAAGACGATAACCCTGCACGAGTAAAAGTCCGAGAGGGAAGCGTTGGACCCTGTATACCCCGAAATAACAAGCCTTAATATCATGGGGAAGGATCCATTGAACCATGGTACATGCATGATGGTCCATACTAAGCATGTTCAATTAGAGCACCCAAAATGGATCAAATTCTCTAAGTTCGAAAATTATGATGCGCTGGCCCCAGCGCGTCCAAAAAATCGGACAATTTCATAAGTTAGGAAATCATGACGTGTTGGCCTGACACGTCCAAAAATCAGACAATTTCATAAGTTAGGAAATCATGACGAGTTGGCCCTGATGCGTAAAAAAATCGGACAATTTCACCAAGTTCGAAAATCATGACACGCTGGCCCCAGCGCATCAAAAAATCAGACAATTTCAATGACAAAAATGACTTGAATTGTTTTATTTATAGAGGGACCTGGAAATTCGATGCGCCACAATGAATAGCCGAGTGTCCATCCCAGCACATCAGAGGGACATCTGTTGGGGTCCCAAAATGTCAGGGTCCTCGAAACAAGCAACACAATTAGTGCATCTCGAAATGAAGCTCAAAGAACTCCATAGAAACAAACCCTGGGCTACAAATGGCAACAAAAATTACAAGTACGCTATTCGCTTCCCCAAGTGTAGGGTTGCGATGTTGTAATAAACTCGGTAAGACCGAGGTCGATCCACAGGGACTTGTGTAGGAATTCCCAAACACTTCCAATAGTGTCTATTGAGAGCTAATAACCAGATTTTGAATAAGATTGATGTGAGTAATTTTAAACTAATTTGAAGGTAAACAATTATAAAAAGGCACTAGGGGTTCAATGTCACGCCCCAAACCCGGGGACCGGGCTCACTAAATTCTCGATCGCCGACCTTGGTGCCAACAGCTTCCGTAGTACCCCATTCTCAGCTCCTAGCTCTCATGTGCCAGGTTCCGATCCTGGGATCCTACCAGGAGGATTTTTAGGGTAATTTTTTTTTCTTGTACAGGAGCATAATTAAAACCATAAAACATCATCAAATATCCACTAATAAGATTGTTGAGTACAGTACTGGAAAGGGAGATACAACATGAAGCAGAAGTCCAAAATATCAGGTGCATGAACCGCGCTCAACGCTGCTGATATGCTCTAGTACCTACAGTGTAAACAAACGCGCATGAGCTTCCTACGAAGCTCAGTAGAGTGCGTGTGTGCGCGTGTGATGCATATGACAAGTATACAGATATCAGAGTAAGCGAAAGTAGTAGAGGGCTAAGTTACTAAGTTTATGAATGCTATCAGCCATCCCAAGGCTATGCGATGCAAGGGCCTACATGGCCGAGTGTTACATGCTAGAGATGCAATGAAAACACGTCAATCCTCAACTGATCCACATATCAAAATAGTTCTCATCTGGGACATTACCGGGGTCTAGTATACTCTAATACTGGCCGTCGCACATCGCGCGCATAACCAAGCGAGTAGAAAAGACCTCACTATCCGCCTCGTCAATGGTATGCCAATGCCCACCCGGTTCGCCGATAGCGGACCCATTCCATGAGCTGGTCAGACTCGACCTAGCTTATAGCCCACTGCACCCGGGCGAATAAGGTCACACCCCTTTCCAACCGACCTCGACACAGTGGGAGACGCGGCCTACTGGTATTTGGCACACGGGCGCTCATGTTATCCACTCGGTCTCGACGCTGGAGCATCCTACTGGTACCACAGGGTTTAGGGACTTTCACCCAAGGACATCCATAGCGTCCACGTACTAGAACAAGTTTCCGGTGTCCAATACTGCCAACCATGATGTGACTATGGTGGCCACCACCCTGATGCTGCTAGGGTGTGAAAGCGATCGTGACATACATAATGCGAAATGCATGAGTCATACAATCCAAGTCATGCACCAAACTTACGCATACTGCGCAATCATGTGGGGCGACCCTGTCTCACACGGGTCCCCTAAGTATAACAAGCCAACTAGCATATGCTATGGTGAATCATGATCCATAACAGGCATACAAATGATGCGTATGGGCATATGAATGAGCATGGTATTCATTATACTAAGCATGTTATCAATGTGACATATCAAGCTAATCATACTAGCATGCTACTAAACATATCATGTAACATTGGCCTTAAAAGGCCCAATATATACGGAGAGTGGGACCCGGACGGTGGGTCCCGTTGGGAATGTAAAGGTCTTCGTGGCATAGCCCACTTGAGACCACATCGGCCCCATACTTGGGCCTGCACATACAAGATAGGTCGTCAAAATATGTGTACGACATGGATAAAACATATATATCAAGAAGAAACCATGGTGGACATCAATGACCACTATTCCCTACGGGTGTGGTCCATCTAACATCTGAATTTGCCTCATTTTTGGGGCCGTATCTAAAATAATATGGAAAAATAGATAGGCATCATGAATAAAACAGATATTTGTGTTTTCTCCTTCGTCCATGTCCATGTGATCTTATGAACAGATTGGATGGCAAATAAACATCACTGTAGAACCTGAAAGGGTTTCAACGTTTGAAATCATCATCCCCACTGTGGCATGGTCCACTTGACATTAGGATATGCTTAAATTTTGGGCCCAGCCACTTATGAATAGGTTGGGTGACAAATAAACATCATTGTAGGACTGGGAAGGTTTTAATGGTGGAGATCATTATCCCCATTGTTGTCCCGTGGCATGGCCCACTTGCCATTTGGATATGCTTAAATTTGGGCTCAGCCACTAAGTTGAGCTGGGAAAAACATATGGACGGAATAGGTAAGGCACATACATTCTAGGTGGGCCCAACGAATGGGGCCCATAGGGTGGCGCCCACAGGACCGCTGGGCAGCAGCGTCCCCTGGACGCTGTCTGTCCAGCGACCCCCTTTTGTGGTTTTTTTTATTATTATTTTTATTTTTATTTTATAAGCGGGGCCCACAGAAGTTCCCGATCAAGCTGATATATTTTTGTTTTTCCTTCTTCCATGCACGTGTGAATTTATGAAGAGGTTGGATCTCAAATAAACATCATGGTGGGCCATAATAAGGTTTCAATGGTAGGGCCATTGTCCCTACTGTTTTCTGTGGTGGGGCCCCCTTGAGACTTGGATCTGACTCAATCTTGGGGTCATGCCCTAAAATGAGCTCCCCAAAAGGATGGACGGTGTGGATACAGCACATGCATCATGGTGGGACCCACGAGTGGACCACCAGCTGGCACGAGCCAGCATCCAAGGATGCTGGTACTACCCGCTTCAGAGGCTCTGCCTCTTCTTTCCTTTTTCTTCTTTTTTTTGTTGTACTTATATCATGTGGGGCCCACATGGGACTGATCCACTCCGTTCATCAGGTTCCCCATCCATGGGGGACCCAACAAGCCCAATATTAGATATTTAAATCAGTCTAGAAACACTAAGGTGGGCCAAAGGATTTCTGACAGTAGAAATCATCATTTCCACTGTTTCATGTGGTGCGGTCCACTTAAGATTTGGATCTGGCTCATCTTTGGGCCCTGGCCCTAAAATGATATGGGAAAACAAGTGGACGGCGTGGATGGAACACAAACATCAAGGTGGGTCCCACGAGTGGGGACCCCATTCACTGTCCGTCTCTGACGCTGGACCGTCCCAACGTCTCTGACGCTGAGGACGTCCAGCGTCCAGTCTTCTTTTTTTTTTTTATAGTTTACATCAGGTGGGGCCCACTTAGGGACGATCCACCCCCTTCATCATGTTCCCCAGCTCATTGGGGACCCAGCAAGCTCAATATTGGGTGGGTGATGTGGTCCGCAAACGTCACGGTGGGCCCAAGAAGTCTCAACAGTAGGCTTCATTGGCCCCACTGTTTTCAATGGTGTGGTCCACCTGAGATCTGGATCTTCTTCATTTTTGGCTCCCTGCCTTGAAATGGGATGGAGAAACAGATGGGCGGTGTGGATCAACTCATACATCAAGGTGGGTCCCACGAGTGGGGACCCTGCCCAACGCCCAAAAGGGCTTTTAGCCCACGTGCTGCTGGGCAGCAGTTCCTCTGGACGCTGTCTGTCCAGCGACACCATCTCCCTCTTTTATTTTTTTTATTTTTATTTATTTACTTAGTATTATTATTATTATTATTACTATAAGAAGGTGGGGCCCATTCATGGATGATCCAGTCCATCCATCTCGTTGCCCATCACAAGGTGGGCCCAAAAGAAAAAGGAAAATGGAAGAAAATTACGAAAATGGAGAGGTTTATGTCCCTTGCACTCACCTCGAAGGATGGACGGTTGGATTGAATCGGGTTGACGATCCGACGATCCGGATGGTGATTGGGGCCCTCCAAGCTAGGATCTCCACCCTCAATCTCTCTAATCTCTCTCTCTACTCTCAAATCTTTCTCTTTCTCTCAAATCTTTCTCTTTCTCTCTCCTCTCAAATCTCTTTCTTTTCTTTCTAGCAAAAATAGGAAATGAGCATGCCTCCTCTCCCCCTACGTATGGACTTGTATGGGGGGGGGGGGGGGGGGGGGGGGGGGGGGAGAGAGAGAGGAATCATGGGGTGATGGGTGATGATGATGGTGCATGGGAGGGGGTAGGGAGGTATGGGTGAGGGTTGACTTTGGGAGGAGAGAGAGGGATGGGGGGGTATGTGGTGTGTAGAGTAGGGGTATGGGATGGGTATAGGTGAGAATGATGGTGATGGATTAGATTGATTAGACATATTCTTGGGATTTGTGCAAGTGGGGCCCACGACACATGCACGTTGTGCGGCCCACCTCGGATTATGCGATTAGTCATAACTTTCACACTGGGTATCGCAATGGGGCGTGCCGCGCGGCGTTGGAATCGCAGCGCCTACACGGTCGCCAGGGTATAGGTCTCGGGTCGATGCGGTACGAAAATAGGGTCGCGATCAAGGCTCGCTAATCTGGTCCATCCGGGACGTACCGGCACCGAAAATTAAGCGTACGGAAGGCAAATAAGGGTATGGGTCTTACATTCAAGGATCCACTTGTAGCAATCCTTGATTTTCAATCCGCTGTGGCTTCTCACTTTCTCAACTAGAATCGATATTAAGATCTATCTAGCCAGATGATAGAGCTGTTAAACCAAACAATCTGTTATATGTAAGTCCAATGCATAGGATTCACTCAATGTAAGCTAAGCTGAGCATGCTCAATTGCATAGGTCAGTCCTAATTCCAAAAGGCTCAGTTCACAATCATAACCATCCTCAAGTCCTGTCACAAGACAAGGCTAGATCATGATTTGAACTTGATTCAAATCACATGCATAGTCCATACACATTACAGAAATTCAGAAAAGTAGAACTTTGGTAGGAAGTTCCCACATGAAGATCATAGTACTAGAGCGTACTCCAATTCCTCGAATCATACAGGTCTAGACTAATACAAACTAATTAAGAATTTAAGTAATTCTCCCAAACATCCATGAGTCGTCATAAGACTAAGAAAAAATACTTAAAACTTGTATAAACTTCAAACCATTGTTCATAAACATGAATTCCAAACTTAAAACCAACTAAATACGAATTGAAACATCTTAGATCCACTACAAGCTTCACCTCTTAGCCCTAGCTAAAAGGTTTAGCTGCTCATGATCCAAGGAAACATGAAACAACCAAAAAACTTATAAAAACAGCAAAACAAACTAGAAGGAGTTGTGGAACTCCGAAATCCACTTCCGCCGCCTCCAAGCTTGCTTAAACCCTCCTAAGATACCCTAGGAACGATCCCTAGGTGTCCTTTTATAGTGGGGAGGCTCCGCAACTTCATAAGAATCGAGAATTTGCGTAACACTTACGCAGTGCACAGAGAAAATCGGATTGAAAATAGAAATTCCGCATCTTACGCACGTCCGACCGGTCGCACGACCGGTCTGAGTAACTGGCCGACCGGTCGCGACCGGTCGTGCCTCACTGGGGAATCAGTCCAGCAAGCTCTGGACTATAAAAGGACTTCTGGCCGACAGGTCTTGACCGGTCGGACTGGGCTGGCCGACCGGTCACGACCGGTCTGACTGCATTGATTCTTAGTCCAGTGAGATCAGAGGGGTAGGGCGAGTTGGCCGACCGGTCGTACGACCAGTCTGACCTTCCTGGCCGACCGGTCACGACCGGTCTTGCCTGTTTTCTTCATTCTTTCTTCTTGTCTTCTTTCCTTGCTTCCTTCTTTCTTTGGTCCTCCTTAATCTTCATTCAAATGGTTCTAAATGGGATCCTTTTGTCATCAATTAGGCGGAGTCCACTCTCAATTCTGCAATCACCAAACATGCATTCAATGAGTCTTTAAATCATGAAAATCTTACACAATGAGTGAAGAATTGGGGTTAGAATATGCACAATTAAGAGCTCAACACACCCCCCAACCAGCATTTTGCTAATCCCGAGCAAAACATGCGTGAAACCAATTCCATTCTCCAAACCTCAACTCTCCTTTAGAAACCATTCTTCTATATATTCCAAGATACATAAGTGTAAGAGTTAGAAATATTAGGCGACAGAAGTTGAAACCATAAACCCTCAAGACATGATAAGCATTCATATGAAATTCCCGCTGATTGGTTGATAAATAGAAGAACTTGAACAAATTTAATCTAGTGTGGATAGTGAAAATTCATCTCATGAGTTTCTAGGATTATCTTCTTCATAGATCAACCAGACTATAGATCTCAAGGTACATAGAGCCACATCAAGCCAATGACAAGAATTTGCCTTACCGTCCTTCCGATGACTTTCACACTACGTCCCATTTCCGGCTTTGGTTACGGGTAGACCATCCCCCGGTTGGTAGTAGGTAGCCCTAATCGGAATTCTAGCATTCCCAATTTCATCCTTCCTTTTCCTTTTTCTTTTCAATTAGATAGGATTTTTAAAAATCCATATCTTTCGTTATTTTCCCATGGACAAGGATGGACAAAGTACCCCGGCTTGGTTACTCAACATCTTAATTCAAAGTCTAGCTAATCCATAAATCACATAATCCCTTCAACCCATGAAAGTCGTGTAATGTGAACTAGGTATAAAAGTGTTCAAATTTTCTATCAATCACATCAATAGGGGAATTCACATATAAAACCATTATGCTATGAGAGATTCCAAACATACAACCTCATACACTTCATATCTCCTCCTCTTATGCTCATATCATCTTGAATGCATAGAAATAATGTTTTTCCAAAAGAGTTTTGAATTTTAGAAAAATCAAAAAATTTCCACATAATTGCTTGAAATGTTACAAAACACTGGATTCATCCAAGTGATCCTACACCCCTAACCAAATCTTGCATTGTCCTCAATATAAAAGATGTGCAATAAGCAAAACATGAGAGCAATTTGAAAATAAAACGGAGTGAGGAATGATAGTACCTGAGAGAGTGAAAAGTGGAATTCTTCCTCCTTCTAACAAACCTAAGCAAAAGCAAACAAAAGCAACAAATCCTAATCCTAACTACTCTATACCTCCGTCAGACTAGGAGATCAATTCCATAAACTCA
This sequence comes from Liriodendron chinense, assembly GCA_003013855.2. Taxonomy (NCBI): domain Eukaryota; kingdom Viridiplantae; phylum Streptophyta; class Magnoliopsida; order Magnoliales; family Magnoliaceae; genus Liriodendron; species Liriodendron chinense. The sequence goes on from ML058408.1 coordinate 5,096,894, forward strand.
TCCAAAAGCACAAAGTCAAGCAGAATCATTAGATGGATCAAAAGGTTTTGCAATAACGTCATCCAATATCCTGCGTTACAATACACATGTGTGTGAGTGATCCAGATAAGCCACTGAAGATTCCAAAAAAGAATTTCAGTGGGTTCATTAATGTTTTTACCACACGTACAAGGGGAGACATCGTCACATTTATCGAAAAAAATATGTCTCTATTCAGATTTTCTTGGGCATTGAATTTGCAAATATGGATCATCCCAGGGTTGGTAGGGATCGGTATGCATGATCCATAGAGGTGCGGAAATATGAATTGATTTCTCAGTGCAATAAAGTGTTGTTTCCACATCCCTCTTTTGGCTAACGTTATATGCCAATACCGACTCAAAAGGTGCGACTATGTCCCCTATCACATCAACATTTTTATCAAGAGAATAGGCCGCATCTTCTTCTAAGTGATTGGGGTAAGGAGTTGAAAGGGACACATCTTCCACAATAGAATTGATCATGTTTATTTCGTGGACCTCTTCATCTTCATCCTCTTGTTGGTTGTCAACATTGAAAGCATTTAACTCAATCGTCATATTACCAAAGGACATTTGTATGACCCCACTCCTACAATTTATGATAGCGTTTGATGTAGCTAGGAATGGACGGCCAAGTATGACAGGAATTTGAGGGACATTATTAACCATGGGTTGTGTGTCCAAGACAATGAAGTCCACTGGGTAGTAGACCTTGTCAACTTGGACAAGAACGTCCTCAATCACCCCTCTCGGAATACGAATCGATTGGTCAGCGAGTTGTAATGTGGTTTTGGTGGGTTTTAATTCACCTAAACCCAATTGTTCATAGACCGAAAAGGGTATTAAATTCATACTTGCTCCTAGATCAGTAAAGCATGTTTCACCCGGTAGTCTCCAATTATGCATGATATTGTCGGACTACCAGAATCTTTGTATTTCTTGGGCATCCCGTGATTTATAATGGCGCTTACATTCTCTGTCAAAAATGCCTTCTTTCAGCACATGTATTTTTCTTTTTATCGTGCAAAGATTCTTCAAAAACTTAGCATATGACGGAATTTGTTTAATGGTATCCAACAATGGGATGTTGATCTTCACTGGCTTAAAAACCTCTAAAATTTCCAGATTTTTGTCTAAAGGTTTAGGTGAAATCAACCTTTGTGGAAACAGGGCAACCGGTTTGTATTGCATTTTCGGTTCTTTCTCCTGTGGAGTGTTGTTCAAGTTATCATCCTCTTTAGAGATTTTCGGATCATTAGGCTGTGGGGACTTCACCGGATTAGATTTATCAATAATCTTCCCACTTCTCAAAGTGGTGATAGCTTAAACATGCCCCATATGTTGGGAGGATAAGCTTGCATCTTGTATCTCAAATTGGGTCCTTGGGTTAGGAAGAGGTTGGGCAGGAAGTGTACCTTTCTCCCTAACACTAAGGTGCGATTCAACCCTAGCCATTGAGGTTTTCAAGTCATTGATGGCTTGGGTTGTATTTTGATTAAATTTCAATTGCTCTTGCACTGAACCCATCTATTTTCAGAGAATTAGTCTTGTTATACTCAGCTTGGACCGATAAAAATGCACCCAACATCTCCTCTAGAGAAACTTTTGGAGTAATGACTAGAGATGGACCTAGTATAGGTTGAGCTTGAGGGATATTGGTTGCATTCGCAGTGGATCCATTCTTCCAACTGAAGTTGGGATGGTTCTTCCAACTAGAATCATACGTATTTGAGTTTGGAGCACCAAATTGCCGTTAATAACTGTTTATGGCATTTGCTTGTTCTTGTAAGATGTCTTGAACCGCTGAGTCTTGTGTTGTATATTGATTTCCGGCACAAACTCCACAAACAGTTTCAACGTCCTTAGAGTTGATTGTCTCTCCTTTCCTTAATTCCATGGCCTCGACTTTTCTTGTGAGGCTAGCCACACGTGCACTTAAGCTATCTTCTTCTAATAAGACGTAAATTCCCCCTTTTTTCCTTTTGTTGGCCAGTCTTAGAATTTGTTGGTTTAAATGTATCCAAGACTATGCATTCTCAGCCAATTCTTCCAAATAATCCCATGCTTCATCAGCCTCCTTATTCATGAATTCCCTATTACACATCATCTCTACGAATTGGCGCATGGGTGAAGTCAGACCTTCATAGAAAAAGCTTATAACCCGCCAAATTTCATAGCCATGATGTGGGCATGCGTTTAATAGGTCCTTAAACCTCTCCCAACATTGGAAGAAGGTTTCATCTTCCTTTTGGGCAAAGTTCATGATAAGGCGCTTCAACATGTTTGTTTTGTGAGTAGGGAAGAATTTTTTTATGAATTCCGTATGCATATCAGTTCGTGCACCAATTGATCTTGGCCTTAATGCATGAAGCCAACCTTTAGCTTTATCTTTAAGAGTAAAAGGGAAGAATTTGAGTCTCACCACATCATCAGTTACATTAGAAAAATGCATGGTGGTTATTACCTCATCAAACTCCTTAAGGTGTTGATAGGCACTTTCACTGTCTAATCCATAGAATATAGGGAGAAGTTGGATCACTCCCGGTTTCAAATCCACATTCCCTGCATTTTGTGGAAAAACTATGCATGAGGGAGTGCTCGTTCTTGCTGGTTGTAAGAAATCATGTAAAGTTCTTGGTCGGGGAACATTCTCAACCACATTCTCCTCCGTTTCGGTTTGGTTTTGGCCCAGATTAGGATTGGCCATCGGATTAGGTTGATTTGCAGCCATGTTTTCAAACAAAATTGGAGAGTTTAGATGTCTCCTAGCACGTGGCTCTCTGTCAATCCCTTCTACTATCCCCCCCTTCACTTATGAGTCGGTTATTGGAATCCGAGCCCAATGTGGCATGCAAAACCAAAAAAAAATATGAAACAAAGAAAAAGAAGAGTTCTTCCTCCCTTTCTTTACTCTTCTCTAAGACTGAAGCACAAGGTGTCTTGCAATGGCTAGGTCAGAAGCAAGGATAGAGATCGATTTCTCCTGGTCAATAGGGGTTCAGAGAACTCCCCACCCACTCTTTGAATCTTTTGAGAAAAAGTGTAGAAAAAAGAGAAAGAGGAGTAGAGGTGAGAAAAGAAATCTCTGAGCACAAGGTGATCCAAGACGGCAGAGCCGACCAATAGGAATTCAGGTGGCACAAGCTTAGCTTTCAGAGATCCAAAAGGAGTCTCCACCCACTCTACAAGAGATGAATATGATAGGAATGAATAGGAGAAGGAGAAGATTAAGGTTTAGAAGGATAGAACCTGATTCGAGCACTTGAGATCCTTGTGTCTTCTTCAACTTCCTAGAAATCCCTGAAAAAGAAAAACAAATCAAATAAACTAAGTTAGAACTATTCCTAAAAATCCTAAATAGATTATATTTTCAGCAATTTATGAAAAACCGTCAAAGTCCCCGGTAACGGCGCCAAAAACTTGTTCGCTTCCCCAAGTGTAGGGTTGTGATGTAGTAATAAACTCGGTAAGACCGAGGTCGATCCACAGGGACTTGTGTAGGAATTCACAAACACTTCCAATAGTGTCTATTAAGAGCTAATAACTAGATTTTGAATAAGATTGATGTGAGTAATTTTAAAATAATTTGAAGGTAAACAATTATAAAAAGGCACTAGGGGTTCAAGGATCCACTTGTAGCAATCCTTGATGTTCAATCCGCTGTGGTTTCTCACTTTCTCAACTAGAATCAATATTAAGATCTATCTAGCCGGATGATAGAGCTGTTAAACCAAACAATCTGTTATATGTAAGTCCAATGCATAGGATTCACTCAATGTAAGCTAAGCTGAGCATGCTCAATTGCATAGGTCAGTCCTAATTCCAAAAGGCTCAGTTCACAATCATAACCATCCTCAAGTCCTATCACAAGACAAGGCTAGATCATGATTTGAACTTGATTCAAATCACATGCACAGTCCATACACATTACAGAAATTCAGAAAAGTAGAACTTTGGTAGGAAGTTCCCACATGAAGATCATAGTACTGGAGCGTACTCCAATTCCTCGAATCATACAGATCTAGACTAATACAAACCAATTAAGAATTTAAGTAATTCTCCCAAACATCCATGAGTCATCATAAGACTAAGAAAAAATACTTAAAACTTGTATAAACTTCAAACCATTGTTCATAAACATGAATTCCAAACTTAAAACCAACTAAATACGAATTGAAACATCTTAGATCCACTACAAGCTTCACCTCTTAGCCCTAGCTAAGAGGTTTAGCTGCTCATGATCCATGGAAACATGAAACAACCAAAAAACTCATAAAAACAGTAAAACAAACTAGAAGGAGTTGTGGAACTCCGAAATCCACTTCCGCCGCCTCCAAGCTTGCTTAAACCCTCCAAGATACCCTAGGAACGATCCCTAGGTGTCCTTTTATAGTGGGGAGGCTCCGCAACTTCATAAGAATCGAGAATTTGCGTAACACTTACGCAGTGCGCAGAGAAAAATCAGACTGAAAATAGAAATTCCGCATCTTACGCACGTCCAACCAGTCGCACGACCGGTCTGAGTAACTGGCCGACCGGTCGCGACCGGTCGTGCCTCACTGGGGAATCAGTCCAGCAAGCTCTGGACTATAAAAAGACTTCTGGCCGACAGGTCTTGACCGGTCGGACTGGGCTGGCCGACCGGTCACGACCGGTCGGACTGCATTGATTCTTAGTCCAGTGAGATCAGAGGGGTAGGGCGAGTTGGCCGACCGGTCGTACGACCAGTCTGACCTTCCTGGCCGACCGGTCACGACCGGTCTTGCCTGTTTTCTTCATTCTTTCTTCTTGTCTTCTTTCCTTGCTTCCTTCTTTCTTTGGTCCTCCTTGATCTTCATTCAAATGGTTCTAAATGGGATCCTTTTGTCATCAATTAGGGCGGAGTCCACTCTCAATTCTGCAATCACCAAACATGCATTCAATGAGTCTTTAAATCATGAAAATCTCGCACAATGAGTGAAGAATTGGGGTTAGAATATGCACAATTAAGAGCTCAACACACGCTAGCCAGTGCATCACTAAATTCAGGGCCAGTGCATTAAGAAATTCAGCCAGAATCTCAATACAGACCACCCCTCACTTAGTATAAAATTAACCCCTTGGGTGGGCCCCACCATCCATCATGATCAAAACCATCCAAAATTGGGTCATGGCAACAATCATGAATAAACATAGCAAGTGCATGACCATTCATCACCAAGTGGGCCACACAAACTCATTATTTATCAAAATTAAAACAAACAGCTAAAATAAACGTCCGTTGGCGCATCAATAAATTTACAGTCAGCGCTCGAGAAATTCAACATTTTTCAGAAGCGAATTTCAGGATGCACTAGTAGGTAGCGCATCGAGAAATTTAGCATTTTTAGAAGTGAATTTCAGGATGCGCTAGCAGGCAGCGCATCGAGAAATTCAGCATTTTTCAGAAGTGAATTTCAAGGCGCATTGATAGGTAGGGCATCGAGAAATTCAGCTATATTTAGACGGAGCAATTTCTTGATGCGCCAGAGCATTTTCTTGATGCGTTGACCCTATTTTTTATCAATTTATCGATGCGCTACACATGGTGGCTTCCGATTGGCTGACCTCCATTATTTTCGGGTATAAATACCCCTTCTTTCCAGTTCATTGGGAGGTATCCAGAGAGAGAGAGAGAGAGAGAGAGAGAGAGAGAGAGCTTTATCCGCTAGGTATTTGAGCATCCGTCGAAATCCCTTGTTGAAACCCTTTTTCCGACCACCGAAATCCCTTCCTGACCATTAAAATACCTTTCCGACCATCGAAATCTTTCGCTAGAATCCCTTTCCGACCAACGCATGTCCGGCGTAAAAATGACTTAAAATGTATAGGTATGGTGGCGCATCACAAAAATACCCCAAGTCAAACTTGATTATTTTATCGACGCACTGACCTCCAATGTATCCAATAAATCAGCCATATCTGAACCAAGTATTTTATCGATGCACTGACCGCCAGTGCATCTAATAAATCACCCATATCTTAACCAAGTATTTTATTGATGCACTGACCGCCAGCGCATCCAATAAATCAGCAATATTTAAACTGAGTATTTTCTTGATGCACTGACCTCCATTGCATCCAATAAATCAGCACTTTCCAGACAAGTAATTTTCGATGCACTGACCATCAGAAAAATCAGGCAAAGCGCATAAAAAAATTCAGCACTTTCTTTATAAGTTTCAGAAACCCTAAATCTTTATTTTGTGATGCATCGAGCACAGTTTTGGCCTATTTTGAGTATTTCGAGCGCTCCGGACGCAACAAAACAGTTAAATAATCCATCCGGGACACCTAATGAGCAAAATACAAACCTTTAAAGTCTAATCTGATCCAACGCGATGAATGTAGTAGTTTCTCGAAAAGAGGCCACCAACGACCAGAATCATACCAATGTATCATTCTTACATGTACTATCATAATCTGGCCCGGATTAAGATTCAGACTAAGAAAACAGGACTATGGTTAACATGATAAATCGGACCAAAAGAGTTCCAAACTATCACATGAAGCTTGTTAAAGATTGACACCTCTAAACGGTCGATGCCCTACCCATTCAAACGGCATCCACTGGTTGGGCTGTTCAGGTACATACAACTGCAGATCGGTCTTCCCACGGTCACCCATTCCGGCAACGGGCGTAGGCCCAGAGTCATACCCCACGGTTAAAAACCTTGACGATCTCAACCCAAATCTCTGGTCAAAACATAGGATATAAACATCTGACTCGTCAAAGATGGATCAGTCCATAACAAAACAAAATATACACAGGTCTCTACGACCATGAACTTTAAGACCATAGTCCCTACTGACTAGTCTTCTGCCTTTTAACCAAGGGTCATCGATCATTCGATGTAATTAAGGGCTTGTGCCAGACCACAACCTGGAATGTACAAGATCTTAGAATCTCTGGAATGGAATTCGCCTTGCGATATCTTTCTCGTGTAGTTTTGTGAATGCTTGTGATTGTCTATGAATGTCTCTATTACTCAGATCCCTCAAGAACAACGAAACACAATAAAACTGTCTTACGCATTTTCTAATTACAACACTTGTTCTATAAAAAATGTCCTTTAATGCGCTTTTACCTTACGCTTAACCGCACATAAATTCCTTAAAAAATTGACATATGAAGAAATTTATTTTATTGCATCCAATAAGGGAGTGTTGATTTTGACTTGTTGAAAGACCTCTAAAATATCCTAATTTTCACTTGGCCGTTTGGTTGAGAGAAGACGCTGGGGGAATGGGGCAACATGTTTAAATTCATGCTCCGGCTCTTTGGCTTATGGAGCATTGCTTGATTCACCATCACCCTCAGAATTTTTGAGTTCCTTAGGTTTTTCAACCGTCTTAAAAATTTCTTTATTGATCTCTTTTCCACTTCTTAGGGCGATGATAGATTGAACATGCTCCACATGTTGTGTTGAAGAATCAGGTTTACTCAATTTGAATTATCCCTTTATGTTAGGCTGTGGTTGGGCCAAAAAGGTCTCTTTCTCCTTAACACCTAAATGTGTCTCAATTCTTATAACCACTATTTTAAGTTTATTTACATCCTACATGGTGGACTGATTTATCTAAGTTTGTCCATATATGAATGCATTCAACGTATTCTCAAGGGTGCTCTTTGGTGGAGGCCCTTGAGAATTATTGTTTGCATTTACCATGGGTCCATTCCTCCAATTAAAATTTGGTCGATGTTGCTAATTAGGATTGTTCATGTTGAAATTTTGTGCATTAAAGGGGCGTTGATAAACATTTATGGCATTTGCTTTAGCTTGCAACACTTCTTGAAAAGCAGGGATTGTTAGACAATCATTTGTTGGGTGATCATCACTCTCACAAATACCACACATACTTTCTACAACCTCACCGGTATTCACCACATTTACGCTCTTTAGTTCCATGACTTGGACTTTCGTTGTGAGACCCGCCAACCGTGCGTTAAAATTGTCCTCCTCCTTTTAACACATGTATTCCTCTTTTACTTGTCATTGACTTGGGATTACTAGTTGGGTTGGATATGTCCCAAGATTGGGCATTCTCAACTAGCACACCAAAATAATCCCAAGCCTCATCGAGATCTTTGTTAAAAAATTTATCGTTACATATCATTTGGACAAACTGGCTCATGTTTGAACTTAATCTATCATGGAAGAAGTTAATCATGCGCCACTTTTCATAACCATGATGTGGGAAAGCGAGCAAAAGTTCTTTAAAACCTCTCCCAACATTGAAAAAGTCTCATCTTCCTTTTGGGAGAAATTCATTATGGCACACCTCAAAGTATTTGTTTTGTAGACTGGTAAAAACTTTTAAGGAACTCCTAGGTCATCTCAGCCCATGTCCCAATGCTTCTAGGCTTTAAAGAGTGGAGCCATGATTTGAATCTCTACTTGAGAGAAAAAGGGAATAATTTTAATTTGATTATGTCTTGGGAGACGTTATTGAATTGCACGGTGGTGGCAATCTCCTCAAATTCTCTCAAATGTGAATACGAACTCTCAGAGTCGAGTCTAGGAAATTTTGGGAGCAATTGTATAAGCTTCAGCTTAAAGTCCATGTTTCCTGCATTGAGTGAAAAAATCATGGAGAAATGTGTGGTTGTTCTCTCCGGTTGTAGCTAATCATGCAGAGTTTTGACCGGAGGAACATAGTGCACCTCATTCTATTTACGTTCCATCCTAGTTGGTTGTGTATCTTGCTCATCATTCTGATCAATATTTGGCTCATTCTCAGCCATATTTTTGGATGGTTTAGAAGTTTTTAAATGTTTTCTAACTCGTCTGTGAGTTGTTAAGCCCTCGACTAAACCTCACTCACTTAGAAGTCTCAACGTATGGTACCTTACCTATTTTGACATGAACTGCACAAAATCTAATTGATAACTAAGCCTATAAGTAAAAGCAAAATCCTACAACAAACTAATAAACTAGAAAGCAATTAGAAGAGATTAGGAATGATGTTACCCGGTAGAGACAAACTACTTGAACAAAATTCTACAAAATAACAAACAATGTTAATAAACTAGAGTGTAAATTCTGAAATTAAATCATAAAACTAAATCCTAGGTTAGAAATAAAATTAAAAACTCTAACTAATTAAAGTCTCAATCACAAAATTTAGAACTATTAACCTAAATCCCCAGCAACAGTGCTAAAAACTTGTTCACATCCCCAAGTATGAAGCTGCAATTTAGTAATAATTCGGTAGAGATCGAGATCGTCCTCAAGGATTGTAGTAACTATTCTGAATATTAGTAACTAAGACTATCTAAATTCATATTTGTATGGTAGTTCAGGAATATAAACAGTAAATTTAAAAGGGAATTTCGAAAATGAATCACTAAGGATTTAAGGATACACTTATAATCATCCACAATGCTAATCTATTCATTCAAGTGGATAACTCAATTTGAATCAGAGTCCTATCCCTATCCAATCGGAAGATAGATTCAGTTAAACCATAGATCATAAGCCAACAAAAATATGAACTTTCATAGGTCGGTTCTAGATAAAGCATAAAGTACTTGTAGAATTTCAAAGCATTCACCATAATCATGATGAATATGAGATTTCACAATTCAAAACTCTTAGGAAACCCAATTGATTAATCTTAGTAAATAAAAAACATCTCATGTAAGCTCAATCACAAAAAATGGAAGAATAAACTAAAACTATCAATATTATTCAAACCAAAACTATGAATTGTTCATCATTAAAACTCAAATTACTTGAATTAAATAGATTAAAGCATTACAAACAACTATAAGCTTCCCCTCTTAACCCTAGCTAAGAGGTTTAGCCAAACATGATGGAGTTTTCCTCCTCATGTGTCAGAAGGAGAGAGTTGATTCTGGGTATGGTCGGGCGCCTGAGCCCAATTGTGGCCGGGCGACCGAAATTCCCCAGAAATGCAGCAATGCTGCTGGATGGTTTTGGCTTCAGCCAGGCGACCGACGGTCAAAGTGACCGGACGCCCGATGACTTGGCCGGGTGCCCAACCATGTTGGTCCAGGTGCCCGAAATTGGTTCGTTCCAATGTAATTCTCGCTTGACTGTTTTGGGCCTGGCCGGGCGCCCGACGGACTGGTGACCGGGCGCCCGACCTGGCGCGGACTGCTTAGACGCAGTTTCCTATTCTGGCTGTGATTCTTCCATTTTTTGTACTTAAGAGTTCTAAAATGGGATTAGGGCATCCGATTGGGTTGTAAACACGTCCAAGGTGAGAAAGAGAGAAAAAGAGGAAGAGAGGAAGAGAAGAGAAGAGAGAGAGAGAGAGAGAGAGAGAGAGAGAGAGAGAGAGAGAGAGAGAGAGAGGAAGCTTGTAGAAGGGAGAAGTTGCTTGAAGAGGGATTCTTCTGCGCAATCGTCGTCTCAGCGCTTCTACGTCTTCGGGATCGGTGAGATCGCTCATCCTTTACTATTCTCTTATTGTTTATCTATCCCAAGTGGGTGAAGAAGGTTTGATCCAAGCGGTGTGTGCTTGAGATCGGTTATAACAGTTCCCTGAGATAGTGGATTGTTGATCTGGACTAGGTCCCGTGGTTTTTACCTCTTTTGAGGGTCTTCCACGTAAAAACTCCTTGTGTTCGTGTGGTTGATGTTTATTCTTGATTATTGCATTAGCATAGTCCATAATTCTAGTGTATTGGGGGGCGAGATCCGAAGGTTTGTGTGAAACGCACCCAACAAAGTGGTATCAGAGAGTTCAAGTTGTTTGAACGGTGTGGGATCGGTTCTGAATTATGGAAGGTGGCTCATCAAGGATGATCAGCCTCAATGGTTCTAACTGGACCATATGGAAGGCTAAGATGGAGGACTTGCTCTATTGCAAGGACTTGTATGCTCCAATTCTAGGCATATCGGCGAAGACGAAGGATATGTCAGATGATGATTGGAAGAAAGTGGACCGAAAGGCGGTGGGGTTCATTAGACAATGGTTGGATGATTTGATTTTCCTCCATGTGTCTACAGAGACCTCAGCCGCTAGCCTATGGCTGAAATTGCAAGGGCTGTATGAGAGGAAGACAGTCGGCAATAAGATTTTCCTGATAAGATGACTTGTGAATCTCAAGTTCAAAGATGGTGGTTCTGTGGCTGAACACATGAATGAGGTTAGCAACATTGTGAACCAGCTCTCTGCCATGAAGATGGTCCTGGATGATAAACTTCAGGCTTTGCTACTGCTTAGCTCATTGCCTGACAGTTGGGAGACATTGGTGGTGTCTCTAAGTAACTCCGCGCCAGACGGAAATGTATTCATGGATCAGGTAACAAGCTGTCTCTTTAATGAGGAGACAATGAGGAAGTCTCTAGGGCCTGCTCAACAAGAGGCCCTTGTGACACAAGATAGGAGGAGAGGAAAGAACAGAAAGGGCGGAAAGGCCCGAGATAAATCAAGAGGCAAGTCAGTTGCCAGGAAAGATGTTGAATGTTGGAATTGTGGTAAGAAGGGCCACTATAAGCATGAATGTCACAAGAAGAAGAGTGACAAGAAGGGTAAAAGAAAGGAGAAGGAAGATGAATCAGATTCTACTACGGTCGCCTCAGATGGTGACGTTGTTGTTATTATTTTGGCAGATCACGATACTTGTCTCACGGCTTCGAGTCAGGACACCGACTGGGTGATAGACTCGGGAGCCTTGTTTCATGCGACTCCACGCAGATATTTCTTCACAAGCTACAAGTCAGGTGACTATGGGACAGTGAAGATGGGAAATTCTGGTGTTTCGAAGATCGTAGGGGTCGGTGATATTTGTTTGAAGACCGATGTGGACTGCACATTGGTTCTCAGGGATGTGAGACACATTCCAGACCTTCGCCTCAACTTGATGTCGACGGGAAGGCTGGATGATGATGGTTATGAAAGCCGGTTTGTTGGTGGGCGCTGGAAGCTCATCAAGGGTTCATTGATCGCTGCCAGAGGAAAGAAATGTTGCACTCTTTACAAGGCAAGTGTCAGTGTATGCAAGAGTGGATTGAACGCAGCAGAAGATTCAGCTACTGACGTATGGCACAGGCGTCTAGGCCACATGAGTGAAAAAGGGCTTCAGCTACTAGCGAAGAAGCAGCTCCTTCCAGACGTGACAGGTATACCTCTCAAAACCTGTATTGACTGTTTATCTAGGAAACAATATAGAGTTTCTTTTGTTAAAACTGTTTCTCATACTAATAAAGTACATGCATTAGATTTGGTTTATTCTGATGTTTGTGGTCCTATGAGGATAAAAACCTTGGGTGGGGCATTGTATTTTGTCACCTTTATAGATGATGCATCTAGGAGGGTTTGGGTGTATGCTTTGAAATCCAAGGACGAGGTCTTTGGTGTATTTAAACTGTTTCATGCTATGGTCGAGAGGGAGACAGGCAGATCATTGAAGTGCATTTGCACTGACAATGGTGGTGAATACATAGGTGACTTCCACGAGTATTGCAAGTCACTGGGTATACGGCATGAACAGTCAGTTTCCAAGACCCCCCAACATAATGGTGTGGCTGAGCGAATGAATCGCACCATTGTAGAGAGAATCAGAAGCATGTTATCCCATGCAAAGTTGCCCAAGATGTTCTGGGGAGAAGCAATGCACACGGCGGTGTATTTGATAAACAGGTCTCCATCAGCCCCGTTGAATGGAGAAGTACCTGAGAAGGTGTGGACTGGACGTGATCCATCGTACAGTCATCTCAGGGTGTTTGGATGCAGGGCATCCGTTCACGTACCAAAGGACGAGAGGTCCAAGCTCGATATGAAGATCAGGCAGTGTGTGTTCTTAGGGTACGGTGATGAGAAGTTCGGTTACAGGTTGTGGGATCCGACTGAGAAGAAGCTCGTCAGGAGCAGAGATGTGGTTTTCATTGAAGATCAGTGTATAGAAGACATTGAAAAGCCAGAGAAGACCCAACCCAGTTCAGGTGAACTGGAAGACACAGATCCGATTACTCCTCCCGTGGTGCCTGATGACGAGGGAGTACAGCAAGGTGCAGAGGATGAGGGAGTTCCTACAGAAGATGGACAGGGGGAGCAGCCCCAACTCGATCCACCTGTTGAGCCACAGGTGAGGAGGACATCAAGGGATAGACATCTATCCAAGAAGTACTCGCCGCATGAGTACATTATGCCCACTGATGGGGGAGAGCCAGAAGACTATTCTGAGGCCCTAGCCGACGAGCATAAGGGGGAGTGGTTGAAAGCTATGCAAGAGGAGATGGAATCCTTGCATAAGAACCACATCTATGATATAGTGAAATTGCCTAAGGGTAAGAAAGCTCTAAGCAACAAGTGGGTGTTCTGAAAAAAGAATGAGCAGAAGAATTCACAAACATGGTTCAAGGCCAGACTTGTGGTGAAAGGGTTTGGTAAGAGGAAATGAATAGACTTCGAGGAGATATTCTCACCAATGGTGAAGATGACATCCATGCGGGTGTTGCTTGGGTTGGCGGCTAGCATGGATTTGGAGATAGAGCAGTTAGATGTCAAAACTGCATTACTCGATGGTGACCTGGAAGAAGAGATCTACATGCGCCAACCAGATGGGTTCGAAGTCAAGGGCAAAGAGCATATGGTGTGCAGGCTTAGGAAGAGCTTGTATGGGCTGAAGCAAGCTCCTAGGCAATGGTACAAGAAGTTTGACTCGTTCATGTTGAAGCATGGATATGACAGAACGGAGTCGAACCACTATGTGTTCACACGCAAGTTCTCAGACGGTGATTTCTTAGTTCTGCTATTGTACGTTGATGACATGCTCATCATGGGAAAAGACATCAAGAAGATTGACAGGCTGAAACAGGAGTTGGGCAAGTCGTTTGCGATGAAAGACTTGGGCCCGGCTAAACAGATCCTAGGAATGGAGATAACCCGTGACAGAAGCAGCATGAAGCTTTGGTTGTCATAAGAGCGGTATATTGAGAAAATCCTAGAGCGGTTCAACATGAATGCAGCGAAGCCGGTCAGTACTCCACTGGATGGTCACTTCAAATTGAGCGACAAACAGTGTCCCAAGACGAAGGCGAAAGTGGAAGAGATGCGGAAGATAACCTACACGTCAGCGGTAGGAAGTTTGATATATGTTATGGTGTGTACGCACCCAGACATAGCATATGCGGTTGGGGTTGTCAGCCGGTATCTTGCCAATCCTGGCAAAGAACATTGGGCAGTGGTGAAGTGGATACTATGGTATCTGAGAGGCTCATCCAGGTTGAGTCTATGCTATGGTGACGGAAAACCTGTGTTAGAAGGCTACACAGGTGCAGATATGGCAGGTGACATAGACTCCAAGAAGTCTACATCGGGGTTCATGTTCACGTTTGCAGGGGGAGCGGTCTTTTGGCAGAGCAAGCTACAGAAGGTCGTAGCATTGTCGACGACAGAGGCCGAGTACATTGCGGTCACAGAAGCATGCAAAGAGATGCTTTGGATGAAGAGGTTCCTACAGGAACTCAACCTGAAGCAGGAGAAGCACGTGGTCTATTGCGATAGCCAAAGTGCTATACACTTGAGCAAGAATCCAAGTCAGCATTCCAAGTCGAAGCACATAGAGATTCGGTATCACTGGATCAGGGATACTTTGGAACAGAAGGTGTTACAGCTTGAGAATGTCCATACGGATGATAATGGGTCAGACATGATGACCAAGGCTTTGCTCAAGGGCAAGTTTGAGGTTTGTAGAAACCTGGCTGGCTTGAAGAAGGCGAATTTCTCCTGAGTCGGAAAAGGGGAGATTTGATGGAGTTTTCCTCCTCATGTGTCAGAAGGAGAAAGTTGATTCTGGGTATGGTCGGGCGCCCGGGCCCAATTGTGGTCGGGCGACCGAAATTCCCATAAATGGCAGCAATGCTATTGGATGGTTTTGGCTTCAGCCGGGCGATCGACGGTCAAATTGACCGGGCGCCCGATGACTTGGCCGGGCGCCCGACCATGTTGGTTCGGGCGCCCGAAATTGGTTCGTTCCAATGTAATTCTCGCTGGATTGTTTTGGGCTTGGCCGGGCGCCCGACCCGACGCGGACTGCTTAGTCGCAGTTTCCTATTCTGGCTGTGATTCTTCCGTTTTTTTGTACTTAAGAGTTCTAAAATGGGATTAGGGCATCCGATTGGGTTGTAAACACGTCCAAGGTGAGAAAGAGACAAAAAGAGGAAGAGAGAGAGAAGAGAGAGAGAGAGAGAGGAAGCTTGTAGAAGGGAGAAGTTGCTTGAAGAGGGATTCTTCTGCGCAACCGTCGTCTCAGCGCTTCTACGTCCTCGGGATCGGTGAGATCACTCCTCCTTTACTATTCTCTTATTGTTTATCCATCCCAAGTGGGTGAAGAAGGTTTGATCCAAGAGGTGTGTGCTTGAGATCGGTTGTAACAGTTCCCTGAGATAGTTGATTGTTGATCTGGACTAGGTCCCGTGGTTTTTACCTCTTTTGAGGGTTTTCCACGTAAAAGCTTCTTGTGTTCGTGTGGTTGATGTTTATTCTTAATTATTGCATTAGCATAGTCCATAATTCTAGTGTATTGGGGGGCGAGATCCGAAGGTTTGTGTGAAACGCACCCAACAAAACATAGATATGGTAGAATTAAAACTACTAAAAAAGAAAAAAAAAAACATGAACTAGAAGAAGGAGAAGTAGAATCCTCCACTTTGAATTTCTCCACCTCCACTAGGTTCTAGGATTCTTAGAAGATTTGAGAGAAGCCTTTTTATAGGAAAAATCCATCACCGCCTCAATTTGCATAAGATTATACATAGTTATAACAGTTTGTGACCTGTCTTAGGGGATTTGCAACCAGTCGCAATTGGTATGCAACCGGTCTCCAGCCTTCGAGCGATCGACCTATCAGAGACCTGTCTCTAACTAGTCTCAAATGACCGTTTCTTCTGAAACTTTAGTCTTTTTGTTTCTTCTTCAGAGGCTTAATTCTTCTAATCTTCACCTCATTTAAACTTGATTTTCTAAGCATCATAAGCTCTTCTAATTAGAATTCAAATCATGATATCTCTCTCCACTTCCTGCAAACACAGAAACATACATAAGTTTATAACTTTAACAATTCAAAGCATCCAATTGTTCAGTGAAATTTTGAATTATATTGCATAATTCAGTGCTCAACATGCGTGTTGTATACTTCTCCTGTAATTCCATGTGTCCTCTTTTGATTGGTTCTCCGGAAATTGTAAAAAATAGGGTAGAACATCTCCCATCCTTGATTATTTGTTTATCCAAGCCTGTATATCATAACCATTGTTTCCGTTGCGGTGGAGCTAGCCTAATTTTACCATGTACTAATTGGATAGTCAGGATGGTTCCAGCATCGCAAC
Source organism: Liriodendron chinense (assembly GCA_003013855.2). NCBI lineage: Eukaryota > Viridiplantae > Streptophyta > Magnoliopsida > Magnoliales > Magnoliaceae > Liriodendron > Liriodendron chinense. Next base: position 5,113,236 of record ML058408.1, read on the forward strand.
GGCTGAGATCTCAGTAAATACACGCCGTGCCATGTACACCACCGTTTAAAAAATTGGCGAACTATGATCATATCTTTTTTCTATAAAATATCTTGCATACGTAATTTAATACGAACGACGGGCTTGGGTTTCTTATTGCAGTGGAATTGTTGGGGTATGACGACTTATTCCCATGACAATTGAAATGATGTGGACAGCGGATCTATGAGAGCCGTTGGATGGGAAGGGTCGGTTTTCTGAATGCATTATTGATGGAGAAAAGACAACAAGCCGGACAAGTTGGATTCAAATAAATTTAAAATAATGAGCGTGAGGCTAGTTTTCTCATTTTTAAAAGCGAGATGAGGTGTGAAGTAGATAGCTCACATAGATGGAAGAGGATGTGGGAAGATGTCTTTCACATGATCATAAGACTCTTTTGTCGTACCCTCAAAAAGATAATCTTAGTTCCGTAAATTGCATCCTAGATATTTTCCTCCTCTTGGAGAGATGCTAGGATGATATTTCACGACTCTTGTTGATGTTACAGCAAGGCAAGATTCATTGACTCTGGAACGAAGAAGCTATTGCTATGCAATTCATTCCAGAAACATCGGGATATGTGGTAAAGGCCCATTTAAATGGGGAATCTTCTTTTCGAAAGAGTAATAAAGGGCTAAAAAAGTCCAACTGCAGAGCCAGCAATAACTGGGAAAAAAAGAAGGAAAAAAAAAAAAAAAAAAAAAGACCAAACCAATGGAGACCGAAGCTAAAGGTAGGACAGAAAAAAGAAAAAAGAAAAAAATCATAAATAAAAAACATAAAAACACCTTCAAATTCCACCGAATAAGAGTTCTATTTTTAAATCATCTGAAAGTCGGAGCGCACCCGCTATAAATAGTGAAACACACGTGGATGGTTGGGTTAAACAAAAAAGAAAAACACCTTACCCTTAATAATGAACAACTAATGAGAGGGCATAAAAAAACGCTCCCTTAAATTTAAAATTAAAAAATAAATTTTAAACTAAAATTATTTTAATATTATCAATTCTTATAGTAATTATTTGGATTTTATGATCAATGGTGGTTGGTTTTGTTGTGGGGATTTGGAACTGATCCTTCGTGTCAGGGAAAGAAGTAGCTATCTACAAAAGCTACATTCATCGACCTGAGGAGCAATGACCGATGGTTTGAATAGATCGGCCATCTACACGGGATGAGCGGTTCCTTCGACTCAGAAGACGAGCTGCGGAGATGAGCCGTTAGAGAACAAAACTCTGTAGGAGAGGACTTGCCAATCACGGGATGTCTACAACACGAGTGAGGGAAGGAGCTCGGGCCCGAACTCCACAAGTTCCCAAGTAGACCAGGTCAACCATTGCCAAAGAGGCCGTACGAGGAATCGAGGGAGAATCTAGCCAAATCCGGACAAGATAAGGATCCATCCTTCTTGGCCAAAGATCTCTCTAGCATATCCGGGATACGGATATCACCGAATCATGGACGAGAATTCATCCAACATGGTGTATTAGGATTCTCACCCCCAACGCTTTATATATATATAACCACAAGACCCTAAATCACGGTATACATAACATACGCCTATACATCCTAATCGACACCCTTACACCCATCTTCTACAAGCCCTGACTAAGGCATCAGAGCGTCCCCCCCCCCCCCCCCCCCCCCCCCCCCCCGGTTGTTGCTCACATCACTTCTTTCTTGTAGGTCAAACAAATGGAGAATGATGAGGAGGCTTGTTGAGACATGAAAAATGAAGAAAACAAGAAAAGAAAAGAATCGAAGAAGTTTTGAAAGAAGTAGAGTGGAAAATAAGGCAAAGTGCAGAAAGCATGCACTTGCTGCGAGTCGCGAAAAGTGCATGTCTGGTGATCTCTCTTTTCCGGGAAAACCACAACATTTTGCCTATAAATACCCCACAGGGGGTCCTCATTTGGTACTTACTTCCAAAGTTCAGAGTTATAGACGATTTTAGAGGTACAGGGCGGACCTCGAGTTCTTCCTTCTCCTTGGGTTGAACGCACAATGTGCGGACCCCGATGATCGAAAGATGAACAAGGGGGAGATGCTTTCGGAATGAAGAATGAAAATAGAAGAAGAGGAGTTTTTCCTGGGAGGTACTTTACACAACCCACGACAAGCTTCTGAACTTGCTGAGACCCGCGTAAAGCTACTCCAAAGAGACTTTTCCTCTCCTTTCACAAAGGATGTCGGACACTTTACAACCTTCGTTTTCCTTTTGATCATGAAGAACATTGAAGGCTGAGATTGTGGCACAAATGAATGATACAAAGAGAGCAATCCAGACTGGAGAGTTTGTTTCTTTGTGAACAAAAGACCTATCTCTCTACCTTCAGGTTAAGTGTACTCTGTACAATCCCTGTAAGTGGATGACTGTGTAGATTATTCTCTTTGTGCAGAAGACCTATCTTTCAACCTTCGGGTTGAGTGTACTCTGTACAATCCCCATAAGTGAATGACTATGTAGATGACATCAACATGGAGCAAAAAGCCCTTCTCTCTCCCTTTAGGTCGAGCGTACTTTGTACAATCCCTAGAAGTGGCAGATGTGCTGGGTGATACTATGGTGGAATCTCATGAAGATCACAAAAGAATGAAGTTTAGTCTGGTTCACTTGCCTCAGTTATGAATAAAAGAATAGCTTTGGCTTAGATTATCAGCCAGTCACTCCCTTGTCATTTCGACAAGATGAAAGAAGAATAGGGTGAAGCTCTGCCAAAATTATCTTCCAAATATGTTTCAATTTTGTACAATGTACAATCTATTCTAGAATCAAGGGATGTTGTAAATACGGAATGTATGCATAACTCAGTGAATGAATAAAATGAAGTGATGAATGCTTCTCTGTTTCTCTTGTCTAAGATTAGAATATTATTCTTGTATTCCCCTATATACACAAAGGCAATTTTTCTTTGTAAACAAAATGACGATTCCACTGGGGAAAAGAGTAATGTTTTAACGTTTATAAGTGACTCTAAGAAAAGCATGAGTCATCTTTTCACACTTTATAGCTCCAAAATGGGGACTCTCGAAGGAAACATTCCACCTTTCATCTCTAGAATAAATTGTATATATAAACATTTCAAATGATTAATTATCATTATTTTCAAATGTCAGGTACATTACTCACAATGGCTTACTCAACTCGCAAGATCGTTTTCAATTTCATGTCGGAAGGAGGATTTACTGTCTCCTGCAACAATCAAAACTCGGGAAGTAAACACCAGATGAAGACAAATCAAAACGTGGCAACTAAAGCAAATGCTATGGTGATCTCCACTTCACCCATCGTTAGAAGACGAGAATGGATGGGTAATGGTACAAAAAAAAAAAAAAAAAGATATCATCCAAGACTACAGTCAAAGGGCCTCACTCTCGAACTTACCAAAGACCCATTACACGAAGTATGGCCAAACAAATCCCAACTATAGCTCCTCCATCCCTATACCTAGGAGAAGCAGAAATATGCTTTGTCGAAAAAGACTTCCCTGCACTCCCTGCCTCCCCTGTTACGTAGAGACAGATGAGCCAAACCCTTATGTCATATCAACCCTCTCTAACGGAAAGTTCAACCGAAACTATACCAAAGCGAACCGAACATACTGAGTCTGTCAACTCCTCACGATGTAATAGTCGCGAGTTGAGAAAAAAATCAACATCACTCACACCTTCGGTTACCGCTTCATTCACGTCCTCAGAGTCAGAAACATCTAGAAGAAGAGTCTCTGTCCTTGTAGTCGGGACAAGTCAAGACAGATAGTCAACAGAAATGCGTCTCGAAGAAATGGCACGAACGCAAGCAATCCTGATGGAAGAGTGTAGGAACATGCGAGGGGCTTTATCTATGATAGCTCGCATAGTATCCCAAAACGCTGCTCCACAAAACATGCCCCCCACAAAAAATATGGAACATTGTGGTGAAGGGTCACAACCACCCTAGACCATGTCACACGGATCCATCCTGATGACAAACATTGGAATAACAACAAAAGAAATATGACAGATCATCACCGAAACTATCCGGTCAGAAGGAGAAATGATGCATAAAGAAAGATTTCGGTATAAAACACCGTATCCAATAAAAGTTGATGATATTTCTTTCCCTGTAGGTTTCAAATGCCAGAGTTTCAGAAGTTTAATGGGGAAGGCTCACCAAAAGAACATATGATGCACTTCATAATTGTAATGGGAAACTATGCTGCGGTGCCACAATATTGTTTACGATTGTTCGGTGTAACTTTAACAGGAAAAGCCTTCAAATGGTACGTACCTGGGAACAAATGCAGGAAGCTTTCTTGATGAGCTTCTTTTCGACCAAAAGAGAAGTTTGACAGAACTGACAGCTGTACGGCAAAGGGAGATATAATCTGTCGACAAATTTATTACAAACTAGAGAGCCCTAAGTGCATCATGCAACCAGAGAAACTTAGCAGGTAGAAATGTGCATCGGATGCATGGAACCAGAAATTGTTTTCGTACTTAGGAGAGAAAAAATACATGCGTTCTGAGAAATGGTTACAAGAGCTCATGCTTTGGAAAGTATGATTAAAAAGGTGTCCGCATTTCACACAAAGTCTACACGACGGGTCTTCAGCAAGTCTTCAACAAATGTTACAGATAAGGGTCAGAGTAAAGAAGAATTTCGAAGTAAACCAAGGGACAATAGGAGAGAGAGGCAAAGCTATCCTGTCAATGAGCCAGCCGACAAAAGATATCGATGGTTTAATCGTTGAGAAGAATACTCTTTCTCAAATGAAGATATAGTCCCGATGATGAATCAATTGGTCGGAGCAGGAACAATCAAATTGCCACAATTGAAACGGCCCGAAGAAGCAAGTAAAACAAAAGACAGAGATATGGCATCCTACTCGCAGGTGTTACACCATCAAAGCTATTCTCCAGAGAATGATCGAAGGAGGAGAAATAGTCATTGGGAAAGAAAGAGACAAAGGAAAGAAAGCAATTATGAACGCCGTATCCGCACTGAACATGAAACATCGGCATAAATCATCTTCAGTACTCCTTTCAGGACGATTTAGTCTGAAAGTTGAGGAACAAGAAACACAGTTCGTACAAAGTATGACAGTGTCCGCTGCGCCAGAAGAAAGCCAAAGACAGAAAAGAATAAGTACTATATTGAAGGCAAAAGCCTGCCGACCGTCAAGACGTCGCAGAGCACGTAAAACCTCGAATGTCGAAACGATGCTATTTTCATTACACGATTTGTCTCTCGATCATTTACTCCAGTATGAAAAATATTGTAATCACCAAGGAATCAGTAAGGAGCAGATGATAAAGCAGTTTTAAGAAACATTGATAGGACCAGCCAAAGAATGGTGTAAATCAGAAACCCTGTGAGAAGCACGAACCTGGGAGCAGTTTTGTGAGTTGTTCATATTGTGATTTTGGGTACCATGAAGGGTAGTTCCTTTAATAGAGCTGATGGGGGATTACCCTAAGAGAATGCCTATATCAGTACAACATGAAATGGAGAAATGCAATAACAAGTTCGCATAAGTCACTTGAATATACAGAAATAGAGATAGCTAGATCATGCGCCAAAAGTATGGGAATGAAGGCTGTAGACAAATATAAGCCATACACTATGTTCAATCTGATGAAAGAAGCCGCAATGATGGGGCCCAAAATGAACAGAGAGCGAGAAGTGATACATTTATTCGGCAATACGTATGTCAATAAATTCAAGCAAATGTTAAACGCTGCCTGAAATAATCCATTGAAACAAACAAATGCTCGAAAAGAAGAATGGATTCTAGAGTTCCCCAAGTTTGTACTCTTCAAAGGAGAAACCAAGTCATCAATAGAACATTTGATAAATTACTAAAAGGCTGCTTACTTCAGAGGCAATGTTTCCCAGGAATATTTACTGCGAGACTTTGTATATTCATTGGCTATTTCAGGCAATGCCATGACTTAGTATTTCACTCTGCCAGAGAGAACCGTTGCAAGTTGGCAAGATATGAAAGAAATGTTCGTAATGTGGTTTTACAGATATGACGTAAGAATATCAAGGGAATTACTCCAAAAAATAATCCAGCACCAGGGTGAAGATGTATTGGATTTCTTACGTCGATGGTGGAATGTACGAGCTTGCAGTTACACACTGCCTCTGACCGAAGATGTTATGGTAAGAGAATGCATTCGAGCAACCATGCTCAAAGAACAGCTAATACCAAAGAATCAAGGAATCCCACGAAGCTTCCAACAACTGCTGAAAATATTAGTGCTTCAGTTTCATGAATTGTGCGATGTTACGACAATCCAAGCTACAAAGAAATTAGAAAATTCAAACAACTCATTCAATGATAGAGGAATGGAAAGTAATATAATAACATTAAAGTTGGGAAAACAGCTACGACAAGAACCTCAAAAAGAATTTCAAAGGGATATTCTCGACCAAATATCCAGTCAAGAAAGGGTCGATGAAAGAACTGATAAACCGTCACGGCCAGAAGAACCATTGACGTCAAGTGTTATGTATGATGTGATCAACCATCTAAAAAGAATTCCAGCGAGACTAAGCATTTATGATGCCATGAAATTGTTTAAGAATTTTCGATAGAATCCGATACAAGCCTTATTAGATGATAATGTATGAGAGGCCTTAATAACAGAAATGGAAACAATAGACGTTGATCAAGATGAGGACAAGAGTTGGAACGTGATGTCAGAGAAAGCCGAAGCAGCCTACTGTATGTCAACAATAACTTTCACAGATGACGACATAATGTTAGGCGAGAAAGAGCACAATCGGCCACTCATGGTCACAAGATACATCAATGACAGACAGATAAAGCATATTATAATTGATAATGGGTCTACTATGAATTCGATGCCATTAAGTATGCTCTCTAAGCTGGGGTATAAGTGACAACATTTGCGGACAAGCAATATGATTATACAAGGATTTAATTAGGATGGACAGAAAGCACTAGGCACAATTACCATGTTGATGAAGATAGAGAATTTAGTTTCCAAGACGACTTGTCATGTGATCAATGCAGTAACGATGTACAATTTATTGCTAGGAAGACCATGGATACACAGATACTAAATTGTTCCTTCCACTTTACATCAATGCTTATTGTCAGAAAGGTGTACAGTATAAAATTTTAATAGACGAGAAACCATACACGATTACAGAATCATTTTTTGCAGATGCGCGGTATTATGAATCATTTGCTAATGAAGAACAAAGAGACGAAAAGAATCCGCAAAAAGAAGAAGTTCGACAAGAGAAAAGAAAGGGCCTAAACCAAAAAGATTTTACTTCGTGCTAAAAGCATGCGGCAACCAGGGCAATCCCCACTAGTCTTATTCTCGTTAAAACAGGCAGAAACCCTTCAAGCGAATTTCACCATGCCAGCACCGAGAATAGAAAAAGCAAGCCTTTCTCTAAAGGACCTCGAGAATTTCAGGTGTTGGGAAATGCAGAGCATGCTCCAATATTCTTTTTATTATGCAGGAATAAAAATAGCTGAATGACAGAATGAGGCACTGGTACAGACAAGAAAACCTGTAAAGCTAAATCCAAAAGAATTGGGCGGTATAATCCAGTAAGTAAAAGGATAATGCAGTCAATGGATTTTAATTGTGAGGATCTAATCGGCTTGAACAACGGTAAAGGGATATCAGTGCCCATAATGATTGTTGTAGGATAAAGTTGGTCATTAAAAGATGCGATCAGATAATGATTGAGAGAAGTTGCGGCTAGTCTGACCGACTGCGAGCAGCTCGGCTCGTGGTCGTTGAAAGTGGTTGCATCTCAACATGCGAGCAGCTCGGCTCGTGGTCGCTGAAAGCGGTCGCATCTCAACATGCGAGCGGTTCGGCTCGTGGTCGCTGAAAGGGGTCGCATCTCAACATGCAAACAGTCACCTCTGAGCCTGAGTATCCTCCGCCTTTATAATACCAGCAGCCCATATAGACCTATGTTGGGCTTATCTTTATTCATGGCTCCGAACTTCAGGGGATCGTCATCAGGGAACGTAATCGACTAGAGGTCTAATTGGACCAGGCCGTTCCCTTATCTAGGGATCAATAGGATAAACATCTTATCCCTGGAAATCAATAGTAATCTTGACGTCTTGCGTAATAGATTGGGTCACTTGGATCTATATAAATGGATGGCTTCATCGATGAAAAGGGCACACAATTTCTAAGTCTAAAATCCCATCCTTTCCTTTTATAACCATGTCCCGTCTAACTTAAGCTTTGGAGGGCCAACGGCTGGATGCCGGCCACCCTTAGTTTTCCTTTGTGCTCTTTCAGGTTCAGGAGGAAGCTGGCTTGAAGGAAGGCGAACGTCTGGAGGACCCTGTTTCTAAATCCGACATAAATAGATTGGCACCGTCTGTGGAAACTGATCATCAGCGTTAGCCACTCTAATCACTGATCGAAGTCCTCCCACCATGCCTCCCAAAAAGACGGTTCATCCTTCCACTTCAAGGCAGATGCTACCCCCACCTGTCATTACCGAACCAGCGCCCAGCCTCCCTCAGACTACTTCAATGGGCATCCCCCAGGGAGATCCTAACGTGCCGTCGCAAAACCCATTATTCGATGCCTCTGGTAATCAAGAAGATGTCATGCGTTTCCTCGGAAACACACTCCTAACTCTCAAAGCCGGATTTCAAGCCTTATCTAATCGGCTTGATCAGCATTTCCCAGAGCCCCAGCGACAACCTTCAGAAGGACCGTCGGCATAACCTATTCCAATGGCTTCCAGACATTCTGCGGACGAGCCACAAGTCCAACAAAATCCTCCTCCATCAAATTGAATGCCACTCGGTAACCAAGTCCCTGTATTTCCCCCACAGTTTATACACTCCAATACTTCTCGGCAACAACAATCTCAGGGGTCCGCCATCGAAACGTCAGGATATACCCTACCATGGGAAGGAGACCTCAAGAAAATCCACGATCGTTTTGACGATATGGAACAAAGATATCAGACAAATCGACCATCTATTGCTGTGGCGTCAATACATCGGTCCGAATCTCCTTTCACTTGTGAGGTCATGGAAGCACCCTTACCTAAGAAGTATCGCACGCCTATCATTACTCCGTACACCGGCACTAGTGATCCTCTCGAACACCTGGAAATGTATAAGTCTCTTATGGAGCTGGAGGGACATGGTTCAAAAATGATGTGTAGGGCCTTTTCCCTAACCCTAAAGGAGGCCGCACATACATGGTTCCAGGGGCTAAAGTCCCAATCCATTGGGTCCTTTGCACAGCTATCGGAGCTTTTCCTTTCTCAATTCATGGGAACCATCCGTATCAAAAAGCCGGCATCTCACCTAATGGACTTGAAGCAGCAGCATGGGGAGACGATAAAGGAGTTTACTGTTCGGTTCACTGCAGAAGCCATCCAGACTGAAGGTTATACCGAAGATAAAGGCCTCACCGCCCTCATAGCCGGAATTACAAGCGAGAAATTCATATTCGCCCTAGATAAAAAACCCCCTAAAACTATGGCAGAATTCCAAGCAAAAGCTCAGAAATACATCAATGCGAAAGAGGTCGCTTTAGCACATCACGGTGTGCAAGGTAAGAAGCGTAAGCCTGAGGAGATCTCTCCTCCTGACAAAAAATACCGGTGTGATCGGCGGGACCGCTCCCCTAAGAGGCCTTACTCTGGTAAATATCGTAATTATACCCCTCTTATTCAATCTTCGGAGAAAGTATTAATGGAGATTAAACACAAACCTTATGTGAAGTGGCCTTCAAAGATCAAATTTAATCCTGAAAAAAGAGATAAGAGTAAGTATTGCTATTTCTACAAGGATCATGGGCACAACACTTAAGATTGCATATTTCTGTGAGATCACATCGAAGCTCTTATTCGGAAAGGTCATCTTAGAGATTATGTTGTACGGCAAGATCGGTCACCTAAAAGGGCTGAAGCCCCGCCACACCAGAAGAAATCACCCCACCGTCATACTTCACAAGAAGACGTTGAACCCACTGGTGAGATCCGGACCATCGCCGAAGGATCAGCTTGCGGGGGAGATTCTCAAGCTTCAAGAAAAGCATATACCCGCAAAGCGTCTCAGAAGCCCCAGCATATCTATTGGTTGGAAAAGACGCCTGATACGATAAAATCCGGCCACCCTCCGATCTCTTTTTCCCTCGAAGATGTAGGAGGGATTCACTTCCCTCACGAAGATTCTATTGTGGTCGCATTAAAGGTATCAAATTATTTGACTCATTGTATTATGGTGGATACAGGTAGCTCTGCTGATATTCTCTACCTAGAGGCTTTCAACAAAATGACACTCACAAGGAGCCTGCTCAAACCAATCTCAACTCCCCTCGGCGGTTTCGGGGGCGAAGTGGTAACACCCGAAGGAAGTATTGACCTTCCAGTTACCTTCGGAGAAAGCCCAGCAAAAACGACTATCTTCGTAAATTTCCTTGTGGTAGATCGGACATCAGCGTATAACGCCATTTTGGGCCGACCTTCTCTCAATAAGGTAGGGGCATCTTTACACCCTCTGTACTTGTGCATCAAGTTCCCTACTCCAAATGGAGTCGAGGTTGTATGAGGAAATCAAAAGGAAGCACGAGCGTGTTACGAAATCGCCGTGCAGGACCGAAAGAAGGCCCAGACAACACCAGTTATAATGGTGACAAAAGATTCATCAAGCCCACCGATGGATACCTCGTTGGACCCAAGGGAGAGTGCTCTCCAATCGAGAGCTCCAGGGGAAGAGACAGTTGCAATCCACTTAACTGAAGATGATTCGTCCAAAATTGTTTACGTTGGATCCTCTTTAAGCAGTGTCTTTCGAGAAATTCTGGTCCATTTCCTCACCAAATACTAAGATGTGTGTGCCTGGCTCACAAAAATATGCTGGGTATCAACCCTAGCGTCATAGCACATCGTTTGAATGTTGATCCGAAGTATAAACCTGTTCACTAGCGTCAGCGTGCCTTCACTGCAGAAAGGCAAATGGTAATCAAGGCTGAGGTCGAGAGGTTGCTCACAGTCAATTTTATAAAAGAAGTTGACTACCCAGAATGGGTCGTAAACGTGGTTCTCGTTCGAAAAGCTAATGGCAAGTGGAGAATGTGTGTTGACTATTCTGATTTGAACAAGGCGTGTCCCAAAGACAGCTTCCCGACCCCGCGAATCTACCAGCTGGTTGATTCGATGGCAGGGCATGCCCTGCTCAGTTTCATGGATGCTTATTCTGGTTATAACCAGATTATGATGCATCCGCCCGACAACCAGCACACCGCCTTCATCACCGACCGGGGCCTGTATTGCTACTAGGTAATGCCTTTTGGTCTTAAAAATGCAGGAGCCACCTATCAGCGCCTAGTCAATAAAATATTCACTGCACAAATCGACAGGAATATGGAGGTTTATGTTGATGACATGCTCGTGAAAAGCGTCATAGAAAACGAACACCTTACAGATCTTCGAGAAGCCTTCTACTTAATGAGGAGGTATCAGATGAAGCTAAATCCAGAGAAATGTGCGTTCGGAGTGTCCGCTGGGAAATTTCTCAGATTTATGGTCGGCCAACAAGGAATCGAGGCAAATCCTGAAAAAATAAAGGCATTGATCGAGATGAAGTCTCCGTTCACTCTCAAAGATGTCCAACGTCTGGCTGGTCGCATCGCGTCATTGAACAGGTTCATTTCGCGGGCCTCTGATAAGTGTGTACCCTTCTTTAAACTCCTCTGAGCCACTGCTAAATCTGATTGGGAATGGACACCACAATGCGAGGAAGTGTTCCAACAACTGAAGCAATATTTGATTGCACCCCCCGTTTTATCAAAACCTGTGGCGCACGAGCAACTTCTTCTTTATTTATCTATATCTTCTATGGCCATTAGTGCCGCTTTAATAAGAGGAGATTCCAGGTACAAAGGCCCGTTTACTATATTAGTCGAGTGATGGTGCATGCCGAAACTCGGTATTCTGATATGGAGAAGTTGGCCCTCGCCTTAGTCACTGTTGCCCGAAAACTGCGACCCTACTTCCAAGCCCACGCTATATTGGTGCCAACAAACCATCCGTTAAGGCAGGTCCTCCAAAAACCTAAGGTTTTAGGGCGATTAACTAAATGGGCCATTGAGATCAGTGAGCATGATATTTTGTTCTGCCCCAGGACCGCCATCAAGGGTCAGGCCGTGGCCGACTTCATCACCGAATTCACATATTCCTCTTCCGATGATAACTCTACGACCAGCGACCAGACCCCCTGGTCGCTCTTCGTGGATGGGTCTTCACAGGCCACCAGGAGCGGAGCGGGCTTAATCTTAGTCGCTCCTGACGGGTCGCGCTTTCAATATGCCTTGTGATTTGACTCTCATGTTTCAAACAATGAAGCAGAATATGAGGCTTTGATCGTCGGCCTCAAATTAGCAAGCATCCTCTCGATTCAGAGTTTACTTGTTCATAACGATTCTCAGCTCACTGTCAATCAAGTACTCGGAGAATTTGAGGCGAGAGAAGAATGGATGGTTTTATACAAATCCCGAGTGCTCATCCTGCTCGCAAAGCTGAAGAATTATGAAATAATCCACATCCCTCGCGAGAAGAACAAACTCGTAGATTCTTTGGCAAAACTAGCCTCCGCACCCGAATCCAAGTTGTTGCAATCTATTCCCATCGAGCATCTCCATGCTCCAAGTATCAATCAAGCGACCTCAGAGGAAGTGATCGTGGTTCATCCCTCTCCGTGTTGGATGGACCCCATCGTCCTCTATCTCAGAGATGGACATCTCCCGAATGATAAGAAATCTGCACGACAAATTCGTCATCGCGCTGCCAGGTATACTTTACTAAACAGAACATTGTTACGCAAGAGTTTTACTTTACCCTACTTAAGGTGTCTTCACCCAGAAGAAGCACATCGCGTTCTGGATGAAATATACTAAGGGGCATGTGGTAACCATCCCAAGGGATGGTCTTTAGCGTATAAGGCGATGAGGCAAGGGTATTATTGGCCCACTATGAAGGCAGATGGGATCGAATTCTCCAAAAGATGTGATAAGTGTCATCGATTTTCTCCCATACCTCGTGTGCCATCCAAGTTTATGACGCCAATGGATGGCCCTTGGCCCTTCACCCAATGGGGAGTCGATATCATCGGACCATTGCCTACTGGGAAAGGTCAGAACAGATTTGCAATTGTGGCAGTCGATTATTTCACCAAATGGGTCGAGGCAGAACCAGTAGCCAGAATTACTGAAAAACAGACCACTAAGTTTATGGGGAGAAACATCATATGTCATTATGGACTCCCCCATACTATAATCACCGATAACGAAAAACAATTCGACAATGCTGCGTTCGTAAAATTTTACGAAAAATGGAAGATACGCAATGTTCGCACCTCCTCATATCATCCTCAGGCTAATGGACAGGTTGAAGTAGTAAATAAGATCATCAAACATCATTTGAAGACCAAGCTCGATGAATGTAAAGGCATGTGGCCAAAACTCTTGCCAGAAGTCTTATGGGCCTATAGGACTACGACTCGCACATTGACAGGTGAAACTCCTTTCTCCTTGGCATTCGGCATCAACGCAGTGGTTCCGGTCGAAGTTCAAGTACCTTCATATCGGATCGAGCAGTATGATCCCACTTGTAATCAGAAAGGTCTGAGACTTCATCTCGACCTCTTGGAAGAGCGGAGGGATGCCTCCCAGCTTCAAGCAGCAGCATATCAGCAGCGCATTGCTCGGTATCGTGACGCCAAGCAATGCGATTTAGAACTTTTCAGCTCGGTGATTTGGTTCTCAAACAGAACCTCGAAATTCTTGCCCGTTCGTTGGACCCAAATTGGGAAGGTACGTATCGAGTCATCAAAATTGTACGACCCGGTACCTATTATCTCGAAGACATATAGGGAAGACTCGTACGTCGCCCTTGTCACGTAGAACATTTGCTACAGTATTTTCCTTAATTCTATGTAAGTCCGAACAATTTTCGAATAAAGATGGATTGTCTTTTAGTCGCTTCTCCATTTTATTGGATCCAAACAGCCCCGAAGAGAATGCACACATTCTCTTAACCAACCTTCTACCCTTGGTAGAATTAAAGTCTCAATCGATAAACCAGTCTATCTGAACGCGGACATGGTCATCACGACCCCCGGATTGAGCCTAACTCATTTTTTTCATGAGTTAAGTATACAAGCATTCAACATGCGATCGGCAAAGGGAGAAAAGAAAGAAAAGATACATGGCATTGAGAAAAGGTAATTTTCATTTCAAGTGACTAAAAAAGTTAGATCATTTACAGAGATATATTTCTTCTCAAAATAAAAAGCAAACAATAAAGGAGTGGGAGAAGGGCGATGACTCTAAGATCGGTCGTCCTCATCTAGGACAGGCTCACGACTCTCCGCTTCAGGACCAGTCTCGGGAGCAGGTGCGGGGTCAGTAGCCCCTGTGACCTCATTGTCGGTTGCAGCTCGCTCTCTAGCTGCGACCTCGAAGGCCACTCTCTCGAACTCCTCTACGTTGAACAAAGGAGTGATTTGTTGCATAACACTGACCGCGAAGTCGCGACCAGCGATATATGCCTCATAGCGCTCTTCGTCGTAGAGTTGAGAGGTTCGGAGCTCCAGTACGGCGCAAGGACCTTCTTCAGACATCATCTTGACGAGGGCCACTCTTTCCTCCTCCTAGTGAATGGAATCGTCCTTCAGCTGGGCGAGAGTCTTCCTAGCCTCCTCAAGCTTAGTCTGACAGTCCTTGAGCTGCTCCTCGAGGGAGATCTTGTCCTAACGAAAAATCTCCTTCTCTCTCTCGCTCTTGGTGTGAACTTCTTGGAGCTTCACAAAATGCAAGTCCAATGACTGAAAACGATCAGTCAGGGCCTGAACCTTGGCGATGAGGATCTGCTTCTCCTCATTTATTTTGGCGATTTGGGCTTCTTAGGCCTTTATTATGAGGTCCCTTCCCTGGACCTCGCCCTCCATCGCTTTCTTCTTCTTCTCTGCATCATCGATGATGCGACGGGCGGCATCGATGTCACGCCTAACTCATAGTGTGAGGTCCAGACTCTGCTCAAACAAAGAAAGAAGAATTAGAGCAGTTTACCACATAAATAATTCAAAGAAGAATGAGGGACGAAGAGAAGGTTGTCACCTGAACCAATCTCACCCCTATGTCGGTGGAGAGAGCCTCTAGACTTGGCTCAGGGAGGCCCCCAAAGGAGTTGGGAGAAACGTTATCAAACATGAACTTGCATATCGGATGCAAGTGTGGCATGATGACATAGACTCCCAACCTGGAGGGTTGGGCTACGAGAATCTCGCTAGAGCCTAACTCGCGAGCATTTGCAGCCCCTGAGGCAGGTGTGGCTGATTTGCGAGCAGTGTTGGGCTCACACGATATCTCGCTTGGAGGGAGACTTGCCTCCGTTCGATTGTCTTTCGGCAAGTTGTCGATGACTTCGATTATCGGTTGGCCGCGGGAACCAGCCGGAGGGGTCACGGCAAGTCCCCCGTGAGTAGTATTACGCAGTTGTGAGCACGAGCAGGCCCCTCTGACTAAGTAGGCGCATCTGAAGGACCAGTTACTGACTTCTTTTGCCTTTTTGAAGTCGTGCCCTTCAGGCGAGGGAGCACCCCCAGCGCGTCCCTTTTGTCTCCCACATTCGCCATCTCATCTTGGGAAATCAGGCCCGCGGCGGAGAGACAGCGTAGGTCCAAGGCAACGTTAACGTTGCACGCGGCCGCTGAAAGCTTAGAGACCTTTACGAGTTTTTCGTTAAGTCCTCCCCGTAAGTTTGGCCTAGCTCCAATCGGAATGCCTGCAAGAAGAATATGAGGGCACATTAGTCAGATGCAGCGCAAAATTCTTTTTTCTTCAGACAAAGGGGCAGAAACTCAACCCACCTTCGCCAAAGAAGCGGTTAACATTAGGACCTTTGGGGTTGGAGCCCACGTCTGACTCCCAATTGCCGGAGATGTAAAACTATTTTTTCCTCCACCCGGGGTAATTGGAGGATTGGTTTCCCAGGATGAAGTTATCCCGGTGCTAGAAGCAGAGGTAGTACTAACCCTCGCTAGCTGGGGCCCTTTTTTGCTGGTATAACCTCAAAAACTCCTCAGCGGTCAAGTCATCATTACCCGCTTATTTCCAGAGAATGAAGGCGCTTATAAGCACCCGCCAGCCGTTTACAATAAGTTGGCCCGGGGCAATCTTATAAGTGCGAAGAAAGTTTCGGATGAATGGGTGGAGGGGAAGACGCAAGCCAACCTGGAAAAAATATTCATAAAAGCCTACACAGCCTGGCGGTGATGCATCGACTGTCTCCCCTCTCCCAGGTAACCTGAGAATGAGAAAATTCAGAACCCGATACCTCTTTCGAAGGTCGGAGAGCTGTTCTTCCGTCATTATAGAGGGATAACAGGTGGCAGAATATCTCCCGACCGGTACTCGAGCATTATTGGATTCAGAAGAATCGGGGGTATCATCTCCCAGAGGGATGATCTCTTCATCAGAAACCCCTGCCATTGTAAAAGAAAAAGACGGGAAGAAAGAAAGAGGAAAGACAAGAGAAGGGATACCTCTGTCAAGAGGGTTACACCAGGGATAGAAGGAGAGAAGAAGAAGGGTTTTCTGAGACTCTGTGGCGGAATTTCGAAAATGAGGTAATCTCCGCAGATCCGATATTTATATGTAATCATTTCGTTTGATTCGGATGACACGTGGCGGCCTCCCATCCGGCGCGACAGTCGAACGGGCACGAGCATTAAATTCAGGGGTATGTGGCAAGTGACGCTTCACCTTTCACTGCCGAAAAGCTGCGTAAAACTGGCAGTCATAAATGCAGGATCACTCCGGATGATTCATGTACGATTCTCCTCCAACAGTCGGTTACGCATACAAACAAAACCCTTGGCATAGCTCCTCAACGCTAAGGGTTTGGGGGGCATTTCTTGTAGGATAAAGTTGGTCATTAAAAGTGCGATCAGATAACGATTGAGAGAAGTTGGGGCTAGTCTGACCGACTGTGAGCAGCTCGGCTCGTGGTTGTTGAAAGTGGTCGCATCTCAACATGCGAGCAGCTCGACTTGTGGTCGCTGAAAGGGGTCGCATCTCAACATGTGAGCAGCTCGGCTCGTGGTCGTTGAAAGGGGTCGCATCTCAACATGCGAACAGTCACCTCCGAGCCTGAGTATCCTCCGCCTTTATAGTACCAGCAGCCCATATAGACCGATGTTGGGCTTATCTTTATTCATGGCTCTGAATTTCAGGGGATCGTCATCAGGGAACGTAATCGACTAGAGGTCTAATTGGACCAGGCCGTTCCCTTATCTAGGGATCAACAGGATAAACATCTTATCCCTGGAAATCAATAGTAATCTTGATGTCTTATGTAATAGATTGGGTCACTTGGATTTATATAAATGGATGACTTCATCGATGAAAAGGGTACACAATTTCTAAGTCTAAAATCCCATCCTTTCCTTTTATAACCATGTCCCGTCTAACTTAAGCTTCGGAGGGCCAACGGCTGAACACCGGCTACCCTTAGTTTTCCTTTGTGCTCTTTCAGGTTCAAGAGGAAGCTAGCTTGAAGGAAGGCGAACGTCTGGAGGACCCTGTTACTAAATCCGACATAAACAATGATGACCCGTGAAAAACTTTTGGGGTTGGGGGCATCTCTAGAGGCTGCGCAAGTAAACATGGTTAACAAAATTACTCAAAATAGCCCTGTAGAGCAGCAAACAAACTTATCGATAGAGAAAGAAATATCTGAGCTAGAAAGGGCTCCCATATAGTTGGAAGATGGAGGTCAATCGACAATTGACCAGTTGCGTGAAACAAATCTAAGAACAGAAGAGGAAAGGTGCGTTACTTATATCAGCATAGGTTTAACAGAGGAGGAAGCTTAACAATATCCTCAGGTATTAAAAGACAAATAAGGATGTATTTGCATGGACGTATGCTGAAATGCCAGGCTTGGAACCAACAGTGGTAATGCACAGACTTAATATTGCTAAAGAAAAGAAACCGGTCAAGCAAGCTCAACGACACTTCCATCCCGACATTCTACCCGCGAATTGAAGAAGAAGTAAATAAAATTATTAAGGTGGGATTCGTCAGAGAAGTCAAATATCCTAAATGGATATCAAATATCATCCCAGTTAAAAAGAAAAATGGACAAATACTAGTGTGCGTTAATTTTAGAGACATGAAAAGCCAGCCCAAAGGACGATTTTCCCTGGCGGATTACAGAATTGCTAATTGATAGCACCACAAAGTATGCTGTTATGTCCTTTATGGATGGCTATTCATGTAACGCCCCGAATTTTTTACTCTCGTGGGCAACACAATCTGTCGAGTTTCGGGTGTTCACCCCTGTGTGTTAACATCATTATTCCATACACACATACTGTACTTATATACATTCGTGGCATTCAAGCAAAATGATGGGAAATAAAGATCTTATTCCATAATTTTCTACTCTAAGTTCAAAATCAAATAATAAACATGTCAAAAAAAATGTTCATTTTAATGTCCCCACAAAGGAACTTATTTCGAATTCAAAAAATTAACTTTTCTCTACTAAAAGCAATAAATAGGTCATCATCAATCTACGTAGGCTTCATCATCCGCCATTTGCTGCCACAAGCCTTCATATTCGTCACCCTACAGATCGTGCTCACCTAATGGATCGTCACCTACAATGTCTGGTGGTGTTTTTAAAACACCGTCCCAGGAGGACATGCGTTACTCGTGATCAACTCAGTAAGGATCACTAATTAAAACTATTACAATAATATCCAAACAATGCATATACCATACAAAACACGTGAAAAGAAATATCTTGATTAATGCTATACATGAAATGCATGCTCTGGTTTAGGCACCCCGACCAATGAGACGGGATCACTTCACTCTTCTCACCAGTCACTAGCAACCAGAGGTTCTAGTTAGGACGGGATCACTCCACTCTTCCCATACACCAAAATCAATTAATGAAACGGGCCTACGCACACTTTCACTGGCAAGCGATGAATGCATGATTTAGTTCCACATTTAGTTAAATACCTTATCATCCAGCAATTTTAGAGATGTTCCCATCCCAAGGTCGCTCTATACTCCATCCATGGTCCGTCATGACGTAGAATAGCCGTTTCCTCTCAATAAGGGCCAACCACGAAAAGGCGTACACATCTTAGTCAATATGAAACATATGGTACCCAAATTACTTGTGTCTGACTCAAGAGTCCACCATTTACCCATTCACATAGAATCTTGGCACTTCATTAACATCACGATCATGGTCTTGCTAAAATACATCTCATGAGCTTCTTACGAATCCATCATTTTTCACATATACAGTTATACTATCCATGGGGCAAGGGCTTCCATTAGGACGACATCCATACATATAACCATCCTCATACATGAATCAAAATCTCAACCTTATACATGTGAACAAACATGTTGAAGCATGGTGTATACATAATCTCATATACACATGTGAACAAGCATACTGAAGCATGTTGCATACATATTCTCATATACACATGTAAATCAATCATCATTCTTTCCTTAACCCTCAGATCTGACATATAATCTATATAAAATGAAATTTCAACAATTAATGTTAAATATATTTGTCAATACACGATTTCATAAAGGATTCACAATCATTCATGTTTTCAAGTAACATACGACAAACCACACAATAAGACACAATTCGACATGCCATGCAATATTGCTGTAATTAGGCTTAAAAAGAAATCCTCACCTTAGAATTCAATGATATGATCTGTTGATAGTGTGCACCTCCTCTAGATCCTAACCCTATTATAATTGTAGAAACACGCAACTAGGAATTTTTTCAGCATGATATTCAGTATTGTGGACATTTAAGGTTAGGTCCATCTATATTTTAAAGTATAGGCTGTCTATAAAGGACAATATCATAGAAAATGGGGCCTACCTCTTAGAAATTTGGATGTCGGCTGAGTCGACTTGGTTTGGCTCGGTTCGGCCTGTTTGGCTTGAGATTTTTTCACTACCTCTCTTTCTTCTTCCTTTCTTCATCCTTCTCCTTTTCTCCTCCTTCTCCTTCCCTGGACGGAGTCCAGCAGCAGCTGTCCAGCGACAGCCGTCCGGCAGCAAACGTCTAGCGACAGCCCCTCTCTCTCTCTCTCTCTCTCTCTCCTCACGGCCTCTCTTTCTCTCTCTCTGAAGATCATGGAGGTGGTAGAGGTGAAAAGAGATTTTATATAGTTAGGATTAGGGCTCGGAGGAAGCTTCTAGGTTCCGGTTCCATACTTCACAAGGAAATGACGACGGGAAGCTCGGATCTCTCTACACACCGGTCCCTTACGCATGAGGACCGTCCATAGTGAAGGGAGGGTCCACAAGAAGGTTTTAGAAGTGGTCTCATGTGCCCATGTAGAGTAACGAATCAGATCTTGATCCTTCTTCTAAAGAACGGTGATCTGAAGCGGGTCGTACAGGTGACGGTCAAGGAAGATTTTCAGGAGGACTATGTTCAGCTGCCTGCGAGTCGAATGGACAGAGTGGATTTGGCAGTGGGGTCCCCTGGAGGGCCAGCATGGAACCCACAGACGGACAGCACAGTCCGTTGTGAATGCAGAACGAAGTAGGCGGAGGGGGAGGCTGGCGCGTCGTGTGCACTCGGTACAGAGACCGCGTGCCACCGCTGTCCCCTACACACGTGGTCCACTAAGGTGGGTCTGGGTAATCTCCTCCATCCATCAGTTCGGCAGCGTAAAGTTAGCCGTTGGTCAGAAATTTGAGATAGATCCGAGTTAAGATGGGCCATATATGGTCCGATTTCTGATTAGGGCATTTGCACAATGATCGGGGGCCTGAATTTCGACGTGTATGGTTATTTTGTTTTAGATAGGCCATACACTAAGTTTAGGCTAAAAAATGATTGTGGAAACTGGGTTAATTAAATGGTGAGGTTTTAGTAGTGGCATTTTCGTAATTTTTTTAAAATGGTGAGTTTAACAAAATCCAGCCACTCTGGACCATTTTAGAGGTTCATTAGAGCAACTTTTATAAGTGGGCCCGCCTTAAATTCCCTACAGTTGATTAGTTATGACTATCTCGAGTTCAATGGCTAAAAAAAAAAAATGAATAAAAATAGAAATAAAATAAGGGAAAATACGGGGTGTTATACTCCACCCCCCTTAAAAAAAAACTTCGTCCTCGAAGTTTACCTATGAATGGTCGACGAAGAGCTTGGGGTATTCCTTCCTCATCTCCTCTTCATTCTCCCATGTCGCTTCTTCTTCACCATGGAAGGACCACAAGACTTTGACTAGGGAGATGACTTTCTTTCGGAGGGCGTGTTCCTTTCGATCTAAAATGCGCACTAGTTCTTCTACATAAGATGCATCATCTTGAACCTCGATCTTCTCCCACTCGATCACATGGGAATCATCTCTCTCGTACTTCCTTAGCATGGAAACGTGGAAAACGTCATGGACGTTTGACAATTGAGGAGGTAGAGCGAGACGATATGCCACTTCTCCTATACACTGCAGAATCTCGAACGTGCCTATAAATCATGGTGCTAGCTTGCCCTTCTTTCCAAATCGCAGCATACCCTTCATCGGTGATACCTTCAAGAATATGAAATCGCCTTCCTTGAATTCGAGATCTCGACGTCTAATATCGGCGTAACTTTTCTGTCTACTTTGGGCGGTCTGCAAACGTTTGCAGATAATTTCAATCTTTTCTGAGGTAAGCTGCACAATTTCTGGTCCAAGCACACTACGTTCTCCAACTTCTGCCCAGCAATGCGGTGCGCGGCACGAATGACCATAGAGGGCTTCAAAAGGTGCCATGCCTATACTTGCTTGGTAGCTATTGTTGTAGGCGAATTCAGTGAGGGCTAGATAGTCTTCCCATTTTCCTTTAAAATCCAACACGCAAGCTCTTAACATATCTTCCAATATTTGGTTCACTCTCTCGGTCTGACCATCGGTCTGGGGGTGGAAAGCTGTGCTATACTTCAGAGAGTTGCCCATTGCTTGTTGCATTCTAGACCATAAAGAGGATGTATAGCACGGATCTCTGTCTAAGATGATCGATGCTGGCACACCATGTAAATGCACTACTTCTTTAACATACAATTCTGCCAATTCTGAAACTGGGGTAGTCACAGGGATCATAATGAAATGAGTTGACTTGGTGAGGCGGTCCACGATGACCCATATCGCGTCATGTCTCTTATTTGACCGGGGTAGTCCTGTGATGAAGTCCATCGAGATATGCTCCCATTTCCATGTGGGGATTTCTGGTTGGGTTAACAACCCACTTGATCTCTTATGTTCGGCCTTTACTTCCTGGCATGTAAGACATTTTGACACAAATTCAGCTATTTCACGTTTCATGTTATTCCACCAATATTGTCTTTTCATATCTTGATACATCTTCGTACTTCCTGGGTGAATTGTCAATTTAGATCTATGTGCATCTTCCATTATTTCACATTTCAGCTCTGGGTCATTTGGTATACAGGCAATCACGAAAATGAATTCCCCCATCAGATCCTATTCGCCAATCCTTGCTGTGTTCTGGATCCCTTGCCTTGGCTATTTCTTCTTGGAGGTCCACATCTTGACTTTGAATGTCTATGATTTTTCGTATCATTACTAGTTTAATTACGATGTTACTCAAGTATGCTTTGTGCTTTTCTAGGCTCAATTTGACTTTGAAGTCCTTAACAAAATTTAACATTTCCCACTTCTTCACCATGCAAGTTGCTGCTACCTCATGGGTTTTCTTCTTGCTTAGCGCATCGGCTACTGCGTTTGCCTTGCCCGGATTGTAACACAATTCGATTTGAAAATCCTTCAAGGTTTCCATCCAATGATGCTGCCTCATGTTCAAGTCCTTTTGCTGAAATAGATACTTTAGGCTCTTGTGATGCGTATTTAATTTAAACTGTTCGCCGTACAAATAGTGCCTCCATATTTTTAGTGTTAAAATCATAGCGGCTAGCTCTAAGTGTGTGGGATAATTCTGCTCGTGAAGCCTCAACTGTCGAGAGGCATAGGCTATCACCTTGTCTTTCTGCATCAATACACATCCCAGTCCGGCTCTTGACGCATCGGTGTACACTACGTACTCGACTCCTTCTTCTGGCAGGGTTAAGACTGGGGCTGATGTTAAAAGCTCCTTAAGTGTCTGAAATGCTTTTTTTGCCTTATCGTTCCATTTGAATCGAGCGCTCTTCTTGGTGAGCTCTGTCAGGGGTCGGGCAATTTTCGAGAATTCTTTGATAAACCGTCTGTAATATCCGGCTAGGCCAAGAAAAGTACGAATTTCTGTGACGGTTGTTAGTTGACTCTAATGTTGGACTGCATCAACTTTCGACTGATCCACTGCTATACCTTCACGTGTCACTATGTGACCAAGAAATTTCACTTCTTCTTTCTAAAAGTTGCACTTCTTAAGCTTGACGTATAATTGGTTACTCTTCAGAGTTTTTAGGGCGGTCCTCAAGTGCTCGTCGTGCTCTTCTTTGCTCTTGGAGTAAATTAGGATATCATCGATGAACACAATTATGAACTTGTCCAAATAGGGTTTGAACACGCGATTCATTGAGTCCATGAACATGGCAGGGGCATTTGTCAACCCGAAGGCATGACTAGGAATTCATAATGACCATATCTCATTATAAAAGCATTCTTCAGAACATCCTCCTTCTTTATGCATAGCTGATGATAACCAGACCTTAAGTCGATTTTTTAAAAGAATCTTGCTCCACGCAGCTAGTCGAAAAGGTCCTCTATGCGCGGTAAGGGGTATTTGTTCTTGATGGTGGCTTGGTTCAGCTTCCTATAGTCAATGCATAGACAAAGCGAACTGTCCTTCTTCCGCACAAACAGGATAGGGGCGGCCCAGGGAGAAACGCTTGGGCGGATAAACCCTTGGTCCAGGAGTTCTTCTAACTTCTTCTTGAGTTCTTGCAACTTTACTGGTGCCATCCGATATACGGGTAGAGCTATTGGTGACGTTCCTGGCATAAGATCAATAGTGAAGTCAACCTCACGCTCAGGGGGTAAGCTGGGAATATCTTGGAAGACTTCTGAGAACTCCGCTACTATGGGAATTCGCGCAATCAATAACTCGGCCGACTCTTCTTCTACTACGCTCATCAAGCTTTCGATGACCTCTTTTCTCCTCTTACCTTGGGAAACTAACAGGTCTCGTCCGGGGAGGGCTAAAGAGATAGTCTTGGCGTGGCAATCGATAGCGAAGTGTTTAGAAAGCCAATCCATGCCTAAGATCACATCGAGCGTCCTCATATTCATCACTATAAGATCAGCCTTAATGGTGACTCCGCTGATATTCAAGGGGCATCCTCGGCATATCCTTCGCAATTCCACGATCCGGCCTATAGGAGTAGCTACTACAACTGACTCATCTAAGCGATCAATCTGAAGGTCTAATTGTGCTAGTACAGATGCAGCTATCAAACAAAACTACTACTGGAATGTCGCAAATGTAAATAATACCTTCCACGACTCGAGGTTCCTCTTCCACTTCTTCCGATGGTGCCATAGCAAAGAGACGGCTCGGGTTCTTCTGGTTCGAGTTCGTCGTCTCCTTTTTCTGGGCTGAAGGGCGAGCAGGTTGCACTGGTCTTGGGGCCTGTTGAGGTTGCTGAGTTCGATTGTCCCCATGCGAAGCTGTCCTCTATTCATCTGCTAACTTCTTAAGACATCTGGCGGCTAGGTGTCCGGGTTTCCAACAGTAATAACAGTCTCTACTCTCTGGAATCTGACGTTGATCTAGTGCATTACGCTGAGGGTAGGTCGCCCTAAATTTCTTCTCAGGAGTAGGTGGGGCATTTGGTGATGCCTTATTCTTTGGTACAGCGGGTCTGGCCTGGCTACGCAGTTGTAAATAACGTTATGTGTCCTTTTTTGCAATCATAGCATGATCTACTATCTCCTCGTACGAGTTGAGCTTCAGAATGCTGATCTTAGATCATATGCTTGACCTTAATCCTTCTTGAAACTTGTGAGTTTTGTACATTGGGTCTTCTACTGTTTCAGGCATGTAACTGGCCAGTTCAGTAAATCTATCTTCATACTGGGCCACAGACATGTTTCCTTGTTCCAACCTGAGAAATTCTGACATCTTTTCCTTTCGATAGGCCTTAGGGAAGTACTTGTCATAGAACTTGATACGGAATGCTTCCCAGGTCCACTGATAATCTACCGAGGCGCACCTCTTGGTCGCTTGCATACAAAAAAGTGCAGGACCCTCCAACATGTAAGCGGCTAGAATCACTCTGTGATGAAGTGGGCATGCCAACGTGTCTAACTTCTTGGCTATTTTCTTGAGCCAATAATCTACCCTGATGGGGTCCGATCCTCCAAAGAATGCATCTGGGTGCAATTTCATGAACTTTTCGATCATGATGGTTTCTTCTGGTAGTGCGAATCTTGGCTGCATTGGTGGTGGCGCTTGACTGGGCGCTGGAGGTGGCATTCGGGTCTCTAGGTTATCCTGCGGCACAGAAGGCACTCGACTGGCTGCTGGAGGAGGTGTTTGAGTTGGGGCTTGGCCTAATGTCACTAAGGTCACGAGTCTTTCCAAGAGGGCCTGTTGTTTAGCTTGTTGTTCTTGCTGTTGTACTTGTTGTTGATGCATCATGCCAGCCAACCGATCGAAAGCTCCGAACATGGCCTCCCACGGTTGAGGGTCAGTTGGCATTGGTGGTGGTACGGAATAAAATCCTTGTGCACTAGGTCCCGTTGATGGTCTGGCTTGAGGAGGTGGGGTCCTCATGGGAGTGGATTCCTGATTTGGGGCATTATTTTCAGATGGTGGGGCGATTGCAGGGATGGAGAGTACGCTTCTGTTCTTCCTTCTTGGGGCCATTGATAACTGAAAGTAAGCATTAAAATAATTAGGGAAATAGTCCTAGGGTGAAATTAGACCCTCAAGTAAGCATTTTTGTTTTTGCTCACCTTAATGAAGAGTGACTAATCTGGAATTCAGAACCTAGTTGCGATCCCGGATTTGTATCTCTCAGCCTGGATGTTGGTTTTTGCTGAAATTTGAAACATAGGTAGGGTATTAGGTGGGGAACATTTCAAAATTTTATTAAGTCCAGATTCGAACTATAACTTAGGGTTCCTGCCACTTTTACCTCGAAATTCTCTGCAGAGCAGTGCTGGATTTCGCAGGATCTTGCGTACTGACAGAATTTTTATGATTTTTTTGTTTGTCAAAAAAATCTGAAATTTTTCAAAGATATTATAGGTTGAGTTAGAAGTCTAGAAATAAATTTTCAAAATTTTATAATCTCTAATTATTTATTTATGACAGAATTATCATGAATAGGTCTGGAATCCTACTTTTAGGAATAAAAATTGTTTAAAATTGAAGATTTAAACTTTCTGATGGGTATACCATATCCTAGTCAGCGAGTTGCTGAGATAACCATGGGGAATAGATGAGAGCCCCAAGGAATGAATACAATTTTTTTTTTGTGTAGGATTTCTCCTTCTCGAAGTCCTAGATTCAAGTTTCTATATGTAATGACTATTCTATTGATTCCAAGGGAAACCTAATGTGGGTTTCTAAGTTTGAACACTTCACACAACCATTTGTGGCGTACCTAAGATGATTGTAATTAGTCATCAAGGGTTCTAAGTCCTAGGGTGAATTTATTATGCAATGGGTTGGGTGTCATGCCCAAGGTCCCGTTTATGCTCTGATACCAACTTGTAACGCCCCGAATTTTCGACTCTCATGGGCAACACGATCTGTCGAGTTTCGGGTGTTCACCCCTGTGTATTAACATCATTATTCCATACACACATACTATACTTATATACAATCGTGACATTTAAGCAAAATGACGGGAAATAAAGATCTTATTCCATAATTTTCTACTCTAAGTTCAAAATCAAATAATAAACATGTCTAACAAAATGTTCATTTAAATGTCCCCATAAAGGAACTTATTTCAAATTCAAAAAATTAACTTTTCTCTACTAAAAGCAATAAATAGGTTATCATCAATCTACGTAGGCTTCATCATCCACCATTTGCTGCCACGAGCCTTCATATTCGTCACCCTGCAGATCAGGCTCACCTAATGGATCGTCACCTGCAATGTTTGGTGGTGTTAAATAGGTCATCATCAATCTACGTAGGCTTCATCATCCGCCATTTGCTGCCACGAGCCTTCATATTTGTCACCCTGCAGATCAGGCTCACCTAATGGATCGTCACCTGCAATGTCTGGTGGTATATATTTTAAAAACACCATCCCAGGAGGACGTGAGTTGCTCGCGATCAACTTAGTAAGGATCACTAATTAAGACTATTACAATAATATCCAAACAATGCATATACCATACAAAACATGCGAAAATAAATATCTTGATTAATGCTATGCATGAAATGCATGCTCTGGTTTAGGAACCCTGACCATTGAGACGAGATCACTTCACTCTTCTCACCAGTCACTAGCAACCAGAGGTTCTAGTTAGGACAGGATCACTCCACTCTTCCCATACACCAAAATCAATTAGTGAAACGGGCTCATGCACACTTTCATTGGCAAGCGATGAATGCATGATTTAGTTCCACATTTAGTTAAATAGCTTATCATCCAGCAGTTTTAGAAATGTTCCCATCCCAAGGTCGCTCTATACCCCATCCATGGTCCGTCATGACGTAGAATAGCCGTTTCCTCTTAATAGGAGCCAACCATGAAAAGGCGTACACATCTTAGTCAAGATGAAACACATGGTACCCAAATTACTTGTGTCTGACTCAAGAGTCCACCATTTACTCAGTCACATAGAACCTTGGCACTTCATTAACATCACGATCATGGTCTTGCCAAAATACATCTCATGGGCTTCTTACGAATCCATCATTTTCCACATATACAGTTATACTATCCATGGGCAAGGGCTTCCATTAGGACGACATCCATACATATAACCATCCTCATACATGAATTAAAATCTCAACCTTATACATGTGAACAAACATGTTGAAGCATGGTATATACATAATCTCATATACACATGTGAACAGGCATACTGAAGCATGTTGCACACATATTCTCATATACACATGTAAATCAATCATCATTCTTTCCTTAACCCTCAGATCTGACATACAATCTATATAAAATGAAATTTCAGCAATTAATGTTAAATATATTCGTCAATACATGATTTCATAAAGGATTCACAATGATTCATGTTTTCGAGTAACATACGACAAGCCATACATAAGACACAATTCGACATGCCATGCGATATTGCTGTAATTAGACTTAAAAAGAATTCCTCACCTTAGAATTCAATGATATGATCTATTGATAGTGTGCACCTCCTCTAGATCCTAACCCTATTATAATTATAGAAACACGCAACCAGGAATTGTTTCAGCATGATATACAGTATTATGGACATCTAAGGTTAGGTTCATCCAAATTTAAAGTATAGGCTGTCTATAAAGAACAATATCATAGAAAATGGGGCCTACCTCTTAGAAATTCGGATGTCAGCTTAGTCGACTCGGTTTGGCTCGGTTCGACCCGGTTTGGCTCAAGATTTCTTCACTACCTCTCTTCTTCTTCCTTTCTTCTTCCTTCTCCTTTTCTCCTCCTTCTCCTTCCCTGGATAGAGTCTAGCAGCAGCTGTCCAGCGACAGCCGTCTGGCAACAAACGTCCAGCGACAGCCCCTTCCTATCTCTCTTTCTCTTACTCTCTCTCTCTCTCTCTCTCTCTCTCTCTCTCTCTCTCTCCCCCTCCTCACAAGCCTCTCTTTCTCTCTCTCTCTGACGGCTTCTCTCTCTCTTTGACGATCATGGAGGGCGGGCAGAGGTGAAAAAGAGATTTTATATAGTTCAAATTAGGGCTCGAAGGAAGCTTCTAGGTTCCGGTTCCATACTTCACAAGGAAACGACGACGGGAAGCTCGGATCTCTCTACACACCGGTCCATTACGCATAAGGACCGTCCATAGTGAAGGGAGGGTCCACAAGAAGGTTTTAGAAGTGGTCTCATGTGCCCATGCAGAGTAACGGATTAGATCTTGATCCTTCTTCTAAAGAACAGTGATCTGGAGCGAGTCGTACAGGTGACGGTCGGCGAAGATTTTCAGGAGGACTATGTTCTGCTGGCCCGCGAGTCGAATGGACGGAGTGGATTTGGCAGTGGGGTCCATTGGAGGGCTAGCGTGGAACCCACAGACGGACAGCACCGTCCGCTGTGAATGTGGAACGAAGAAGACGGAGGGGGAGGCTGGCGCATCATGCGCACGCGGTACGGAGACCGCGTGCCACCGCTGCCCCCTACACACGTGGTCCACTTAGATTCCCTACAGTTGATTAGATATGACTATCTCGAGTTCAACGACTAAAAAAAATAAATAAAAATAGAAATAAAATAAGGGAAAATATGGGGTGTTACAATTCAGGTTATAATCAAATACATATGACGCTGGAGGATGAAGAATCAATTGCTTTTCGGACTTCCTTGGATATATTGTTATAAAGTCATGCCATTCGGGTTGAAGAATATAGGGGCAACGCATCAGCGAGCTATGCAATGTATCTTCGGTGATATGATGCACGAGCATGTGGAATGCTATGTCGACGACTTGGTTGTAAGGTCTGACGACCATGAGGAACATTTGGGACACCCGTGGTCTGTCTTCAAAGGTTTCAAAAGAAACAATTAAAAATGAATCCTCTCAAATGCGCCTTTAGAGTTTCTTCCGGCAAGTTCCTGAGATTCGTTGTATGATATAGAGGGATCAAAATTGACCCTGGAAAAATAAAAGTAATCTAAGAAATGCAACTGTAAAAAAATGTTGAAAGAATTGAAAAGCCTGGAAGGGAAATTAACGTATATTAGAAGATTCATATCAAACTTGTCAGGAAGATGTTAGCCTTTTACTCGTCTAATGAAGAAGGGAATACTATTCGAATGGGATGCAACATGCCAGAATGCGTTCGAGTCTATCAAGCAGTTGCTAAAACAGTCAACCATATTAACAGCACCAATACCAAGAAAAGCCATTCATCTTATATATTGTTGCTTGCAATAGTTCGCTCAGTGCACTCCTGGTGCAAAAAAAACGAATAAGGGAAGGAAGCAGCCTTATATTATCTAAGCAGAATGCTGGTGGGTGTTCGCTTCCCCAAGTGTAGGGTTGCGATGTAGTAATAAACTCGGTAATACCGAGGTCGATCCACAGGGACTTATGTAGGATGTCACAAACTCATCCACAAGTTTCTATTGAAGCTAACAATCAAAGTTTAAATAGAATGTGTGTGTTTAATAGTTTAAGCTAAATTGAATATAAACAAGTATAAGAAGGCACTAGGGGTTCGAGGATCCACTTGTAGCAATCCTCGATGTTTAATCCTCTGTGGTTTCCCATTTCTCAACTAGAATCACCAGTCAGGTCTATCTAGTCGGATGATAGAACTGTTAAACCAGAAGTCTGTAACATGTAGTTCTGTGCACAAAGTTTCACTCAACTCTAGGCTGATCTGAGCATGCTCATTGCATAGGTCAATCACCTTTTCTATAGGTCCAATTCCTAACCATAACCATCCTCAAGTCTTCTTCACAAGACAAGGCTAGATCATGATTTGAACTGGATTCAAATTATATGCACAGTCCATACATATTCCAGATAATCAACCAAAACTAGAACTTTGGCATGAAGCCCCTTTATGAAGAGCTTGGTACTAGAGCGCACTCCAATTCCTCCTCGGATCATACAGGTCTAGACCGTTGCAAACAAATTAAGAAGATAAGTAATTCATCCAAACATCCATGAGTCATCACAAGACTAAGAGAAATTACTTAAAAACTTGTATAAACTTCAAACCTTAGTTCATAATCATGAATTCCAAACTGAAAACCACTTAACTACGAATTAAAACATCTTGGATACACTACAAGCTTCACCTCTTAGCCCTAGCTAAGAGGTTAGCTGCTCATGATCCAAGGAAACATGAAACAACTACAAAAAGCATGAAACAGCAAAGCAACCAAAAGGAGTTGTGAAACTCCAATCTTCACTTCCATAGCCTCCAACCTCGCTTGAGCCCTTCTAGGATGCCTTAGGAACGATCCCTAGGTGTCCTTTATAGTCTGGAAGCTCCACAACTTCGGAAGAATCGAGAACTTGCGTAACACTTACGCAGCGCAGAGAAAATCGGGATGAAATTAGAAATTTCTAACTCAGTACGCATGGCCGACCGGTCAAGACCGGTCGGTCTTGTGGAACAACAGTCCAGCAAGCACCTCCGACCGGTCATGACCGGTCGGAGCTATTCACCCTTGGTCCAGCAACCCAGTCCGACCGGTCATGACCGGTCGGACATCTTCAAAAGTCCTCCACAGTTGTAGCCGACCGGTCAAGACCGGTCGGTCACCTTTATGCGTCCTTTAGTGTCATGGCTGACCGGTCGCTGACCGGTCTGGCTTCCTTAGCCGACCGGTCATGACCGGTCGGCAGTCCTTCAAGCTTCTTTTCTTCTTTCTCTTTTCTTTCCTTGCTTCTTGCTTTCACTTTCTCTCTTCTTTTCTTCTTCGATCATCAAATATTATTCATTAGAATGATGCCAAATGAGCTCTTCATGTCTTCAATTGAGTAGAGTCCACCCTCAATCCTGTAATCACAAATCGTGCATTGAATTAGCTTACAAACCATACAAACCTTGCACAATTAGTGATGAATTGGGGTTAGAATATGCACAATTAAGAGCTCAACAGTGGGAGCTGAACATCATTATTCATCGATTGAAAAAATCTGTCTGGCCCTCATATTCGCTATGCAGAAGTTGCGTCATTATTGCCTCTCCCATGATATAACACTGATTTCACAAGTTGATCCTATCAAATATCTGATGACACGGTATCAGGAAGATTGGCCAAATGGATGTTGTTACTATCAGAGTATGCGATCATGTACGTACCTTAAAAGCAATCAAAGGTCAAGTGATAGCCGACTTCCTGGCTGCACATCCCACTTTTGAAGAAAAGGAGCTGGATGATTTGCTAGATAAACATATATTTCAGGTAGAAATCGCAGAACCATGGTAGATTTATTTCGATAGTGTTGCAAGGACT
Organism: Liriodendron chinense; assembly: GCA_003013855.2. NCBI lineage: Eukaryota > Viridiplantae > Streptophyta > Magnoliopsida > Magnoliales > Magnoliaceae > Liriodendron > Liriodendron chinense. Next base: position 5,145,399 of record ML058408.1, read on the forward strand.
CGGGGGATTTGATTTATTAGCTAGACTTTGATTTAAGGTGTTGAGCAGCCAAGCTGGGGTATTTTGTCCATCCTTGTCCATGGGAAAATAACGGAAGATATGGATTTCTAAAAATCCTATCTAATTTAAAAGAAAAAGGAAAGAAAGGATGAAATCGGGAAGGAAAGAAAAATGGTGGAAAATTCCGAAAAGGGCTACCTATTACCAACCGGGGGATGGTCGAACCGTAACCAAAGTCGGAAATGGGACATAGTGTGAAAGCCGTCGGAAGGACGGTAAGGCAAATTCCTGTCATAGGCTTGTTGTTGCTTGTGCACCTTAAAATCCTTGGTTTACTTAATCTATGAAGAAGATGATCCCAGGAACTCATGAGATGAACTTTCACTATGCACACTAGGTTGAATTTGTTCGAGTTCTTCTATTTATTAATCAATCAGAGAATTTCATGTAGACACTTCTTATGTTTTGAGAGTCCAAGGTTTCAGCTTCTATCACCTAATTTTTCCAAATTTTACACCTGTACATCTTAGAATGGATAGAATCATGGGTTCTGAAGGAGAGTTGGGTTTGGAGGTTTGAAATTGTTTCACGCATGTTTTGCTCGGGACTAGCAAAAAGCTGGTTGGGGGGTGTGTTGAACCTCCAATTTATACATTGCATTGCCCATTACATGACATGGTTTGCATGATTTTCATGATTTAAAGGCCCATCTAACACATGTTTTGTGATTATAGGGATGAGAGCGGACTTCATTCAATTAGGGACCAAAAGAATGCCTTTAGAGCCATTGGATGAAGGTTGAAAGAGGACCAAAGAAAGAAGAAAGTAAGGAGAAGAAAAGAAGAAAAAAGAGGAGAAAGAAAGAAAGAAAAACAAATTGAAGAAGGTCCGACCGATCTTGACCGGTCGGCCAAGGGAGCCAGACCGGTCTTGACCGGTCGGCCATGCACGCTGGACAACTTGAAGAGGGACCGACCGGTCTTGACCGGTCGGCTGCACTCGCTGGACTATTGGACAGGTCAATCCGACCGGTCAGGACCGGTCGGCTGCACTCCTTGGATGGTTAAAAGGCCAGTCCGACCGGTCACGACCAGTCAGCTATGAAGAGAAACGGTAGTTTCTAAAACGGGATTCCGATTTTTGCTGCGCAGTGCATAACCTTACGCGGATTCTGGATGTTTCCGACGCAAGGGAGCTTTCCTACTATAAAAGGACACCTAGGGGCTCTTCCTAGGTTATCATAGAAGCTAAGGGACGTGGTTCTAAGGAGAGGAAGCTGTCGTGGAGCATCTGCAACTCTCCTATTTCCGGTTTTTCCTATTTTTATGCTTTTATTATGAGTTCTAGTTGTAGTGTGACAATGCTCGGCTAGAATCTCTCAGCTAAGGCTGAGAGGTGAAGCTTGTAGCTAATTTCATGTTTGATTCACGTTAATTCAAGTACTTTTTAATTCATGTTTGGATTTTCTCATGTTCTAGTTTTTAAAAGTGGTAGTTTGAGATGTTTTATGAGAGTTCATGTGCTCCGGACATGAATTCCTTGCAATTCTCTGAGATTATTATAGAATGCTTGTTTAGATTCGAATCATAGTAATCCTTGAGCAGGCCGTAGTCCATAGGCATGGCTGTTACTCCGAAGGCTATGGTTTTGAATTCTACATTGATTGAATGGGACTAGAACTTGGAAGTTCAACTTGATTTGGATTGAATGTGTGTGAATGCTTTATTTTCCAACTAGATGAGAGATAGGACTTCAAATCTAGTTGTGTTCTCTACTTGGATTGATTGAATTGACATGGAATTGCTACAAGTGGATCCTTGAATGCCTTAGTACTTTAAATCACTGATTTTCTATTAAAGTTAATGTTTTAGTTAATTACCAAATTGAATCTGATATTCTTGCAAAATTGAGTTGCTGGAGTAGTTTGAAATTGTTTCTATTTCCCTGTGGATCGACCTCGGTCTTACCGAGTTTTATTACTACATCGCAGCCTTACACTTGAGGCGAGCGAACAGTGGACCTCTGAGATTGCTGTTGGCGGGAAGCACTAGAATGTATGGAATGTGGAGGTAGCACAGGGGGTTGGTTGTCGAGTGGCATTCAGTTTGACAAAGGATGATTTGGTTGGACCTGTGGCTCGTCCACAGAGTGTCTAGAAGCCACCGGTATGGGTTGCGCTGGCAACCCTTCGAAAGGTAGTTTCTGCGGCTCCAAGAAATGTTGATCAAGCCGATTAGACAGGGCTTGAAATCCGGCATTGAGGGTTATGAGTGTATTTCCGAGTAAACGCATGACATCTTCTTGACTTCCGGAGGCCTCAAATAACAGGTTTTGTGATGACACGCTAGGAACTCCTTGAGGAATGCCTGTCGAAGTGGTTTGAGGGATGGGCACTAGTTTCGTATCGTCAGGCGGAGGTAGTGCCTGCCTTGAAGTGGAAGGATGAACTGTCTTTTTAGGGGGCATGGTAGAAGGATTTTGATCATGGTGAGTGCGACTGATTTGATGATCAAATCGTTCCCACAGACGGCGCCAATCTGTTTACGTCACGTTTTGTAACAGGGTCCTCCAGATATTCACCTTCCTTCCAAGAGATTCCCCTTCCTAGACCTGAAAAGAGACACAGAGAAAACTATGGGTGGCCGGCGTCCAGCTGTTGGCCCTCCGATGCTTAAGTTATATAGGGTAGGGCTGAAAAGAGAAAAAAATAGATATGGGCCTTAGAGATTGAGTATTGTTGTACCTTCTTATCAATGAAACCATCTATTTATATAGATCCGAATGACCCACTCTATTACGTAAGATATCAAGATCACTACTGATTTCATGGGATAAGGTGTTTATCCTGTTTATCCTTAGATAAAGGAATAGCCTAATCCAACTAGACATCTGGTCAATTACGTTCCTTGATAGTGATCCCTTGAGATTTGGAGTCGTAAACGTAGATAAGCCCAAAATTGGCCGATATTGGGCTGCTGGTACTATAAGCTGTGGGATGTCATCGCTAAAGACCAATGACAAAAGATGCTCACATGTCGGGAGACGCTCATGAACCAAGCTGCTCGCATATTAAGATGTGATGCTTTTAACGACTACGAGAAGGACTGCTCGCAGGTTGGGAAGGATATTTCCCACCTTCCCAATATTCGACTATTGACCGTAAGGGCTTAATGGCTCAGTAACTGTGTGCCGTATTTATCGAATATGCGAGACTCGACCAGATGAGCTCGCGAGTCGAATATTGTTATAAAGCTGCTCGTAGAATCAAGACCCTCGCGAGAATATTCGATCACTGATATTTTAACTATAACAAAGATGTCCCAATATTAGGCATTCTTGGCTAGCATGTCAAAGTAATCCCAAGCATAATCGGGTGCTTTGTTTAAAAACTCACCATTGCACATCATTTGGACAAATTGGCGCATGTTTGAACTTATCCATCATGAAAAAAGTTAATTAAGCGCCACTTTTCGTAACCATGGTGTGAGCACTCTAATAAAAGATCCTTGAACCTCTCCTAACATTGAAAAAATGTTTCATCTCCATTTGGGAGAAGTTCACAATGGTCCGCCTAGTGTATTGGTTTTATGAACCGGAAAGTACTTTTTAAGGAATTCCCGGGTCATCTCAGCCCATGTCCTGATGCTTCTAGGTTTAAGTGATTGAAGCCATGATTTGGCATTGTCCTTTAGAGAGAAGGGGAATAATTTCAGTTTGATTACATCTTGGGAGACATCATTAAATTGAAATGTATTAGTTATCTCCTCAAGTTCACTAAGGTGCGCATATGGACTTTCAAAATTGAGTCTATGAAATTTCAGGAGTAACTTGATAATTCTCGGTTTAAGGTCCACGTTTCCTACATTAGTTGGAAAAACAATGCAAGAAGATGTGGTTGTTCTCTCCGGTTGTAGATAATCTCGCAATGTTTTAACTAGAGGAATATAACGTTCCTCATTCTCATTACATTCCGTACTATTGGGCGATGCAACATGCTCAACATTATCAACATTGTGCCGTTCATTCTCAGCCATGATTTCAGACGATTCAGGATTTCCTAGACATTTTCTAACTCATTTGTGATTAATTAAACCTTCAACTAAACCTCCCTCACTTAGAAGTCGTAACGTATAATCACGCTCCCAATGGGACATAAACCACACAAAAACTAAACTAAACCTAAAAATCTAGAAAAATAAATAAATAAATAAATAAAGACTAAAAATAAAATAAATAAAATATTCTAAGTTAGAATGGTGTACCGGATGGAAGAACTAGGTTAGCGAAGAAAATCCTATAAAACGAACAAAATCTGTTAATAGAAAAATTCAGAGAAAAACCTACAAAACAGTAAATCCTAACCTAACCTATCTAACTTAACTATACCCTAATTACAAAATTTAGAACCCTTAACCCAATCCTCGGCAACGGCACCAAAAACTAATTCGCTCCCCTCAAGTGCAAGGCTGCGATGTAGTAATAATTCTCGGTAGACCGAGGTCGATCCTCAGAGATTGTCATAATAATTCTAAGTTTTATAAGTAGGGATGGGCTAAATTTGGAAATTAAGAACATAAAACTATCTATTTTATACTTAATCAGGGAAATAATACAAGAGCGCCAAGGATCCACTAATAATCATTCACAATGTCAATTCAAACCATTCAAGTCAATAACTCAATTGGAATCGGAGTTCTATCCTAACCAATCGGAATATAGAGCAATTGAATCATCATAATGCATCTAACATAGATGGATCATCCACTGATATGGTTCTCTCATAAACAACAAAGGTATTGGGTGTATTTAATCACACAACCCAATCCTTCACAAAACAAGCAAGATCACGTTCATGATTCTTCCTCAAGCCTTGTCACGAGACTTAATTTAGAAGCATGAATTGAACATATATTGAACCAAAATCAATACATAAACACCTATCTCAGATTAAATCAAAAGCTAAGAACCCCTTTTAGTTTAGTTCTAGATAACCTCTTAGGAAACTTAGTTTGTAAGATCCCCTAGCATCCAACATATCATGAGGATCTAAGATGTCTACAACCAAGAATCCTATTAATCAACATCCCATTAAGCAATCTTAGTAATCAAAACAGCCCATGTACAAGAGATAGAAGATTAACTAAAATACTAATTTTATTTCAAATTAGAAATAGAAGTGTTCTTCACAAACCCAAAAGTACTTCAACTAATTCGAATTGAACATTCCAAACAACTAAAAGCTTCACCTCTTAGCCCTAACTAAGAGGTTTAACCAACCATTAACGGATTAAACTAAATCTCAAAGGAAAACTACTAAAAACATTGAAAAACCGAGTTGGAGGAGTTGCAGACGCTCCACAACGATCTCCTTCACCTCCCACGACTTTCCAAGCCTTCTATGATATCTTTAGATCCACCCATAGGTGTCCTTTTATCGATTTGGAGCTCCACCACGTGAGAAAATCGCGAAACTGTGTGTCCTAGCCGCACTAGGAAAACCAGAAAATCGAATTTTGAAAGTACAAAATTTTCACACTTGTTGATTGAGTATGGCCGACCGGTCAGAGGTGGCTGGCTGACTAGTCTTGACCGACGGACCTTGGTCCAGCAAGCATAGAGAGGGGTGTTACCTTGTGGCCTACCAGTCTTGACCGGTCATGACCGGTCGGACCTATTTTTTTTCTTTTTCTTTCTTTCTTTCTTTCTATCTTCTCCTTGCTTCTTTCTTCTTCTCTTTGGCCCACCTTGGATCATCATTAAGGGGCTTCAAAGGTGGTCTTTTAACCTTCAAATAGGTGAAGTCCTTCTCTCATTCCTACAACCATAAAACATGTATTAGATTAGTCTTTTAAACATGCAAACTATGCATAATGAGTGATGAAATGGGGTTAGAATATGCACAATTCAGAGCTCAACACTGCCTTCTTTCCATTTTTCCTTTTCTTTTCCAATAACAATTTCTCCTCTGTCGACCATCTGTTGTAATATAACTCTAATGGTGTAACATCTTCCAGTGGGATGTCTGAGCATTTAGTGATAATGGCAATAGTCTTTTTCTGTGCTCCTATTAGCCTCGTCAGGTTGTCGCGGTGGAGGTAGTTCGATCGTTCCTGCTTTGATCAGTTGGTTCATCATGAGAAGTACATCATCAGCATCGAATGTAAATTCATCCTGGTTATTAAACCTTCTGTATCTCTCTTCTGCAAGCTTTTTGTTATAACACCGCCCTTCTCATTGGGAGTCTAATGCTTTACTTTGGTATTCCATCTTTCGTTTCCTTTTATCGATGACATTGGCAAATGATCTGCTTGAAATTCACGAAAGATGGGTACTATTCGTATCATATTTTTTAAAGCATGCGCTCTAGTGGCTAGTTCTTAGAATGTATATACTTTTGCCCCTGTTAAACCAAATGCAATTTTCGGTTCCATGCATTCGATGAACATTTCTACATGTTCACCTTCTCCTGCTAGATGTTTACAAAACGTGCTTAAAATTCTCCAATGAATTAATCCACCGGCTCTGATTCCCTTTGTCAAACTGCTGCTAGTTCTGTAAGACTAACTTCCCTCTTGGTAGAAAAGAAATTTGTCATAAACGCTTCTTGCATCTATTCCCAAGTACGCATGGATCCTGGTGCCAGAGCTACATACCATCTAAAACGCCTTCCCAGTTAATGTGGCTCCGAACAACCACAAACAGTATTGTGGTATTACTGCGTAACTTCCCATCGTTGTTTGAAGTGCATCATGTGTTTGTCAGGTGATCCTTCACCGCTGAACTTTTAAAAATTTGGGCACTTAAAGGTCGTTAGAAATGGTATGTCTTCCACTTCTCTCGGGTAAGGGGTTTGATACTGGAATCTTTCTCTCTGCCTTCTTTCTCCTTCTAGCCGTACAGTGTCGGCTATCATTTGATTGATTTCATCTGTGTTAATTCCTTGTGTGGAGACTGGAGTTGACCCGTGGGACATGGCTCGAGGTACCTGTGACTATTTAACTGGAATGTCAGCGTTTTTTGCTGCAATATTGGTGGGAGGAATAACGTTCTGGGACATTGTATGAGCCATCATGGATAGCGTTTCACGCATATTCCTACATTCTTCCATCAAAAGAGTTTGGGTGTGTGTTATTTCTTTGAAGCGGTCTTCCATTGTTTGAGCATCTCGGCTAGTTCCGGCTATAAGGACAGCAACTTCTTTGCCTAACGAATCTGTCGACGAGGGTGATCTTATGATCGGCGAAGTGAATGATCCTGAATTACTGTTACTTGACTTTAGGTTACGAGACCTGGAGGAGTTTGTATATTTAGGGTATGTCACTCTGGGAGGAGTATCTCTGGCAGATCCTGGTGTCGCAATGGCGGACCCATCAGTTTGGTCGGTCCCCTTGATGCGGTGGAAGAGACAAGAAGTGCGGGGAAATCCTTGTTAGTAAAGAAAGGATACTTTGGCTTCTCCTAGATACAAAGCTGGTGGTGCCATAGCTGGATTATGCCTAGCGATGCTTCTAGTGATAGGCCTTCATGATATGCTAAACTGAGGCCCCTTTAATGTAGTTTTGATTACGGCTTTGAAAGGCGCCCTTCTTTACTTTGATTGTACTTTTGTCTAGCCATCATTAGCATCTTCAATAATTGGTGATGCTGACACTACTCCGACTGCGGCTACGGTTACTTTGTTTCCAATGTTCTTTGCTTTATCTTTATTTGCAGTAGTGTAGTTATCATAGGTAATAGTGAATCCTCCGGGAATGAATCAGAAGACCGTCTTGTACGTTGACAAAGCCATTAAAAGTCTTCTCGAGCAATGTACCAACAATCATAGGAATTATGAATAAGTTTTGTTGTGTTATACAACATCCTGTTCTAGAGATGAAGGGTGGAATGTTCCGATTGAGAGTTGCCATTTTGGTGCTTATAAGCGCCTTGAAAAGATGTATGTATCTCTTTCAATGTCTAGTTGATATTAGAATAATACTCCTGTACTCCTCAGCAGAGTCGCCATTTTATTTACAAAACAAAATTGTGTTTTTATAGATAGGGGAAACAAGAGAGTAATATTCTAACATTCCATAAGACAAAGAGAGAGACATTCATCATTTCATTCGTTTCATTCATTATAATTGGGTTCTTTTACATTCCATTAATACATCCCTTGATTCTAGGATGAGACATTCCAAATATGAATATAACTTCTTCTTTGCTTATTGATTTCGATAGAGCTTCGCCCCTTCTTTCTTCTTTCATTATGTCTGAAGAATAGAAGAATGGGAGTTGGAGAGTTAGACTGGAGCTGCTCTCTTTCTTCTTTCACACCATTGCTTTGATCCAGCTTAAACCTTCAAGAGTCTTAGCTTTTGAAAGGGAAACATGAGCAAAGTCATGAAAACATGCTCCCGACATCTTTTACAAAAGGACAGAACTTGATAGAACTTCATGGCGAAATTGCAATCTGGGACCTTTTACGCGACCAGGGTAAAAGCCTTAGTGTTTACGCGGGCCGTGTAAACACTTTACTCTACATGCTCCTCTTTCGCCCTTCAATTATTCATTTCGATAGAGTTTCCTCGTCTTTCTTCTTTGATTCTCGGGGTCTGCACATTGTGCGTTCAACCCGAGAAGAAGGAGATGTACAAGGCCACTCTCCGTACCTCTAGAGTCTTCTGAAGGAGCTCTGTAACTCTGAACTTCAGAAGTGAATGCACAAATGAGGACCCCGGAGGAGGGGGGTGGCATTTATAGGCCAAGGGGGTCATTTTTACGTAAAAGCATCATTCCGCGGGACAACCTTTCATGCGGGTCGTGTAAAAGCTATACCTTTTATGCAGGTCGCATAAAAGGTGCAAAGGCTAGCACGTCTCCACAAAAACGGCCATAATTTCTTCGTTACTACTTCAATCTAGACACTCTTATACTTGTTGGAAAGATATTTCGATGCCCTATGTAATGGGCCTATCATGATCCAATTTAGAAGCCTCTTATATATTCAAAAGTGGGCCTCAAGTGTCTGATGTCATTAACAACGTGCGGTCATCGATGAATAGCTTGCATTTCCTTCATTACATCTTGAAATAGGATGATCTTGAGTTTGTTGGAATCATCACTTGATAATATTGCCCATGGCATATCATTTTCTTTGAATGGATATCGCTTGCCTAATCATCTTTTGACTATAGTTGAACTCCTTACTGATATCCATCTTCCACCTTTCCAGAGAGAATATAACTTGGTGTTATCATGCTAGCAACACTTAATCTTGTTGAGTCTTGCGGCAATAAGATAATACACCTCCTAATCTTCTTTCTTATTTGCATTTTTCCATGCCTCAACACAACCTACACGTATACACCCGTCTTGGTGGCTCCCCTTTGAGACTTGTTTAGGCTCTACAACTAAACCAAGGTCTTACAATCGAACCTCAATTTAGATTCCACTCATGAGTCAAGGTCCTACAACTTAACCTCAATTTAGATTCCACTCATGAGTCAAGGTCCTACAACCAAAACTCTATGGTTTTAGGCTTTACAACCAATCCAAGGTTCTACAACCGAACCTAGCGTTCACTCCTGTTGGAGCCTCCCCAATTGGAGACTCAATTTGACCCTACAATCGTGTCTGGGTCCTACAACTGAACCTATCGAGTTTGAAGACAAACTCTACACTCAATTCCCCATGTGAAGAGAGTAGAACTAGACTCTTACAATTGACAATTTACTTGTCGGATTGAGTCCCTTTGATGTGCAGCTTAAAATTGCGGTTTTACCGCTTATCGAGATACTTGGAGATATGCCTAATGTCCTAGAGGGGGGGGTGAATAGGACTTTTTTAAATTCCAATTTCAATTTAAAACTGATCAAGTCAATCTTATCAACTAAGATAATCACAATAACATTTAAAGCATTTATATGAGCAATTTGTAAGCAAGGACTATCATAGGCATTTCATCAAACAGTTAGCATTAATGATAGACTAAACCATTCAACACATAGCAATCATTCAATCTCACAATGCACAGCGATTTATAGTGGTTCGGTTTCCCTACTCCACTCCCGATTCACGATCTCAACCTATGAGACCACCGGATTTCACTATAGTCTTGGTTTTAAATCAGGTTAACCATCAACCTTGACATCCTTTGTTTTAAATCAGGTTTACCATCCATCGATGGCCCAATCCAGGGACTTGACTAGTTTGGATCTTAAACTCTCACCAATCCTAATCCAAGGATGGTCAGGTACCCTCCCGCCGGAGTTTCCCAATCCAGGGAATAGTGATTGAATAAATGGACTCTCAAAAACTAGACATACCTAGACGATTGAGCCCCGATTCGATGCCTTTGATGAGTAGCTTCAGGTCCACGTGCTTTAGCTTCTCTTTGTGCTCCCAAGATCAGCTACCGATGCAAATGATGAGGATATGTTGATGCCGGGTAGTTGGGAGAGAGTTGGTCTAGTTCCTCTTGCCTATTCAATGCAATGGTAATGAGGGAACTACCAAACTTCAAGCATTCAATGGCTATAAATGACCTTATAAATATATTCCGAAGGTAGGTCAGTCATGAATGAAGGTCTTGAGTTCATACTTCAAACCGAGCTTTGAATACTCAGTGAAAAGCCATTAATGGCTAGGTTTGAATGATGAACTCAAGGGGAACAAGAGCAAAGAGGGTAGGAGGATGTGAGTAAAAGCTCTCTCTAGATCTTAGCTCTTGAAGGGTGTTGAATGCATGCCATGAAAGACCACAAGTCATGGCTATAGAGCCCCAAATGATGGCCCCAACGGATCTAAAACTGTCACGACCGACCTGTCAAAGAAGGGTCTCAACCGGTCGGACGGACCGGTCGTCATTCAAAATCCAAAGCCACATCTAGGACTGGCCGACCAGTCAAGACCAGTCGGACCCCCATGCTAGAGTAAATGGTAAATGAAGGCCGACCGGTCAAGACCGGTCGGCAGTGCTTGCTGGACCATTTAGAGAAAACAGGCCGACCGGTCTTGACTGGTCGGCTGTGCTTGCTGGACAATCTTGTTGAAAGAAGGCCGACCGGTCAAGACCGGTCGGCTATGCTTGCTGGACAGAATCTAGATTGCTGTCCGACCGGTCAAGACCGGTCGGCTATGCTTGCTGGACAAAATCTATATTGTTGTCCGACCGGTTAAGGCCGGTTGGCTGTCAATGTGAATGTATTACACAGCAATGTTGCTGTCTTGATATTGTCCTTGGCCGACCGGTCAAGACCGGTCAGCTATTCTGCTGAATACATCACAGCAAGCCTCTGATGTTACTTTGAAAAGCCTGGCCGACCGGTCAAGACCGGTCGGCTGTCCATCTTTCTTCACAGCAAGGATGCTGAAGTGATTGAGAAGCCTGGCTGCTGTCTAGATGGTTTTGTCACTTCAAGCTTGCTGGACCAAGTTCCTCAACACAGCAGCGGATCACTTCAAGTTATGAAGTGATGAGGTGCATAGGGTCCAATGTATGGACATATCTTCAATACGTTTCGCACCAGCCATGGACCACAAGTCTGATCAACTTGTGCAAGGGTCGAGAGGGAATGGGAAGAGATATGTGAGTCATTACGCCATTCTTTGATGTTTTGGGTTTCCTATGGTCGATCTATATGCAACTTACCTGAGATCTTGTTTCATCATGAGCTTGAGCAATGGACGAAGCGTAATCTTCAAGTCTTGATCTTCAATTCTTCGACCGGGGCTCACACGACAAGACGTGACCAACCAACACGCCAATTGACAACAAAAGGTGTACTAACACAGCTTTAGGTTACTTGATCTCCGCTCTCCCGTACTTTAATCAGCTACCCTTGTGCTCCCTCGATGTTGATGTCTTTGCGTCGCCAATGCTCCAGCTCCAATGATCAATCCCCTTGCATATGCTCTTCTTGAGATGACCAAGGTGGATGTGAGGTAGGTTTGAGATCTCTACACCTAATGGGAATGGGTTGCCTAAAGAGTCTCACCTACAAGGATCTCATCATAGAGTATTGAATAGGAATATCACTATCAAGAACAATCCAATCTCTAGAGATCAAAAGAGAGAAAAGTGCATCTTCATCATAATCTTTAAATGCTTTATTCTTGTGATAGATCATAAGGAAGATCACTTGTTTGGGTTAGGAATAGAGCTCTTAAAGGTAAGCAATTGTGTTAGCTTCCATCTCCTCAAAATCTTTCTCTCCATGCCCAAAGACCATCTCTCCCATATTTAAAGAAAATCTCTAATGGTTATAAAAACAAAAAATGGCCACTTTGATATATCGAATTGGGGTTTCGATTAATCGGAATATATCTTTGATATATCCAGAGAATTAGCAAGTTGTTAGATAAGATTTCTGATCTATTGAAAAGGGTTTCGATATATCGAAACCACTCATTCCGATATATCGAATAATCAATTCGATTAATCGATCAAACTATCCAGAGAATGTTTACATTTGCTGGACACTTGATTCGATATATTGAATAGACCTTTTGATATATCGAAGATCTATCGAATAGACTTCCAATATATCAAAGGTCTATCGAAAATTGCTGTTTGGGCTTGATTTATTACAGCAACTTCCACCTCTTTAATTAACCTAATTTATCATATTTTTCTATATGATATCAAGCTAATGAAGATGACTAAGGGTTTTCCTAGTTGGTCCAAGTCATCTAAGAGGATTTTGGTGTTTTGGTCCAAAGGGTTAAGGTCACCAAGGAATCTCATTTACTTTTGTTTCTTCCTTGATGCTTCTAGTCCACTTAAATCTTCGGTCTTCAGATTGCCAAGGCTCAAACGACATTACAACACATGAACGCACATGATTGATAAATAAGGTGCACTAGTATGCCACAGAAAAGTGCACTAACAAGGTAGCCCTTGGTCATAACCGAATTGTCGGGCAAACCTATTCAGATAGTATTGGTTCCCTCCAAAATTCAGCCCCCTCCCTCAAAGGAAATGAACCCGGACAGATCGATATCAGAAATGAGCATTTATAGGAGCCAAGGCTGTCATCGTCATCAAACAACACCGAATCCTCACCGTCTATCCCTGAGAAAGGAAGAAATCGAAGTTATCGTAACGAGCAATCTTCACCTCGACAGTCGTTAAGTTTCCACTATTCATCTTCTGCTTCTGAAAGGCATGCAGTGGGACCATCCCCCTCCGATATAACCTTGAGTCTCATGTCATACACCCAAGGGAAATACACCCTGAGCCATCTAGATAAATAATGCCGTCTGTAAAAAGATGAGTTCAGTCTAAAAGAGGCACAACTTTTGTTACTGATGATGCCACTAAAAGCTCGGTAAATAGAGCATAAGACCACCGGAGCTATCGCATAACGATGACCATTGGCCAGACTCCCAACGACGGCAAAACAAGATGTTCTTACATTGTCTGCTTCTTTGGAACTCGATAAGGCTACGTAGCATAACCAATAGGCCAAGAAGCTAGGCAGCTCGCATGTAGGGGATAACTTGTTCAGTCTCGGAAACCTCATCTTCATCTTAGCCTTCAAATATTGCTTACCCCCACGGCCTTCGTCGTAGGGCTCATAATCCAAGCTGAAAAAGAAAGAGAATCATCAATAAAAGAAGATGGAATGAAGTATAGATGCGCAATTCAAGATAAGAAACTCACTTTAAACCATGGCTGAGGTAAACTAGCTAATCTTCGAACGACAATTTGTCCTTGGGACCCAGAAATTATGGCAGCTCCGCAAATAACTCATAACATGCTTTAGAGTAGAAGCCTTCATCTAGGCCATTCTTCTTCCTTGACAATTCATCATCACTAGGGGTCCATTCATCATAAATTCTCTCGTGACTAGGGAAACCCACAGTTCGATTCAGATCCCAGAGTGATATGCTCATTTCCCCGCACGACAAATGAAAGGAGTTAGTAATGGAGCTCTAGTGATTCAGGAACTCCTTGTCAACCCATAGCTCATGGTAGAAATAACTCGATGTTGCCTATATCGTCCTAAGGAGACCCACTTGTCTTAATGTTTCCTCGTGTTGCTCTAAGATTCGGTTTTCCCAAGCTTCATAACTGGGATGAGGACTTAGATGCCCTCGGGTCCGAAATCTACCCGTTGGCCAAATCTCTGTATCTGAAAAGGGACGAAACCTCTGACGAAGAGTCTCAAAGTAATGAGTTGGGAAGGGTTAATGGGGATCGTGATTCGGCTTTAAGAAAATCATGTCCTTCTCACCAAGGACAGATTGTAGGGTGCCATTCTCTAATACAACACAGTTGAGAAATGACGCAAGAATAGACGTCCAGGAAGTGACGTTGTAGAAAGAATTAGCACGACGCACGTCAGAGGGCTCAATGTTTGGAAGAGAGCGATACCATTGGAAACTCTTGGGAAATCGGATGTGTTGCTTTATGTAGGGGTTTTGGATCATAAGAGATGACACTGCCAACTTGATGGAGGACCAGCCGACCTTCATCTTGTCAGACTTCAATTTGGCCTGTTTCTCCATACACTTGCTTGAACTTGTACCAATTGTCCTCGGGCAACCGCATTTGGCAGATTGGACTGGAATGCTAGGCTCGCCTTACCCTCTTCAGACCTTAAGATTTCATTGGTACGGAAACCTGCCATTAGGGCATACCAAGCGTCCCATTCTTCTTATGTTCCTAAATCCGGAGGAGGTGGCAAAGCTCTATCCCAGAGAATCTTCCATTATATATCCTTTAGCAATGTCAGGATGCATTCATAAAAGTTGAACGTTTCTGGTGGGTGAAACCACAAAGGGTTTTGGTTAGATGGCCTTACGACCTTCTTGAATGAAATTCTCTTGTGTTTACGTCGGGTTATTTAAGAACCTTAAGGGCCAGCTTTAGAAAGACCAGCATTTGAAGAGCCAGCTTTGGAAGAACCACCAGCCATGAGTATCTGCATAAGCACAATGAAATTTCAGACAAAGTGCAAGTACAAAAAAAGATCATATTCAGTTATACCTAAACCCTACATAACTTAAACTAAAAGGAAACATCGTATTCAATTTAACAAGACTTAGGAGTTTTAGACGTATAGGGCCCAACATCTCCCCAAGACGATAACCCTGCACGAGTAAAAGTCCGAGAGGGAAGCGTTGGACCCTGTATACCCCGAAATAACAAGCCTTAATATCATGGGGAAGGATCCATTGAACCATGGTACATGCATGATGGTCCATACTAAGCATGTTCAATTAGAGCACCCAAAATGGATCAAATTCTCTAAGTTCGAAAATTATGATGCGCTGGCCCCAGCGCGTCCAAAAAATCGGACAATTTCATAAGTTAGGAAATCATGACGTGTTGGCCTGACACGTCCAAAAATCAGACAATTTCATAAGTTAGGAAATCATGACGAGTTGGCCCTGATGCGTAAAAAAATCGGACAATTTCACCAAGTTCGAAAATCATGACACGCTGGCCCCAGCGCATCAAAAAATCAGACAATTTCAATGACAAAAATGACTTGAATTGTTTTATTTATAGAGGGACCTGGAAATTCGATGCGCCACAATGAATAGCCGAGTGTCCATCCTAGCACATCAGAGGGACATCTGTTGGGGTCCCAAAATGTCAGGGTCCTCGAAACAAGCAACACAATTAGTGCATCTCGAAATGAAGCTCAAAGAACTCCATAGAAACAAACCCTGGGCTACAAATGGCAACAAAAATTACAAGTACGCTATTCGCTTCCCCAAGTGTAGGGTTGCGATGTTGTAATAAACTCGGTAAGACCGAGGTCGATCCACAGGGACTTGTGTAGGAATTCCCAAACACTTCCAATAGTGTCTATTGAGAGCTAATAACCAGATTTTGAATAAGATTGATGTGAGTAATTTTAAACTAATTTGAAGGTAAACAATTATAAAAAGGCACTAGGGGTTCAATGTCACGCCCCAAACCCGGGGACCGGGCTCACTAAATTCCCGATCGCCGACCTTGGTGCCAACAGCTTCCGTAGTACCCCATTCTCAACTCCTAGCTCTCATGTGCCAGGTTCCGATCCTGGGATCCTACCAGGAGGATTTTTAGGGTAATTTTTTTTTCTTGTACAGGAGCATAATTAAAACCATAAAACATCATCAAATATCCACTAATAAGATTGTTGAGTACAGTACTGGAAAGGGAGATACAACATGAAGCAGAAGTCCAAAATATCAGGTGCATGAACCGCGCTCAACGCTGCTGATATGCTCTAGTACCTACAGTGTAAACAAACGCGCATGAGCTTCCTACGAAGCTCAGTAGAGTGCGTGTGTGCGCGTGTGATGCATATGACAAGTATACAGATATCAGAGTAAGCGAAAGTAGTAGAGGGCTAAGTTACTAAGTTTATGAATGCTATCAGCCATCCCAAGGCTATGCGATGCAAGGGCCTACATGGCCGAGTGTTACATGCTAGAGATGCAATGAAAACACGTCAATCCTCAACTGATCCACATATCAAAATAGTTCTCATCTGGGACATTACCGGGGTCTAGTATACTCTAATACTGGCCGCCGCACATCGCGCGCATAACCAAGCGAGTAGAAAAGACCTCACTATCCGCCTCGTCAATGGTATGCCAATGCCCACCCGGTTCGCCGATAGCGGACCCATTCCATGAGCTGGTCAGACTCGACCTAGCTTATAGCCCACTGCACCCGGGCGAATAAGGTCACACCCCTTTCCAACCGACCTCGACACAGTGGGAGACGCGGCCTACTGGTATTTGGCACACGGGCGCTCATGTTATCCACTCGGTCTCGACGCTGGAGCATCCTACTGGTACCACAGGGTTTAGGGACTTTCACCCAAGGACATCCATAGCGTCCACGTACTAGAACAAGTTTCCGGTGTCCAATACTGCCAACCATGATGTGACTATGGTGGCCACCACCCTGATGCTGCTAGGGTGTGAAAGCGATCGTGACATACATAATGCGAAATGCATGAGTCATACAATCCAAGTCATGCACCAAACTTACGCATACTGCGCAATCATGTGGGGCGACCCTGTCTCACACGGGTCCCCTAAGTATAACAAGCCAACTAGCATATGCTATGGTGAATCATGATCCATAACAGGCATACAAATGATGCGTATGGGCATATGAATGAGCATGGTATTCATTATACTAAGCATGTTATCAATGTGACATATCAAGCTAATCATACTAGCATGCTACTAAACATATCATGTAACATTGGCCTTAAAAGGCCCAATATATACGGAGAGTGGGACCCGGACGGTGGGTCCCGTTGGGAATGTAAAGGTCTTCGTGGCATAGCCCACTTGAGACCACATCGGCCCCATACTTGGGCCTGCACATACAAGATAGGTCGTCAAAATATGTGTACGACATGGATAAAACATATATATCAAGAAGAAACCATGGTGGACATCAATGACCACTATTCCCTACGGGTGTGGTCCATCTAACATCTGAATTTGCCTCATTTTTGGGGCCGTATCTAAAATAATATGGAAAAATAGATAGGCATCATGAATAAAACAGATATTTGTGTTTTCTCCTTCGTCCATGTCCATGTGATCTTATGAACAGATTGGATGGCAAATAAACATCACTGTAGAACCTGAAAGGGTTTCAACGTTTGAAATCATCATCCCCACTGTGGCATGGTCCACTTGACATTAGGATATGCTTAAATTTTGGGCCCAGCCACTTATGAATAGGTTGGGTGACAAATAAACATCATTGTAGGACTGGGAAGGTTTTAATGGTGGAGATCATTATCCCCATTGTTGTCCCGTGGCATGGCCCACTTGCCATTTGGATATGCTTAAATTTGGGCTCAGCCACTAAGTTGAGCTGGGAAAAACATATGGACGGAATAGGTAAGGCACATACATTCTAGGTGGGCCCAACGAATGGGGCCCATAGGGTGGCGCCCACAGGACCGCTGGGCAGCAGCGTCCCCTGGACGCTGTCTGTCCAGCGACCCCCTTTTGTGGTTTTTTTATTATTATTTTTATTTTTATTTTATAAGCGGGGCCCACAGAAGTTCCCGATCAAGCTGATATATTTTTGTTTTTCCTTCTTCCATGCACGTGTGAATTTATGAAGAGGTTGGATCTCAAATAAACATCATGGTGGGCCATAATAAGGTTTCAATGGTAGGGCCATTGTCCCTACTGTTTTCTGTGGTGGGGCCCCCTTGAGACTTGGATCTGACTCAATCTTGGGGTCATGCCCTAAAATGAGCTCCCCAAAAGGATGGACGGTGTGGATACAGCACATGCATCATGGTGGGACCCACGAGTGGACCACCAGCTGGCACGAGCCAGCGTCCAAGGACGCTGGTACTACCCGCTTCAGAGGCTCTGCCTCTTCTTTCCTTTTTCTTCTTTTTTTTGTTGTACTTATATCATGTGGGGCCCACATGGGACTGATCCACTCCGTTCATCAGGTTCCCCATCCATGGGGGACCCAACAAGCCCAATATTAGATATTTAAATCAGTCTAGAAACACTAAGGTGGGCCAAAGGATTTCTGACAGTAGAAATCATCATTTCCACTGTTTCATGTGGTGCGGTCCACTTAAGATTTGGATCTGGCTCATCTTTGGGCCCTGGCCCTAAAATGATATGGGAAAACAAGTGGACGGCGTGGATGGAACACAAACATCAAGGTGGGTCCCACGAGTGGGGACCCCATTCACTGTCCGTCTCTGACGCTGGACCGTCCCAACGTCTCTGACGCTGAGGACGTCCAGCGTCCAGTCTTCTTTTTTTTTTTTATAGTTTACATCAGGTGGGGCCCACTTAGGGACGATCCACCCCCTTCATCATGTTCCCCAGCTCATTGGGGACCCAGCAAGCTCAATATTGGGTGGGTGATGTGGTCCGCAAACGTCACGGTGGGCCCAAGAAGTCTCAACAGTAGGCTTCATTGGCCCCACTGTTTTCAATGGTGTGGTCCACCTGAGATCTGGATCTTCTTCATTTTTGGCTCCCTGCCTTGAAATGGGATGGAGAAACAGATGGGCGGTGTGGATCAACTCATACATCAAGGTGGGTCCCACGAGTGGGGACCCTGCCCAACGCCCAAAAGGGCTTTTAGCCCACGTGCTGCTGGGCAGCAGTTCCTCTGGACGCTGTCTGTCCAGCGACACCATCTCCCTCTTTTATTTTTTTTATTTTTATTTATTTACTTAGTATTATTATTATTATTATTACTATAAGAAGGTGGGGCCCATTCATGGATGATCCAGTCCATCCATCTCGTTGCCCATCACAAGGTGGGCCCAAAAGAAAAAGGAAAATGGAAGAAAATTACGAAAATGGAGAGGTTTATGTCCCTTGCACTCACCTCGAAGGATGGACGGTTGGATTGAATCGGGTTGACGATCCGACGATCCGGATGGTGATTGGGGCCCTCCAAGCTAGGATCTCCACCCTCAATCTCTCTAATCTCTCTCTCTACTCTCAAATCTTTCTCTTTCTCTCAAATCTTTCTCTTTCTCTCTCCTCTCAAATCTCTTTCTTTTCTTTCTAGCAAAAATAGGAAATGAGCATGCCTCCTCTCCCCCTACGTATGGACTTGTATGGGGGGGGGGGGGGGGGGGGGGGGGGAGAGAGAGGAATCATGGGGTGATGGGTGATGATGATGGTGCATGGGAGGGGGTAGGGAGGTATGGGTGAGGGTTGACTTTGGGAGGAGAGAGAGGGATGGGGGGGTATGTGGTGTGTAGAGTAGGGGTATGGGATGGGTATAGGTGAGAATGATGGTGATGGATTAGATTGATTAGACATATTCTTGGGATTTGTGCAAGTGGGGCCCACGACACATGCACGTTGTGCGGCCCACCTCGGATTATGCGATTAGTCATAACTTTCACACTGGGTATCGCAATGGGGCGTGCCGCGCGGCGTTGGAATCGCAGCGCCTACACGGTCGCCAGGGTATAGGTCTCGGGTCGATGCGGTACGAAAATAGGGTCGCGATCAAGGCTCGCTAATCTGGTCCATCCGGGACGTACCGGCACCGAAAATTAAGCGTACGGAAGGCAAATAAGGGTACGGGTCTTACATTCAAGGATCCACTTGTAGCAATCCTTGATTTTCAATCCGCTGTGGCTTCTCACTTTCTCAACTAGAATCGATATTAAGATCTATCTAGCCAGATGATAGAGCTGTTAAACCAAACAATCTGTTATATGTAAGTCCAATGCATAGGATTCACTCAATGTAAGCTAAGCTGAGCATGCTCAATTGCATAGGTCAGTCCTAATTCCAAAAGGCTCAGTTCACAATCATAACCATCCTCAAGTCCTGTCACAAGACAAGGCTAGATCATGATTTGAACTTGATTCAAATCACATGCACAGTCCATACACATTACAGAAATTCAGAAAAGTAGAACTTTGTAGGAAGTTCCCACATGAAGATCATAGTACTAGAGCGTACTCCAATTCCTCGAATCATACAGGTCTAGACTAATACAAACTAATTAAGAATTTAAGTAATTCTCCCAAACATCCATGAGTCGTCATAAGACTAAGAAAAAATACTTAAAACTTGTATAAACTTCAAACCATTGTTCATAAACATGAATTCCAAACTTAAAACCAACTAAATACGAATTGAAACATCTTAGATCCACTACAAGCTTCACCTCTTAGCCCTAGCTAAAAGGTTTAGCTGCTCATGATCCAAGGAAACATGAAACAACCAAAAAACTTATAAAAACAGCAAAACAAACTAGAAGGAGTTGTGGAACTCCGAAATCCACTTCCGCCGCCTCCAAGCTTGCTTAAACCCTCCTAAGATACCCTAGGAACGATCCCTAGGTGTCCTTTTATAGTGGGGAGGCTTCGCAACTTCATAAGAATCGAGAATTTGCGTAACACTTACGCAGTGCACAGAGAAAATCGGATTGAAAATAGAAATTCCGCATCTTACGCACGTCCGACCGGTCGCACGACCGGTCTGAGTAACTGGCCGACCGGTCACGACCGGTCGTGCCTCACTGGGGAATCAGTCCAGCAAGCTCTGGACTATAAAAGGACTTCTGGCCGACAGGTCTTGACCGGTCGGACTGGGCTGGCCGACCGGTCACGACCGGTCTGACTGCATTGATTCTTAGTCCAGTGAGATCAGAGGGGTAGGGCGAGTTGGCCGACCGGTCGTACGACCAGTCTGACCTTCCTGGCCGACCGGTCATGACCGGTCTTGCTTGTTTTCTTCATTCTTTCTTCTTGTCTTCTTTCCTTGCTTCCTTCTTTCTTTGGTCCTCCTTAATCTTCATTCAAATGGTTCTAAATGGGATCCTTTTGTCATCAATTAGGCGGAGTCCACTCTCAATTCTGCAATCACCAAACATGCATTCAATGAGTCTTTAAATCATGAAAATCTTACACAATGAGTGAAGAATTGGGGTTAGAATATGCACAATTAAGAGCTCAACACACCCCCCAACCAGCATTTTGCTAATCCCGAGCAAAACATGCGTGAAACCAATTCCATTCTCCAAACCTCAACTCTCCTTTAGAAACCATTCTTCTATATATTCCAAGATACATAAGTGTAAGAGTTAGAAATATTAGGCGACAGAAGTTGAAACCATAAACCCTCAAGACATGATAAGCATTCATATGAAATTCCCGCTGATTGGTTGATAAATAGAAGAACTTGAACAAATTTAATCTAGTGTGGATAGTGAAAATTCATCTCATGAGTTTCTAGGATTATCTTCTTCATAGATCAACCAGACTATAGATCTCAAGGTACATAGAGCCACATCAAGCCAATGACAAGAATTTGCCTTACCGTCCTTCCGATGACTTTCACACTACGTCCCATTTCCGGCTTTGGTTACGGGTAGACCATCCCCCGGTTGGTAGTAGGTAGCCCTAATCGGAATTCTAGCATTCCCAATTTCATCCTTCCTTTTCCTTTTTCTTTTCAATTAGATAGGATTTTTAAAAATCCATATCTTTCGTTATTTTCCCATGGACAAGGATGGACAAAGTACCCCCGGCTTGGTTACTCAACATCTTAATTCAAAGTCTAGCTAATCCATAAATCACATAATCCCTTCAACCCATGAAAGTCGTGTAATGTGAACTAGGTATAAAAGTGTTCAAATTTTCTATCAATCACATCAATAGGGGAATTCACATATAAAACCATTATGCTATGAGAGATTCCAAACATACAACCTCATACACTTCATATCTCCTCCTCTTATGCTCATATCATCTTGAATGCATAGAAATAATGTTTTTCCAAAAGAGTTTTGAATTTTAGAAAAATCAAAAAATTTCCACATAATTGCTTGAAATGTTACAAAACACTGGATTCATCCAAGTGATCCTACACCCCTAACCAAATCTTGCATTGTCCTCAATATAAAAGATGTGCAATAAGCAAAACATGAGAGCAATTTGAAAATAAAACGGAGTGAGGAATGATAGTACCTGAGAGAGTGAAAAGTGGAATTCTTCCTCCTTCTAACAAACCTAAGCAAAAGCAAACAAAAGCAACAAAATCCTAATCCTAACTACTCTATACCTCCGTCAGACTAGGAGATCAATTCCATAAACTCATCCAAAAGCACAAAGTCAAGCAGAATCATTAGATGGATCAAAAGGTTTTGCAATAACGTCATCCAATATCCTGCGTTACAATACACATGTGTGTGAGTGATCCAGATAAGCCACTGAAGATTCCAAAAAAGAATTTCAGTGGGTTCATTAATGTTTTTACCACATGTACAAGGGGAGACATCGTCACATTTATCGAAAAAAATATGTCTCTATTCAGATTTTCTTGGGCATTGAATTTGCAAATATGGATCATCCCAGGGTTGGTAGGGATCGGTATGCATGATCCATAGAGGTGCGGAAATATGAATTGATTTCTCAGTGCAATAAAGTGTTGTTTCCACATCCCTTTTTTGGCTAACGTTATATGCCAATACCGACTCAAAAGGTGCGACTATGTCCCCTATCACATCAACATTTTTATCAAGAGAATAGGCCGCATCTTCTTCTAAGTGATTGGGGTAAGGAGTTGAAAGGGACACATCTTCCACAATAGAATTGATCATGTTTATTTCGTGGACCTCTTCATCTTCATCCTCTTGTTGGTTGTCAACATTGAAAGCATTTAACTCAATCGTCATATTACCAAAGGACATTTGTATGACCCCACTCCTACAATTTATGATAGCGTTTGATGTAGCTAGGAATGGACGGCCAAGTATGACAGGAATTTGAGGGACATTATTAACCATGGGTTGTGTGTCCAAGACAATGAAGTCCACTGGGTAGTAGACCTTGTCAACTTGGACAAGAACGTCCTCAATCACCCCTCTCGGAATACGAATCGATTGGTCAGCGAGTTGTAATGTGGTTTTGGTGGGTTTTAATTCACCTAAACCCAATTGTTCATAGACCGAAAAGGGTATTAAATTCATACTTGCTCCTAGATCAAGTAAAGCATGTTTCACCCGGTAGTCTCCAATTATGCATGATATTGTCGGACTACCAGAATCTTTGTATTTCTTGGGCATCCCGTGATTTATAATGGCGCTTACATTCTCTGTCAAAAATGCCTTCTTTCGCACATGTATTTTTCTTTTTATCGTGCAAAGATTCTTCAAAAACTTAGCATATGACGGAATTTGTTTAATGGTATCCAACAATGGGATGTTGATCTTCACTGGCTTAAAAACCTCTAAAATTTCCAGATTTTTGTCTAAAGGTTTAGGTGAAATCAACCTTTGTGGAAACAGGGCAACCGGTTTGTATTGCATTTCCGGTTCTTTCTCCTGTGGAGTGTTGTTCAAGTTATCATCCTCTTTAGAGATTTCCGGATCATTAGGCTGTGGGGACTTCACCGGATTAGATTTATCAATAATCTTCCCACTTCTCAAAGTGGTGATAGCTTAAACATGCTCCATATGTTGGGAGGATAAGCTTGCATCTTGTATCTCAAATTGGGTCCTTGGGTTAGGAAGAGGTTGGGCAGGAAGTGTACCTTTCTCCCTAACACTAAGGTGCGATTCAACCCTAGCCATTGAGGTTTTCAAGTCATTGATGGCTTGGGTTGTATTTTGATTAAATTTCAATTGCTCTTGCATGAACCCATCTATTTTCAGAGAATTAGTCTTGTTATACTCAGCTTGGACCGATAAAAATGCACCCAACATCTCCTCTAGAGAAACTTTTGGAGTAATGACTAGAGATGGACCTAGTATAGGTTGAGCTTGAGGGATATTGGTTGCATTCGCAGTGGATCCATTCTTCCAACTGAAGTTGGGATGGTTCTTCCAACTAGAATCATACGTATTTGAGTTTGGAGCACCAAATTGCCGTTAATAACTGTTTATGGCATTTGCTTGTTCTTGTAAGATGTCTTGAACCGCTGAGTCTTGTGTTGTATATTGATTTCCGGCACAAACTCCACAAACAGTTTCAACGTCCTTAGAGTTGATTGTCTCTCCTTTCCTTAATTCCATGGCCTCGACTTTTCTTGTGAGGCTAGCCACACGTGCACTTAAGCTATCTTCTTCTAATAAGACGTAAATTCCCCCTTTTTTCCTTTTGTTGGCCAGTCTTAGAATTTGTTGGTTTAAATGTATCCAAAGACTATGCATTCTCAGCCAATTCTTCCAAATAATCCCATGCTTCATCAGCCTCCTTATTCATGAATTCCCTATTACACATCATCTCTACGAATTGGCGCATGGGTGAAGTCAGACCTTCATAGAAAAAGCTTATAACCCGCCAAATTTCATAGCCATGATGTGGGCATGCGTTTAATAGGTCCTTAAACCTCTCCCAACATTGGAAGAAGGTTTCATCTTCCTTTTGGGCAAAGTTCATGATAAGGCGCTTCAACATGTTTGTTTTGTGAGTAGGGAAGAATTTTTTTATGAATTCCGTATGCATATCAGTTCGTGCACCAATTGATCTTGGCCTTAATGCATGAAGCCAACCTTTAGCTTTATCTTTAAGAGTAAAAGGGAAGAATTTGAGTCTCACCACATCATCAGTTACATTAGAAAAATGCATGGTGGTTATTACCTCATCAAACTCCTTAAGGTGTTGATAGGCACTTTCACTGTCTAATCCATGGAATATAGGGAGAAGTTGGATCACTCCCGGTTTCAAATCCACATTCCCTGCATTTTGTGGAAAAAACTATGCATGAGGGAGTGCTCGTTCTTGCTGGTTGTAAGAAATCATGTAAAGTTCTTGGTCGGGGAACATTCTCAACCACATTCTCCTCCGTTTCGGTTTGGTTTTGGCCCAGATTAGGATTGGCCATCGGATTAGGTTGATTTGCAGCCATGTTTTCAAACAAAATTGGAGAGTTTAGATGTCTCCTAGCACGTGGCTCTCTGTCAATCCCTTCTACTATCCCCCCTTCACTTATGAGTCGGTTATTGGAATCTCGAGCCCAATGTGGCATGCAAAACCAAAAAAAATATGAAACAAAGAAAAAGAAGAGTTCTTCCTCCCTTTCTTTACTCTTCTCTAAGACTGAAGCACAAGGTGTCTTGCAATGGCTAGGTCAGAAGCAAGGATAGAGATCGATTTCTCCTGGTCAATAGGGGTTCAGAGAACTCCCCACCCACTCTTTGAATCTTTTGAGAAAAAGTGTAGAAAAAAGAGAAAGAGGAGTAGAGGTGAGAAAAGAAATCTCTGAGCACAAGGTGATCCAAGACGGCAGAGCCGACCAATAGGAATTCAGGTGGCACAAGCTTAGCTTTCAGAGATCCAAAAGGAGTCTCCACCCACTCTACAAGAGATGAATATGATAGGAATGAATAGGAGAAGGAGAAGATTAAGGTTTAGAAGGATAGAACCTGATTCGAGCACTTGAGATCCTTGTGTCTTCTTCAACTTCCTAGAAATCCCTGAAAAAGAAAAACAAATCAAATAAACTAAGTTAGAACTATTCCTAAAAATCCTAAATAGATTATATTTTCAGCAATTTATGAAAAACCGTCAAAGTCCCCGGCAACGGCGCCAAAAACTTGTTCGCTTCCCCAAGTGTAGGGTTGTGATGTAGTAATAAACTCGGTAAGACCGAGGTCGATCCACAGGGACTTGTGTAGGAATTCACAAACACTTCCAATAGTGTCTATTAAGAGCTAATAACTAGATTTTGAATAAGATTGATGTGAGTAATTTTAAAATAATTTGAAGGTAAACAATTATAAAAAGGCACTAGGGGTTCAAGGATCCACTTGTAGCAATCCTTGATGTTCAATCCGCTGTGGTTTCTCACTTTCTCAACTAGAATCAATATTAAGATCTATCTAGCCGGATGATAGAGCTGTTAAACCAAACAATCTGTTATATGTAAGTCCAATGCATAGGATTCACTCAATGTAAGCTAAGCTGAGCATGCTCAATTGCATAGGTCAGTCCTAATTCCAAAAGGCTCAGTTCACAATCATAACCATCCTCAAGTCCTATCACAAGACAAGGCTAGATCATGATTTGAACTTGATTCAAATCACATGCACAGTCCATACACATTACAGAAATTCAGAAAAGTAGAACTTTGGTAGGAAGTTCCCACATGAAGATCATAGTACTGGAGCGTACTCCAATTCCTCGAATCATACAGATCTAGACTAATACAAACCAATTAAGAATTTAAGTAATTCTCCCAAACATCCATGAGTCATCATAAGACTAAGAAAAAATACTTAAAACTTGTATAAACTTCAAACCATTGTTCATAAACATGAATTCCAAACTTAAAACCAACTAAATACGAATTGAAACATCTTAGATCCACTACAAGCTTCACCTCTTAGCCCTAGCTAAGAGGTTTAGCTGCTCATGATCCATGGAAACATGAAACAACCAAAAAACTCATAAAAACAGTAAAACAAACTAGAAGGAGTTGTGGAACTCCGAAATCCACTTCCGCCGCCTCCAAGCTTGCTTAAACCCTCCAAGATACCCTAGGAACGATCCCTAGGTGTCCTTTTATAGTGGGGAGGCTCCGCAACTTCATAAGAATCGAGAATTTGCGTAACACTTACGCAGTGCGCAGAGAAAATCAGACTGAAAATAGAAATTCCGCATCTTACGCACGTCCAACCAGTCGCACGACCGGTCTGAGTAACTGGCCGACCGGTCGCGACCGGTCGTGCCTCACTGGGGAATCAGTCCAGCAAGCTCTGGACTATAAAAAGACTTCTGGCCGACAGGTCTTGACCGGTCGGACTGGGCTGGCCGACCGGTCACGACCGGTCGGACTGCATTGATTCTTAGTCCAGTGAGATCAGAGGGGTAGGGCGAGTTGGCCGACCGGTCGTACGACCAGTCTGACCTTCCTGGCCGACCGGTCACGACCGGTCTTGCCTGTTTTCTTCATTCTTTCTTCTTGTCTTCTTTCCTTGCTTCCTTCTTTCTTTGGTCCTCCTTGATCTTCATTCAAATGGTTCTAAATGGGATCCTTTTGTCATCAATTAGGGCGGAGTCCACTCTCAATTCTGCAATCACCAAACATGCATTCAATGAGTCTTTAAATCATGAAAATCTCGCACAATGAGTGAAGAATTGGGGTTAGAATATGCACAATTAAGAGCTCAACACACGCTAACCAGTGCATCACTAAATTCAGGGCCAGTGCATTAAGAAATTCAGCCAGAATCTCAATACAGACCACCCCTCACTTAGTATAAAATTAACCCCTTGGGTGGGCCCCACCATCCATCATGATCAAAACCATCCAAAATTGGGTCATGGCAACAATCATGAATAAACATAGCAAGTGCATGACCATTCATCACCAAGTGGGCCACACAAACTCATTATTTATCAAAATTAAAACAAACAGCTAAAATAAACGTCCGTTGGCGCATCAATAAATTTACAGTCAGCGCTCGAGAAATTCAACATTTTTCAGAAGCGAATTTCAGGATGCACTAGTAGGTAGCGCATCGAGAAATTTAGCATTTTTAGAAGTGAATTTCAGGATGCGCTAGCAGGCAGCGCATCGAGAAATTCAGCATTTTTCAGAAGTGAATTTCAAGGCGCATTGATAGGTAGGGCATCGAGAAATTCAGCTATATTTAGACGGAGCAATTTCTTGATGCGCCAGAGCATTTTCTTGATGCGTTGACCCTATTTTTTATCAATTTATCGATGCGCTACACATGGTGGCTTCCGATTGGCTGATCTCCATTATTTTCGGGTATAAATACCCCTTCTTTCCAGTTCATTGGGAGGTATCCAGAGAGAGAGAGAGAGAGAGAGAGAGAGAGAGAGAGAGAGAGAGAGAGCTTTATCCGCTAGGTATTTGAGCATCCGTCGAAATCCCTTGTTGAAACCCTTTTTCCGACCACCGAAATCCCTTCCTGACCATTAAAATACCTTTCCGACCATCGAAATCTTTCGCTAGAATCCCTTTCCGACCAACGCATGTCCGGCGTAAAAATGACTTAAAATGTATAGGTATGGTGGCGCATCACAAAAATACCCCAAGTCAAACTTGATTATTTTATCGACGCACTGACCTCCAATGTATCCAATAAATCAGCCATATCTGAACCAAGTATTTTATCGATGCACTGACCGCCAGTGCATCTAATAAATCACCCATATCTTAACCAAGTATTTTATTGATGCACTGACCGCCAGCGCATCCAATAAATCAGCAATATTTAAACTGAGTATTTTCTTGATGCACTGACCTCCATTGCATCCAATAAATCAGCACTTTCCAGACAAGTAATTTTTCGATGCACTGACCATCAGAAAAATCAGGCAAAGCGCATAAAAAAATTCAGCACTTTCTTTATAAGTTTCAGAAACCCTAAATCTTTATTTTGTGATGCATCGAGCACAGTTTTGGCCTATTTTGAGTATTTCGAGCGCTCCGGACGCAACAAAACAGTTAAATAATCCATCCGGGACACCTAATGAGCAAAATACAAACCTTTAAAGTCTAATCTGATCCAACGCGATGAATGTAGTAGTTTCTCGAAAAGAGGCCACCAACGACCAGAATCATACCAATGTATCATTCTTACATGTACTATCATAATATGGCCCGGATTAAGATTCAGACTAAGAAAACAGGACTATGGTTAACATGATAAATCGGACCAAAAGAGTTCCAAACTATCACATGAAGCTTGTTAAAGATTGACACCTCTAAACGGTCGATGCCCTACCCATTCAAACGGCATCCACTGGTTGGGCTGTTCAGGTACATACAACTGCAGATCGGTCTTCCCACGGTCACCCATTCCGGCAACGGGCGTAGGCCCAGAGTCATACCCCACGGTTAAAAACCTTGACGATCTCAACCCAAATCTCTGGTCAAAACATAGGATATAAACATCTGACTCGTCAAAGATGGATCAGTCCATAACAAAACAAAATATACACAGGTCTCTACGACCATGAACTTTAAGACCATAGTCCCTACTGACTAGTCTTCTGCCTTTTAACCAAGGGTCATCGATCATTCGATGTAATTAAGGGCTTGTGCCAGACCACAACCTGGAATGTACAAGATCTTAGAATCTCTGGAATGGAATTCGCCTTGCGATATCTTTCTCGTGTAGTTTTGTGAATGCTTGTGATTGTCTATGAATGTCTCTATTACTCAGATCCCTCAAGAACAACGAAACACAATAAAACTGTCTTACGCATTTTCTAATTACAACACTTGTTCTATAAAAAATGTCCTTTAATGCGCTTTTACCTTACGCTTAACCGCACATAAATTCCTTAAAAAATTGACATATGAAGAAATTTATTTTATTGCATCCAATAAGGGAGTGTTGATTTTGACTTGTTGAAAGACCTCTAAAATATCCTAATTTTCACTTGGCCGTTTGGTTGAGAGAAGACGCTGGGGGAATGGGGCAACATGTTTAAATTCATGCTCCGGCTCTTTGGCTTATGGAGCATTACTTGATTCACCATCACCCTCAGAATTTTTGAGTTCCTTAGGTTTTTCAACCGTCTTAAAAATTTCTTTATTGATCTCTTTTCCACTTCTTAGGGCGATGATAGATTGAACATGCTCCACATGTTGTGTTGAAGAATCAGGTTTACTCAATTTGAATTATCCCTTTATGTTAGGCTGTGGTTGGGTCAAAAAGGTCTCTTTCTCCTTAACACCTAAATGTGTCTCAATTCTTATAACCACTATTTTAAGTTTATTTACATCCTACATGGTGGACTGATTTATCTAAGTTTGTCCATATATGAATGCATTCAACGTATTCTCAAGGGTGCTCTTTGGTGGAGGCCCTTGAGAATTATTGTTTGCATTTACCATGGGTCCATTCCTCCAATTAAAATTTGGTTGATGTTGCTAATTAGGATTGTTCATGTTGAAATTTTGTGCATTAAAGGGGCGTTGATAAACATTTATGGCATTTGCTTTAGCTTGCAACACTTCTTGAAAAGCAGGGATTGTTAGACAATCATTTGTTGGGTGATCATCACTCTCACAAATACCACACATACTTTCTACAACCTCACCGGTATTCACCACATTTACGCTCTTTAGTTCCATGACTTGGACTTTCGTTGTGAGACCCGCCAACCGTGCGTTAAAATTGTCCTCCTCCTTTTAACACATGTATTCCTCTTTTACTTGTCATTGACTTGGGATTACTAGTTGGGTTGGATATGTCCCAAGATTGGGCATTCTCAACTAGCACACCAAAATAATCCCAAGCCTCATCGAGATCTTTGTTAAAAAATTTATCGTTACATATCATTTGGACAAACTGGCTCATGTTTGAACTTAATCTATCATGGAAGAAGTTAATCATGCGCCACTTTTCATAACCATGATGTGGGAAAGCGAGCAAAAGTTCTTTAAACCTCTCCCAACATTGAAAAAGTCTCATCTTCCTTTTGGGAGAAATTCATTATGGCACACCTCAAAGTATTTGTTTTGTAGACTGGTAAAAACTTTTAAGGAACTCCTAGGTCATCTCAGCCCATGTCCCAATGCTTCTAGGCTTTAAAGAGTGGAGCCATGATTTGAATCTCTACTTGAGAGAAAAAGGGAATAATTTTAATTTGATTATGTCTTGGGAGACGTTATTGAATTGCACGGTGGTGGCAATCTCCTCAAATTCTCTCAAATGTGAATACGAACTCTCAGAGTCGAGTCTAGGAAATTTTGGGAGCAATTGTATAAGCTTCAGCTTAAAGTCCATGTTTCCTGCATTGAGTGAAAAAATCATGGAGAAATGTGTGGTTGTTCTCTCCGGTTGTAGCTAATCATGCAGAGTTTTGACCGGAGGAACATAGTGCACCTCATTCTATTTACGTTCCATCCTAGTTGGTTGTGTATCTTGCTCATCATTCTGATCAATATTTGGCTCATTCTCAGCCATATTTTTGGATGGTTTAGAAGTTTTTAAATGTTTTCTAACTCGTCTGTGAGTTGTTAAGCCCTCGACTAAACCTCACTCACTTAGAAGTCTCAACGTATGGTACCTTACCTATTTTGACATGAACTGCACAAAATCTAATTGATAACTAAGCCTATAAGTAAAAGCAAAATCCTACAACAAACTAATAAACTAGAAAGCAATTAGAAGAGATTAGGAATGATGTTACCGGTAGAGACAAACTACTTGAACAAAATTCTACAAAATAACAAACAATGTTAATAAACTAGAGTGTAAATTCTGAAATTAAATCATAAAACTAAATCCTAGGTTAGAAATAAAATTAAAAACTCTAACTAATTAAAGTCTCAATCACAAAATTTAGAACTATTAACCTAAATCCCCAGCAACAGTGCTAAAAACTTGTTCACATCCCCAAGTATGAAGCTGCAATTTAGTAATAATTCGGTAGAGATCGAGATCGTCCTCAAGGATTGTAGTAACTATTCTAAATATTAGTAACTAAGACTATCTAAATTCATATTTGTATGGTAGTTCAGGAATATAAACAGTAAATTTAAAAGGGAATTCCGAAAATGAATCACTAAGGATTTAAGGATACACTTATAATCATCCACAATGCTAATCTATTCATTCAAGTGGATAACTCAATTTGAATCAGAGTCCTATCCCTATCCAATCGGAAGATAGATTCAGTTAAACCATAGATCATAAGCCAACAAAAATATGAACTTTCATAGGTCGGTTCTAGATAAAGCATAAAGTACTTGTAGAATTTCAAAGCATTCACCATAATCATGATGAATATGAGATTTCACAATTCAAAACTCTTAGGAAACCCAATTGATTAATCTTAATAAATAAAAAACATCTCATGTAAGCTCAATCACAAAAAATGGAAGAATAAACTAAAACTATCAATATTATTCAAACCAAAACTATGAATTGTTCATCATTAAAACTCAAATTACTTGAATTAAATAAATTAAAGCATTACAAACAACTATAAGCTTCCCCTCTTAACCCTAGCTAAGAGGTTTAGCCAAACATGATGGAGTTTTCCTCCTCATGTGTCAGAAGGAGAGAGTTGATTCTGGGTATGGTCGGGCGCCTGAGCCCAATTGTGGCCGGGCGACCGAAATTCCCCAGAAATGCAGCAATGCTGCTGGATGGTTTTGGCTTCAGCCAGGCGACCGACGGTCAAAGTGACCGGACGCCCGATGACTTGGCCGGGCGCCCAACCATGTTGGTCCAGGTGCCCGAAATTGGTTCGTTCCAATGTAATTCTCGCTTGACTGTTTTGGGCCTGGCCGGGCGCCCGACGGACTGGTGACCGGGCGCCCGACCTGGCGCGGACTGCTTAGACGCAGTTTCCTATTCTGGCTGTGATTCTTCCATTTTTTGTACTTAAGAGTTCTAAAATGGGATTAGGGCATCCGATTGGGTTGTAAACACGTCCAAGGTGAGAAAGAGAGAAAAAGAGGAAGAGAGGAAGAGAAGAGAAGAGAGAGAGAGAGAGAGAGAGAGAGAGAGAGAGGAAGCTTGTAGAAGGGAGAAGTTGCTTGAAGAGGGATTCTTCTGCGCAATCGTCGTCTCAGCGCTTCTACGTCTTCGGGATCGGTGAGATCGCTCATCCTTTACTATTCTCTTATTGTTTATCTATCCCAAGTGGGTGAAGAAGGTTTGATCCAAGCGGTGTGTGCTTGAGATCGGTTATAACAGTTCCCTGAGATAGTGGATTGTTGATCTGGACTAGGTCCCGTGGTTTTTACCTCTTTTGAGGGTCTTCCACGTAAAAACTCCTTGTGTTCGTGTGGTTGATGTTTATTCTTGATTATTGCATTAGCATAGTCCATAATTCTAGTGTATTGGGGGGCGAGATCCGAAGGTTTGTGTGAAACGCACCCAACAAAGTGGTATCAGAGAGTTCAAGTTGTTTGAACGGTGTGGGATCGGTTCTGAATTATGGAAGGTGGCTCATCAAGGATGATCAGCCTCAATGGTTCTAACTGGACCATATGGAAGGTTAAGATGGAGGACTTGCTCTATTGCAAGGACTTGTATGCTCCAATTCTAGGCATATCGGCGAAGACGAAGGATATGTCAGATGATGATTGGAAGAAAGTGGACCGAAAGGCGGTGGGGTTCATTAGACAATGGTTGGATGATTTGATTTTCCTCCATGTGTCTACAGAGACCTCAGCCGCTAGCCTATGGCTGAAATTGCAAGGGCTGTATGAGAGGAAGACAGTCGGCAATAAGATTTTCCTGATAAGATGACTTGTGAATCTCAAGTTCAAAGATGGTGGTTCTGTGGCTGAACACATGAATGAGGTTAGCAACATTGTGAACCAGCTCTCTGCCATGAAGATGGTCTTGGATGATAAACTTCAGGCTTTGCTACTGCTTAGCTCATTGCCTGACAGTTGGGAGACATTGGTGGTGTCTCTAAGTAACTCCGCGCCAGACGGAAATGTATTCATGGATCAGGTAACAAGCTGTCTCTTTAATGAGGAGACAAGGAGGAAGTCTCTAGGGCCTGCTCAACAAGAGGCCCTTGTGACACAAGATAGGAGGAGAGGAAAGAACAGAAAGGGCGGAAAGGCCCGAGATAAATCAAGAGGCAAGTCAGTTGCCAGGAAAGATGTTGAATGTTGGAATTGTGGTAAGAAGGGCCACTATAAGCATGAATGTCACAAGAAGAAGAGTGACAAGAAGGGTAAAAGAAAGGAGAAGGAAGATGAATCAGATTCTACTACGGTCGCCTCAGATGGTGACGTTGTTGTTATTATTTTGGCAGATCACGATACTTGTCTCACGGCTTCGAGTCAGGACACCGACTGGGTAATAGACTCGGGAGCCTTGTTTCATGCGACTCCACGCAGATATTTCTTCACAAGCTACAAGTCAGGTGACTATGGGACAGTGAAGATGGGAAATTCTGGTGTTTCGAAGATCGTAGGGGTCGGTGATATTTGTTTGAAGACCGATGTGGACTGCACATTGGTTCTCAGGGATGTGAGACACATTCCAGACCTTCGCCTCAACTTGATGTCGACGGGAAGGCTGGATGATGATGGTTATGAAAGCCGGTTTGTTGGTGGGCGCTGGAAGCTCATCAAGGGTTCATTGATCGCTGCCAGAGGAAAGAAATGTTGCACTCTTTACAAGGCAAGTGTCAGTGTATGCAAGAGTGGATTGAACGCAGCAGAAGATTCAGCTACTGACGTATGGCACAGGCGTCTAGGCCACATGAGTGAAAAAGGGCTTCAGCTACTAGCGAAGAAGCAGCTCCTTCCAGACGTGACAGGTATACCTCTCAAAACCTGTATTGACTGTTTATCTGGGAAACAATATAGAGTTTCTTTTGTTAAAACTGCTTCTCATACTAATAAAGTACATGCATTAGATTTGGTTTATTCTGATGTTTGTGGTCCTATGAGGATAAAAACCTTGGGTGGGGCATTGTATTTTGTCACCTTTATAGATGATGCATCTAGGAGGGTTTGGGTGTATGCTTTGAAATCCAAGGACGAGGTCTTTGGTGTATTTAAACTGTTTCATGCTATGGTCGAGAGGGAGACAGGCAGATCATTGAAGTGCATTTGCACTGACAATGGTGGTGAATACATAGGTGACTTCCACGAGTATTGCAAGTCACTGGGTATACGGCATGAACAGTCAGTTTCCAAGACCCCCCAACATAATGGTGTGGCTGAGCGAATGAATCGCACCATTGTAGAGAGAATCAGAAGCATGTTATCCCATGCAAAGTTGCCCAAGATGTTCTGGGGAGAAGCAATGCACACGGCGGTGTATTTGATAAACAGGTCTCTATCAGCCCCGTTGAATGGAGAAGTACCTGAGAAGGTGTGGACTGGACGTGATCCATCGTACAGTCATCTCAGGGTGTTTGGATGCAGGGCATCCGTTCACGTACCAAAGGACGAGAGGTCCAAGCTCGATATGAAGATCAGGCAGTGTGTGTTCTTAGGGTACGGTGATGAGAAGTTCGGTTACAGGTTGTGGGATCCGACCGAGAAGAAGCTCGTCAGGAGCAGAGATGTGGTTTTCATTGAAGATCAGTGTATAGAAGACATTGAAAAGCCAGAGAAGACCCAACCCAGTTCAGGTGAACTGGAAGACACAGATCCGATTACTCCTCCCGTGGTGCCTGATGACGAGGGAGTACAGCAAGGTGCAGAGGATGAGGGAGTTCCTACAGAAGATGGACAGGGGGAGCAGCCCCAACTCGATCCACCTGTTGAGCCACAGGTGAGGAGGACATCAAGGGATAGACATCTATCCAAGAAGTACTCGCCGCATGAGTACATTATGCCCACTGATGGGGGAGAGCCAGAAGACTATTCTGAGGCCCTAGCCGACGAGCATAAGGGGGAGTGGTTGAAAGCTATGCAAGAGGAGATGGAATCCTTGCATAAGAACCACATCTATGATATAGTGAAATTGCCTAAGGGTAAGAAAGCTCTAAGCAACAAGTGGGTGTTCTGAAAGAAGAATGAGCAGAAGAATTCACAAACATGGTTCAAGGCCAGACTTGTGGTGAAAGGGTTTGGTAAGAGGAAATGAATAGACTTCGAGGAGATATTCTCACCAATGGTGAAGATGACATCCATGCGGGTGTTGCTTGGGTTGGCGGCTAGCATGGATTTGGAGATAGAGCAGTTAGATGTCAAAACTGCATTACTCGATGGTGACCTGGAAGAAGAGATCTACATGCGCCAACCAGATGGGTTCGAAGTCAAGGGCAAAGAGCATATGGTGTGCAGGCTTAGGAAGAGCTTGTATGGGCTGAAGCAAGCTCCTAGGCAATGGTACAAGAAGTTTGACTCGTTCATGTTGAAGCATGGATATGACAGAACGGAGTCGAACCACTATGTGTTCACACGCAAGTTCTCAGACGGTGATTTCTTAGTTCTGCTATTGTACGTTGATGACATGCTCATCATGGGAAAAGACATCAAGAAGATTGACAGGCTGAAACAGGAGTTGGGCAAGTCGTTTGCGATGAAAGACTTGGGCCCGGCTAAACAGATCCTAGGAATGGAGATAACCCGTGACAGAAGCAGCATGAAGCTTTGGTTGTCATAAGAGCGGTATATTGAGAAAGTCCTAGAGCGGTTAAACATGAATGCAGCGAAGCCGGTCAGTACTCCACTGGATGGTCACTTCAAATTGAGCGACAAACAGTGTCCCAAGACGAAGGCGAAAGTGGAAGAGATGCGGAAGATAACCTACACGTCAGCGGTAGGAAGTTTGATATATGTTATGGTGTGTACGCACCCAGACATAGCATATGCGGTTGGGGTTGTCAGCCGGTATCTTGCCAATCCTGGCAAAGAACATTGGGCAGTGGTGAAGTGGATACTATGGTATCTGAGAGGCTCATCCAGGTTGAGTCTATGCTATGGTGACGGAAAACCTGTGTTAGAAGGCTACACAGGTGCAGATATGGCAGGTGACATAGACTCCAAGAAGTCTACATCGGGGTTCATGTTCACGTTTGCAGGGGGAGCGGTCTTTTGGCAGAGCAAGCTACAGAAGGTCGTAGCATTGTCGACGACAGAGGCCGAGTACATTGCGGTCACAGAAGCATGCAAAGAGATGCTTTGGATGAAGAGGTTCCTACAGGAACTCAACCTGAAGCAGGAGAAGCACGTGGTCTATTGCGATAGCCAAAGTGCTATACACTTGAGCAAGAATCCAAGTCAGCATTCCAAGTCGAAGCACATAGAGATTCGGTATCACTGGATCAGGGATACTTTGGAACAGAAGGTGTTACAGCTTGAGAATGTCCATACGGATGATAATGGGTCAGACATGATGACCAAGGCTTTGCTCAAGGGCAAGTTTGAGGTTTGTAGAAACCTGGCTGGCTTGAAGAAGGCGAATTTCTCCTGAGTCGGAAAAGGGGGAGATTTGATGGAGTTTTCCTCCTCATGTGTCAGAAGGAGAAAGTTGATTCTGGGTATGGTCGGGCGCCCGGGCCCAATTGTGGTCGGGCGACCGAAATTTCCCATAAATGGCAGCAATGCTATTGGATGGTTTTGGCTTCAGCCGGGCGACTCGACGGTCAAATTGACCGGGCGCCCGATGACTTGGCCGGGCGCCCGACCATGTTGGTTCGGGCGCCCGAAATTGGTTCGTTCCAATGTTAATTCTCGCTGGATTGTTTTGGGCTTGGCCGGGCGCCCGACCCGACGCGGACTGCTTAGTCGCAGTTTCCTATTCTGGCTGTGATTCTTCCGTTTTTTTGTACTTAAGAGTTCTAAAATGGGATTAGGGCATCCGATTGGGTTGTAAACACGTCCAAGGTGAGAAAGAGACAAAAAGAGGAGAGAAGAGAGAGAAGAGAGAGAGAGAGAGAGAGGAAGCTTGTAGAAGGGAGAAGTTGCTTGAAGAGGGATTCTTCTGCGCAACCGTCGTCTCAGCGCTTCTACGTCCTCGGATCGGTTGAGATCACTCCTCCTTTACTCTTCTCTTATTGTTTATCCATCCCAAGTGGGTGAAGAAGGTTTGATCCAAGAGGTGTGTGCTTGAGATCGGTTTTGTAACAGTTCCCTGAGATAGTTGATTGTTGATCTGGACTAGGTCCCGTGGTTTTTACCTCTTTTGAGGGTTTTCCACGTAAAAGCTCTTGTGTTCGTGTGGTTGATGTTTATTCTTAATTATTGCATTAGCATAGTCCATAATTCTAGTGTATTGGGGGGCGAGATCCGAAGGTTTGTGTGAAACGCACCCAACAAAACATAGATATGGTAGAATTAAAACTACTAAAAAGAAAAAAAAAAACATGAACTAGAAGAAGGAGAAGTAGAATCCTCCACTTTGGAATTTCTCCACCTCCACTAGGTTCTAGGATTCTTAGAAGATTTGAGAGAAGCCTTTTTATAGGAAAAATCCATCACCGCCTCAATTTGCATAAGATTATACATAGTTATAACAGTTTGTGACCTGTCTTAGGGGATTTGCAACCAGTCGCAATTGGTATGCAACCGGTCTCCAGCCTTCGAGCGATCGACCTATCAGAGACCTGTCTCTAACTAGTCTCAAATGACCGTTTCTTCTGAAACTTTAGTCTTTTTGTTTCTTCTTCAGAGGCTTAATTCTTCTAATCTTCACCTCATTTAAACTTGATTTTCTAAGCATCATAAGCTCTTCTAATTAGAATTCAAATCATGATATCTCTCTCCACTTCCTGCAAACACAGAAACATACATAAGTTTATAACTTTAACAATTCAAAGCATCCAATTGTTCAGTGAAATTTTGAATTATATTGCATAATTCAGTGCTCAACATGCGTGTTGTATACTTCTCCTGTAATTCCATGTGTCCTCTTTTGATTGGTTCTCCGGAAATTGTAAAAAATAGGGTAGAACATCTCCCATCCTTGATTATTTGTTTATCCAAGCCTGTATATCATAACCATTGTTTCCGTTGCGGTGGAGCTAGCCTAATTTTACCATGTACTAATTGGATAGTCAGGATGGTTCCAGCATCGCAACGGCTGAGATCTCAGTAAATACACGCCGGTGCCATGTACACCACCGTTTAAAAAATTGGCGAAACTATGATCATATCTTTTTTCTATAAAATATCTTGCATACGTAATTTAATACGAACGACGGGCTTGGGTTTCTTATCGCAGTGGAATTGTTGGGGTATGACGACTTATTCCCATGACAATTGAAATGATGTGGACAGCGGATCTATGAGAGCCGTTGGATGGGAAGGGTCGGTTTTCTGAATGCATTATTGATGGAGAAAAGACAACAAGCCGGACAAGTTGGATTCAAATAAATTTAAAATAATGAGCGTGAGGCTAGTTTTCTCATTTTTAAAAGCGAGATGAGGTGTGAAGTAGATAGCTCACATAGATGGAAGAGGATGTGGGAAGATGTCATTCACATGATCATAAGACTCTTTTGTCGTCCCCTCAAAAAGATAATCTTAGTTCCGTAAATTGCATCCTAGATATTTTCCTCCTCTTGGAGAGATGCTAGGATGATATTTCACGACTCTTGTTGATGTTACAGCAAGGCAAGATTCATTGACTCTGGAACGAAGAAGCTATTGCTATGCAATTCATTCCAGAAACATCGGGATATGTGGTAAAGGCCCATTTAAATGGGGAATCTTCTTTTCGAAAGAGTAATAAAGGGCTAAAAAAGTCCAACTGCAGAGCCAGCAATAACTGGGAAAAAAAGAAGGAAAAAAAAAAAAAAAAAAGACCAAACCAATGGAGACCGAAGCTAAAGGTAGGACAGAAAAAAGAAAAAAGAAAAAAATCATAAATAAAAAACATAAAAACACCTTCAAATTCCACCGAATAAGAGTTCTATTTTTAAATCATCTGAAAGTCGGAGCGCACCCGCTATAAATAGTGAAACACACGTGGATGGTTGGGTTAAACAAAAAAGAAAAACACCTTACCCTTAATAATGAACAACTAATGAGAGGGCATAAAAAAAACGCTCCCTTAAATTTAAAATTAAAAAATAAATTTTAAACTAAAATTATTTTTAATATTATCAATTCTTATAGTAATTATTTGGATTTTATGATCAATGGTGGTTGGTTTTGTTGTGGGATTTGGAACTGATCCTTCGTGTCAGGGAAAGAAGTAGCTATCTACAAAAGCTACATTCATCGACCTGAGGAGCAATGACCGATGGTTTGAATAGATCGGCCATCTACACGGGATGAGCGGTTCCTTCGACTCAGAAGACGAGCTGCGGAGATGAGCCTGTAGAGAAACAAAAACTCTGTAGGAGGAGGGACTTGCCAATCACGGGATGTCTACAACACGAGTGAGGGAAGGCGCTCGGGCCCGAACTCCACAAGTTCCGCAAAGTAGGACCAGGTCAACCATTGCCAAAGAGGCCGGTACGAGGAATCGAGGGAGAGGAGAATCTAGCAAATCCGGACAAGATAAGGATCCATCCTTCTTGGCCAAAGATACTCTCTAGCATATCCGGGATACGGATATCACCGAATCATGGACGAAGAATTCATCCAAATGGTGTTTAGATTCTCACCCAACGCTTTATATATATATAACACAAAGCCCTAACTACATCACGTATAATAACATACGGCCTATACCATCCTAATCGACACCCTTACACCATCTTCTACAAGCCCTGATAAGGCATCAGGCGTCCCCCCCCCCCCCCCCCCCCCCCCCCCCCCCACAACCCCCCCCCCCCCCCCCACAACCCCCCCAAACTCCCCCGCCCCCCACAGACACCCCCAACCACCACCACCCCCCCCCCCCCCCCCCCCCCCCCCCCCCCCCCCCCCCCCCCCGGTTGTTGCTCACATCACTTCTTTCTTGTAGGTCAAACAAATGGAGAATGATGAGGAGGCTTGTTGAGACATGAAAAATGAAGAAGAAACAAGAAAAGAAAGAATCGAAGAAGTTTTGAAAAGAAGTAGAGTGGAAAATAAGGCAAAGTGCAGAAAGCATGCACTTGCTGCGAGTCGCGAAAAGTGCATGTCTGGTGATCTCTCTTTTCCGGGAAAACCACAACATTTTGCCTATAAATACCCCACAGGGGTCCTCATTTGGTACTTACTTCCAAAGTTCAGAGTTATAGACGATTTTAGAGGTACAGGGCGGACCTCGAGTTCTTCCTTCTCCTTGGGTTGAACGCACAATGTGCGGACCCCGATGATCGAAAGATGAACAAGGGGAGATGCTTTCGGAATGAAGAATGAAAATAGAAGAAGAGGAGTTTTTCCTGGGAGGTACTTTACACAACCCACGACAAGCTTCTGAACTTGCTGAGACCCGCGTAAAGCTACTCCAAAGAGACTTTTCCTCTCCTTTCACAAAGGATGTCGGACACTTTACAACCTTCGTTTTCCTTTTGATCATGAAGAACATTGAAGGCTGAGATTGTGGCACAAATGAATGATACAAAGAGAGCAATCCAGACTGGAGAGTTTGTTTCTTTGTGAACAAAAGACCTATCTCTCTACCTTCAGGTTAAGTGTACTCTGTACAATCCCTGTAAGTGGATGACTGTGTAGATTATTCTCTTTGTGCAGAAGACCTATCTTTCAACCTTCGGGTTGAGTGTACTCTGTACAATCCCCATAAGTGAATGACTATGTAGATGACATCAACATGGAGCAAAAAGCCCTTCTCTCTCCCTTTAGGTCGAGCGTACTTTGTACAATCCCTAGAAGTGGCAGATGTGCTGGGTGATACTATGGTGGAATCTCATGAAGATCACAAAAGAATGAAGTTTAGTCTGGTTCACTTGCCTCAGTTATGAATAAAAGAATAGCTTTGGCTTAGATTATCAGCCAGTCACTCCCTTGTCATTTCGACAAGATGAAAGAAGAATAGGGTGAAGCTCTGCCAAAATTATCTTCCAAATATGTTTCAATTTTGTACAATGTACAATCTATTCTAGAATCAAGGGATGTTGTAAATACGGAATGTATGCATAACTCAGTGAATGAATAAAATGAAGTGATGAATGCTTCTCTGTTTCTCTTGTCTAAGATTAGAATATTATTCTTGTATTCCCCTATATACACAAAGGCAATTTTTCTTTGTAAACAAAATGACGATTCCACTGGGGAAAAGAGTAATGTTTTAACGTTTATAAGTGACTCTAAGAAAGCATGAGTCATCTTTTCACACTTTATAGCTCCAAAATGGGGACTCTCGAAGGAAACATTCCACCTTTCATCTCTAGAATAAATTGTATATATAAACATTTCAAATGATTAATTATCATTATTTTCAAATGTCAGGTACATTACTCACAATGGCTTACTCAACTCGCAAGATCGTTTTCAATTTCATGTCGGAAGGAGGATTTACTGTCTCCTGCAACAATCAAACTCGGGAAGTAAACACCAGATGAAGACAAATCAAAACGTGGCAACTAAAGCAAATGCTATGGTGATCTCCACTTCACCCATCGTTAGAAGACGAGAATGGATGGGTAATGGTACAAAAAAAAAAAAAAAAAGATATCATCCAAGACTACAGTCAAAGGGCCTCACTCTCGAACTTACCAAAGACCCATTACACGAAGTATGGCCAAACAAATCCCAACTATAGCTCCTCCATCCCTATACCTAGGAGAAGCAGAAATATGCTTTGTCGAAAAAGACTTCCCTGCACTCCCTGCCTCCCCTGTTACGTAGAGACAGATGAGCCAAACCCTTATGTCATATCAACCCTCTCTAACGGAAAGTTCAACCGAAACTATACCAAAGCGAACCGAACATACTGAGTCTGTCAACTCCTCACGATGTAATAGTCGCGAGTTGAGAAAAAAATCAACATCACTCACACCTTCGGTTACCGCTTCATTCACGTCCTCAGAGTCAGAAACATCTAGAAGAAGAGTCTCTGTCCTTGTAGTCGGGACAAGTCAAGACAGATAGTCAACAGAAATGCGTCTCGAAGAAATGGCACGAACGCAAGCAATCCTGATGGAAGAGTGTAGGAACATGCGAGGGGCTTTATCTATGATAGCTCGCATAGTATCCCAAAACGCTGCTCCACAAAACATGCCCCCCACAAAAAATATGGAACATTGTGGTGAAGGGTCACAACCACCCTAGACCATGTCACACGGATCCATCCTGATGACAAACATTGGAATAACAACAAAAGAAATATGACAGATCATCACCGAAACTATCCGGTCAGAAGGAGAAATGATGCATAAAGAAAGATTTCGGTATAAAACACCGTATCCAATAAAAGTTGATGATATTTCTTTCCCTGTAGGTTTCAAATGCCAGAGTTTCAGAAGTTTAATGGGGAAGGCTCACCAAAAGAACATATGATGCACTTCATAATTGTAATGGGAAACTATGCTGCGGTGCCACAATATTGTTTACGATTGTTCGGTGTAACTTTAACAGGAAAAGCCTTCAAATGGTACGTACCTGGGAACAAATGCAGGAAGCTTTCTTGATGAGCTTCTTTTCGACCAAAAGAGAAGTTTGACAGAACTGACAGCTGTACGGCAAAGGGAGATATAATCTGTCGACAAATTTATTACAAACTAGAGAGCCCTAAGTGCATCATGCAACCAGAGAAACTTAGCAGGTAGAAATGTGCATCGGATGCATGGAACCAGAAATTGTTTTCGTACTTAGGAGAGAAAAAATACATGCGTTCTGAGAAATGGTTACAAGAGCTCATGCTTTGGAAAGTATGATTAAAAAGGTGTCCGCATTTCACACAAAGTCTACACGACGGGTCTTCAGCAAGTCTTCAACAAATGTTACAGATAAGGGTCAGAGTAAAGAAGAATTTCGAAGTAAACCAAGGGACAATAGGAGAGAGAGGCAAAGCTATCCTGTCAATGAGCCAGCCGACAAAAGATATCGATGGTTTAATCGTTGAGAAGAATACTCTTTCTCAAATGAAGATATAGTCCCGATGATGAATCAATTGGTCGGAGCAGGAACAATCAAATTGCCACAATTGAAACGGCCCGAAGAAGCAAGTAAAACAAAAGACAGAGATATGGCATCCTACTCGCAGGTGTTACACCATCAAAGCTATTCTCCAGAGAATGATCGAAGGAGGAGAAATAGTCATTGGGAAAGAAAGAGACAAAGGAAAGAAAGCAATTATGAACGCCGTATCCGCACTGAACATGAAACATCGGCATAAATCATCTTCAGTACTCCTTTCAGGACGATTTAGTCTGAAAGTTGAGGAACAAGAAACACAGTTCGTACAAAGTATGACAGTGTCCGCTGCGCCAGAAGAAAGCCAAAGACAGAAAAGAATAAGTACTATATTGAAGGCAAAAGCCTGCCGACCGTCAAGACGTCGCAGAGCACGTAAAACCTCGAATGTCGAAACGATGCTATTTTCATTACACGATTTGTCTCTCGATCATTTACTCCAGTATGAAAAATATTGTAATCACCAAGGAATCAGTAAGGAGCAGATGATAAAGCAGTTTTAAGAAACATTGATAGGACCAGCCAAAGAATGGTGTAAATCAGAAACCCTGTGAGAAGCACGAACCTGGGAGCAGTTTTGTGAGTTGTTCATATTGTGATTTTGGGTACCATGAAGGGTAGTTCCTTTAATAGAGCTGATGGGGGATTACCCTAAGAGAATGCCTATATCAGTACAACATGAAATGGAGAAATGCAATAACAAGTTCGCATAAGTCACTTGAATATACAGAAATAGAGATAGCTAGATCATGCGCCAAAAGTATGGGAATGAAGGCTGTAGACAAATATAAGCCATACACTATGTTCAATCTGATGAAAGAAGCCGCAATGATGGGGCCCAAAATGAACAGAGAGCGAGAAGTGATACATTTATTCGGCAATACGTATGTCAATA
Organism: Liriodendron chinense; assembly: GCA_003013855.2. Taxonomy (NCBI): domain Eukaryota; kingdom Viridiplantae; phylum Streptophyta; class Magnoliopsida; order Magnoliales; family Magnoliaceae; genus Liriodendron; species Liriodendron chinense. Next base: position 5,190,151 of record ML058408.1, read on the forward strand.
AATTCAAGCAAATGTTAAACGCTGCCTGAAATAATCCATTGAAACAAACAAATGCTCGAAAAGAAGAATGGATTCTAGAGTTCCCCAAGTTTGTACTCTTCAAAGGAGAAACCAAGTCATCAATAGAACATTTGATAAATTACTAAAAGGCTGCTTACTTCAGAGGCAATGTTTCCCAGGAATATTTACTGCGAGACTTTGTATATTCATTGGCTATTTCAGGCAATGCCATGACTTGGTATTTCACTCTGCCAGAGAGAACCGTTGCAAGTTGGCAAGATATGAAAGAAATGTTCGTAATGTGGTTTTACAGATATGACGTAAGAATATCAAGGGAATTACTCCAAAAAATAATCCAGCACCAGGGTGAAGATGTATTGGATTTCTTACGTCGATGGTGGAATGTACGAGCTTGCAGTTACACACTGCCTCTGACCGAAGATGTTATGGTAAGAGAATGCATTCGAGCAACCATGCTCAAAGAACAGCTAATACCAAAGAATCAAGGAATCCCACGAAGCTTCCAACAACTGCTGAAAATATTAGTGCTTCAGTTTCATGAATTGTGCGATGTTACGACAATCCAAGCTACAAAGAAATTAGAAAATTCAAACAACTCATTCAATGATAGAGGAATGGAAAGTAATATAATAACATTAAAGTTGGGAAAACAGCTACGACAAGAACCTCAAAAAGAATTTCAAAGGGATATTCTCGACCAAATATCCAGTCAAGAAAGGGTCGATGAAAGAACTGATAAACCGTCACGGCCAGAAGAACCATTGACGTCAAGTGTTATGTATGATGTGATCAACCATCTAAAAAGAATTCCAGCGAGACTAAGCATTTATGATGCCATGAAATTGTTTAAGAATTTTCGATAGAATCCGATACAAGCCTTATTAGATGATAATGTATGAGAGGCCTTAATAACAGAAATGGAAACAATAGACGTTGATCAAGATGAGGACAAGAGTTGGAACGTGATGTCAGAGAAAGCCGAAGCAGCCTACTGTATGTCAACAATAACTTTCACAGATGACGACATAATGTTAGGCGAGAAAGAGCACAATCGGCCACTCATGGTCACAAGATACATCAATGACAGACAGATAAAGCGTATTATAATTGATAATGGGTCTACTATGAATTCGATGCCATTAAGTATGCTCTCTAAGCTGGGGTATAAGTGACAACATTTGCGGACAAGCAATATGATTATACAAGGATTTAATTAGGATGGACAGAAAGCACTGGGCACAATTACCATGTTGATGAAGATAGAGAATTTAGTTTCCAAGACGACTTGTCATGTGATCAATGCAGTAACGATGTACAATTTATTGCTAGGAAGACCATGGATACACAGATACTAAATTGTTCCTTCCACTTTACATCAATGCTTATTGTCAGAAAGGTGTACAGTATAAAATTTTAATAGACGAGAAACCATACACGATTACAGAATCATTTTTTGCAGATGCGCGGTATTATGAATCATTTGCTAATGAAGAACAAAGAGACGAAAAGAATCCACAAAAAGAAGAAGTTCGACAAGAGAAAAGAAAGGGCCTAAACCAAAAAGATTTTACTTCGTGCTAAAAGCATGCGGCAACCAGGGCAATCCCCACTAGTCTTATTCTCGTTAAAACAGGCAGAAACCCTTCAAGCGAATTTCACCATGCCAGCACCGAGAATAGAAAAAGCAAGCCTTTCTCTAAAGGACCTCGAGAATTTCAGGTGTTGGGAAATGCAGAGCATGCTCCAATATTCTTTTTATTATGCAGGAATAAAAATAGCTGAATGACAGAATGAGGCACTGGTACAGACAAGAAAACCTGTAAAGCTAAATCCAAAAGAATTGGGCGGTATAATCCAGTAAGTAAAAGGATAATGCAGTCAATGGATTTTAATTGTGAGGATCTAATCGGCTTGAACAACGGTAAAGGGATATCAGTGCCCATAATGATTGTTGTAGGATAAAGTTGGTCATTAAAAGATGCGATCAGATAATGATTGAGAGAAGTTGCGGCTAGTCTGACCGACTGCGAGCAGCTCGGCTCGTGGTCGTTGAAAGTGGTTGCATCTCAACATGCGAGCAGCTCGGCTCGTGGTCGCTGAAAGCGGTCGCATCTCAACATGCGAGCGGTTCGGCTCGTGGTCGCTGAAAGGGGTCGCATCTCAACATGCAAACAGTCACCTCTGAGCCTGAGTATCCTCCGCCTTTATAATACCAGCAGCCCATATAGACCTATGTTGGGCTTATCTTTATTCATGGCTCCGAACTTCAGGGGATCGTCATCAGGGAACGTAATCGACTAGAGGTCTAATTGGACCAGGCCGTTCCCTTATCTAGGGATCAATAGGATAAACATCTTATCCCTGGAAATCAATAGTAATCTTGACGTCTTGCGTAATAGATTGGGTCACTTGGATCTATATAAATGGATGGCTTCATCGATGAAAAGGGCACACAATTTCTAAGTCTAAAATCCCATCCTTTCCTTTTATAACCATGTCCCGTCTAACTTAAGCTTTGGAGGGCCAACGGCTGGATGCCGGCCACCCTTAGTTTTCCTTTGTGCTCTTTCAGGTTCAGGAGGAAGCTGGCTTGAAGGAAGGCGAACGTTTGGAGGACCCTGTTTCTAAATCCGACATAAATAGATTGGCACCGTCTGTGGAAACTGATCATCAGCGTTAGCCACTCTAATCACTGATCGAAGTCCTCCCACCATGCCTCCCAAAAAGACGGTTCATCCTTCCACTTCAAGGCAGATGCTACCCCCACCTGTCATTACCGAACCAGCGCCCAGCCTCCCTCAGACTACTTCAATGGGCATCCCCCAGGGAGATCCTAACGTGCCGTCGCAAAACCCATTATTCGATGCCTCTGGTAATCAAGAAGATGTCATGCGTTTCCTCGGAAACACACTCCTAACTCTCAAAGCCGGATTTCAAGCCTTATCTAATCGGCTTGATCAGCATTTCCCAGAGCCCCAGCGACAACCTTCAGAAGGACCGTCGGCATAACCTATTCCAATGGCTTCCAGACATTCTGCGGACGAGCCACAAGTCCAACAAAATCCTCCTCCATCAAATTGAATGCCACTCGGTAACCAAGTCCCTGTATTTCCCCCACAGTTTATACACTCCAATACTTCTCGGCAACAACAATCTCAGGGGTCCGCCATCGAAACGTCAGGATATACCCTACCATGGGAAGGAGACCTCAAGAAAATCCACGATCGTTTTGACGATATGGAACAAAGATATCAGACAAATCGACCATCTATTGCTGTGGCGTCAATACATCGGTCCGAATCTCCTTTCACTTGTGAGGTCATGGAAGCACCCTTACCTAAGAAGTATCGCACGCCTATCATTACTCCGTACACCGGCACTAGTGATCCTCTCGAACACCTGGAAATGTATAAGTCTCTTATGGAGCTGGAGGGACATGGTTCAAAAATGATGTGTAGGGCCTTTTCCCTAACCCTAAAGGAGGCCGCACATACATGGTTCCAGGGGCTAAAGTCCCAATCCATTGGGTCCTTTGCACAGCTATCGGAGCTTTTCCTTTCTCAATTCATGGGAACCATCCGTATCAAAAAGCCGGCATCTCACCTAATGGACTTGAAGCAGCAGCATGGGGAGACGATAAAGGAGTTTACTGTTCGGTTCACTGCAGAAGCCATCCAGACTGAAGGTTATACCGAAGATAAAGGCCTCACCGCCCTCATAGCCGGAATTACAAGCGAGAAATTCATATTCGCCCTAGATAAAAAAACCCCCTAAAACTATGGCAGAATTCCAAGCAAAAGCTCAGAAATACATCAATGCGAAAGAGGTCGCTTTAGCACATCACGGTGTGCAAGGTAAGAAGCGTAAGCCTGAGGAGATCTCTCCTCCTGACAAAAAATACCGGTGTGATCGGCGGGACCGCTCCCCTAAGAGGCCTTACTCTGGTAAATATCGTAATTATACCCCTCTTATTCAATCTTCGGAGAAAGTATTAATGGAGATTAAACACAAACCTTATGTGAAGTGGCCTTCAAAGATCAAATTTAATCCTGAAAAAAGAGATAAGAGTAAGTATTGCTATTTCTACAAGGATCATGGGCACAACACTTAAGATTGCATATTTCTGTGAGATCACATCGAAGCTCTTATTCGGAAAGGTCATCTTAGAGATTATGTTGTACGGCAAGATCGGTCACCTAAAAGGGCTGAAGCCCCGCCACACCAGAAGAAATCACCCCACCGTCATACTTCACAAGAAGACGTTGAACCCACTGGTGAGATCCGGACCATCGCCGAAGGATCAGCTTGCGGGGGAGATTCTCAAGCTTCAAGAAAAGCATATACCCGCAAAGCGTCTCAGAAGCCCCAGCATATCTATTGGTTGGAAAAGACGCCTGATACGATAAAATCCGGCCACCCTCCGATCTCTTTTTCCCTCGAAGATGTAGGAGGGATTCACTTCCCTCACGAAGATTCTATTGTGGTCGCATTAAAGGTATCAAATTATTTGACTCATTGTATTATGGTGGATACAGGTAGCTCTGCTGATATTCTCTACCTAGAGGCTTTCAACAAAATGACACTCACAAGGAGCCTGCTCAAACCAATCTCAACTCCCCTCGGCAGTTTCGGGGGCGAAGTGGTAACACCCGAAGGAAGTATTGACCTTCCAGTTACCTTCGGAGAAAGCCCAGCAAAAACGACTATCTTCGTAAATTTCCTTGTGGTAGATCGGACATCAGCGTATAACGCCATTTTGGGCCGACCTTCTCTCAATAAGGTAGGGGCATCTTTACACCCTCTGTACTTGTGCATCAAGTTCCCTACTCCAAATGGAGTCGAGGTTGTATGAGGAAATCAAAAGGAAGCACGAGCGTGTTACGAAATCGCCGTGCAGGACCGAAAGAAGGCCCAGACAACACCAGTTATAATGGTGACAAAAGATTCATCAAGCCCACCGATGGATACCTTGTTGGACCCAAGGGAGAGTGCTCTCCAATCGAGAGCTCCAGGGGAAGAGACAGTTGCAATCCACTTAACTGAAGATGATTCGTCCAAAATTGTTTACGTTGGATCCTCTTTAAGCAGTGTCTTTCGAGAAATTCTGGTCCATTTCCTCACCAAATACTAAGATGTGTGTGCCTGGCTCACAAAAATATGCTGGGTATCAACCCTAGCGTCATAGCACATCGTTTGAATGTTGATCCGAAGTATAAACCTGTTCACTAGCGTCAGCGTGCCTTCACTGCAGAAAGGCAAATGGTAATCAAGGCTGAGGTCGAGAGGTTGCTCACAGTCAATTTTATAAAAGAAGTTGACTACCAGAATGGGTCGTAAACGTGGTTCTCGTTCGAAAAGCTAATGGCAAGTGGAGAATGTGTGTTGACTATTCTGATTTGAACAAGGCGTGTCCCAAAGACAGCTTCCCGACCCCGCGAATCTACCAGCTGGTTGATTCGATGGCAGGGCATGCCCTGCTCAGTTTCATGGATGCTTATTCTGGTTATAACCAGATTATGATGCATCCACCCGACAACCAGCACACCGCCTTCATCACCGACCGGGGCCTGTATTGCTACTAGGTAATGCCTTTTGGTCTTAAAAATGCAGGAGCCACCTATCAGCGCCTAGTCAATAAAATATTCACTGCACAAATCGACAGGAATATGGAGGTTTATGTTGATGACATGCTCGTGAAAAGCGTCATAGAAAACGAACACCTTACAGATCTTCGAGAAGCCTTCTACTTAATGAGGAGGTATCAGATGAAGCTAAATCCAGAGAAATGTGCGTTCGGAGTGTCCGCTGGGAAATTTCTCAGATTTATGGTCGGCCAACGAGGAATCGAGGCAAATCCTGAAAAAATAAAGGCATTGATCGAGATGAAGTCTCCGTTCACTCTCAAAGATGTCCAACGTCTGGCTGGTCGCATCGCGTCATTGAACAGGTTCATTTCGCGGGCCTCTGATAAGTGTGTACCCTTCTTTAAACTCCTCTGAGCCACTGCTAAATCTGATTGGGAATGGACACCACAATGCGAGGAAGTGTTCCAACAACTGAAGCAATATTTGATTGCACCCCCCGTTTTATCAAAACCTGTGGCGCACGAGCAACTTCTTCTTTATTTATCTATATCTTCTATGGCCATTAGTGCCGCTTTAATAAGAGGAGATTCCGGGTACAAAGGCCCGTTTACTATATTAGTCGAGTGATGGTGGATGCCGAAACTCGGTATTCTGATATGGAGAAGTTGGCCCTCGCCTTAGTCACTGCTGCCCGAAAACTGCGACCCTACTTCCAAGCCCACGCTATATTGGTGCCAACAAACCATCCGTTAAGGCAGGTCCTCCAAAAACCTAAGGTTTTAGGGCGATTAACTAAATGGGCCATTGAGATCAGTGAGCATGATATTTTGTTCTGCCCCAGGACCGCCATCAAGGGTCAGGCCGTGGCCGACTTCATCACCGAATTCACATATTCCTCTTCCGATGATAACTCTACGACCAGCGACCAGACCCCCTGGTCGCTCTTCGTGGATGGGTCTTCACAGGCCACCAGGAGCGGAGCGGGCTTAATCTTAGTCGCTCCTGACGGGTCGCGCTTTCAATATGCCTTGTGATTTGACTCTCATGTTTCAAACAATGAAGCAGAATATGAGGCTTTGATCGTCGGCCTCAAATTAGCAAGCATCCTCTCGATTCAGAGTTTACTTGTTCATAACGATTCTCAGCTCACTGTCAATCAAGTACTCGGAGAATTTGAGGCGAGAGAAGAATGGATGGTTTTATACAAATCCCGAGTGCTCATCCTGCTCGCAAAGCTGAAGAATTATGAAATAATCCACATCCCTCGCGAGAAGAACAAACTCGTAGATTCTTTGGCAAAACTAGCCTCCGCACCCGAATCCAAGTTGTTGCAATCTATTCCCATCGAGCATCTCCATGCTCCAAGTATCAATCAAGCGACCTCAGAGCAAGTGATCGTGGTTCATCCCTCTCCGTGTTGGATGGACCCCATCGTCCTCTATCTCAGAGATGGACATCTCCCGAATGATAAGAAATCTGCACGACAAATTCGTCATCGCGCTGCCAGGTATACTTTACTAAACAGAACATTGTTACGCAAGAGTTTTACTTTACCCTACTTAAGGTGTCTTCACCCAGAAGAAGCACATCGCGTTCTGGATGAAATATACTAAGGGGCATGTGGTAACCATCCCAAGGGATGGTCTTTAGCGTATAAGGCGATGAGGCAAGGGTATTATTGGCCCACTATGAAGGCAGATGGGATCGAATTCTCCAAAAGATGTGATAAGTGTCATCGATTTTCTCCCATACCTCGTGTGCCATCCAAGTTTATGACGCCAATGGATGGCCCTTGGCCCTTCACCCAATGGGGAGTCGATATCATCGGACCATTGCCTACTGGGAAAGGTCAGAACAGATTTGCAATTGTGGCAGTCGATTATTTCACCAAATGGGTCGAGGCAGAACCAGTAGCCAGAATTACTGAAAAACAGACCACTAAGTTTATGGGGAGAAACATCATATGTCATTATGGACTCCCCCATACTATAATCACCGATAACGAAAAACAATTCGACAATGCTGCGTTCGTAAAATTTTACGAAAAATGGAAGATACGCAATGTTCGCACCTCCTCATATCATTCTCAGGCTAATGGACAGGTTGAAGTAGTAAATAAGATCATCAAACATCATTTGAAGACCAAGCTCGATGAATGTAAAGGCATGTGGCCAAAACTCTTGCCAGAAGTCTTATGGGCCTATAGGACTACGACTCGCACATTGACAGGTGAAACTCCTTTCTCCTTGGCATTCGGCATCAACGCAGTGGTTCCGGTCGAAGTTCAAGTACCTTCATATCGGATCGAGCAGTATGATCCCACTTGTAATCAGAAAGGTCTGAGACTTCATCTCGACCTCTTGGAAGAGCGGAGGGATGCCTCCCAGCTTCAAGCAGCAGCATATCAGCAGCGCATTGCTCGGTATCGTGACGCCAAGCAATGCGATTTAGAACTTTTCAGCTCGGTGATTTGGTTCTCAAACAGAACCTCGAAATTCTTGCCCGTTCGTTGGACCCAAATTGGGAAGGTACGTATCGAGTCATCAAAATTGTACGACCCGGGTACCTATTATCTCGAAGACATATAGGGAAGACTCGTACGTCGCCCTTGTCACGTAGAACATTTGCTACAGTATTTTCCTTAATTCTATGTAAGTCCGAACAATTTTCGAATAAAGATGGATTGTCTTTTAGTCGCTTCTCCATTTTATTGGATCCAAACAGCCCCGAAGAGAATGCACACATTCTCTTAACCAACCTTCTACCCTTGGTAGAATTAAAGTCTCAATCGATAAACCAGTCTATCTGAACGCGGACATGGTCATCACGACCCCCGGATTGAGCCTAACTCATTTTTTTCATGAGTTAAGTATACAAGCATTCAACATGCGATCGGCAAAGGGAGAAAAGAAAGAAAAGATACATGGCATTGAGAAAAGGTAATTTTCATTTCAAGTGACTAAAAAAGTTAGATCATTTACAGAGATATATTTCTTCTCAAAATAAAAAGCAAACAATAAAGGAGTGGGAGAAGGGCGATGACTCTAAGATCGGTCGTCCTCATCTAGGACAGGCTCACGACTCTCCGCTTCAGGACCAGTCTCGGGAGCAGGTGCGGGGTCAGTAGCCCCTGTGACCTCATTGTCGGTTGCAGCTCGCTCTCTAGCTGCGACCTCGAAGGCCACTCTCTCGAACTCCTCTACGTTGAACAAAGGAGTGATTTGTTGCATAACACTGACCGCGAAGTCGCGACCAGCGATATATGCCTCATAGCGCTCTTCGTCGTAGAGTTGAGAGGTTTGGAGCTCCAGTACGGCGCAAGGACCTTCTTCAGACATCATCTTGACGAGGGCCACTCTTTCCTCCTCCTAGTGAATGGAATCGTCCTTCAGCTGGGCGAGAGTCTTCCTAGCCTCCTCAAGCTTAGTCTGACAGTCCTTGAGCTGCTCCTCGAGGGAGATCTTGTCCTAACGAAAAATCTCCTTCTCTCTCTCGCTCTTGGTGTGAACTTCTTGGAGCTTCACAAAATGCAAGTCCAATGACTGAAAACGATCAGTCAGGGCCTGAACCTTGGCGATGAGGATCTGCTTCTCCTCATTTATTTTGGCGATTTGGGCTTCTTAGGCCTTTATTATGAGGTCCCTTCCCTGGACCTCGCCCTCCATCGCTTTCTTCTTCTTCTCTGCATCATCGATGATGCGACGGGCGGCATCGATGTCACGCCTAACTCATAGTGTGAGGTCCAGACTCTGCTCAAACAAAGAAAGAAGAATTAGAGCAGTTTACCACATAAATAATTCAAAGAAGAATGAGGGACGAAGAGAAGGTTGTCACCTGAACCAATCTCACCCCTATGTCGGTGGAGAGAGCCTCTAGACTTGGCTCAGGGAGGCCCCCAAAGGAGTTGGGAGAAATGTTATCAAACATGAACTTGCATATCGGATGCAAGTGTGGCATGATGACATAGACTCCCAACCTGGAGGGTTGGGCTACGAGAATCTCGCTAGAGCCTAACTCGCGAGCATTTGCAGCCCCTGAGGCAGGTGTGGCTGATTTGCGAGCAGTGTTGGGCTCACACGATATCTCGCTTGGAGGGAGACTTGCCTCCGTTCGATTGTCTTTCGGCAAGTTGTCGATGACTTCGATTATCGGTTGGCAGCGGGAACCAGCCGGAGGGGTCACGGCAAGTCCCCCGTGAGTAGTATTACGCAGTTGTGAGCACGAGCAGGCCCCTCTGACTAAGTAGGCGCATCTGAAGGACCAGTTACTGACTTCTTTTGCCTTTTTGAAGTCGTGCCCTTCAGGCGAGGGAGCACCCCCAGCGCGTCCCTTTTGTCTCCCACATTCGCCATCTCATCTTGGGAAATCAGGCCCGCGGCGGAGAGACAGCGTATGTCCAAGGGCAACGTTAACGTTGCACGCGGCCGCTGAAAGCTTAGAGACCTTTACGAGTTTTTCGTTAAGTCCTCCCCGTAAGTTTGGCCTAGCTCCAATCGGAATGCCTGCAAGAAGAATATGAGGGCACATTAGTCAGATGCAGCGCAAAATTCTTTTTTCTTCAGACAAAGGGGCAGAAACTCAACCCACCTTCGCCAAAGAAGCGGTTAACATTAGGACCTTTGGGGTTGGAGCCCACGTCTGACTCCCAATTGCCGGAGATGTAAAACTATTTTTTCCTCCACCCGGGGTAATTGGAGGATTGGTTTCCCAGGATGAAGTTATCCCGGTGCTAGAAGCAGAGGTAGTACTAACCCTCGCTAGCTGGGGCCCTTTTTTACTGGTATAACCTCAAAAACTCCTCAGCGGTCAAGTCATCATTACCCGCTTATTTCCAGAGAATGAAGGCGCTTATAAGCACCCGCCAGCCGTTTACAATAAGTTGGCCCGGGGCAATCTTATAAGTGCGAAGAAAGTTTCGGATGAATGGGTGGAGGGGAAGACGCAAGCCAACCTGGAAAAAATATTCATAAAAGCCTACACAGCCTGGCGGTGATGCATCGACTGTCTCCCCTCTCCCAGGTAACCTGAGAATGAGAAAATTCAGAACCCGATACCTCTTTCGAAGGTCGGAGAGCTGTTCTTCCGTCATTATAGAGGGATAACAGGTGGCAGAATATCTCCCGACCGGTACTCGAGCATTATTGGATTCAGAAGAATCGGGGGTATCATCTCCCAGAGGGATGATCTCTTCATCAGAAACCCCTGCCATTGTAAAAGAAAAAGACGGGAAGAAAGAAAGAGGAAAGACAAGAGAAGGGATACCTCTGTCAAGAGGGTTACACCAGGGATAGAAGGAGAGAAGAAGAAGGGTTTTCTGAGACTCTGTGGCGGAATTTCGAAAATGAGGTAATCTCCGCAGATCCGATATTTATATGTAATCATTTCGTTTGATTCGGATGACACGTGGCGGCCTCCCATCCGGCGCGACAGTCGAACGGGCACGAGCATTAAATTCAGGGGTATGTGGCAAGTGACGCTTCACCTTTCACTGCCGAAAAGCTGCGTAAAACTGGCAGTCATAAATGCAGGATCACTCTGGATGATTCATGTACGATTCTCCTCCAACAGTCGGTTACGCATACAAACAAAACCCTTGGCATAGCTCCTCAACGCTAAGGGTTTGGGGGGCATTTCTTGTAGGATAAAGTTGGTCATTAAAAGTGCGATCAGATAACGATTGAGAGAAGTTGGGGCCAGTCTGACCGACTGTGAGCAGCTCGGCTCGTGGTTGTTGAAAGTGGTCGCATCTCAACATGCGAGCAGCTCGACTTGTGGTCGCTGAAAGGGGTCGCATCTCAACATGTGAGCAGCTCGGCTCGTGGTCGTTGAAAGGGGTCGCATCTCAACATGCGAACAGTCACCTCCGAGCCTGAGTATCCTCCGCCTTTATAGTACCAGCAGCCCATATAGACCGATGTTGGGCTTATCTTTATTCATGGCTCTGAATTTCAGGGGATCGTCATCAGGGAACGTAATCGACTAGAGGTCTAATTGGACCAGGCCGTTCCCTTATCTAGGGATCAACAGGATAAACATCTTATCCCTGGAAATCAATAGTAATCTTGATGTCTTATGTAATAGATTGGGTCACTTGGATTTATATAAATGGATGACTTCATCGATGAAAAGGGTACACAATTTCTAAGTCTAAAATCCCATCCTTTCCTTTTATAACCATGTCCCATCTAACTTAAGCTTCGGAGGGCCAACGGCTGAACACCGGCTACCCTTAGTTTTCCTTTGTGCTCTTTCAGGTTCAAGAGGAAGCTAGCTTGAAGGAAGGCGAACGTCTGGAGGACCCTGTTACTAAATCCGACATAAACAATGATGACCCGTGAAAAACTTTTGGGGTTGGGGGCATCTCTAGAGGCTGCGCAAGTAAACATGGTTAACAAAATTACTCAAAATAGCCCTGTAGAGCAGCAAACAAACTTATCGATAGAGAAAGAAATATCTGAGCTAGAAAGGGCTCCCATATAGTTGGAAGATGGAGGTCAATCGACAATTGACCAGTTGCGTGAAACAAATCTAAGAACAGAAGAGGAAAGGCGCGTTACTTATATCAGCATAGGTTTAACAGAGGAGGAAGCTTAACAATATCCTCAGGTATTAAAAGACAAATAAGGATGTATTTGCATGGACGTATGCTGAAATGCCAGGCTTGGAACCAACAGTGGCAATGCACAGACTTAATATTGCTAAAGAAAAGAAACCGGTCAAGCAAGCTCAACGACACTTCCATCCCGACATTCTACCGCGAATTGAAGAAGAAGTAAATAAAATTATTAAGGTGGGATTCGTCAGAGAAGTCAAATATCCTAAATGGATATCAAATATCATCCCAGTTAAAAAGAAAAATGGACAAATACTAGTGTGCGTTAATTTTAGAGACATGAAAAGCCTGCCCAAAGGACGATTTTCCCTGGCGGATTACAGAATTGCTAATTGATAGCACCACAAAGTATGCTGTTATGTCCTTTATGGATGGCTATTCATGTAACGCCCCGAATTTTTGACTCTCGTGGGCAACACAATCTGTCGAGTTTCGGGTGTTCACCCCTGTGTGTTAACATCATTATTCCATACACACATACTGTACTTATATACATTCGTGGCATTCAAGCAAAATGATGGGAAATAAAGATCTTATTCCATAATTTTCTACTCTAAGTTCAAAATCAAATAATAAACATGTCAAAAAAAATGTTCATTTTAATGTCCCCACAAAGGAACTTATTTCGAATTCAAAAAATTAACTTTTCTCTACTAAAAGCAATAAATAGGTCATCATCAATCTACGTAGGCTTCATCATCCGCCATTTGCTGCCACAAGCCTTCATATTCGTCACCCTACAGATCGTGCTCACCTAATGGATCGTCACCTGCAATGTCTGGTGGTGTTTTTAAAACACCGTCCCAGGAGGACATGCGTTACTCGTGATCAACTCAGTAAGGATCACTAATTAAAACTATTACAATAATATCCAAACAATGCATATACCATACAAAACACGTGAAAAGAAATATCTTGATTAATGCTATACATGAAATGCATGCTCTGGTTTAGGCACCCCGACCAATGAGACGGGATCACTTCACTCTTCTCACCAGTCACTAGCAACCAGAGGTTCTAGTTAGGACGGGATCACTCCACTCTTCCCATACACCAAAATCAATTAATGAAACGGGCCTACGCACACTTTCACTGGCAAGCGATGAATGCATGATTTAGTTCCACATTTAGTTAAATACCTTATCATCCAGCAATTTTAGAGATGTTCCCATCCCAAGGTCGCTCTATACTCCATCCATGGTCCGTCATGACGTAGAATAGCCGTTTCCTCTCAATAAGGGCCAACCACGAAAAGGCGTACACATCTTAGTCAATATGAAACATATGGTACCCAAATTACTTGTGTCTGACTCAAGAGTCCACCATTTACCCATTCACATAGAATCTTGGCACTTCATTAACATCACGATCATGGTCTTGCTAAAATACATCTCATGAGCTTCTTACGAATCCATCATTTTTCACATATACAGTTATACTATCCATGGGGCAAGGGCTTCCATTAGGACGACATCCATACATATAACCATCCTCATACATGAATCAAAATCTCAACCTTATACATGTGAACAAACATGTTGAAGCATGGTGTATACATAATCTCATATACACATGTGAACAAGCATACTGAAGCATGTTGCATACATATTCTCATATACACATGTAAATCAATCATCATTCTTTCCTTAACCCTCAGATCTGACATATAATCTATATAAAATGAAATTTCAACAATTAATGTTAAATATATTTGTCAATACGCGATTTCATAAAGGATTCACAATCATTCATGTTTTCAAGTAACATACGACAAACCACACAATAAGACACAATTCGACATGCCATGCAATATTGCTGTAATTAGGCTTAAAAAGAAATCCTCACCTTAGAATTCAATGATATGATCTGTTGATAGTGTGCACCTCCTCTAGATCCTAACCCTATTATAATTGTAGAAACACGCAACTAGGAATTTTTTCAGCATGATATACAGTATTGTGGACATCTAAGGTTAGGTCCATCTATATTTTAAAGTATAGGCTGTCTATAAAGGACAATATCATAGAAAATGGGGCCTACCTCTTAGAAATTCGGATGTCGGCTGAGTCGACTTGGTTTGGCTCAGTTCGGCCTGTTTGGCTTGAGATTTTTTCACTACCTCTCTTTCTTCTTCCTTTCTTCATCCTTCTCCTTTTCTCCTCCTTCTCCTTCCCTGGACGGAGTCCAGCAGCAGCTGTCCAGCGACAGCCGTCCGGCAGCAAACGTCTAGCGACAGCCCCTCTCTCTCTCTCTCTCTCTCTCTCTCTCTCTCTCTCTCCTCACGGTCTCTCTTTCTCTCTCTCTGAAGATCATGGAGGTGGTAGAGGTGAAAAAAGAGATTTTATATAGTTAGGATTAGGGCTCGGAGGAAGCTTCTAGGTTCCGGTTCCATACTTCACAAGGAAATGACGACGGGAAGCTCGGATCTCTCTACACACCGGTCCCTTACGCATGAGGACCGTCCATAGTGAAGGGAGGGTCCACAAGAAGGTTTTAGAAGTGGTCTCATGTGCCCATGTAGAGTAACGAATCAGATCTTGATCCTTCTTCTAAAGAACGGTGATCTGAAGCGGGTCGTACAGGTGACGGTCAAGGAAGATTTTCAGGAGGACTATGTTCAGCTGCCTGCGAGTCGAATGGACAGAGTGGATTTGGCAGTGGGGTCCCCTGGAGGGCCAGCGTGGAACCCACAGACGGACAGCACAGTCCGTTGTGAATGCAGAACGAAGTAGGCGGAGGGGGAGGCTGGCGCGTCGTGTGCACTCGGTACAGAGACCGCGTGCCACCGCTGTCCCCTACACACGTGGTCCACTAAGGTGGGTCTGGGTAATCTCCTCCATCCATCAGTTCGGCAGCGTAAAGTTAGCCGTTGGTCAGAAATTTGAGATAGATCCGAGTTAAGATGGGCCATATATGGTCCGATTTCTGATTAGGGCATTTGCACAATGATCGGGGGCCTGAATTTCGACGTGTATGGTTATTTTGTTTTAGATAGGCCATACACTAAGTTTAGGCTAAAAAATGATTGTGGAAACTGGGTTAATTAAATGGTGAGGTTTTAGTAGTGGCATTTTCGTAATTTTTTTTAAAATGGTGAGTTTAACAAAATCCAGCCACTCTGGACCATTTTAGAGGTTCATTAGAGCAACTTTTATAAGTGGGCCCGCCTTAAATTCCCTACAGTTGATTAGTTATGACTATCTCGAGTTCAATGGCTAAAAAAAAAAAATGAATAAAAATAGAAATAAAATAAGGGAAAATACGGGGTGTTATACTCCACCCCCCTTAAAAAAAAACTTCGTCCTCGAAGTTTACCTATGAATGGTCGACGAAGAGCTTGGGGTATTCCTTCCTCATCTCCTCTTCATTCTCCCATGTCGCTTCTTCTTCACCATGGAAGGACCACAAGACTTTGACTAGGGAGATGACTTTCTTTCGGAGGGCGTGTTCCTTTCGATCCAAAATGCGCACTAGTTCTTCTACATAAGATGCATCATCTTGAACCTCGATCTTCTCCCACTCGATCACATGGGAATCATCTCTCTCGTACTTCCTTAGCATGGAAACGTGGAAAACGTCATGGACGTTTGACAATTGAGGAGGTAGAGCGAGACGATATGCCACTTCTCCTATACACTGCAGAATCTCGAACGTGCCTATAAATCATGGTGCTAGCTTGCCCTTCTTTCCAAATCGCAGCATACCCTTCATCGGTGATACCTTCAAGAATATGAAATCGCCTTCCTTGAATTCGAGATCTCGACGTCTAATATCGGCGTAACTTTTCTGTCTACTTTGGGCGGTCTGCAAACGTTTGCAGATAATTTCAATCTTTTCTGAGGTAAGCTGCACAATTTCTGGTCCAAGCACACTACGTTCTCCAACTTCTGCCCAGCAATGCGGTGCGCGGCACGAATGACCATAGAGGGCTTCAAAAGGTGCCATGCCTATACTTGCTTGGTAGCTATTGTTGTAGGCGAATTCAGTGAGGGCTAGATAGTCTTCCCATTTTCCTTTAAAATCCAACACGCAAGCTCTTAACATATCTTCCAATATTTGGTTCACTCTCTCGGTCTGACCATCGGTCTGGGGGTGGAAAGCTGTGCTATACTTCAGAGAGTTGCCCATTGCTTGTTGCATTCTAGACCATAAAGAGGATGTATAGCACGGATCTCTGTCTAAGATGATCGATGCTGGCACACCATGTAAATGCACTACTTCTTTAACATACAATTCTGCCAATTCTGAAACTGGGGTAGTCACAGGGATCATAATGAAATGAGTTGACTTGGTGAGGCGGTCCACGATGACCCATATCGCGTCATGTCTCTTATTTGACCGGGGTAGTCCTGTGATGAAGTCCATCGAGATATGCTCCCATTTCCATGTGGGGATTTCTGGTTGGGTTAACAACCCACTTGATCTCTTATGTTCGGCCTTTACTTGCTGGCATGTAAGACATTTTGACACAAATTCAGCTATTTCACGTTTCATGTTATTCCACCAATATTGTCTTTTCATATCTTGATACATCTTCGTACTTCCTGGGTGAATTGTCAATTTAGATCTATGTGCATCTTCCATTATTTCACATTTCAGCTCTGGGTCATTTGGTATACAGGCAATCACGAAAATGAATTCCCCCATCAGATCCTATTCGCCAATCCTTGCTGTGTTCTGGATCCCTTGCCTTGGCTATTTCTTCTTGGAGGTCCACATCTTGACTTTGAATGTCTATGATTTTTCGTATCATTACTAGTTTAATTACGATGTTACTCAAGTATGCTTTGTGCTTTTCTAGGCTCAATTTGACTTTGAAGTCCTTAACAAAATTTAACATTTCCCACTTCTTCACCATGCAAGTTGCTGCTACCTCATGGGTTTTCTTCTTGCTTAGCGCATCGGCTACTGCGTTTGCCTTGCCCGGATTGTAACACAATTCGATTTGAAAATCCTTCAAGGTTTCCATCCAATGATGCTGCCTCATGTTCAAGTCCTTTTGCTGAAATAGATACTTTAGGCTCTTGTGATGCGTATTTAATTTAAACTGTTCGCCGTACAAATAGTGCCTCCATATTTTTAGTGTTAAAATCATAGCGGCTAGCTCTAAGTGTGTGGGATAATTCTGCTCGTGAAGCCTCAACTGTCGAGAGGCATAGGCTATCACCTTGTCTTTCTGCATCAATACACATCCCAGTCCGGCTCTTGACGCATCGGTGTACACTACGTACTCGACTCCTTCTTCTGGCAGGGTTAAGACTGGGGCTGATGTTAAAAGCTCCTTAAGTGTCTGAAATGCTTTTTTTGCCTTATCGTTCCATTTGAATCGAGCGCTCTTCTTGGTGAGCTCTGTCAGGGGTCGGGCAATTTTCGAGAATTCTTTGATAAACCGTCTGTAATATCCGGCTAGGCCAAGAAAAGTACGAATTTCTGTGACGGTTGTTAGTTGACTCTAATGTTGGACTGCATCAACTTTCGACTGATCCACTGCTATACCTTCACGTGTCACTATGTGACCAAGAAATTTCACTTCTTCTTTCTAAAAGTTGCACTTCTTAAGCTTGACGTATAATTGGTTACTCTTCAGAGTTTTTAGGGCGGTCCTCAAGTGCTCGTCGTGCTCTTCTTTGCTCTTGGAGTAAATTAGGATATCATCGATGAACACAATTATGAACTTGTCCAAATAGGGTTTGAACACGCGATTCATTGAGTCCATGAACATGGCAGGGGCATTTGTCAACCCGAAGGGCATGACTAGGAATTCATAATGACCATATCTCATTATAAAAGCATTCTTCAGAACATCCTCCTTCTTTATGCATAGCTGATGATAACCAGACCTTAAGTCGATTTTTTAAAAGAATCTTGCTCCACGCAGCTAGTCGAAAAGGTCCTCTATGCGCGGTAAGGGGTATTTGTTCTTGATGGTGGCTTGGTTCAGCTTCCTATAGTCAATGCATAGACAAAGCGAACTGTCCTTCTTCCGCACAAACAGGATAGGGGCGGCCCAGGGAGAAACGCTTGGGCGGATAAACCCTTGGTCCAGGAGTTCTTCTAACTTCTTCTTGAGTTCTTGCAACTTTACTGGTGCCATCCGATATACGGGTAGAGCTATTGGTGACGTTCCTGGCATAAGATCAATAGTGAAGTCAACCTCACGCTCAGGGGGTAAGCTGGGAATATCTTGGAAGACTTCTGAGAACTCCGCTACTATGGGAATTCGCGCAATCAATAACTCGGCCGACTCTTCTTCTACTACGCTCATCAAGCTTTCGATGACCTCTTTTCTCCTCTTACCTTGGGAAACTAACAGGTCTCGTCCGGGGAGGGCTAAAGAGATAGTCTTGGCGTGGCAATCGATAGCGAAGTGTTTAGAAAGCCAATCCATGCCTAAGATCACATCGAGCGTCCTCATATTCATCACTATAAGATCAGCCTTAATGGTGACTCCGCTGATATTCAAGGGGCATCCTCGGCATATCCTTCACAATTCCACGATCCGGCCTATAGGAGTAGCTACTACAACTGACTCATCTAAGCGATCAATCTGAAGGTCTAATTGTGCTAGTACAGATGCAGCTATCAAACAAAACTACTACTGGAATGTCGCAAATGTAAATAATACCTTCCACGACTCGAGGTTCCTCTTCCACTTCTTCCGATGGTGCCATAGCAAAGAGACGGCTCGGGTTCTTCTGGTTCGAGTTCGTCGTCTCCTTTTTCTGGGCTGAAGGGCGAGCAGGTTGCACTGGTCTTGGGGCCTGTTGAGGTTGCTGAGTTCGATTGTCCCCACGCGAAGCTGTCCTCTATTCATCTGCTAACTTCTTAAGACATCTGGCGGCTAGGTGTCCGGGTTTCCAACAGTAATAACAGTCTCTACTCTCTGGAATCTGACGTTGATCTAGTGCATTACGCTGAGGGTAGGTCGCCCTAAATTTCGTCACTAAGGTCACGAGTCTTTCCAAGAGGGCCTGTTGTTTAGCTTGTTGTTCTTGCTGTTGTACTTGTTGTTGATGCATCATGCCAGCCAACCGATCGAAAGCTCCGAACATGGCCTCCCACGGTTGAGGGTCAGTTGGCATTGGTGGTGGTACGGAATAAAATCCTTGTGCACTAGGTCCCGTTGATGGTCTGGCTTGAGGAGGTGGGGTCCTCATGGGAGTGGATTCCTGATTTGGGGCATTATTTTCAGATGGTGGGGCGATTGCAGGGATGGAGAGTACGCTTCTGTTCTTCCTTCTTGGGGCCATTGATAACTGAAAGTAAGCATTAAAATAATTAGGGAAATAGTCCTAGGGTGAAATTAGACCCTCAAGTAAGCATTTTTGTTTTTGCTCACCTTAATGAAGAGTGACTAATCTGGAATTCAGAACCTAGTTGCGATCCCGGATTTGTATCTCTCAGCCTGGATGTTGGTTTTTGCTGAAATTTGAAACATAGGTAGGGTATTAGGTGGGGAACATTTCAAAATTTTATTAAGTCCAGATTCGAACTATAACTTAGGGTTCCTGCCACTTTTACCTCGAAATTCTCTGCAGAGCAGTGCTGGATTTCGCAGGATCTTGCGTACTGACAGAATTTTTATGATTTTTTTGTTTGTCAAAAAAATCTGAAAATTTTTAAAGATATTGTAGGTTGAGTTAGAAGTCTAGAAATAAATTTTCAAAATTTTATAATCTCTAATTATTTATTTATGACAGAATTATCATGAATAGGTCTGGAATCCTACTTTTAGGAATAAAAATTGTTGAAAATTGAAGATTTAAACTTTCTGATGGGTATACCATATCCTAGTCAGCGAGTTGCTGAGATAACCATGGGGAATAGATGAGAGCCCCAAGGAATGAATACAATTTTTTTTTTTGTGTAGGATTTCTCCTTCTCGAAGTCCTAGATTCAAGTTTCTATATGTAATGACTATTCTATTGATTCCAAGGGAAACCTAATGTGGGTTTCTAAGTTTGAACACTTCACACAACCATTTGTGGCGTACCTAAGATGATTGTAATTAGTCATCAAGGGTTCTAAGTCCTAGGGTGAATTTATTATGCAATGGGTTGGGTGTCATGCCCAAGGTCCCGTTTATGCTCTGATACCAACTTGTAACGCCCCGAATTTTCGACTCTCATGGGCAACACGATCTGTCGAGTTTCGGGTGTTCACCCCTGTGTATTAACATCATTATTCCATACACACATACTATACTTATATACAATCGTGACATTTAAGCAAAATGACGGGAAATAAAGATCTTATTCCATAATTTTCTACTCTAAGTTCAAAATCAAATAATAAACATGTCTAACAAAATGTTCATTTAAATGTCCCCATAAAGGAACTTATTTCAAATTCAAAAAATTAACTTTTCTCTACTAAAAGCAATAAATAGGTTATCATCAATCTACGTAGGCTTCATCATCCACCATTTGCTGCCACGAGCCTTCATATTCGTCACCCTGCAGATCAGGCTCACCTAATGGATCGTCACCTGCAATGTTTGGTGGTGTTAAATAGGTCATCATCAATCTACGTAGGCTTCATCATCGGCCATTTGCTGCCACGAGCCTTCATATTTGTCACCCTGCAGATCAGGCTCACCTAATGGATCGTCACCTGCAATGTCTGGTGGTATATATTTTAAAAACACCATCCCAGGAGGACGTGAGTTGCTCGCGATCAACTTAGTAAGGATCACTAATTAAGACTATTACAATAATATCCAAACAATGCATATACCATACAAAACATGCGAAAATAAATATCTTGATTAATGCTATGCATGAAATGCATGCTCTGGTTTAGGAACCCTGACCATTGAGACGAGATCACTTCACTCTTCTCACCAGTCACTAGCAACCAGAGGTTCTAGTTAGGACAGGATCACTCCACTCTTCCCATACACCAAAATCAATTAGTGAAACGGGCTCATGCACACTTTCATTGGCAAGCGATGAATGCATGATTTAGTTCCACATTTAGTTAAATAGCTTATCATCCAGCAGTTTTAGAAATGTTCCCATCCCAAGGTCGCTCTATACCCCATCCATGGTCCGTCATGACGTAGAATAGCCGTTTCCTCTTAATAGGAGCCAACCATGAAAAGGCGTACACATCTTAGTCAAGATGAAACACATGGTACCCAAATTACTTGTGTCTGACTCAAGAGTCCACCATTTACTCAGTCACATAGAACCTTGGCACTTCATTAACATCACGATCATGGTCTTGCCAAAATACATCTCATGGGCTTCTTACGAATCCATCATTTTCCACATATACAGTTATACTATCCATGGGGCAAGGGCTTCCATTAGGACGACATCCATACATATAACCATCCTCATACATGAATTAAAATCTCAACCTTATACATGTGAACAAACATGTTGAAGCATGGTATATACATAATCTCATATACACATGTGAACAGGCATACTGAAGCATGTTGCACACATATTCTCATATACACATGTAAATCAATCATCATTCTTTCCTTAACCCTCAGATCTGACATACAATCTATATAAAATGAAATTTCAGCAATTAATGTTAAATATATTCGTCAATACATGATTTCATAAAGGATTCACAATGATTCATGTTTTCGAGTAACATACGACAAGCCATACAATAAGACACAATTCGACATGCCATGCGATATTGCTGTAATTAGACTTAAAAAGAATTCCTCACCTTAGAATTCAATGATATGATCTATTGATAGTGTGCACCTCCTCTAGATCCTAACCCTATTATAATTATAGAAACACGCAACCAGGAATTGTTTCAGCATGATATACAGTATTATGGACATCTAAGGTTAGGTTCATCCAAATTTTAAAGTATAGGCTGTCTATAAAGAACAATATCATAGAAAATGGGGCCTACCTCTTAGAAATTCGGATGTCAGCTTAGTCGACTCGGTTTGGCTCGGTTCGACCCGGTTTGGCTCAAGATTTCTTCACTACCTCTCTTTCTTCTTCCTTTCTTCTTCCTTCTCCTTTTCTCCTCCTTCTCCTTCCCTGGATAGAGTCTAGCAGCAGCTGTCCAGCGACAGCCGTCTGGCAACAAACATCCAGCGACAGCCCCTTCCTATCTCTCTTTCTCTTACTCTCTCTCTCTCTCTCTCTCTCTCTCTCTCTCTCTCTCTCTCCCCCTCCTCACAGCCTCTCTTTCTCTCTCTCTCTGACGGCTTCTCTCTCTCTTTGACGATCATGGAGGCGGCAGAGGTGAAAAAGAGATTTTATATAGTTCAAATTAGGGCTCGAAGGAAGCTTCTAGGTTCCGGTTCCATACTTCACAAGGAAACGACGACGGGAAGCTCGGATCTCTCTACACACCGGTCCATTACACATAAGGACCGTCCATAGTGAAGGGAGGGTCCACAAGAAGGTTTTAGAAGTGGTCTCATGTGCCCATGCAGAGTAACGGATTAGATCTTGATCCTTCTTCTAAAGAACAGTGATCTGGAGCGAGTCGTACAGGTGACGGTCGGCGAAGATTTTCAGGAGGACTATGTTCTGCTGGCCCGCGAGTCGAATGGACGGAGTGGATTTGGCAGTGGGGTCCATTGGAGGGCTAGCGTGGAACCCACAGACGGACAGCACCGTCCGCTGTGAATGTGGAACGAAGAAGACGGAGGGGGAGGCTGGCGCATCATGCACACGCGGTACGGAGACCGCGTGCCACGCTGCCCCCTACACACGTGGTCCACTTAGATTCCCTACAGTTGATTAGATATGACTATCTCGAGTTCAACGACTAAAAAAAATAAATAAAAATAGAAATAAAATAAGGGAAAATATGGGGTGTTACAATTCAGGTTATAATCAAATACATATGACGCTGGAGGATGAAGAATCAATTGCTTTTCGGACTTCCTTGGATATATTGTTATAAAGTCATGCCATTCGGGTTGAAGAATATAGGGGCAACGCATCAGCGAGCTATGCAATGTATCTTCGGTGATATGATGCACGAGCATGTGGAATGCTATGTCGACGACTTGGTTGTAAGGTCTGACGACCATGAGGAACATTTGGGACACCCGTGGTCTGTCTTTCAAAGGTTTCAAAAGAAACAATTAAAAATGAATCCTCTCAAATGCGCCTTTAGAGTTTCTTCCGGCAAGTTCCTGAGATTCGTTGTATGATATAGAGGGATCAAAATTGACCCTGGAAAAATAAAAGTAATCTAAGAAATGCAACTGTAAAAAATGTTGAAAGAATTGAAAAGCCTGGAAGGGAAATTAACGTATATTAGAAGATTCATATCAAACTTGTCAGGAAGATGTTAGCCTTTTACTCGTCTAATGAAGAAGGGAATACTATTCGAATGGGATGCAACATGCCAGAATGCGTTCGAGTCTATCAAGCAGTTGCTAAAACAGTCACCCATATTAACAGCACCAATACCAAGAAAGCCATTCATCTTATATATTGTTGCTTGCAATAGTTCGCTCAGTGCACTCCTGGTGCAAAAAAACGAATAAGGGAAGGAAGCAGCCTTATATTATCTAAGCAGAATGCTGGTGGGTGTTCGCTTCCCCAAGTGTAGGGTTGCGATGTAGTAATAAACTCGGTAATACCGAGGTCGATCCACAGGGACTTATGTAGGATGTCACAAACTCATCCACAAGTTTCTATTGAAGCTAACAATCAAAGTTTAAATAGAATGTGTGTGTTTAATAGTTTAAGCTAAATTGAATATAAACAAGTATAAGAAGGCACTAGGGGTTCGAGGATCCACTTGTAGCAATCCTCGATGTTTAATCCTCTGTGGTTTCCCATTTTCTCAACTAGAATCACCAGTCAGGTCTATCTAGTCGGATGATAGAACTGTTAAACCAGAAGTCTGTAACATGTAGTTCTGTGCACAAAGTTCACTCAACTCTAGGCTGATCTGAGCATGCTCATTGCATAGGTCAATCACCTTTTCTATAGGTCCAATTCCTAACCATAACCATCCTCAAGTCTTCTCACAAGACAAGGCTAGATCATGATTTGAACTGGATTCAAATTATATGCACAGTCCATACATATTCCAGATAATCAACCAAAACTAGAACTTTGGCATGAAGCCCCTTTATGAAGAGCTTGGTACTAGAGCGAACTCCAATTCCTCGGATCATACAGGTCTAGACCGTTGCAAACAAATTAAGAAGATAAGTAATTCATCCAAACATCCATGAGTCATCACAAGACTAAGAGAAATTACTTAAAAACTTGTATAAACTTCAAACCTTAGTTCATAATCATTAATTCCAAACTGAAAACCACTTAACTACGAATTAAAACATCTTGGATACACTACAAGCTTCACCTCTTAGCCCTAGCTAAGAGGTTTAGCTGCTCATGATCCAAGGAAACATGAAACAACTACAAAAAGCATGAAAACAGCAAAGCAAACCAAAAGGAGTTGTGAAACTCCAATCTTCACTTCCACAGCCTCCAACCTCGCTTGAGCCCTTCTAGGATGCCTTAGGAACAATCCCTAGGTGTCCTTTTATAGTCTGGAAGCTCCACAACTTCGGAAGAATCGAGAACTTGCGTAACACTTACGCAGCGCAGAGAAAATCGGGATGAAATTAGAAATTTCTAACTCAGTACGCATGGCCGACCGGTCAAGACCGGTCGGTCTTGTGGAACAACAGTCCAGCAAGCACCTCCGACCGGTCATGACCGGTCGGAGCTATTCACCCTTGGTCCAGCAACCCAGTCCGACCGGTCATGACCGGTCGGACATCTTCAAAAGTCCTCCAGCAGTTGTAGCCGACCGGTCAAGACCGGTCGGTCACCTTTATGCGTCCTTTAGTGTCATGGCTGACCGGTCGCTGACCGGTCTGGCTTCCTTAGCCGACCGGTCATGACCGGTCGGCAGTCCTTCAAGCTTCTTTTCTTCTTTCTCTTTTCTTTCCTTGCTTCTTGCTTTCACTTTCTCTCTTCTTTTCTTCTTCGATCATCAAATATTATTCATTAGAATGATGCCAAATGAGCTCTTCATGTCTTCAATTGAGTAGAGTCCACCCTCAATCCTGTAATCACAAATCGTGCATTGAATTAGCTTACAAACCATACAAACCTTGCACAATTAGTGATGAATTGGGGTTAGAATATGCACAATTAAGAGCTCAACAGTGGGAGCTGAACATCATTATTCATCGATTGAAAAAATCTGTCTGGCCCTCATATTCGCTATGCAGAAGTTGCGTCATTATTGCCTCTCCCATGATATAACACTGATTTCACAAGTTGATCCTATCAAATATCTGATGACACGGTATCAGGAAGATTGGCCAAATGGATGTTGTTACTATCAGAGTATGCGATCATGTACGTACCTTAAAAGCAATCAAAGGTCAAGTGATAGCCGACTTCCTGGCTGCACATCCCACTTTTGAAGAAAAGGAGCTGGATGATTTGCTAGATAAACATATATTTCAGGTAGAAATCGCAGAACCATGGTAGATTTATTTCGATAGTGTTGCAAGGACTCGGGGGTAGGCGTGGGTGTGATTTTTATCAGTCCATAAGGCGATCTCTTGCCATATTCTTTCACATTAGGAACCACTTGTATGAATAATGAAGCAGAATTCAATGCCCTCATCATTAGACTTGAAATTGCACAAGAAATACAGATACAAGTAGTTAGAATATTTGAAGATTCTCAGTTGATCATAAATCAGTTGACAATGGAATATGAGATAAGAAAGCCAGAATTACTACTGTACTTTTAGAAGGCGAGGAAGTTATTTGAAAGCTTCCGGGACATCTCCATACACCATGTGCCTAGCAGAGAAAATGAAAAGGTAGACACACTCACGAGCCTAGGAGCAGCCTTAACATGTACTAACTGAAGTCCTTTGCAAGTAACAATTGAAGAGAGAAGATTCTTGCCCCTGGCAAAAACAAACGAAAACGTCATTGAGGCGAAGCCTGTCTCTTGTTATGAAATAACAATGAAAGACTAGCGACAACCAATATTCGATTACCTTAAATATGAAATCTTGCCAGAAGATTCCTCTTTGAAAGTACAAATAAGGCAAAGAGCAATGAAGTTCATGTTACTTTATGATACGCTATACAAAAAATCATATAATGAGATGATATTAAGGTGCTTAGGTACAGATAAAGGAAGAAATATACTGCGTGAAGCTCACTTAGGAGAATGCGGGGCTCACTAGGCGGGCAGAAACCTCTTTAATTGTGTGCATCATATGGGATATTATAGGCCGACGACGTTTTAAGATGCTATCGATTTTGCAAAAATATGTCATGAATGTCAAATCCACGATGATGTTATTCATATGGCACCTGAAGAGCTTCATCAGACAGTTTCTTCATGGCCATTCACTAGTTGGGCATTGGACGTGATTGGTCCAATTAATCCACCATCTTCATGAGGGCAACAGCATATTCTAGTAACCACATATTATTTCTCCAAATGGACAGAGGCAGTCGCACTGCGAATTGTGAAAGAGAAAGATGTGACAGATTTCATTAGACATGCTATCATCTATAGGCATGGAGTATCTCAAAAAATTATCACAGATAATGGTACTCCGTTCAGAAACAAGAACATTGACAAGTTACGCCAGAAATTCAGCATTAATCATTCTTACTCCACACCATATTATCCAGCAGCAAATGGATTGGCAAAGGCATTCAACAAGATGATCGTCAGAATATTAAAGAAGACGGTGAGTGCAAATAAAAAAAAAATTGGATAAAAGATTACAAGAGGCGTTATGGGCATACCGAACGACACATCGCACAGCCACAAAAGCTACACCATACTCCTTAGTGTATGGAGTAGAAGTTGTACTCCCAATCGAAACACAAGTTCCCTCTTTAAGGGTGGCAGTGCATCAAGGAATCACAAGAGATGAAAATGCTAAACTTTGACTACGAGAGTTGGATACGTTGGATGAAAAACGACTCGGCGCACAGCAACGCTTGCAATCATATCAA
This sequence comes from Liriodendron chinense, assembly GCA_003013855.2. Classification (NCBI taxonomy): domain Eukaryota; kingdom Viridiplantae; phylum Streptophyta; class Magnoliopsida; order Magnoliales; family Magnoliaceae; genus Liriodendron; species Liriodendron chinense. The sequence continues at coordinate 5,217,339 of ML058408.1, forward strand.
GCCCAAATATTTGCTTCATTTGATAAGACAATGAAATATAGATCTTTAAAAAAGGGAGACCCGGTAGCAATGCTGAAAAGGCCCATTGTGATGACAAGTAAAACAGGGGGCAAATTTGAACCTAAATGGGATGGACCATATGTTGTCACTGAAGTCTTCTCAAATGGGGCTTACAGAATCATAAACCACGACGAAAAAGGATTGACATCGCAGTTAATGGCCGATACATCAAGAAATACTACCCGTAAGGGCAAATGTGGAATATTTTGATTGCCAGAATTCCTATAAGGACACGCATTCTCCCGATCAAAAGGGGGCAAGAAGAGTCAATACGCATACATGAATGATGCAGATATCAATGTATTACTAAAAGAAAAAATGAAAAAGCTCATGAAGCATGTTCTTCCTCCATTCAAGGTCTCCAATGAAGCTGATTTGAAAATGACAGTTATCAGAGATTATCAGAACGTGAAATGACACGATGCTCTCCTTCCGAAAGACCTTCGTCGCCTTCGAATACAACAATTATTCCTGAAGAAAATTGCAGGAAGGCAATATAAAGAAGGGAAGGTCGGAAAGAGAATTACCAGAACCACGAAAAGATGATTGCTCATAAATGCTCCAACTTGATAAAGCTGAAAGTGCTAAGAACTAATTAAGAGCTCCTCGGACAAGAACTCCCTTACAAGTCGATTGAGAACATTATGAGTAAAGACTTTATAGGTAATTGAGAGAATAATCCTAAGGATAGGAAAATTAAAAGTCTTACGGGCTAACCTCGTGCGTGAGTCCTACCGCTCCTATTACTACAATAGCGCCACAAGGAACATGAAACAGGTCTATAATCTAGTTCCTTGTGTATGAACTTAGTGGTATAGAAGCGAAGAAAAAGAGGGTTGCATTATGCGTTGCTGATCATGGCCAACAGTGCTAACCATTTTCGGTAATAACGCATAGGAAGGTTGAGATTCTCCCCCTATTGTCGAACCGACGGCCATAGATTTGATATCCGAGGTAGCCATGAGAGTCGAAACACCAACCAAAAAGCATAAAACCTCTGAGTTTACTACCCCGGTGGCATCATTGGGCCCCTCTGATGGATCGATGGTATGGAAACTCCCCTTAGAGAAGTGTACTCCATGACGGTCACTTCCGACAGAGGAATGCATTCTATAAGAATCATTTCCACTATTAGAGGAGTGTGCTCCATGAGGGCCACTTTCATGGCTGCGATGAGTTCTCCATGAGAGTTAACCACACATAAGATCGATCCTCCAAATACTCATGAGCTTAAACTGTGTTCCTATTAGAGGTGCCTACTAACAGTACCTTAGGATAGTATCGCCATGAGTGAATAATTTCTAAAGTAATACAGAACTATATATAATCATGAGCTAAAAGCTAAATTCCATAAAACCTAAAAAGCATAATGAATGTAGGTCAACTACTTTAATAGTACTAACATTCAAGGCATGATCACATTCACATTAATGAAATGATTATCTCTATGATTGATTGTTCATTCATTCATATTTCAAAAAGAGTTCCATACAAAGGAAGTATCAAAAGTTAAAAGCAGCAAACATTCTTGAATTTCCTGGCTAAATCGAGCATGGCTTTACGACAGAACTAATTCAGCATCTGCTATCATTCTTTGGCGATCGGGAACATTAAAGAGTTCTTGTTGCAAGGAAGTCATGACAGCCTGCTTCTCAGACAACTCCTTCCCCTGAGAATCTAACAAGCCCTTTATTGGACTGAATACGAGTCCGTATAACTTTCAGAGTGTCTTCTTCCTTTTGTTTCTAAGAAGCAAGAGATGTCATTTAAGCATCAATGGAATTAATCTACTCAATATGCTTCTGCGCTTGTGCCATCAAAGACTCATGTTCTCAGTAGTGGGAATCCAAAGAGGAACACTCTGTAACTTCATCAGCAAGATGAGGCAATTCCACTTGCTTATGTTCCAATTCAGGATCCATCTCTATATTCCGACTACCATCCAAGGAATTTACATCTTTAGCAAACTCGTTAGTAGACCGCTCCAAGAGAGACATATCGATTTTTTCCATACTAGCCGAAAACTTCAAGAGAGACCAAGAATCTGGCAAATGCCCCCATGAGTTGCGGTTTTCTATAATAGAAGCAATCCCGTTAAATCGACTCTTATTACCTCAATCTTGAAAGGAGGAAGATTCTTGATAGCTTGAAAGTCCAGAAGAAGATTGAGTGGTGGTCTTTAGGTTGAACTGTTGGGCCCAGAATTTGTACCAAAGATGAAAGGATAAGGAATATGATATGCACGTAATATAAGAAAGAAATAACAAACATAATAGAAGAAAATATACCAAGGGTAGGAGCAATTCGAGGATTTTGAATTGACGTTAACAAAGATTCTGCAGTGGCATCTCCCTGAAGATTAATATTCAGAGTGAGTTCTTCACATACATAATTGAAATCCGTAGAAGGAGGTACTGTAGATGTCTCCATAGCAGGAATATATGCTATGGGGGCAGAAGGAGGATTTACTGTTCAAAGAAATAACAAGGTTAGGGATTTTCTTTGAAAAGACAAAGAACTATTATTTACCTCAAGACAATTCTATACCTGACTGAGAAGGAGGAGCTGCTTCTTTAGCCTGAACAGAAGGAATCACAGCCTCCCTAGAAGACGATACATCCACAATTGTAGATAAATGATCTGATGCGCGAGGAGTCTGGAGAAGTTCGCTAATCGTAAAAAGAGGAGATAGAGGAGCTTGTTGCTGATAAGTAGGATCAGGGGAGTACTAGAATGATTCATACATTGGACCGGACCCTTCAGTTGCTAGATCTTAAGGAGTTGATGGAGATTGATTAAAGCGATGAGGACTATCGTCAGTAAGTTGCACATCTTCATCAGGACCTCTATTCACTTCATCAAAATCCTTAACCAGAGGATTCTCATGGCCAACAGAAGAAGAAGTATCTTCATTATCATTTCCTTCACCGGTAGCTTTAGAACTACTTGAATTACTGGTGTTGTGATTATATTTACCAGTAGAACCGCCGCTAGTTGATGAAGATGATGCAGCAGCCACTTGCTTTTGTTTTCCTCAAGTATCAGCTTCAGCAGTCGTGGTTTTTCTCTGAGGAGGATATGAAGATATGTGGATCGAGGTTTGCCTGATTGCAGGAGAATCTTCAACATGCTGATCAAACTCTTCCAATGGAAAATTACCACCCAGAGTATCTAGCACCTCTGAAAGACTTAACATGACCTGAAGGAGTAGTAGGAGATTCCAACTAACCATGTATCTATGAAGTAGGGGTGGCCAAAGGAAGATTTCCTAGAGTGGAAGTAGATGTGCCTGTTAGTGCACTAATTAGTGCATCGTATTGTCAATTTTGTGATTGTTTAAGTCGGTCGAGTCTTGTGAGCCCTGACGAAGATTGAAGACTCAAGACTTGAAGACCAAAGCAACTTTCCGTACTCAAGTTCAACCCAAAACAAGTTCAGAAGGTGAGTTGCATATAGACAACTGATAAGATCCCAAAACACCCTTATTTATGACATTCTAAATATACTAATCTTAGTCATTTAATCCACAGTCTTAAGGTCAAGATGATCAGTCTTGGACCTTCATTAAGTAGGTGCCAAACTATGAAAAATAATAGGAATATCACCTTGTGGGGCACAAATAGTTCAGCTGGAAATTAGCTTAAATATGGGCTAGATAAGGCCTGCCGATCGACTGGTCACACTGGTCCTTGACCAGCAGCATTGAAAGAGGAAATCAACAAACAGCCGACCAGTCTAATAACTAGTCGGATGGACCATCTGACCGGCCGGCCGACCGACCGAACATGTGAAAATTGTCCAAATACAATGTGGGACAGGTCCGTCGACCGGCCAGCTAACAGGTCGGACAGCAGGTTGGCTGCCCTATCCGACCGACCAACCAGCAGATCGGATATGCCAAAATTGGTCCAACAAGTTTGTGGTTTCTAGACCACTTACCTGACCCATCTGAGGGCAGGTCAGACCTCAAATCCCACCGGCCGGAGGGGGTCCCAGGCAGGTCGGAATATGACCATTTTATATCTGTTTGTACTCATTTTTGGGCCTCTATAAAGGCATATCTTGAGGCCTTTAATGGCAGAACTTGCACACCCATTAAGAGGATTGGAAGAGGCAATTAAGGGCATTATCTAACCTTCCTTTGCTCATCATTGCTTAGAGTTCATCACTCAAAACAAGTGATTCATGACACTTTAATGAGCATTCAAAGCTCTGTTTGAAGTATGAACTCAAGCAAAGTATTCATGGCTGACCTAACCCATTTTGTTGAATCTCTTGGTCATCAATAGCCATTGAATACTCAGAGTTGGTAGTTCCTATCATCACCATTGTATTGAATAGGTAAAGGGAACTCTAACACCTCCTCCCACCTACTCGACATTAGTCTAGGAACATCATATGCATTGGTAGCTGATCGTGGGAGCTTGAAAGAGGAGCTGAAGCATTCGTGGAAGCTGAAGCTACTCAACGGCGCTGAATCAGGGCTCATCTCTTGTAAGTGATTAAGCTTATAGAGTCCATTGTTTGATTCCCCCTTCTTGTTGAGATTGGGGTCTAGAGATTGTGACCCAATCTCAGAGTTGTTTTCGTGTAGGACGTGGATGTCCTTGTGTAGGCCTCTGACACGAGAGAATACTTGGGTGTCCTTGAGTAGGACTTATGGAAGTCCTTGTGTAGGCATTAACCTTGTGTAGGTTGTAAAGGTTGAGAGGTGAACCTCATTTAAAACCTTTGATAGTGAATGCCGGTGTACTCAAAGGAGTTGAGTACTTGAACCGGGAGTGGAGTAGACTCATCGTCGAACCACTATACATCGTGTGTATTATGGTGAATGCATTTTGTCTATTATTATGCCTTGTTGATTAATTACATAAGTGCTTAACTGAATGACCATCTCATGTTTGACAAAATGCCCATATGCCATCTTTGAAAGATTAGTTCAAGCATGCATATCAATTGTTTGATCAAATGCTTCACTTAGTATAGTTGATCATTTAAAAAGATCTTATTTCATCTATTTACTTGCATTTACATATATTAAATTAGCAAATTGATTTGTGAATGCTCTTGAATTTTAATTGACAAGTAATTTGTAAAAAGTCTTATTCACCCCCCTCTAGGACATAAGCATACCTTCAAGCTTATCTCAATAGCGATGCAAACCGCAATTTCAATTGGTATCAGAGCGGGTTCCTCTAAAGGGCTTAACCGCCTAGAGGTTGATCCTAGAGTTAGCTTGAAAGTATGTCTATGGAAGACTCCACTTCTGTCACCAAGCCACCGTTCTTCAACGGATCCAACTATCCAGATTGGAAGGCTAGAGTGAGAATATTTTTACTGTCACTAGATCAAACTATATGTGACATAATTGAGAAAGGTTGGTCAGTCCCTATTGTTCAAACTAAAAGTAAGGGTAAGTGTCACGCCCCAAATTCAGTTCTTGACATCCATTCACTGTAACCCGAATTCAGAGGTAGCAGCCTCCGTAGTACCCCGATCTCGGATCCTAACCCCACACACCAGGTTCCGATCCTGGGATACCACAAGGAGGATTTTAGGGTCTGAATTTTTTTTTTAAACATGAGCATCACCATATGAATACCATCAAAGACAAACACAATATTTCCACTAAGTCATTTCGTTTACATACAGTACTGAAAGGTAAATACACAATGCGTAAATATAAAAACTGTGCGCAATCCGGCACCTCCTGCTAATGCACTCCTAACTCCAACTCAACGTTGCTGTACACTCTGGTATAACCTGCAGCGTAACAAACGCGCATAAGCTTCGAATGAAGCTTTGTGAGTGCATGTGTGCGTGCGCAATGCGTATGGCAAGCATGATAAATATCAGAGTAAGCAGTAAAGCATGATGAGAAATCTAAACCAAAACTTAGCCTAATTAAGCTACACGATCATGTGATGTGGATAACCAGTCTACCATGGCTATGCAAGCATGCAATATAGGCAACCAGCCTACCAAGGCTATATACTCATACTATGCAATGGCCTACAGGGCCTAATGTCACATACAATGATCCAATGCATGTATGCAAATCACCACCTCTCAGTACAGTGGTCCAGATACGAACAGTTATAATGCGATCGCCTAAGAAATGCAGGACTCGGAACTGGTAGCTCGCCCAATGTGGTAGCTCGCCCAGGCTTACAGCCCCGCCCACATCACACCCACCCACGTCAGGACTGTCCCACACCATACAGAACATCAGTCACATCATTGATACCAATACCATTTCTGAAACGGAACATCACCGGGGTCTCACAGACCTCACTACTCAGCAGTAGAATGCCAAAGCCTATCCGGTGCAATAGCGGACCTACTCACAGCTGGTCAAACTCAACCCACTTTGCCAACACTCTTCCGGCAGTTTAGGTCAAACTCCTTCCAAACTGACCACGTGCAGTGGAAAACACCGCCATTTGGTATTCGGCATACTAGTGTATGATTAAACCACCCGATCCTTGAATGGAGCACCCATCTGGGTACCAACAGGATCAGGGACTTTCACCCAGGGACATCTTTGGCATCCAGTTTAAATATCACATATTTTCGGTGTTCTGCAAACTACAATGGAGCTGTGGTTGCAACGTAGTAACCATGCTATATGCGGCACAAGCAGACGGTGCGAAATGCAACCATGCATACAAACGCGGGACGACATGCCCGTGCAAGTCTCCAAATAGCACCATTAAACTATAGGGTCTCAAATACAATGTCACCGTCAACTGGTAATGAACTGCACGACAATCACGGCCGATATGGCCGGTTGATACAAGACAATCAGATGAGCCAAGCATTCATGATGCATGAGCCAAGCATATAGTATAAGTGCCAACAAGTAGTCAATCTACCACGATGGCAATAAAGCAATCTAGTCCAACCTATTTGAGATATGATTAAGATGAGGGGACACATATGAATGATCGAGTCATAGTGTGGGATGTCACTAGCCAAGGAATCTCGCACCAAGGGCTACAAGGTATGCTAAGTTATTCCTACCATACAGTGTAAGTCAGGATGATAGATTCCTGTCCTCGAATAATCCCATACTTACTGGAAAGGTTTGTGATAGAGAGCACATGAATTACATTTGCGTGACTACATCTCGAATGCTTTATGAATGCGTTTATGCCCTAGTAGTCCCCAATTAACAATGGTGATTCAGGATGCATACTCATCACACATGCATGGTGGTCGTTGAAGCATATAGTATATAGATCGCATAGGAGCATTCCAAACAATACTACATGTGGCAACAGACATACTAAAAACATTATAAAAAGATAATTCACTTATAACACAAACAACCACAAAGAGATAGGACCCTAAATGGATGGTATACAACAACACAGATGGTCCAACAATTGAACGGTGTAGCTTAACCTTCAACATTTAGATAACCCAAATGGAAAGAAAATGATTGAATACACTACCAACACATCAAAGGTAGGAACTACTTGAGCGGCAAGAGTAGAATACCCAAAATCATGCCGAGACCCATAATCCTGTAGTACAGTTGAGATAAACACAATAATGGTCCGTAAAAGGAATGTCATAGAACGGGTTGCAAGATAGACAGGTCATGACAGAGAATCATAAATGGTAGGGTAATCTGAGATAGATGATCAATACGATGAGGTCCAAAAAGGGACGACAGGTCTAACCTCATACTGCAAGATAGGCTCTATATAATGGATGGCCTAGATGACATACTAACGTCGAGGATGAGCCCCACACTCGTCCTATAGGTAAACAGACGGTGTGGATGGAATATACATGATATGGTGGTCTTTAATAGTTGGGTACAAGGGTAGGAAGGGTGAGTCATATGAGTATACAACAAGCTGAGTTACTAGGATCAATCAACATGGTGAGTCAATAAGGCAGGTTGACAAGGCGGGTCAACATGGTGAGTTAACAAAATGAATTGACAAGACAGTTCAACAGGGTGAGTTTAAGAAAGTAGCCCTATGACTTGGATCGAGCGAACTTTAGGGATTCCCATGCATCTAGATCTATATGACCTTTCAATAAGGGTTTACACAACTAATCATCAAGGTGGATCTATGGGATGGACAACGCGGTCATTCGAACACGCACACCAAGGTGGTCCCAAGGCCATCCTGTACATAACATGCTAGGGTCCATTCATTTGGATGGTTTGGATCAAGCACAAAATTAAGGCGGTCCTAATCGATGGGCAACATATATATCGCACCATAGTGGCCAATGGATGACGTGGATAGAACACATGCATAACAAGGCAGACCCGTGGTTGGGGATAACCGCACAAAGGAGTGGGGAAGCCACATACATCAATGGGCCCCAACAGTTTGGGATCAACCCCATATTTGTGCTTTCCCACTAATCAAGTGACATGGCAACCAAACACCATGGTGGGGCCCGCACACCACACGTGTGGACGCCACCCATGGCTGTGTGACTTATGAACAGGAAGAATGGAAAATAAACATAACAGATGGGTCCTGTAAAGTTTCCAATGGTAGGCATTCAACCACCCTTATTTTCTACGTGTGGCCCACCCAAAACTGGGCCCCACGCCCCGCCCAAGGTGGACAACAATGCATACAACACATCTATCAAGGTGGGAGCCTAAGATGGACCCCATGGCCTTTGGTTGGATGGAAAAATAAACAACATAGTAGCCTTAGGAGTAGTTTCAATGGTGGGCATCAATGGCCACTGATTCCTACGGTGTGGTCCACTTGAGGTTTGTACTTACCTCATTATGCTAGCCCACGACCTTGAAATAATATGGAAAAAAATAGATGGTCGGCATAAATAAAATAGATGCATCGTGGTGGGACCCACAGGGTGGGCCACCTGCTGGGCAGTGTGCCAAAGCACGCTGCTTGGAGCGTGGCACCCAAATGGGCCCCAAGAGTTTTGAATCACACTGATATTTTGTTTTCTCCTTCATCCATATCCATGTGATCTTTTGAACAGGTCGAATGACAAATAAACATCACTGTAGGGCTGGGAAGGTTTCAACGGTGGAGATCATTATTCCCACTGTTTCCCGTGGCATGGTCCACTTGACATTTGGATACACTTAAATTTTGGGCTCAGCCACTAAAATGAGCTGGAAAAACATATGGACGTAATTGATAAGGCACATACATTCTAGGTGGGTCCCATGAGTGGGCCACCTGCTGGGCAGCCCAACCAGCCCAGCCAGCGCCCCCTTCTGTTGGATGACAAATAAACATCACTGTAGTGGGGCCCACAGAAGCTTTCGATCCAGCTGATATTTTTGTTTTCCCTTCCTGTGCACACGTGTGAACTCGTGAATAGGTTGGATCTCAAATAAACATCATGGTAGGCCGTAGGAAGGTTTCAATGGTAGGGTCACTGTCCTTACTATTTTCTTACAAGTGGGCTCCACTTGAGATTTGGATCTGTCTCATTCTTGAGATCTTGCCCTAAAATGATCTCCCCAAATGGAAGGACGGTGTGGATATAACACATACATCATGCTGTGACCCACAGAGTGGGCCACCAGCTGGGCATCACGAGCCTAGCGTTCGTGGACGCTAGGTACTCCCAGCGCCAGGGAGGCTGCGCTTCTCTCTTTCTTTCTTTCTTTCTTTCTTTCTTTTTTTTCTTTTGGTTTTGATAGAGTGGGGCCCACATAAGGGTGATCCACTCCATTCATCAGGTTCCCCAACTCGTGGGGGACCCAATGAGCCCAATATTGGGTAGGTGAATTGGTCTACAAACATCAAAGTGGTCCGAGGAAGTTTCAACAGTGGACATCGTTTACCCCACTGTTTCATGTGATGCGGTCGATTGGGATCTATCTCATGTTTGGGCCCTGGCCCCTAAAAGATCTGGGAAAACAGATGGACGATGTGGATTACACACAAACATCAAGGTGGGTCCCACGAGTGGGGGCCCATTCACGGCGTCCAGGTGACGCTGGACTATTCTAGCGTTCTGACGCTGTGAACGTCCAGCGTCCCCAACCATATATATATATATATATATATATATATATGCTTTTCTTTTCCTTTTCTTTTCTCTTGGTTTATATCAAGTGGGGCCCACTTGGGGAAGATCAACGCCATTCATCAGGTTCCCCAGCTCGTGAGGAACCCATAGAGTCTAATATTGGACCGGTAAAAACGTTCACAAACATCACGGTGGGTCCAAAAAGTTTCGACAGTGGACATCCTTATCTCCACTGTTTTTTATGGTGTGGTCCACCTAAGATCTGGATCAGCTTCATTTTTGGTGTCCAGCCCTAAAATGGGCTGGAGAAACAGATGGACAGCGTGGATCGAATACATGCATCAAGGTGGGTCCCACAAGTGGGGACTCAATGTCAATGCCCAAAAGGGCTTTCAGCCTAGGCGCTGCTGGGCAGCAGCGTCCTCTGGACGCTGTCTGTTCAGCAGCCATCTCCTTCTTCCCTTTTATTATTATTATTATTATTATTATTATTATTATTATTATTATTACAGGTATGTGGGACCTATTCATGGACGATCTAGCCCATCCATCTCATTGCCCATCACAAGGTGGGCCCAAGGAAAGAAAATGAAAGGTAAACGAGAAAAAGGGGGGGGGAAAGTTTGCACTCACGATGATGGTTGGACAGTTGGATGGGGTCGGCTTGACGATTGGACGATCTGGATGATGATTGGGGTCCTCCAAGCTTGGATCTCCTCCTTCTATTCCTCTAATCTCTCTTATAATCTCACTCAAATCTCTCAAATCTCTTTCTTCTCTCTCTCTCTCTCTCAAATCTCTTTCTCTCTCCTTTTTCTCTTTCTCTTTCTTGCAAATGGGAATGAGAAGACCCACCCCCCCTACGTATGGATCTTGTATGGGTAGAGAGGGGGGTGCATGAGGTAATGATGATGATGATGGGAGAGGGCATGGGAGGTATAGGTTGTGTTGACTTTGGAGGTGAGAGAGTGATGGGGTGGGTATGGTGTGTGTAGACTAGGGTGATGAGAGGGGTATGGGTGAAGGTGATGGTGATTGATTTGACATTTTCTTGGGATTTGTGCAAGTGGGGCCCACGGCACACGCGCGTTGCGCGGCCCACCTCAGATTGCGCAAAAGTACGCATCTTTCACATCGGGTATAGCAATGGGTGTGCCGCGCGGCGTTGGAGTCATGGCGCCCGCGCGGTCGCAAGGGTACAAGTCTTAGGTCGTTGCAGTACTAAATCAGGGTCGTGATGAGAGATCGTTGATCTGGTCAGTTCGGGATGTACCGACATCGGAAACTAAATGTATGTTTGGTTAATCAGGGTACGGGTCTTAAAGTAAGACCACTTCCACTCCAAAAGATGAATCAAAATGGAGTGAAGAAGAAAGGGCCGATTCTATGAGCAATCTTAAAGCCCTTGATGTAATCCGTTGTGCCTTCTCCTAAGAGGAACAAAATAGAATATGTACTTGCGAATCCGCTAAGCAAGCTTGGGAGAAGTTGGAATCTATTTATGAACATTCTTACACAACTGATTCATCCATGCCCATCCCTTCTACTGAAAGAGTTGTAAGTATTAATTTAAGGGAGAATATGAGTAATGATGAGCCATCCTCTAGTAGTGAAGAGGAAAATAATGATGAGGATAACCAATTACAAGATGTCTATAATGAGCTCTATTGTGAAAGTTTAAAAGTTATGAAGGAGCTCAATAAAGAAAAGATTGAAAAGCAAAAGTTGGAAATTGACCGTGTCTCTTTAACTAAAGAAAAGAAAAATGTTCAAAATGAATTGAGAGAGGCATTAAAAAGAATTGAAGAGCTTGAGCTTGAACTTAAAACAGTAAAATATGAAAATCAAGCTCTAAAACTTGAGGTCAACCAACTTAAGACCTACACCAATGAGAACAAGAACTAAAAGACCCAAAATGTGCAAATAAGTAAATCTTGTAATATGGGTAAAAAATTGGGAGAAAAATGGGGTTACAAATATGTCAAGAAAACCCCTTCTCTAGTATTTGTGGAGGTTGAATCTTCTTCACTTGAGAGCAAACCCAAGTCGACTCTCTCATGCCACTTTTGTGGAGAGGCGGGACACTTTAAATTTAAATGCCCAATTGCAAAACAACCGCCATGCACCTTAGTCCGACCTCAAATAGTTAAATCGATTGTGTCTGAAAGAGTGACTCAAGAAAAGAAGAGCTAACATGAGAAGGCTCCAAAAATTATGAAGAACTCAACCAAAGTTAAGAGGAAGGAAAAGTTTTCCAAAGTTGGCAAGAAGAAGAAGCCTCCTTCCTCTCCAAAAGTATATGATTATGTGGAGATGATGTTTAAGCAAGTCCTTCAAATGAATAAAAAGGTAAATCAAATGATTAAGGGCAAACAAAAGGTTTTTTAGAATCATATTAGCAATTCATATACCCAAAATCAATATTATGAGCCAACCAAGATGAGACAGCTAGTTGACATCTTTAGACCTTTGGATTTTAGGAAATCCATGGGTGGGTTTGTTTGCTAGTTGGCTAGTTAGCTATATGTGCATATTGGCAAATCTGAGGACTAAGCCTCATTCTCTTTTGGTTTAGTTTAACTCTTGTATGTCATAATTATATCATCTTGGATGTTAAACTAATTTGTTTAAATTAGTATAGATCGCTTATATGTTTTATTTTCTGCTTTGCTAATCTTTGGTATGATCATTGATGGTTAATAGTCAAATATCGTGTGTGATCATTCACATATGTTGCATGCTTCATTTATAATATGTGACATTCTCGGCTGTGTTTTTGTATCTTGAATTGATTAAATATCATCTTGAACTTGATCGTTTAAGGTAGTCGAGAAAATTTTGATAAATATGCTTTATAAGTTAACTTGAGGAAATCTAACCCCTTTAAACATTTTCTATCTATCGAACTTATCTTTGTATGCATACTTAGCATAAATAATCTTGAGTTCTTTAGTTAGCCATCTCATATGCTATTATTTGTTTATCATTGTACTTGAGATGAGTTATTTTAATATTGCAACTTATGCAAAAATAGGTAAATCCTTCTATTAAACATCTTTGCCACATTTAGATGGTTATGGTCATGCTACCTCATCATGCTCTATTATAACATATTGGGAGTGATTTAGTAGCAAAATGAGATAACTAGATTCTAAATCCCGTGGTGATGAAGAGCGAGAAATCATGCAAACTTCGACAATCTTCAACACCCTTCTTTCCCTACATCTATAAACTTAGGAGAAAGCATTTGACCATAATACTTTGAGTATTAAAGAAACATCCTCCAATTATGAAGACAAAGATTATGGCCAAGTGGGTCATGAAGGGCAAGTAATCTTATAGCCTTATGCCAGCCCCATGGATTTGATCAATCTGAAATATCATGGAAATACATTGGTGGCTGTGCATTGGGGATTGGCTAACAAATTATCTATTTTGTAGGTTGTTAGCCTTTAGATAAATGTGGTTTGGCATTTTGTAGTAAATTATGAGGATCTTAGCCTCATCATTCCTGAGCATAATAGGAAAACCTGGTAATAAGGTCTCTTATCTCATTTTCTCATGAAACTTAGTCATCTCAGGCATCAAAATCTCTTAAAATCATATGGTTAATCTTAACTTTTTGATGTGTAATGCTCATGAACATCTGGGCAACCCAAATTGCTTGATTAGGTCTTAAACAAATCATATTTGAGAACACAAAAGCGGACCCATCCTTGCGGATCCTAAAAACTGCTCAAGATGAGCATTTTTGTTGAGGTCTAGCCGGCCAGTGACCCCTGTCCAACCGACCGGCAGCTGTCCAGCAGGTGCACCCAGAGAAATCTTAAAAAAAGCGGGGGGGGGGGGGGGGGGGGGGGCTCGCACTACAACTAAAATCTGTTGGGGTCCCGCACATGTCCAGCGGGTGCTATCCGACCCTCTTTAAGAAGGTCGGACCTCTCCATTTCACTCATTTTTCATTTTTGATCTCTCCCTTTTCACTCCAAAGCTCTCACCAGCCCTCCTTAAGGTATCTTAGGTCTCCTAGCAAGGATCGAAGCCCCCAAGGTTGTGCATTCCTCTTCCAAATCCAGTTTTTCTTGTCTTCTCCGGTAAGGGTTTCTATTTAAGTGTACCTTGTTGCATCCTTTTCTTTTGAAACCTAGGGTAGATTTGTGTGGATCTTTAGCTGCTATCATGTCTTCTCATGGTGGGAGAGATGAGCCCCCTCCTCGGCGTGAACGTCGTTCAAAGAAATAACATGATGAGGGACCCTCACAACTCAAATCCAAGAAAACCGCTTCCAAGGGTAAAGGGGTAGCTTCAACCTCCAAATCCCCCTCTAAATCCCGAGGTCCTGACACATCTCATCTTGCCAATTGGGCAAAATTCGTTGACTGAGATGTGATTTGTGAGAGATCAGCCTCTCTTATGGACTTAGAACCCTACAATGTTGTAAATTTATTGAGAGCAATAGATTGGGAGCCGGTGTTGCATATGGGAGGTCTTGTGCAAAGAAATATTGTTCATAAATTTTATGCCTGCTGTCAAGACACCATTGAAGATGTCCTTCATTGTCCATTATAACAACACTGTATGGACTTTCGGTCTAGAATCCATATCTCAAGCTATTAACGTTCCCATTCTTGATCCGTGTGATATCCCTGATTTTGTCGAGGAGGCTCCACCTATGCTTGATATGATTGGTGTTCTTTGTGACGGGGAGATCCTTAGGGAGGTTAATGGTTGTTCTCTACGGTCTTCTTATATGACGTGAGACTATCGGATTCTCCACAACTTATTCTTCAGGAACGTCTATCCCTGTAAGAGCAACAAAGTTGACTTGACTGAGTCCATGGTGTCTATTCTGTATCGAGTCAGTCAGGGTGAGAAGATGTGTCTCCCCTCTATGATCATGAGCACCATTCATTTTGTTATTTTGGGGAATGATGGTCAGTCAGCAGGCCTTCCATTTGGATGCCTTATAGGGAAATTTGCCAAAACCATATGTCTTGTAGATCCAACCGAAAAACCTGTCAGGCATATCCTCCTCAATAAATCCATTATCGCCAGAATGGAGATCACTCAAGCAGAGCTTCAACGAAGAAGGGATCAGCGATAGCAGAGGCAGAGCAGGAGCTCCCACAGCATACTGAGTCTGAGCTTGAGCCTATTCTACGAGCATCTGAGGATCCTCATCAGCATCTAGGGCGTTTCAGCACTCTAGTTCATGCATTTTCACGTTGCGGCACCTCTTCGCCCTCTGATCATCCATCTTCATCTGCGGCTCCTCCTGCATTGCTCTCTGAGATACGCCAGCTTCAGGACCACCTTACACAGAGACTTAATCGGATCGATCGGAGATTAGATCAGATGGATCAGACCGATTCTCAGCTGCTTCAGGGACAGGCCACTCTCCTCGTGCAGCAGGAGGCTATTGTGGTTCGCCTTGCTCAGATTGGCAGACGTCTGGAGGCATGGGAGCGAGCCTACTCGTGGTGATGCGCCGCCACCAGATCTGGGTGACGGGACTGATTTTTAGTATCATTATATGTTATATCATGTGTCTTGGTCAGGAGTATCTTTTTGGGTGACCAAGACACTAGTCGCTCATCATGTTATATATTTATACATTTTAGATGACTGTTAGACCTTTAATGATTGAGCTTTATAGTTATATCTGTTTATGACATTATGTTCGCTTCCCCAAGTGTAGGGTTGCGATGTAGTAATAATCTCGGTAAGACCGAGGTCGATCCACAGAGACTTATGTAGGAATTCACAAAATACTTCCAATAGTTCTACTGAAAAGCTAACAAGAGATTTGTAGAAGATTAATGTAAATAACAACTTTAAACTAAACTGAAAGTAATCAATTAAATAAAAGCACTAGAGGTTCAAGGATCCACTTGTAGCAATCCTTGATGCTCAATCCGCTGTGGTTTCTCACTTTCTCAACTGGAATCAAAATTAAGATCTATCTAGTCGGATGATAGAACAGTTAAACCAACAATCTGCTATATGTAAGACCCATGCATATGATTCACTTAATACAAGCTAGGATGAGCATACTCAATTGTGTAGGTCGGTCCCAATTCAATAGGCTAAGATCACAATCATAACTATCATTAAATCCTGTCACAAGAAAAACTAGATTATGATTTGAACTTGATTCAAATCATATACACAGTCTCACATAGTTCAGAAATAAAAAAAAAAAAAGAACTTTGGTAGGAAGTTCCCACATGAAGATCATAGCACTAGAGCGTACTCCAATTCCTTGGATCATACAAGTCTAGACTAACACACAACAATTAAGAACTCAAGTAATTCTTCCAAACATCTATGAGTCATCATAAGACTAAGAAAAACTACTTTAGTACTTGAATTAAACTTCAAACCATTGTTCTTAAACTTGAAATGCAACTTAAAACCAACTTAAATGAATTGAAACATCTTAGATTCACTATAAGCTTCACCTCTTAGCCCTAGCTAAGAGGGTTAGCCGTTCATGATCCAAGGAAACATGAAACAACTAAGAAAAACATAAAAACAACAAACAAACTAGGAAGGGTTGTAGAACTCCAAATCCGACTTTCGCCATTTCCCACCGTGCTCAATCCCTTCTAAGATACCTTAGGAACGATCCCTAGGTGTCCTTTTATAGTGGGGAGGCTCCGCAGCATCAGAATCTTCTAGAAATTGCGTAAGAGCAAGCAGTGCGTAGAGAAATTCGGTACTTGTATAACACGCATCATTACGCAGACGACTGGTCGCACGACCGGTCTGAGCTCCTGGACGACCGGTCTCAAAACTGTGAAAAACATCCAGAGAGTTTTTGGGATTTTTCAACCCAGAAAATAAATTCAAGGACCGGTCGCACGATCGGTCTTAGACAGTCCAGTGAGTTGTGGCCTCTAGGCCCCTCTGTTGAGTGATCGGACCGGTCGGACGACCAGTCTTCAGTATCTTCTTCTTCCTTCTTTTCTTCTCTCCTTTGTTTCTTTCTTCCACCCTTTCACACTTGATCTTATGATCTTCAATGCTCATAAATACTGTCTTTAAGTCTTCAATTGATAGATCCTCTCTCTTATTCCTACAATCACAAATCCATGCATTAGATTAGTCTTTAAATCATGAAAACCTTGCATAGTGAGTGATGAATTGGGGTTAGAATATGCACAATTAAGAGCTCAACACATTACATGTTTGAATTTCTTCTTTTTAAGCTATATTGATACATCTTTTTGAGATAGTGATATTTTCTTTGATATATATTTGTGCTTTAAAGTTATATTCATTTTGAGTCTTGTGCCTTGTTGACTATTGATTGAGTGAGACTAGTCGATTGGGCTATATACACTTTGGCTCATGTTATAGGTCCACACTGTTTGGCCTATTATCTATTTTCATCAATAAAAATCATGTAAGCATGCACTTTTAAATGAAAAACTGTCTTTTTGGAAAGTTGGATGGCTCGGGTAAAATGCCCATTTCTGGTCTATTATGGCTATATTGATGAGTCTATTGTATTTTCTTGGTATTTTGATAGGGGGAGGTTGGATGGTTTGGGCATTAAGCCCTTTTGACTCATTACTCTGTTTAAATATAGCATATTTTGCTTAATTGATCTTGATATATATACCATTTGAGGAGGTTGGTTGATTGGGCGAAATGCCCTATGTGCTTATATTATTTCATTGTATATCATGATGTTTTATGTCGCTTCTTTTTCTCCCATGTTTTTCATGACCTATCTCTTCCCTTAAATCGTATGATTGACATATTTTCTGAATTGTATTGCTTATTGTTCATAGTTTAGCTTTGTTGCTCTTATAGGCATATTCTTTTGTAAGCTAACCTTTGTTAATCACTGATAAAAAGGGGGAGAACTATATCCCACCAAGAAGCCGATTTATATAGTTTTGCAGGCTCTCTTAGCTGCAAGTGTTGAGGGGGAGAAATCGAAGACATTTCAATTTTGCACATGTCACTTTGTAAAGTTTAAATTGTAAATTTTGTTCTGACATATAATTGGGTGTAGTAGTATTTCTTAGTTTTTGGATATTCATGATATGGAGATCATGAACGGCCCTAGGTTGTGTTTTGTCACATAATTGACAAAGGGGGAGATTGTTAGTGCACTAATTAGTGCATCGTATTGCCAATTTCATGATTGTTTAAGTCAATGGAGTCTTATGAGCCCCGACGAAGAATGAAGACTCAAGACTTGAAGACCAAATCAGCTTTCCGCACTCAAGTTCAAGCCAAAACAAGTTCAGAAGGTAAGTTGCATATATACAGCCCATAGGATCCCAAAACACCCGTATTTATGGCATTCTAAAGATACTAATCTTAGCCATTTAATCCACGGTCTTAAGGTCAAGATGATCAGTCTTGAACCTTAATTAAGTAGGTTCCAAACTATGAAAAATAATAGGAATATCACCTTGTGGGGCACAAATACTTCAGCTGGAAATCAGCTTAAATATGGGCTAGATAAGGCCTGCCGACCGGCTCGTCACAGTGGTCCTTGACCAGTAGCGTTGAAAGAGGAAATCAACAAACAGCCGACCGGTCTAATGACCCGTCGGACAGCAGGTCGGATGGACCATCCGACCGGCCTGACATGTGAAAATTATCCAAATACAATGTAGGACGGTGTTGTAGGCAAATTTGGCTTTAAAGAGAAGTGAGGAATCGCGGTCGCATCTCCAAAATGCGACCAGCCCGGCTCGTGCTCGACGAAAGGGGTCGCATCTCCAAAATGCGACCATCTCGCCTCGTGATCGTCGAAAGGGGTCGCTCCCCAGAATGCGAGCACTCTTGATATGAACAGCTCCCGACATATGAGCGGTCGTGGTTTCTGGTCTCTGGCATGGATGGCACTCATCTCATAGTACCAGCAGCCCGTATAGGCCAATTTTGGTTATATCTATTTATAGTTCCGAATATCTAGAGACGTAATCAGCTAGACGTCTAGAATGTTTTGACTACTTCCTTATCCAAGGATTAACAAGATAAGCTTCTTATCCCATGAAATCAATACTAATCTTAACGGCTTGCGTAGTAGGTTGGATCATTTAGATCTGTATAAATAGATGACTCTATTGATGATAAAGGTACACAAGACTCAATCTCTAACCTCCGTCGTTTATTTGTTCTCTTTTCAACCTCACCCTATCTAACTTAGGCATCGGAGGGCCAACGGCTGGACGCCGGCCACCCTTACTTATTTTCTGTCTCTTTTCAGGCTCAAGGAGGAAATCGCTGGGAGAGAAGGTGAACTTCTAAAGGATCCTGTTACAAAATTCGACGTAAACAGACAGGTCTGCCGACCGGCCGGCCAACAAGTCGGACAGCAAGTCGGCTACCCTATCTAACCGGCCGGCCAGCAGGTCGAATATGCTAAAATTGGTCCAGCGAGTTTGTGGTTTCTGGACCACTTACTCGACCCATCTGAGGGCAGGCCGACTGACAGGTTGGACCTTAAATCCAACAGGCCGGAGGTGGTCCCATGCAGGTCGGAATATGACCATTTTATATCCGTTTGTACTCATTTTTTGGGCCTTTATAAAGGCATATCTTAAGGCCTTTAATGACATGACTTGCACACCCATTGAGAGGATTGGAAGAGGCAATTAAGGGCATTATGTAACCTTCCTTTTCTCATCATTGCTTAGAGTTCATCACTCAAACCAAGTGATTCATGGCACTTCAATGAGCATTCAAAGCTCGGTTTGAAGTATGAACTCAAGCAAAGTATTCATGGCTGACCTAACCCATTTTATTGAATCTCTTGGTCATCAATAGCCATTGAGTACTCAGAGTTGGTAGTTCCTATCATCACCATTGTATTGAATAGGCAAAGGAAACTCCAACACCTCCTTCCACCTACCCGGCATTAGTCTAGGAACATCATATGCATTGGTAACTGATCGTGGGAGCTTGAAAGAGGAGCTGAAGCATTCGTGAAAGCTGAAGCTACTCAACAGCGCTGAATCGGGGCTCATCTCTTGTAAGTGATTAAACTTATTGAGTCCATTGTTTGATTCCCCCTTCTTGTTGAGATTGAGGTCTAGAGATTGTAACCCAATCTCGAAGTTATTCTTGTGTAGGAAATGGAAGTCCTTGTGTAGGCCTCCGACACCGGAGAATATGTGGGTGTCCTTGAGTAGGACTTATGGAAGTCCTTGTGTAGGCATTAACCTTGTGTAGGTTGTAAAGGTTGAGAGGTGAACCTCATTTAAAACCTCCTATAGTGAATGCCTGTGTACTCAAAGGAGTTGAGTACTTGAACCGGGAGTGGAGTAGACTCATCGTCTAACCACTATACATCGTGTGTATTATGGTGAATGCATTTTGTCTATTATTATGCCTTGTTGATTAATTACATATGTGCTTAACTGAATGACCATCTCATGTTTGACAAAATGCCCATATACCATCTTTGAAAGATTAGTTCAAGCATGCATATCAACTGTTTGATCAAATGCTTCACTTAGTATAGTTGATCATTTAGAAAGATCTTATGTGATCTATTTACTTGCATTTATATATATTAAATTGGCAAATTGATTTGTGAATGCTCTTGAGTTTTAATTGACAAGGAATTTGTAAAAAGTCCTATTCACCCCCCCTCTAGGATATAAGCATACCTTCAAGCTTATCTCAATAGCGGTGCAAACCGTAATTTCAGTGCCGACAGCAGAAAATCTCTCGTTTTGCTTCTTTTTCTAAGCTAATTGGGCATCCATCGCATTAGCACCAGGTACCCATCCTTCTAAAGTACTGAATGACTTAGACTCTCTTATTGATTCATCACAAGAGATAGGAAAATAATATCTTCTTACTAAAGGATCTCTCTCTGCCTCTCATGAATATCCAATACGATCAATCTTCAAATTATCCAGTGCTTGTAGCGGAGGCACCCAAATCGGATGGTTGATGGGGTGGTTATTATGAACCAGAAAATACTGATGGGTCCACTGTTGGGGCTCAAATTGGCACCCATGATAAAACAACATGCGATAACCTATCTACAACGATTCGGATTTATTCCAACATCGGGAAACACTCGAAAAAAATACGGTCGGACACCAGCATAACCCTAACCTGCATAGTCATGGCGAAAATCCACAAATATCATTTCAGAGAAGAACTGGACATGCGTATTGTCGCTAAATGATCCAGAATGCCCGGAAAACCTTAACCTGCAAGTTTGAATGTCACGCAACGCATATTATTACCTGCGCGATTCCAAATGCATTTCGCCCTATTTAAATCCGACTATAAGAGTCCAAAAGCCTATGAACACTATTTCGAAAGCGAACTGGACATGCGTATTGTAGTTAAATGATCTGAAATATCCAGAAACCCTTAAATACCAAGTTTGAATGTCCCGCGGTGCATATATTTACCCGCGCGCTCTGAAATGCATTTCACCCTATCTAGATCTGACTGTAAGAATTCGAAAGCCCACAAATGTCATTTCAGAGTGGAATGGACATGCGTTTGACTGCCAAACGATCCAAAATGCCCAAAAATCCCTAACTAGCAAGTTTAAATGTCTTGCGATGCGTATTTTATGTGCGCAATTTTCGGAGTGAATTCCTACAAGAAGAGCCGACCCAGAGGTTCCAAATTAGGAAGGAACTACCAAAGTTCGCGACATCTGGTCCTCTATACCCCATCCTTTACAATAAGCATGAAACATCAGCAGGAATCATCTTCAGTACTCCTTTCAGCATGATTTAGTCTGGAAGTTGAGGAATAAGAAACAGTTCGTACAAATTATGATAATCTCCATCCCGCCAGAAGAAAGTCAGAGACAGAAAAGGATCAGTGCTGTATTGAAGGTAAAAGCCCACCGACCATCAAGACGTCACAGAGCACGAAAGACCTCGAATATCGAGACGATGCTATTTTTGATACACGATTCTTCTCTTGATCATTTACTCCAGTATGAAAAATATTGTGATAACCAAGGAGCCGATAAAGAATAGATGATAAGACAATTTCAAGAAACATCGATAGGACCAGCCAAAGAATGGTATGAATCAGGAACCCTGCGAGAGGCACAAACTTGGGAACAGTTTCGTGAATTGTTCATGTTACGATTCTGGGTACCGTGAAGGGTAGTTCCTTTAATGGAGCTGATAAGGTGGGAAATTACTCTAGGAGTATCCGTACTAGTACACTATGAAATGGAGAAATGCAATAACAAGTTTGCATAAATCACTTGAACATATAGAAATAGAAATAGTTGGGTCATGCGCCGGGAGTATGAGAATGAAGGTTGTAGACAGATATAAGCCATACACTATATTCAATCTAATGAAAGAAGCCGCAATGATGAGGCCCAAAATGAACATAGATCATGAAGTGATACATATCTTCAACAATACACATGCCGATAAAGTTAACCAAATATTAAAAGCTGCTCAGACCAACCCACTAAAACAAACAAATTCTCGAAAAGAAGAATGGATTCCAAAATTCCCCAAGCTTATACTCTTCAAAGGAGGAACCTAGTCACCAATAGTATATTTGGTGAATTACGAAAAGGCTGCTTACTTCAGAGACAACGTTTCTCAGGAGTATTTATTGCAAAACTTCATATATTCGTTGACTATTACAGACAATGCCATAACTTAGTATTTCACTCTGCCAAAAAAAACCGTTGCAAATTGGCAGATAGGAGTATGATTGTGAGTCTCCTCTACCTTACAGTTAGTAGACCGGACATTGCATTTAGTGTAGGTGCATGTGCTAGATTTAAAGCTAATCCTAAAGAATCCCATCTCACTGCTGTAAAAAGAGTTATAAGATATGTGGCTTATACACTGAGTTTGGCTTGTGGTACCCCTTTGACACATCATCCATCATTGCAGGGTACTCCGACACGGATTGGGCTGGAAATATGGATGATCGAAAACCCACTAGTGGTGGTTGCTTTTACATAGGGAACTGTTTAGTAGCTTGGCATAGTAAAAAGCAAAATTCCATCTCATTATCCACCACTGAAGCAGAATATATTGCTGCCGGTAGTTGTTGCGCTCAACTACTTTGGATGAAACAAATGCTGAAGGATTATGGAATCAGTCAAGAAGAACTGACGCTCTTTTGTGACAACACCAGCGCCATAAATATCTCAAAAAATCCCGTTCAGCATTCTCGAACTAAGCATATCGACATTTGGTACCATGTCATAAGAGAACTTGTTGAAGAAAAGGTGTTCGCTCGCCTCAAGTGCGAGGCTGCGATGTAGTAATAATTCTCGGTAAGACCGAGGTCGATCCACAGGGAAAGAAGTAAACAATTCCAACTATTCCAATTACTAGAATCCAAGAAGTTTAGGAAAATAGTTTTTAACATAAAATAGGAAAATCTGATATTTGGAAAGAACTAGAGCATCAAGGATCCACTTGTAGTAGTTCAATACTAATCCATTCATCCAAGCAAAACACAATTAGAATCAAAGTTCTATCTCTCATCTAATTGGAGGATATAACATTCAAGCACAAACAGTCTCACTTAAATCTGGAAATCAGATTTCTAGTTCTAATGAAGCACATAGAACTTGAACTTGTAACCTTCGGAGTAACAGCCGTGCCAAGAGACTATGGCATGCTTCAAGGGTTACTACAATTCGAATTCAAACAACCCAATCATGGTAATCTCAGAGGATTGCAAGGAACTCATGTCCGGAGTACACAAACTCTCACAATTCATCTAAAAATCCAAACTTTATTCAAACTAGAAGTTCAAAATCCAAAATTAAGAAAAGGGTACTTGAAATAAAAGAATTAAAGCATTGAAACCAACTACAAATTTCACCCCTAGCTCTAGCTAAGAGGTTAGCTAAGGAAAAGCATATTAAAACTAGAACTAGAACTAAGAAAAGGAATAAAAACTAAGTGTAGGAGGCTAGGTGTTGAGCTCATAATTGTGCATATTCTAACCCCAATTCATCACTCATTGTACGGTTTACATGTTTAAAGGACTATTCTAAGGCATGATTTGTGATTGTAGGAACAAGATGGAGATGTCACCAATTGAAGGCTAAATGTAGCTCCTTACAAGCATTGAAGACCATAGGATGAAGAATTGAAGGAAGATCAAAGAGAAGAAAGCAAGGAGAGAAGAGAAAAGAAGAAAGAAAGAAAGAAATAAAGAAGAAAAGAAGCTAGACCGGTCGGCTGACCGGTCAGCCAAAGAAGCCCGACCGGTCAAGACCGGTCGGCTGCTCCCTTCTATGCACAACAGAGGATGGACAGTGTAGTCCGACCGGTCACGACCGGTTGGCTACACACGCTGGAACAAATTCAACTTGGTCCGACCGGTCATGACCGGTCGGCCATGTATGCTGGATCAATGGAAAGTCACTCCGACCGGTCATGACCGGTCGGCTGTGCTCCCTGGACTATTGCAAGTGAAGACCGACCGGTCATGACCGGTCGGCCATGCATAAAAACGGCTCTTTCTATTTTGGCTCTCCGGATTTCACTGCGCAAGTGCGTAAGTTTACGCAATTTCTGGAGTTCTCTTGCGTTTTGGACTCCTCCAAGCTATAAAAGGACGTCTTCCCTTCATACCAAGGGAGGCTACGACGTGGGGATTGCTGAGGAGACGGATTCTACTTCAAATTTCCTGTTTTAGTATTTTTCTATGTTTTTAAGAGGCTTTTAGTTCAAGGATGTTAGAGATGAACTAAACCCTCTTAGCTAGAGCTAAGAGGGGAAGCTTTTGATTCGTTTTTAATGGATTGATGCAACCTAGGTTTCCTTTTATGCTTTAATGAATGAATTTTAGTTCAAATTGAGTTTGATTCAAGTACTATGTTGGTTTCTACTTTGATCTCTTGATGACTTCGGGCTCATGTGATTCTTAGTAATCCTAACTTAGTATCTTAGCTATTGAGCATTGTTTATGCTTGTGTAATGCATTGATCTACCATCGACTCCGGGCATGGTAGACGCTTTGATTGCCTTGTGTACAATGGCCTGATTTTCATGTGGGAACTCATGCAACTGAAATTCTTATCTTTTGTGTATAATCTGGAATAGTTGTTTAGTGATTGATTTTGATTTAAATAGAGTTCAAATCATGAGTTGTAATCAGGTCTAGTGACAGGACTTGGTGAAGGCTATGGTTATGAATCTCAACTAGATTGGAAAGAGGCTTGGCCTATACAATTGAGTGTGCCCAAGGCCTGAGCATGGTTGTGGAAATCAAATCAGTTAATAAGCACCTATTTCAGATAACTGTGATTAATTGCTCTATATTCCGATCGGATAGAGATGGAAATCTAATTCTGATTGAGTTATATGAGACCTAGTTGTGTTAATGCATTGAAACATATCAAGAATGGATCCTTGGCGCTCTAGTGACTTTTTAGATTGAATTTACCTTAACCATTCACTGTTTAAAACCAAATCACTATTTGTTTAGTTTTAGTTCTTAATAGAGTCTTAATTACTAGTTGTTTTAGTTAAATTCTGAAGATACCCATACATAAATCTCTGTGGGAACGATACTCGGTCTTTCCGAATTATTACTACTTCGCAACCCTACACTTGGGGAGTGAACAAGTTTTTGGCGCCGTTGCCGGGGATTTTCTATGCGGTATTTTTGGAATTTTCTGAAATAACTTTTAGTTAAGATTGTGTTAAGATAGGTTTAGGATTTGTTTTGCTTTCTAGAGTAGGTTTTCTTCTAGTTACTAACTTACTTTGTTTTGATTTTTGCAGGATTCTAACATAGGTCTAATCCAGGGATTTTTAGGACGTTGAAGAAGAAGAAGGGATCTTAAGTTACAAATCAGGTTTTATTGTTCTAACCTTACTCTTCTTCTTCTCCTACTTATTCCTATCATATTCATCTCTTGTAGAGTGGGTGGAGACTCCTTTTGGATCTCTGAAAGGTAGGCCTTGTGCCACCTGGATTCCTATTGGTCGGCTCTGCCGCCTTGGATCACCTTGTGCTCAGAGATTTCTCTTCTCAACCTATTCCTTTTTCTTCCTTTCTTGTGTACTTTTTCTCAAAAGACTCAAAGAGTGGGTGGGGAGTTCTTTGAACCCCTATTGACCAAGAGAAATCGGTCTCTATCCTTGTTTCTGGCTTAGCCATTGCAAGACACCTTGTGCTTAAGTCCTAGAGAGGAGTAAAGGAAGGAAGAAAGAATTCTTTTTCCTTTTTGTTCATTCTTTTTGGTTTTGCATGCCACATTGGGCTCGGACTTATAATAACCGACTTGTAAGGGACGGAGTAATTGTTGAAGGGATATGGTCACACTTTTTGAGTCGGTATCGGCATATGACGTTAGCCGAGAGAAGGATGTGGAAACAATACCTTTTTGCGCTGAAAAATCAATTCAGATTTCCACACCTTTATAGATCATGCATACCGAACACCACTGACCCTGGGATGATCCTTACTTGTAATATCATTGCCCAAGAAAATCTGATTGGAGACATATTTTTTCTGATAAATCTGATGATGTCTCCTCTTATACATGTGGTGAAAACATTAAGGAACCCACTGAAATTCCTTTTTGGGATTTTAAGTGGCTTATCTCGATCACTCACACACATGTACATTGTAAAGCAGGTTATTGGATGACCTTACTGCGAAACCTTTTGATCCATCTAATGATTCTGCTTGACTTTATGCTTTTGGATGAGTTGTTGGGATTAACCTCCTAGTCTGACGGAGGATGCTTTGCTAGAATGCTTTCCCATTAGGATTTGCTTTGATAGTTGATTTAGTTGTAAAGTAATCCATCTCCAAAAGCTAACCTTGCCATATGCTTCAGGTGATATCTCTCTTTCTCACTCTCCTTTATTTTATGTCATTGCTCTCATGTCATACATATTGCATATCTTATTACATTGAGGATAATGCAAAGTTTTGGTTGGGGGGTGAGAGATTCCTCTGATGAATCTGCTAGCTTTTGTGACATGTCGAGCAAAGATGTAGAAATTTTTCGATTTTTCTGAAATTTGAAACTCTTTTGGAAGACTTTAATTCTATACATTCGAGATAGCATGGGTATAAGAAGATGAGATACGAATTGAGGGATGTTGTAAACTTTAAATTTCTCTTAATATAATGGTTTTATATGTGAATTCACCTATTTTTATTGATAGAAAATTTGAACACCTTTTGCACCCAGTTCACGTTACACGATTTTCATGAGTTGAAAGGATTATGTATTTGTGGATTAGCTAGACTTTGATTTAAAGGTATTGAGAAACCAAGCCGGGGTATTTTGTCCATCCTTGTCCATGGGAAAATAACGGAAGATATGGATTTCTAAAAATCCTATCTAATTTAAAAGAAAAAGGAAAGAAAGGATGAAATCGGGAAGGAAAGAAAAATGGTGGAAATTTCGATTAGGGCTACCTACTACCAACCGGGGGATGGTCTACCCGTAACCAAAGCCGGAAATGGGACGTAGTGTGAAAGTCGTCGGAAGGACGGTAAGGCAAATTCCTGTCATAGGCTTGTTGTTACTCTATATACCTTGAGATCGGAAGTTTAGTTGATTTATGAAGAAAATAATCCTGGAAACTCATGAGATGAACCTTCACTATGCACACTGGGTTGAAATTGTTCAAGTTCTTCTATTTATCAAGCAATCAGCGTGGATTTCATATAAACACTTGTTATGTTCTGAGAGTTTAAGGTTTCAACCTCTTTCACTGAATTTCTCTGATTCTTATGCTTATGTGTCTTGGAATGTATAGAAGAATAGTTTCCAAAGGAGAGTTGGGTTTTGGAGAATGAAACTAGTTTCACGCATGTTTTGCTCGGGACTAGCAAAATGCTGGTTGGGGGGTGTTGAGCTCATAATTGTGCATATTCTAACCCCAATTCATCACTCATTGTACGGTTTACATGTTTAAAGGACTATTCTAAGGCATGATTTGTGATTGTAGGAACAAGATGGAGATGTCACCAATTGAAGGCTAAATGTAGCTCCTTACAAGCATTGAAGACCATAGGATGAAGAATTGAAGGAAGATCAAAGAGAAGAAAGCAAGGAGAGAAGAGAAAAGAAGAAAGAAAGAAAGAAATAAAGAAGAAAAGAAGCTAGACCGGTCGGCTGACCGGTCAGCCAAAGAAGCCCGACCGGTCAAGACCGGTCGGCTGCTCCCTTCTATGCACAACAGAGGATGGACAGTGTAGTCCGACCGGTCACGACCGGTCGGCTACACACGCTGGAACAAATTCAACTTGGTCCGACCGGTCATGACCGGTCGGCCATGTATGCTGGATCAATGGAAAGTCACTCCGACCGGTGATGACCGGTCGGCTGTGCTCCCTGGACTATTGCAAGTGAAGACCAACCGGTCATGACCGGTCAGCCATGCATAAAAACGGCTCTTTCTATTTTGGCTCTCCGGATTTCACTGCGCAAGTGCGTAAGTTTACGCAATTTCTGGAGTTCTCTTGCGTTTTGGACTCCTCCAAGCTATAAAAGGACGTCTTCCCTTCATACCAAGGGAGGCTACGACGTGGGGATTGCTGAGGAGACGGATTCTACTTCAAATTTCCTGTTTTAGTATTTTTCTATGTTTTTAAGAGGCTTTTAGTTCAAGGATGTTAGAGATGAACTAAACCCTCTTAGCTAGAGCTAAGAGGGGAAGCTTTTGATTCGTTTTTAATGGATTGATGCAACCTAGGTTTCCTTTTATGCTTTAATGAATGAATTTTAGTTCAAATTGAGTTTGATTCAAGTACTATGTTGGTTTATACTTTGATCTCTTGATGACTCCGGGCTCATGTGATTCTTAGTAATCCTAACTTAGTATCTTAGCTATTGAGCATTGTTTATGCTTGTGTAATGCATTGATCTACCATCGACTCCGGGCATGGTAGACGCTTTGATTGCCTTGTGTACAATGGCCTGATTTTCATGTGGGAACTCATGCAACTGAAATTCTTATCTTTTGTGTATAATCTGGAATAGTTGTGTAGTGATTGATTTTGATTTAAATAGAGTTCAAATCATGAGTTGTAATCAGGTCTAGTGACAGGACTTGGTGAAGGCTATAGTTATGAATCTCAACTAGATTGGAAAGAGGCTTGGCCTATACAATTGAGTGTGCCCAAGGCCTGAGCATGGTTGTGGGAATCAAATCAGTTAATAAGCACCTATTTCAGATAACTGTGATTAATTGCTCTATATTCCGATCGGATAGAGATGGAAATCTGATTCTGATTGAGTTATATGAGACCTAGTTGTGTTAATGCATTGAAACATATCAAGAGTGGATCCTTGGCGCTCTAGTGACTTTTTAGATTGAATTTACCTTAACCATTCACTGTTTAAAACCAAATCACTATTTGTTTAGTTTTAGTTCTTAATAGAGTCTTAATTACTAGTTGTTTTAGTTAAATTCTGAAGATACCCATACATAAATCTCTGTGGGAACGATACTTGGTCTTTCCGAATTATTACTACTTCGCAACCCTACACTTGGGGAGTGAACACTAGGTAGCCTCCTAGGACTTGAACTCCTTGCTTCCCACGTCCTTGCTTGATTTGGAATAGAAGAGAGCACCTCCTTTTATAATACAGCAAGAGTACCGTAACATAACATATTTTGTTTCGCTTCGTACAACTTAACCAATGGTCGGATTGCCTTCAAATTTGATTTGTAGCTTCCTTATAATGTGATATTCCTCATAGATGATTTAGATTTCCATGATTATCTTCTGAATGAGCCCACCAATTAGATCAGCGATCGCATCTCAAAATCGCACAATTCGGGTACCTTCAGAACCAGTCATCTTTCTTTCAACGCCCCGGAGTGTACAGAGGTCAGATTGATCTCAAATTTTGAACATTGGTATAAAAATTCCTCCTATACATGATGAACAAATTAGATTGTCCACAAAATTCCAGAATATGGTCCGAAAATTAGAACACTTAGGGCTTTTATAAAATCTGCGCAGTTGAATCTTTCTGGATGGTCTATCTTTCTTTAACCGGTATGATCAAACCACACATCCTTTTGATCTGAAACTTTGTGGTTATTCATATATAGATGTGGTTTAGAAGATGGTCAAAGTATATTCTTCATATCATTAGTGATGGGCCACCTGGACCGGCCCAGAGTGGAGTAGGCAGAATCTGGAACTTTCTGGATAGTTCGTATTGTTTTGGCCACCACGGTCAATCCGTAGCTCCGATCGACATGAAACCACTTGGGTTATTTCGGCGTCGAGCTCCTCTTCGACATGGATTGTTGGATTTCTAAGTATCATCAAGATGGTCCCCAAAAACTAGGCCAAAAATCCAAAAACGGGAATAGCCTGCTGTTTAAAATCTGAAAGTCTGAAATTGCATGGCCGACCGGTCTTGACCAGTCTAGCCTGTCTGTTAGGTGTCCAGGGAGTGCAGCCAACCAGTCATGACCGCTCGGGCCTTCTTGGCCGACCGGTCTTGACCGGTCGGACCCATTTTCTGCATTCTTTCTTCTTTCTTTTCTTCTCTCCTTCCTCTCTCTTTGCTTTCTTCTTTCTTTGGCCCACCTTGGGTCTTCATCCAAGGCTCCTAAATGTCTCCTTTTGGTCTCTGATTAGGTGAAGTCTGCTCTCATTCCTACAATCACAAAACCTGCATTAGATGAGCCTTTTAAACATGCAAACCATGCATATAATGTGATGGAATGGCCTATACAATGTATAAATTGGAGGTTCAACGAAAGGTAGTCACACTTGAATGCGTACAAATCGAGCAACAATTGGCTGAAATTCTTACAAAACCATTAGATTCCAATAGGTTTGAACACCTCAGGAAATCTATCGGTATATGCTCAACCTAGTTGGTTAGAAGAGTATTTGTGCTTATAGGAAAATTAGAGGATGTAGCCTCATATCCTAGTACTCTTTAGAAAACTCAATGGAAAACTGGGCCGCTCCAACAAGTATGTTCAAAGGATCTGTGCATCCTATTGATTGTTGTCCACTTGGATCTCTTAGGTCCATAGCATCTAGGTTTGATAGGATAAAATGAGGTTGGGTTTTGCTCATCACTGTCCAAGGCATCTTAAATGGGATCTGAAGGAAAACACCACCCATTGGGATCATCTTTCAACCCAAAACCTCACAACACTACATCCTGCAAAAATGTGCTAACCAAGGTCCATCGGGCGCTCGGCTCGAACTGTCCGAGCGCCCGCCCATGCACAACCCACTGTTTTTTAAGGACCTATCTAAACAGCCAAGGGCACTCTCTCTTTCACTCTATTCCAGCAAAAGGTTCTTCCTTCTTATGCCCTACGTCTTCCTCCAGCCTCCCAAGGAGAAATTTCCTTCCAAAAGTCTCATATTTCAGCCAAAGAAAGATTCTTCTTAGTATCACCTCTTGCCTTCCTTCTTGCCTTCCTTCCCGATTTGGGTTCTAGGTAAGTTTTTCCTTTCATTCTCATCATTTGGGTGCTGAATCTTGCTCATGGCTGGTGATAAGAAACTAAAGCGTCCCGCCGCTGAGGGTTCCTTAAGGGGTACTCGGAGTAAGTAACTTGCTCCCAAGTGGGCTTCCAAAACTCACCGTGCATTAACCCGCGTTCGTGAGCCCTCCTCCTCTAGTTCCTCTAAGCAAGAGACTCCTTCTCAGGATCAGGGTCCCCTAACCCCTCTCAAATCTCTGTCCTATCTGTCCCGTCACCCTATTGTTGGTGAACGGAAGGTTGAGCATGACTGCATTGTTGGGTACCTTGTCTATGAGCGCTTGACCACCATCAAGTGGCATGCATTGCTGGACTTTGGTGGGCTAGTATATCCTACTATTGTCTATCATCTTCTATCTCGAGTGGTCAAAGTCACAGATGATCCACCCTCTCTCACAGTGGATCGGGATGGACAACTCCTAGTTATCAACGCTGGCAACATTGCAAGGTTCTCAACATTCCTTTATCGTACGAAAGAATTCCCCCATCTAGCCCCGATGAAATCGCCAGCAAAGTCACATGGACGAAGGCCTTATGTGGTGGTAAAAATGTTATGTGGGGGGGGGGGGGGGGGGGGGGGGGGCAAAGGCAGGAATGTTCTCGCAGCCCGGCATATGACTGACGATTTCCGTCTTCTACACCTCATTTTCTCCTATA
Source organism: Liriodendron chinense (assembly GCA_003013855.2). NCBI lineage: Eukaryota > Viridiplantae > Streptophyta > Magnoliopsida > Magnoliales > Magnoliaceae > Liriodendron > Liriodendron chinense. The sequence goes on from ML058408.1 coordinate 5,249,498, forward strand.
ATGTCTATCCTAGGAGAGGAAATCGGTCCGACCTTACATCCACTATGGTTGAGTTCATTTATCAGGTCGGTCAAGCTCATCAGATGTGCCTGCCCTCTCAGATTATGAGTCATATGGTGTGCATATTTACAGTTGGTGGGAAAGGTGCTGCTATCCCTTTTGAGCATCTTCTATCTCTCTTATATAGAGACTGCAGTTTTCCCCCCATTACGGAGAATCCTGTCACCGTCGCCAATGTCAATAGTAGAAACATCACCTACATGTGCCTGAACACTCCTGAAGAAGATGTTGGCTAGCCTAGTATCTACTCAAAAACTCCCACTGAAGAGGAAATTGCAGCCCACTCCACACATCATGCTACTCAAGGAGGGACTGAACAGGGTGGTCCATCTCAGCTTGGCTCCTCTCAGAGCTCCAAAGCTTCCAAAGCCGAGCGTCGGGAGACTAATGCGCAGCTTAGTCGTGTTGAGAAGATGCTGAAATCACTTTAAGACACCACGAACTTGATTCTCGCCATGCTTACCTGCCGCAATAATGACGCCCCACCTCCTGCTCCCCGCAAGGATGCCCGGCCCACACGATCGCTGTAAGCGCCCGTCACAAAATCGTCTATTTCTCTTAGTCATTCCCACCTTTTTGTTGACTGATAATTTACAACTATTCACCTAAGTGCCTTACTCTTTATTACTCAGATGGGGAAATGGTTGGCCCAAAATTTTGGATCTCTAACTCTATATTTTCTGTTAACGTTGTTTGGTATGTTGGGCTAGGTGGATGCCCTTTTGGATATTTGGCTATCAGTATTTTATCTTTTATATCTATCTACTTTATTTATGTCTTATCCTCTCATTGTGTTTGTGGTTGGTTGGATGGTTGTGGGCCCCTTGCCCATATTTTGGCTTGCTTTTACTGCTCATACTGTCTTATAAGCGTCTTACTATCTATGCATATTGATCTATTCTATTTAGGGCTTCTTGCCCTCTTTTGATAGGTTCAAAGTTTGTTTAGTCATGATATACATCAAGTGGGGTGGTTGGTTGCTTGGGCTGTAAGCCCACAGTTTTAAAACGTCTTATACATGTATATCTTATTATGACCATCATGTTTGTTTTGGCTTCTTCCTTCTTATACGTAAATCCGGAGTCCTCTATGTCTTGACATTTTTTTTTGGGCGCTTCCACTTATAATTATCTTACGCTAACCCATTGTCAATGACTAACAAAAAGGGGGAGAAGAGTCCTACCAGTCGACCATGTTATCTTTTTGGTGGTCTTTGGTGTGCAGGATCTCAAGGGGAGAGATTGAAGCCAAGGGTCTGTATATTGTGTGTACATGACAATTTTTTGTAAATAAATGAATGTAAATCTCTTTATGACATGTAAGGATATATTTTGGGTTTTTGAGTCTAGGAATGTCATTGGAAAGGTCCATGACACTTAGGTTGGTTTTGTAGAGTAATTGACAAGGGGGGAGATTTTAAGTACACACATTTGTCAATTAGCTTGTTGGTTGAGTTGTCATGTCTGATGAGCCTAGAAGATACTGAAGAATGAAGCCTTAAAGATCTCTGGTAGTTCGACTCAGAAGATCTACGAAGATACCTTGATTCAAAACAACCTCCTTAACCCTAAATTCACGTATTTCTCAAAACCTTTGACCTCTAGATGGCCCGTCACTTAATAGACATTTCCTTTATCCCCATTCCATAAAGGATAGTCCAAAAGATCAGCTTGGACCTTGTTTGTGTTGGCCCACGGTCCTTCTGCAGGAAAGAAACTGAAAAATCATACTTTTTATAAATCCTGCAAAATGAGCACCAGGCGCCTGACCACTATGCAACTGGGCGCCCGACCACCTGAAAATATGTCCAGCAAGGTAGGACTAAATATCGGGCGACTGACCCAAACTTGTTCGGGCACTTGACCTAAGGAAAACTGGTCCAGCAACCACATTCTGAAAATTCATTTTGAATTTCGAGTGCCCAACTGTAACTGTGTCCGGGCGCCCGACCAGTGAAAATTAAGCCCAGAGTGTTTTCATGTAAAACATCATGAATATCAGGCGCCCGATTGCAACTATGTTCGGGCACTCGACCAAAACAATATGAGTCCAGTGAGTTTTTATTGGAAATAACATAAGGATTCCGGGCACTTGACCACAACTCCACCGGGCGCCCGACCAGGACAAAATACGTCCAGTAAGATTAGTGTAACACCCCAACCTTGGATATCCGAATTCCATCAATTCGAGTATCGAGTTCGAGGTATTAGCTATCATATTATGCTAAAATTAAACCGTAACACATTCACCCACTAAAATAAAAAGTTTAATCATCATCATAGCATATAGCTAATTATTAATTGTCTCAAAGTATCAAATGGCCCTAAGGCTTATGTCTGAACTAAATCACTCAAAACATAAATAACTTCATAAATATAAAGACTAAATTCTCTTATTTCCTTCTGGCTCCTCCACCAGTTATTCTGTCGAAGTCGTCTTCATAGAGATGCCTCCACTATGTCTTTTCCTGGATGGTTTCCATATACAACATCGTGAGCTAGAAGCCCAATAAGTAATAATAATTTGCATGATTCAATACATATCATGTTTACCAAAATAACAATAAAATATGTCATCTATCATATAAACAACTCCATACTCAGGAATCACCAGGGCCATGGCTGCGCACAGCTTCCGGCCTGCCAACACCCATTCAACGATGAGTAGTCTATTCTAGAGCTGACTATACTCCTTCTCCAGCCCTGAGCCGCAGCCTTGGGAGGAGGCCCTATTGGTACCAACTCGGGTTCCGGTTGGGACTCTGCCCGAGAATTTAAGGGATTTCTATCCCCGAGTTATCTGGTGTTCAACTTCAACATCACATTTTCGATAATGACATATATCAAACAAGCAGTTTATATCATAAGATTCATGAATGCATAATGAATGCATGCTGGAAATACCATCCTGGTGTAGTGTTACTTACTCAAAAGCTTTATTCTGCTTGAGCTCCTTGGATACAATCCTCTGTGACTAGTTGACGGGTTCTCGGTTTTCGTTCTTGTTGGGTTCCCTTTTAACTGTTATGCGAATAGGGTTCCTTTCATACTTAATTTCATGATATAATCAATTATTATCCATTAATACACAATTATGACCGTTGATTTGACAATTAGATCATCAAGCTAACGATCCACACCTTTGGTTTAGTCATATTTCACATTTAGTTCATGATCTACCAATCTTAACCGTTCATTTTGGCTTTATTTTCATATAAACCCGAGATCCTTTCGATCCGACCGTTAAACTTTAATTAGAATCGTTCGTTTAAGATATGGTCGGTTGGATCTAGGTTCCTATATACTTAATCTTCCATTTTGATCAATTCGCTAATTGATGGACGGTTATGACTAGTTGAATTACTAATCCAAGGGTTTAGACACATTTTATATGGTTTAGATGGAATTGATTCATGATCTAATAATCAAGATCAATATCAGATCATATTTGTTTTAACATGGTCCACTTGCGACCTCAAGTGAATAATCGGGTCCATCCACTAGTTAAATCTTACTAATATCACAAGAATCATGGGTTTAAATCATGATTTAAGTGGGTATAAGGTCAAGATCAACCTTTATAACAATTATGTGTTAAGATCCATCCAATCCGACCGTTCATTTCCTTATTTTTCACAATTTTGGTCCAACGACCCTAGTTGATCCTTGATCAGATGATCCAATCTAGATCTGGGTCGGGTGGATCTTATTATTCCCAAATTTAATTCGTTAATTGGTTTATTAGACTCTTGATCAACGGTTAGATTGGACCTGATCATTGATTTAACAATCCATATCATCATTTTTATCTTTTATTTAAACTTTAGTGGTTTAAATCTAAAATTAGATTAAGGATCTTGATTAACAAACGAAGATAAAGATTTATAAGACTTTCGATAAAGATCTATACTTTGTTGAATAAGATCCATCGTTCATTCGAATAAATGCAGTGGGGCCCACTTAAGGAAGCCTTTAATGTTGGTGGGGTCCACCGCTATATTACTTGTCAATGATGGATCTTTCATCTAAAACTCATTTGTCATGTTTCTAATGAGAAGATCTTAAGGTAGGGCCCTTTTTAGAGAGATGTTAGTTTTTTTTTTATATATATATAGGCCCACCATAAGTCTAATGATAAGATCTCTAAACTAATTGATTCATTTATATTGTTAAACATGATAACAACAAATAAAGTAAATAAAAATTCAAATCTAAACAGAAAAACCCACATGTACAAAACCTTATAAAAGAGTGGGGCCCATTCTTGCCATTCATTATGTCCGCATAAGGGGCCCATGCGTTTGCCCACGTGAGGCAGCGTGTGGGGTACCATGTGGGGCCCACTCGTGCTGACTAATGGTCAACTCATGGTTCATCTTAGTTTTATACTTTGTGGGGATCACTTGGATTTGATCAAAAATATCTAAGAGATATAGTCTTAGAGTACTCACTTGATAAATGGTTTGGATCAGAAGATAAGCTTACAGAACTCTCTCTCTCTCTCTCTCTCTCTCTCTCTCTCTCTCTCTCTCCCTCTCTCCCTCCCTCTCTCTCTCCCTTTAAAGTGAAAGTGTTTACGAGAAGAGACTTGGCATTGCTTTATATAGATGAAACAAAGTCTTCTTACATTAAACACATGCATAAAAAAACATGTTAAACACATGTAAATGCATGCACTCTCTTGAAGTAATGGAAAAAGATTTAAGAAAAAAGGTTACGAGAGGGATTTTAAGAAAAATTCTTATTTAAGAGTATAGCTTAGAGTACGTACACGTGCCACTCTCAAAGTGGGTCCCACATAGGTGGTCATCATCATCTAAAACATTTATCTGCTCCTTAAAAGTGAGCACATCCTATTAAAATTTGTTTCACTCTCAAAAGATACTGGGATAACGAGATATGATGTGTTACCGTTCATAGCCATGAGGGCACACCTATCAAAGGTACTCTCTCAATATCATGGGTGGAAGTATATCCATGTTTGTGTGTGTGCCAACCTTGTATGTTACACATGGTTATAAAATACTAAATTCTAACCACACAGAATCATAGACAATGATATACATGTACATGGAAAAATAGTGGCAATGTTCAACTATGTATGATAGATGAGGTAATGGGTGGTCATGATGATGCAATATACACATGCACATGATTAGAAAGATCTAAGTATATATATGATATGATCAAATCAGATAGCATGATGGGTCTACTTAAGATGAATCATATGAAAGTAATTTTACACAAATCAGATTACTAGATTGGTTAATATCTTTGATAAATTATGACCATCCATATATCCGGCCTCACATCTCAAGTTCTACTTAGAAAAAATTATCATACTTATACAATTTTGAACGTTATAATACAATTTACAAGATGATCAGCACACATTGGATGGATCATTCTCTAAGATAGTCAATTTAGAGGATTTAAGTCATCCGTCCATCGATCGGACCATTTATAGCACTCGAATTGACAATCCGACTGTAGGTTTACGTTTTATATGACATGGATGCACGATCCATGGTTTAGATCGGTATTTCATAAAACAAATTGATCTATATTTATGTTCAAGTGTCATATGATCCACTCAATGGTCAGATTTTTTCTTAATTTTCTAAAAAAAAAAATTTATACACCTAAAATTTATTCTGTATATTACATTCTTCCCCTCTTAAAGGAATTTCTGCCCGAAATTCTACGTACCTTATTTGAATAGTTCAGGATACTTTTCTTTTATCTCGGCTTCAAGTTCCCATGAAGCTTCTTCCTCATTATGGTGTCCCCATTGAACCTTAACCAATGGAATCACCTTATTCCTCAAAACTTGTTCCTTCCTGTCTAGTATGCGTACTGGTCTCTCGATGTAGGATGCATCTTCTCGATTATCTACGAGCTGCCAATTTATAGTATGGGATGGATCTCTCTCGTACTTGCGGAGCATAGATACATGAAATACATTATGAATGCCAGAAAGTTGCGGAGGTAAGGCTAACCTGTATGCAACGGGTCCGACAGGTTCTAAGATTTCGAAGGGTCCAATAAAGCGCGGAGCTAACTTGCCTTTCTTTCCAAACCTCATGACACCCTTCGTAGGTGACACCTTAAAAAACACATGGTCACCTTCTGTGAATTCCAAGTCTCTTCTTCTATTATCTGCATAACTCTTCTGGTGACTCTGAGCAGTTCGTAACCGCTCTCGGATGATCGCTATCTTCTCGGATGCTTTTTCTACCATCTCTGACTTTAACAATTCCCGTTCTCCCGTTTCCAACCAACAGCTAGGAGACCTACATGGTCTACCATACAAGGCTTCAAATAGTGTCATTTCGATTCTAGACTGATAGCTATTGTTGTAAGCGAATTCTACCAAATGTAGATGATCGCTCCAATTTCCCTAAAAATCTATTGCACAAGCGCGTAGCATATCCTCCAAAATTTGGTTCACCCTTTCAGTTTGCCCATCAGTCTGGGGGTGGAAAGCAGTGCTATAACTTCTATTTGTCCCCAGAGATTCTTGGAATGTCTCCCAAAACCGCGATGTAAACCTTGGGTCCCGATCAGAAATGATAGACACAGGAATACCATGCAAACACACTATCTTCTCCATATAAATCTGACACAGTTTATTCATCGAGTACGTCATACCTACCGGAATAAAATGGGCTGACTTGGTGAGGCGATCCACAATCACCCAAATCGCATCATAACCGCTTTTCATCTTCAGTAACCCAGTGACAAAGTCCATGGTTATATGCTCCCACTTTGACTTAACCACTGGTAAGGACTGCAACTTCCCTGCTGGATGTTTATGTTTTGCTTTCACTTGCTGACATGTAAGACATCGCGACACATATACCGCTACGTCCTTTTTCATCTTTCTCCACCAATATTGCCTACGCAAATCATGGTACATTTTTGTTTCTCCTGGATGTATAGTATACTTGGACTTATGGGCTTCATCTAGAATATCTCTCCTTAACTCTTTATCTTTTGGAACGCAAAGTCTATCTTGGAACCTATACCCTCCATCTGACCCGATCTTCCACTCAGAGTTCAGTGTCTTCATCATCTCTGCCACATGATTCTGAATCCATGGGTCTAATTTCTGGGCTTCTATGACCTGATTGATCAGAGTTGGACGGATGGTCAGACTTGAGAGCCTAGCAACTGTATCCAGATATCGACTTGAACATCTAAGTCTCGCAGGGTCTTCAAGGCTTCCCACTCTTGCAGTTTCATCCTGGCCACTAAAGTAGATGGCTTACGACTTAAGGCATCAACAACTACGTTTGCCTTACCAGGATGATATTGCAAATCAAAATCATAATCCTTAAGGAACTCCATCCATCGTCTCTGTCTCATGTTTAGCTCCTTCTGCGAAAATAGATACTTCAAACTCTTATGATCTGAGAAAAGTTCGAACTTCTCACCATAGAGATAATGCCTCCATATCTTTAGAGCAAAGACGATTGCAGCTAGCTCGAGGTCGTGCGTCGGATAATTCTGCTCGTGAACCTTCAATTACCTAGACGCATATGCTATTACACGACCTTGCTGCATGAGTACACAACCCAATCCTTTGTGTGAGGCATCACTATAAACAACAAAACCTTCGTCACTAGAGGGTAGGGTCAGCACTGGTGCAGTAGTTAACTTCTTTTTCAGCTCCATAAATGCTTGCTCACACTCTTCGTCCCATATAAACTTTACATCTTTCTTGGTCAGACGAGTCAAAGGTGTTGCTATGCTGGAGAATCCTTCTATAAAGCGTCTGTAGTAACCTGCTAATCCCAGGAAACTACGTATATCCGAGACATTCGTGGGTCTTTCCCAGTTCCAAACAGCTTCAATCTTTGACGGGTCGACTTTTATACCTTCTCGAGTAACCACATGGCCTAAGAATTTAACTTCTTCCTTCCAAAACTCACACTTTTCTGCTTTAGCGTACAACTGCTGCTCCCGAAGCGTCTGAAGTGTGATCCTATGGTGTCGCTTATGCTCTTCTTCAGTCTTTGAATATATCAAAATATCATCGATGAAAACCACAACGAACTGATCCAAATACAGTTTGAACACACGGTTCATTAGGTCCATGAAGACTGCCGGGGCATTAGTTAACCCAAATGGCATGACTAAGAACTCATAGTGTCCGTACCGAGTTCGGAAAGCAGTCTTTTGAATGTCCTCTTCCTTGATCCTCAACTGATGATAACCTGATCGCAGGTCTATTTTCGAGGAGTGCTTGGAATTCTTTAATTGGTCAAACAGATCATCTATCCTAGGTAAAGGATATTTGTTCTTAATAGTAACTTTGTTCAGCTGCCGATAGTCTATGCACAATCTCATTGAGCCATCTTTCTTCTTCACAAACAGAACAGGTGCTCCCCAAGGCGACACACTGGGATGAATAAATCCTTGATCCGTCAGTTTTTCAATCTGCTCCTTTAGTTCTTTCAGCTCCATTGGTGCCATTCGGTACGGGGCCATAGACATGGGTGCAATCCCAGGCATCAATTCAATACCAAATTCGACCATTCGACGTGGAGGTAAACCTGGTATGTCTTGGAATACGTCTCGGAACTCACATACTACTGGAATATGGTCTACGAAATCTTTCGATAGCTCATTATTATCGTCATTCGCGATCACCGACATTAACAAACCCATAGGTGACTTTTCCTCCCACTTGCCCGAAAACGGAAATGAAGGTTGTCCGGGTATCTGAAAGGAGATTATCTTCGTAGAACAGTCGATATGGGCATGATACTTCGTTAACCAGTCCATTCCTAAAATTATTTCAAAATCTTCCATATCTAACACTACCATGTTTGCGGGCATTATAATACCTGAAACCTTAATAGGACATGATTTGCATATTCATTAATCGCAGATGTTTTACCTACTGGGGTAGATATCACTAATTCAGTCTCTAAATTCTCAGGAATCAATCCTAATGTTTGCATATATTACTGAGAGATGAACGAATGAGATGCTCCAGTATCAAACAAAACTTTGATAGGAAAAGAATAGGTGATCGAATTACCCTTATCATTTTTTTTGATGTTCCTTCCATCGTCGGAGTCATAGCGTACGCTCTTCCTTGCACTGGCAGCTGCGCATTCTTGTTCTGCTTATTCTGCTGTGATTGCTGATTTCCACCATATCGAGACTGATTCCCTGGCTTCGACTGTTGTAACGAACCACCTCCTATCCACGGCTGGTACCCTCCAGGTCCTTTATGTTGGAACGGTTGTTGTTGGTGCTGCTGCTGCTTGGGGCGATGACAATCTTGAGACTTGTGGTCTTCTTTGCCACAATTGAAACATTTTCCCGAGAATTGACGAGGTGTTGGAGGATTAGTTACTGAATTCTTAGGGTTTCTGGCCTGATTCAAGGTCGGATCAAAGACTACCTTTTCTTTTCCTTTGGAATCCTTCTTTGAGTCCTTGCCCTGGTGGAATTCCAAGTTATCCGTTTCCACCACTTGGGCACTAGTAATCACTTCTGCATACACAGTCAGACGCATCGCAACCACATATCTTCGAATACTCGGTCGAAGCCCCCTTTCAAACTTTCAAATTCTCTTCTTCTCATTGACTAAATAGTCTGGTGCAAACTTAATCAGCTCGGTGAATTTTGCCTCATACTTGTTTACAGACATATTCCCTTGCTCTAGGCGAAGAAATTCTAGTTCCTTCTCCTCTTGTACATTCTCCGGGAAGTACTTTTCATCAAATTCCTCACAGAATTTCTCCCATGTCCAGACTATTCCTGTCGGGGTAGTCCTCTCTTTAGTTTTCCACCACAGATACGCCTCACCTTGTAATACAAAAACAGCAAGCTTCACCTTTTGCTCCTCATTACAACTCATAACATCAAAAATTTTCTCTAATTCCATCTTCCATTCCAATGCTTTAGCCAGATCTGTTTCTCCCTTAAATACTGGGGGAAACAATCGCTTGAACTCTTTTACCATGCTTCCGGTTCTATCGTGTTCCACAACTTCTTCTTCAGAGTCGGACGGGATCCTCTGATTTGCTTGCATCTGTTGGTTGAAAAGGTTAGCCATTGTCCCAAGGACTCTGACTACATCGCTTAGTGTTGGGTTTGGCCCAACTGGTGGCACAGTTGAGGTTGAAGCAAATGACGCAGCCTGTGTCGCTGGAGCAGACGGTCCTGCTGTAGCTCCTTGATTGGCAGGTGTCTTCTTTGATCTCTCGGGTTCCATTGATCTACGAAAAGTAAAGGGAATGTTCAGAAGTATGTTCTAAGTTCTTCATTACTAAGGGAGTTCAACCCTGATACTATTTTTTCTTCCTTCTATCTTTTCAGAGTTCTCCCTAACTTTCATGTCCCGAGATTTAGCACTAGGGTTGGCCAGGCCCTAGTCCGGCATCGCGAGATATAAACTATCACCCTATGCCTAATGTTCTTCCAGAACCTGGCTTTGATACCAAACTGTAACACCATAACCTTGGATATCCGAATTCCATCAATTCGGGTATCGAGTTCGAGGTATTAGCTATCATATTATGCTAAAATTAAACCGTAACACATTCACCCACTAAAATAAAAAGTTTAATCATCATCATAGCATATAGCTAATTATTAATTGTCTCAAAGTATCAAATGGCCCTAAGGCTTATGTCTGAACTAAATCACTCAAAACATAAATAACTTAAAAAATATAAAGACTAAATTCTCTTATTTCCTTCTGGCTCCTCCACCAGTTATTCTGTCGAAGTCGTCTTCATAGAGACGCCTTCACTATGTCTTTTCCTAGATGGTTTCCATATACAACATCGTGAGCTAGAAGCCCAATAAGTAATAATAATTTGCATGATTCAATACATATCATGTTTACCAAAATAATAATAAAATATGCCATCTATCATATAAACAACTCCATACTCAGGAATCACCAGGGCCATGGCTGCGCACAGCTTCCGGCCTGCCAACACCCATTCAACGATGAGTAGTCTATTCTAGAGCTGACTATACTCCTTCTCCAGCCCTGAGCCGCAGCCTTGGGAGGAGGCCCTATTGGTACCAACTCGGGTTCCGGTTGGGACTCTGCCCGAGAATTTAAGGGATTTCTATCCCCGAGTTATCTGGTGTTCAACTTCAACATCACATTTTCGATAATGACATATATCAAACAAGCAGTTTATATCATAAGATTCATGAATGCATAATGAATGCATGCTGGAAATACCATCCTGGTGTAGTGTTACTTACTCAAAAGCTTTATTCTGCTTGAGCTCCTTGGATACAATCCTCTGTGACTAGTTGACGGGTTCTCGGTTTTCGTTCTTGTTGGGTTCCCTTTTAACTGTTATGCGAATAGGGTTCCTTTCATACTTAATTTCATGATATAATCAATTATTATCCATTAATACACAATTATGACCGTTGATTTGACAATTAGATCATCAAGCTAACGATCCACACCTTTGGTTTAGTCATATTTCACATTTAGTTCATGATCTACCAATCTTAACCGTTCATTTTGGCTTTATTTTCATATAAACCCGAGATCCTTTCGATCCGACCTTTAAACTTTAATTAGAATCGTTCGTTTAAGATATGGTCGGTTGGATCTAGGTTCCTATATACTTAATCTTCCATTTTGATCAATTCGCCACTTGATGGACGGTTATGACTAGTTGAATTACTAATCCAAGGGTTTAGACACATTTTATATGGTTTAAATGGAATTGATTCATGATCTGATAATCAAGATCAATATCAGATCATATTTGTTTTAAGATGGTCCACTTGCGACCTCAAGTGAATAATCGGGTCCATCCACTAGTCAAATCTTACTAATATCTCAAGAATCATGGGTTTAAATCATGATTTAAGTGGGTATAAGGTCAAGATCAACCTTTATAACAATTATGTGTTAAGATCCATCCGATCCGACCGTTCATTTCCTTATTTTTCACAATTTTGGTCTAACGACCCTAGTTGATCCTTGATCAGATGATCCAATCTAGATCTGGGTCGAGTGGATCTTATTATTCCCAAATTTAATTCGTTAATTGGTTTATTAGACTCTTGATCAACGGTTAGATTGGACCTGATCATTGATTTAACAATCCATATCATCATTTTTATCTTTTATTTAAACTTTAGTGGTTTAAATCTAAGATTAGATTAAGGATCTTGATTAACAAACGAAGATAAAGATTTATAAGACTTTCGATAAAGATCTATACTTTGTTGAATAAGATCCATCGTTCATTCGAATAAATGCAGTGAGGCCCACTTAAGGATGCCTTTAATGTTGGTGGGGCCCACCGCTATATTACTTGTCAACGATGGATCTTTCATCTAAAACTCATTTGTCATGTTTCTAATGAGAAGATCTTAAGGTAGGGCCCTTTTTAGAGAGATGTTAGTTTTTGTTTTTATGTATATATAGGCCCACCATAAGTCTAATGATAAGATCTCTAAACTAATTGATTCATTTATATTGTTAAACATGATAACAACAAATAAAGTAAATAAAAATTCAAATCTAAACAGAAAAACCCACATGTACAAAACCTTATAAAAGAGTGGGGCCCATTCTTGCCATTCATTATGTCCGCATAAGGGGCCCATGCGTTTGCCCACGTGAGGCAGCGTGTGGGGTACCATGTGGGGCCCACTCGTGCTGACTAATGGTCAACTCGTGGGTCATCTTAGTTTTATACTTGTGGCGACCATTTGGATTTGATCAAAAATATCTAAGAGATATAGTCTTAGAGTACTCACTTGATAAATGGTTTGGATCAGAAGATAAGCTCACAGAACTCTCTCTCTCTCTCTCTCTCTCTCTCTCTCTCTCTCTCGCTCTCTCCCCCCCTCTCTCTCCCTTTAAAGTGTAAGTGTTTACGAGAAGAGACTTGGCATTGCTTTATATAGATGAAACAAAGTCTTCTTACATTAAACACATGCATAAAAAAAATGTTAAACACATGTAAATGCATGCACTCTCTTGAAGTAATGGGAAGAGATTTAAGAAAAAAGGTTACGAGAGGGATTTTAAGAAAAATTCTTATTTAAGAGTATAGCTCAGAGTACGTACACATGCCACTCTCAAAGTGGGTCCCACATAGGTGGTCATCATCATCTAAAACATTTATCTGATCCTTAAAAGTGAGCACATCCTATTAAAATTTGTTTCACTCTCAAAAGATACTGGGATAACGAGATATGATGTATTACCATTCATAGCCATGAGGGCACACCTTTCAAAGGTACTCTCTTAATATCATGGGTGGGAGTATATCCATGTTTGTGTGTGTGCCAACCTTGTATGTTACACATGGTTATAAAATACTAAATTCTAACCACACAGAATCATAGACAATGATATACATGTACATGGAAAAATAGTGGCAATGTTCAACTATGTATGATAGATGAGGTAATGGGTGGTCATGATGATGCAATATACACATGCACATGATTAGAAAGATCTAAGTATATATATGATATGATTAAATCAGATAGCATGATGGGTCTACTTAAGATGAATCATATGAAAGTAATTTTACACAAATCAGATTACTAGATTGGTTAATATCTTTGATAAATTATGACCATCCATATATCCGGCCTCACATCTCAAGTTCTACTTAGGAAAAATTATCATACTTATACAATTTTGAACGTTATAATACGATTTACAAGATGATCAGCACACATTGGATGGATCATTCTCTAAGATAGTCAATTTAGAGGATTTAAGTCATCCGTCCATCGATCGGACCATTTATAGCACTCGAATTGACAATCCGACTGTAGGTTTACGTTTTATATGACATGGATGCACGATCCATGGTTTAGATCGGTATTTCATAAAACAAATTGATCTATATTTATGTTCAAGTTTCATATGATCCACTCAATGGTCAAATTTTTCTCTTAATTTTCTAAAAAAAAAATTTATACACCTAAAATTTATTCTGTATATTACAACTAGTCTGAAATTCAAGAAGGATTTCGGGTGCCCGACTACAACTATGTCCGGGCGCCCGACTAGGTGCAAACTAGTCTAGTAAGCTTGACCATACGGCTAGACTGAATTTCGGGTGCCCGACCCAGTGTTCATTGGGCGCCCCACTGCTACTGGATCTATTTTTGGACTATATGTCCGAGCGCCCGAAGCTAGTATTCGGGCACCCGAACTAGCCATTTTTTGCCCGTTTTTTCCACATCTATTTAAGCATTTACTTGGTCAAAAACTTAATTACAAAAAAGAGAGTCCTCCTTTGAGTGTGTGCGTGTGTGTGTGTATTTTCATACCAAAAACCTCCTTTCTCAAAGTCCTAATTCTTGAGTTCATGGTTCAATCCTAGTTGTTACAAACCATTAATGATCATTCAAAGCTCGGATTGAAACATGAACTCAATTCCTCATTAATGGCACTTGACCTAATCTCTAGTTGCAGTATTTTCTTGTCATTATTGCCATTAATGAAGATCTTGGTGAAACCCTTCTCTATCATTTTAGTCGTATCCCTTAGGGAAGTTTCAACCAAACCCTAATCCCTCACCTTGGAACCTACAAGAAGGCATTCATAGCAAAGTTACTGATTGAGGGAGCTGAAGAAGGTACCGTTCGTGCAAGCCGAAGCTTCTTTAACCAAAGGCATTATCAAGGGGCTCAATCAGCTAAGTATACTTTAGTTTCTCAAGTCCAAGAAACCTTCTCAAAAGTTGAGATTTGGGTTTCAAAGTTTGAAGACCCAAACTCAGTTGCGTTCTTGGTAGGACAAGTCCTTGAGTAGGACAAAGTGTTTGATGGATTAGTCCTAAGGAAGGATGAATCCATGTGTTGAAGTCTAGGTCCTTTTGTAAGCTGTTAAGGTTTATGGTTAACCTCATTTAAAACCATTGTGATAAGTGAAATCCGTCCACTCAAGGAGTGAGTGGATCAGCCGGGAGTGGAGTAGGTACATAACCGAACCACTATAAAATCTCTTGTTATGTGATGAATGTTTGCAACTGCTTTACTTCTTTCATGATTGAGATAAACTGATTAACATGTTATATTATTGTTAAGCAGTAAGTCATAAAGATAGTATTCTGCATATCAAGTGTTTGTGAAAATGTTTCTGAAATGCAATTCATATTCTCATATATGCCTTCAATTAACATTTAGATGTTTATGAGTGTTTAAATTGCTTAAGTTAAAAAGTGTCCTATTCACCCCCCTCTAGAACAAAGAAACCAATTTCTTACTTCCACAAGTGCGGTAATCAAACTTATACCGCAATTTCAAAAAGTACTTAAATCAAATTAAACTAAGCATTGTAAACAATCATACGCTTCACCCCTTAGCCCTAGCTAAGAGGTTTAGCTAACCATTAACAGGTTAAACTAAAACTCAAAAGAAAACTACTGTAAAACATAGAAAACCCAATTCGGAGGAGTTGTAGACGCTCCATAATGATCCTCTTCACCTCTCATGACTTCCAAGCTTTCTATGATATGTTTAGATCCACCCCTAGGTGTCCTTTTATAGCTTTAAAGCTCCACCGCCTTAGAAGGTTCGAGATTTTACGTAAGACTTACATAGCACGCAGTAAAAATCAGAGCTTGAAGAGAAAGCTTCTGAATATGAGTGGAATTACACTTGGCCGACAGGTCATGATCGATCGGAGTTAGCTGGCCGACCGGTCACGACCGATTGGACTGACCTTTAGCTAGTCTAGCAAGGTCGGGGGGGGGGGGGGGGGGGGGGGGGGGGGGGGGGCTCTACACATGGCCAACCGGTCTAACCTTCTTTTAACTATGTTTTCTTTCTTTCTTCTTCCTCTTCTCTCCTTACCTCTTCTCTCCCTTTCTTAGCTCTTCTCTAATGGTCTTACATATGCACAAAGAGGTGTCTTTAAGCACCAAATCAATGAAGTCTCTCTCTCATTCCTACAATCACAAAACATACATTAGATAGGTCTTTTAAACATAGGAACCATGCATTATGAGTGATGAAATGGGGTTAGAATATGCACAATTCATAGCTTAACAACTAGTCAACTAGGATTGGGTACACAAACAAGCAATATAGATAGACACATGTACATAATTACAATAAACAAGAACATGGAAATAGTATAATTCAAACGCACATCGAACAAACAAGCACATGTATCACATATCATGATAAAGGTAATAAGAACCCTATACATGCAACCGGTATGCAGGCTAATTCGCACTAAACCAACATCCCACACATGCACTCCGCTCAGAAGTGATCCTAGAAAATTTAAAAATTCACAAATAGCACCTAGTAAAGCCAAAAGACAATCCCAACATCGGGTGTACAAGTCTGTTTGCATACAACAATCCCACGCGCACTTAAAGGCATCGTGACCAAAACCCAGCAAATGTATTGTAAATCTGCTTAAACGAGCAGTTACAAGCCTTAAAAGATTGAGATAAATAATAACTTATGTGCCTAAAATACTGAGTTACATTCATGTTCAAACACCAAGTATGATGTCCACAAACGGTGCCGAATTTGGCTAAGTACAATACCAGGCGCATGTGCTCTTCACCCTAGACAATAGAGGCATCAAAACTTTGAGGCTGGCTAAGTGTTGGGCTGTCATGCACCCAGAGGAGTGCCCTAGGCACACGTGCTCTGCCACATTGTTAAGCCCTTAAATGTGTAACTTCTAACCCTATTTCATCACTAACTATGCTTGAAATACATGATTAAAGACAACTTCTAACCCCATTTCATCACTAACTCTGCTTGAAATACATGATTAAATACCCAACTAATGCATGGTTTTGTGATTGTAGGAATGAAAGAGAGGATTCATCAATTAAAGGCTTAAAGGATGCTGCTTACAAGCAATGAAGATCAAAAGACCAAGCACCAAAAGGTGGAAGAAAGAAAGCAAAGAAGAGAAGAAGGAAGTGCAGAAGATTGCACTACAGACCGGTCGTCCATAGCCCAGGACCGGTCGTCCGACCGGTCCAGACACCCAACAAGGGGACTCTGCTGCTAAACCTTACTGGACCATTCAGGACCGGTCGTCCACTGCCCAGACCTGTCGTCCGACCAGTCGTTGAATTAAATTTTTGGACGGAAAACTCTCTGGATTGTTTTTTACCGTTTACGACCGGTCGTCCATGGGCTCAGACCGGTCATCTGACCGGTCGGCTGTGTAACAGAGCTTCTTTTACAAGCTCCGAATTTTGCTGCGCAAAGCGCTATTCTTGCGGGATTTCTGGAATTTTCTTCGCTCCTCGAGCTCTAAACCTATAAAAGGACTCCTGTAGCTCATTCCTAAAGGATCCTAGAAGAAAATTACCACAATGGAAGGCGGCGAAAGTCGGATCCGGAGTTCTACAACTCCTTCTAGTTTGTTTTTCTAGTTTTATGTTTTTCTTAGTAGCTTTCATGTTTTCTTGGATCATGAATGGCTAAACCTCTTAGCTAGGGCTAAGAGGTTAAGCTTGTAGTGAATCTAAGATGTTTCAATTCGTTTGTTTTGGTTTCAAGTTGGATTATTATTGAAGAACAATGGTTTGAAGTTTGAATAAAGTTCTAAGTAGTTTTTCTAAATCTTATGATGGCTCATGGATGTTTAGAAGAATTGATTGTGTTATTAATTGTTTTGAATAATTTTGACCTGTACGCTCCGAGGAATTGGATTCAATACGCTCTAGACCTTTGATTCTCATCTGGGAGCTTCATACCAAATGTTCTACTTTTCTGGAAATTCTGAAATATGTGTGATTTTGTAAGTGATTTGAATGAAGTTCAAATCCTGATCTAGTTATGCTTTGTGACAGAGTTTAATGATGATTATGATTGTGATCTTAATCTATTGGAACTAGGATTGACCTATGCAATTGAGTATACTCAAGTCTTGACTTGAATTGCGGGAATCATGTATTTGAATCACACATATGACACATTGTTTGTTTTAACTACTCTATCATCCAGCTAGATAGGATTTGATTTCGATTCTAGTTGTGTAATTTCGAAACCACAGTGAATTAAGAATCAAGGATTGCTACAAGTGGATCCTTGAACCCCTAGTGCTCTTTTACATTGTTTACATTCACTTTTAGTTAAAAATATCTATCTACATTCAATTCAAAAATTATGTTTAGTTAGTTCTCAATTAGAAACCATTAGAAGTGTTTTATGAGTTCCTACACAAGTCCCTGTGGATCGACCTCGGTCTTACTGAGATTATTACTACATCGTAACCTATACTTGGGGAAGTGAACACACATGCGCCCACCTCACTCTGAGTTCTAAAAGATGAAGTTGCAAGAGGGGCTCTGGGTGCATGTGCTCTGCCACATGCACCCACACTCTATGTAGTTCTCTCCCATGAGCCTGGGGTGGCATCTCTATTAGTGCACTTTTCTGTGGCATACTAGTGCACCTTGTTTGTCAATTACTTAGGTTAGTGAGTCTAGTGTCGATTGAGCTTAATGAAGACAAAGACCAAAGACTCAAGACAGACCCGCTGCATCAAGAAAGAAAAAACAGGTAAATGTGATGCCTTAGTGAGCCTTAACCTTGTACCTACCCAAAACCATTAACCTTTAGATGATCATGACCGAATAGGCATACCCTTAGTCATCTTAGATTGCCCTTAGGTGTCCCAAAAGACCACCAAAAGAATGGCCAAAAAGGTTACATGATCTGCTGCAAAACACAAATCAGACAGCAGAAAATCATGCTTGGCAAGGTGCTCGACCCAGTACCATCGGGCGCCCAACCAGAGGGAAATCTGTCCATGTGAGTTGGCCTGAAAGTCCAATGGTCATTGGGCGCCCGACCACAACATGTCCAGGTGCCCGACCAGTGCAAAAAATTGATTTAGCAGCACAAGACCAATCTGGACTGAATTTCAGGCGCTCGACCAAAGTGAGCACTGGGCGCCCGACCAGTAAAAATTATGGTCATCGGGCGCCCAACCACACCTTGACCGGGCGCCCGACCAACTCAGAAAATGTCTAGTTTTTGAAATCCCTTTTATGGATCAGATTCTGGGCGCCCGACCCAAGTCGACCGGGCACCCGACCCTGCGCGAATCTGTCCGTTATTTGACCGTTGGGAGAAACTTCATGAAAGAGGGGGATTCGATTTTAGGGTTATGAGAGGGGATTTTGAGGAGATAGAAGCCACCATTGCTAGAGATCATCAGAGGCTCTATCCCAAACTCATAGCAAGTCATTCTCCTTGTGTTTTCATCACAAGCTTGGGCCATTCATTGGCATCATGAGAATGAACTTGTTCCCTCTTGATTCTTAGGGTTTAGACACCTTGATCATAGTTAAATCCCTTGTCTAAACACTACCTAGGAGTCCAAATAGGTGTATTCATCTAGGAAACCTATTTCCTACCATTTGTAGAGGATTCACCATTTCCTGGCACCTTGGGCATCTCAGCATCACATGCAAGGTAGCTGAAGCCTTGGCAAAGGAGCAGCATCAAAGATCGGGGGAGCACAAGGGGAGCTGATTCAAGCACGGGAGAGCAAGAAGAAGCAACCCAAAGCGGTGCTACAAAGGGGCTCAATTCGACAAGTAAGGTTGTCTTGTTAGGAGTCCATCCACTCAATTCCCTGTGGGAGTTGAGTGTAGAGTTTGTTTAACAAACTCAAACTAAGGTTGTTTGCCGATCTTGGGCCTATTTGTCAGCCTAAAGTCTAGGGACGTTAGCTGTTCCTTGGCCTGTTTGTCAACCTAAAGACTAGGGGTTGTTTGGCACTCCTTGGCTTATTTGCCGGGCCTAAATTCAAGAATGTTTGTCGTTCCTTGACACATTTGTCGGGCCTAAACAAAGTCTCCAAGGGGAGCCACCAACACTGGGTGTGACCATGTAGGTTGCGAGGAACCTATAAACTCCCCGGTTGGGTGGATCCGATTTAAAACACCTTGGTTGTGAGGAACCAGATTTAAACTCCCTAACAAATGCCGGTGTGCTCAAAGGGTTTGAGTACTTGAACCGGGAGTGGAGTAGACAAGTAGTTGAACCACTATACAACCTTGTGTTTGTGATTATTCTTGAGCACATTTCTCTTTATGCATTGTGTTTAATTGGTTAATTATGAATGCTTAGTTAGGAATGTATGCTAGGTACTTGATAATCACATCCACACACACAAAATGTACTCTCACTCCTTGAGTAGACTTGAGCTTATTGATCTATCCCCATTTAAGTCTACTTGAGTTGCATAGATTAGGTTCTTCATTAGTTCAATCATTTATTAATTTATGCTTGCTTAGACTAAGATGTTAATTACTTTTATCATATGCTAGTCTATTGATTGGACCCATTAAGGCTTGGAAGCCGAAGTGTTAATCGCTTACGTAACTTAATTTGTTAAATTTGTTATGTAGGCAAAAAGAATTTAAAAAGGTCCTAATCACCCCCCTCTAGGACTTAGCCATAATTCTAGTTGCTCCTTAAGCTTCCGCACGTATGCATAGGGTGTCGTGTTAGGCTACCCGATGCAATTTCAATCTCATGCGCCCACACTCTATGGGGCTCTTCACATGCGCCCACACTCCATGAGAAATTCTCACATGCGCCCATGACAGGTGCTCTGCCATATTTGGGGGTCACATGTGCCCATACAAGGAGACATGCAACCATGCCCTCACCACATGCGCCCACTTCTCCATGGAAAACATTCTCACCTTCAAAAATCTTACTTCTCTTGACTCGAAAAATGTATAAATGACTTAGTGAGTCCTTGTTTTATACTTAAGCCCAAGAACTAGTGCATTACACTGGCTTGACGTAAGCATCCAGCGCAGCACACAGGGGGGGGGGGGGGGGGGGGGGGGGGTACTTGTTGGGGTTCAAAATCTCACCCATTATGAAATAACATATGGTGGTTCAAGGGCAATGATTTGTTAGAGCACTTTTTTGTGGCATATTAGTGTACCTTATTTGTTAATCATGTGTGTCCATGTGTTGTAATGTCGATTGAGCCTTGGTAAACTAAAGACCGAAGATTCAAGTGGACAAGAAGCATCAAGGAAGAAGAACAGGTAAATGAGATGCCTTGGTAACCCTAACCCTTTAGACCATAACACCCAAATCCTCTTAGATGACTTGAACAAACTAGGAATACCCTTGGTCATCCTTATTAGCCTTAGATCATAGAAAAACATAATAAATTAGGTTAATTAAAGAGGTGGAAGTTGATGTAATCAATCTGACCCAAACAACAACTTTCGATAAATCTTCGATATATTAGAGATCATTTCGATAGGTCTTCAATTAATCGAAATGACCAATTCGATATATCGAAAGAATGTCCAGCAAACTAACAAACTCTTTGGACAGTTTCTTCAATCAATTGAATTGATCATTCGATATATTGAATGAGTGGTTTCGATATATCAAAACCCTTTTCAATATATCAGGAATTTTGTCCAGCAGCTTGCTAATTCTCTGGATAGATTCTTCGATATATCGAACATGTATTTCGATATTTTGAAGATCACTCCAATCAATCGAAATGTCTTTTCGATATGACCATTTTTCTACCATTTTATGACCGTTGGAGATTTTCTTTAAATACGGGAGAGATGATCTTTGGGCATTAAGGGAGGGATTTTGAAGAGATAGAAGCTACCACAATTGCATATCATTAGAAGCTCTATTTCTAACCCTAGCAAGTGATCTTCCTTGTGATTCATTACAAGAATGGAGCATTTCAAGCTTATGATAAAGATGCACTTGTCCCTCTTTTGATCTCTAGAGTTTGGACCGATCTAGATAGTCATATTCCTATCTAAACTCTATGATGAGATCATTGTAGGTGAGACTCTCTAGGCAACCCATTTTCATTAGTTGTAGAGATCTCAAACCTACCTCCCATCCACCTCGGTCATCTCAAGGAGAACAAATGTAAGAGGATTGATCGTTGGAGCTGAAGCATTGGCAAAACATCAACAACAACATCGGGGGAGCACAAGGGTAGCTGATTAAAGCACGGTAGAGTGAAGATCAAGCAATTCGAAGCGGTGTAACAAAGGGGCTCAATCCGACAAGTAAGTTGTCATTTGTAAGAGTCTGGTTCCACTATTTTCCCTATGAGAATTGAGTGTAGATTTTGTCTTCAAACTCGATAGGTTCGGTTGTAGGACCTAGATTCGGTGTAGGGTCAAATTGAGTCTCCGAGTGGGAGCCTCCGGAGGGAGTAAACGTTATGTTTGGTTGTAGGACCTTGGCTCGGTTGTAGAGCCTAAAACCATTGAGGTTCAGTTGTAAGACCTTAACTCATGAGTGGAATCTAAATTGAGTATCGGTTGTAGAACCTTGGCTTGAGTAAGCCTAAATTGAGGTTCAGTTGTAGGACCTTGGCTCGGTTGTAGAGCCTAAACAAGTCTCCAAGAAGAGCCACCAATACGGGTGTGAACGTGTAGGTTGAGAGGAACCTGTAAACTCCCCGGTTGGGTGGATCCGAGTTAAAACACCTTAGTTGGGAGGAACCAGATTTAAACACCCTAGTGAATGTCGGTGTGCACGGTTGAGTACTTGAACCAGGAGTGGAGTAGGGTGACCTAACCACTATACATGCTTGTGTTTTTTATTAAATTGAACACATTATTATCTTAGCATTGTATGTTTAATTGTTAATTATGAATGCTTGATAGAAATGTATGCTGGACACTAGATAAGCACATCCATACATAAGATGTACTTTCACCAAGTAGTGTAGACTTGAGCTAATTGATCCATTCTCATAAGTCTATATAGGTTGCATAGATTAGGAGCTCGATTTGTTTAATTATTTTATTATTTATGCATGCTTAGGCTAGGTTATTTAATTGCTAATTATATGCTAACCTTGTGATTGGACCCACTTAAGCTTGGAAGCTGAAATGTTAATTGCTTACTTAGTTTAATTTGTTAAAATTGTTAAGTGGGTGAAAAGATTTTAAAAAGTCCTAATCACCCGTCCTTTAGGACTTAGCCATATTCCTAGTTACTCCCTAAGCTTCCGCACGCACATACATTAGTGTCTTGTTAGACCACCTGACGTAATTTCACGATTCGGATCTGCTCGAGGCCCGAGAAAACATCCGAAAAACATGATCAAACGCCAGTGCAATCCTGACCCTAAGCAGCTTAAGCAATCGTGACCAACACTTAAAACTACTATTTTGGAGCCAATCTAGATGTCTGCTTTTCCACCAAATGATCCGGAAGGCCCAAAAACCCTAACCCTCAAGTTCAGAAGCCAGACTATGCATATTTTCGCTTGCGCGCTTCGAGGAGTGAAGTTCATATGTCAAGAGTTGATTAGGAGGGTTCAAATTCGGAAGTAACTACCAAAATTCACAGCATTTGATCTTCCATGCCCCGACCCGTTCATTTGGTAGCTCGATAAGAGGCTAAAAATGCTTTGGCGACAACAAATTCGGTTCCTGAAAAGATACTTGTCCTTGGAAGGGTGGCCCGTCGGAGCCTGAATGCTGAAATATTCTAAGTATGGAACCAGATTTCTCTATTACAGAGTGCAGGAGGCTAAAAATTCTAAGTTTGGGACCTCATAAGAGTGACATGCGCCCTAGGGAGGCCAATTTTGCCCATGCTCTAATCAAATGCGCCCGAGAGGTCTTTCCTTACAATTTCAAGTGGTGGAACACCTGAAAAAACCAAGTAGTGGCCACATGCACCCACTATACGGGGCACATGTGCCCACACTCTAATCCCATTCGCCCAATCTCCCTCTTGTAACTCGATGTGCCCAAAGTCTCTCCCTTGCTATTGAGCTCTTAAATGTGCATATTCTAACCCCATTTTATCACTAACTATGCTTGAAATACATGATTAAAGACCCAACTAATGCATGGTTTTGTGGTAATAGGAATGAGAGAGAGGATTCATCAATTGAAGGCTTAAAGGCGCTATTTACAAGCATTGAAGATCAAAAGAAGGATAGAAGAAAGAAAGCAGAAGAAGAAACTGAAGACTGGTCGTCCGACCAGTCGCCCATAACCCAGGACCGGTCATCCGACTGGTCTGAACACTCAATAGAAGGGGCCCTGCGGCCAAAACTCACTGGTCCTATCAGGACCGGTCGTGCGATCGGTCGTCCACTACTCAGACAGCTCTTACGATCGGTCCTTGAATTAAAATCCTGGGTCTGAATTTGTGAAAAACTCTCTGGACTGTTTTTGCATTTTTTAGACCGGTCGCACGATCGGTCATCCAGGAGCTCAGACCGGTCGTGCGACCGGTCGTCTTCATAACAGAGCGTGTCCCACAAGCTCCAATTTTCTCTACGCAGTTTGGGATTTCTTGCAGAATCTGGAACTCTCTGCATTATTCTATAAAAGAGGACCTAGGGCTCGTTCCTAAGGCATCCTAAAAGAGATTAAGTACGGTGGGAGATGACGGAAGCCGGATTCGGAGTTCTACAACTCCTAGTTTGTTTTTCTAGTTTTATGCTTTGTTTAGTTTTTTTCATGTTTCCTTGGATCATGAACGGATAAACCTCTTAATAGGGCTAAGAGGTGAAGCTTGTAGTGAATCTAAGATGTTTCAATTCGTTTGATTTGGTTTCAAGTTGGATTATTAGTGAAGAACAATGGTTTGAAGTTTAAATAAAGTTCTAAGTAGTTTTTTCTTAATCTTATGATGGCTCATGGATGTTTAGAAGAATTCCTTGAGTTCTTAATTGTTTTAAGCTAGTCTAGACCTGTACGATCCAAGGAATTGGATTCAATACGCTCTAGATCTATGATCTTCATGTGGGAACTTCACTCGAAAGTCTATTTTTCTGGAAATTTTGGATTATGCGAGAATTGTGTATGTGATTTGGATCAAGTTCAAATCATAATCTAATTTTATCTTGTGACAGGATTTAATGATGATTATAGTTGTGATTTTAACCTATTGGAATTGGGACTGACCTATGCAATTGAGTGTAACTGATGATGTAGTGAGGCTTAAATTATTTCCTTTTACCCTTAAAGAGAAAGCTAAAGGTTGGCTTCATGCATTAAGGCCAAGATCAATTGGCACATGGACTAAGATGTCTAAGGAGTTCATTAAAAAGTTATTCCCTACTCACAAAACGAACATGTTGAGGTGCCTTATCATGAATTTTGCCCAAAAGGAGGATGAGACCTTCTTCCAATGTTGGGAGAGGTTTAAGGACTTGTTAAATGCATGCCCACATCATGGCTACGAAATTTGGCGGGTTATAAGCTTTTTCTATGAAGGACTGACTTCACCCATGCGCCAATTCGTAGAGATGATGTGTAATGGGGAGTTCATGAATAAGGAAGCCGAGGAAGCATGGGACTATTTGGATGAATTGGCCGAGAATGCACAGTCTTGGGATACATCTAGACCAACAAATTCCAAGACTAGCCAACAAAAGGAAAAAGGAGGAATTTATATCCTCTCAGAAGAGGATAATATAAGGGCACATGTGGCTAGCCTCACAAGAAAAGTCGAGGCCATAGAATTGAAGAAAGGAGAGACGATCAACTCAAAAGACGTTGAAACTGTTTGTGGAATTTGTGCCAGAAATCAACATGCAACACAAGATTGTCCCACAATTTCAGCATTCCAAGATATCTTATAAGAACAATCAAATGCCATAAACAGTTATCAATGACCATTTAGTGCTCCAAACTCAAACACGTATAATTCTAGTTGGAAGAACCATCCCAACTTCAGTTGGAGGAATGGACCCACTGCGAATGCAAACAATGCTCCTCAAGTTCAACCTTTACTAGGTCCATCCCTAGTCATTTCACCGAAAGCTACGCTAGAGGAGATGTTGGGTGCATTTGTATCGGTTCAAGCTGAGTATAACAAGACTAATTCTCTGAAAATTGATGAGTTCATGCAATAGCAATTGAAATTTAATCAAAATTTAACTCAAGCCATCAATGACTTGAAAACCTCAATGGCTAAGGTTGAATCTCACCTCAGTGTTAGGGAGAAAGGCACACTTCCTGCCCAACCTCTTCCTAACCCAAAGACCTAATTTGAGATACAAGACGTAAGCTCATCCTCTCAAAACACGGAGCATGTTTAAGCTATCACCACTTTGAGAAGTGGGAAAATAATCGATAAATCTAATCCGGTGAAGGCCCCAAAGCCTAATGATTCAGAAATTCCCAAAGAGGATGATAGCTCGAACAACACTCCACAAGTGAAAGAACCGGAAAGGCAATACAAGCCGATTGCCCCGTTTCTCCAAAGGTTGATTTCACCCAAACCTTTAGACAAAAACCTAGAAATTTTAGAGGTTTTTAAGCAAGTGAAGATCAACATCCCGTTGTTGGATGTCATAAATCAAATACCATCGTATGCCAAATTTCTAAAGGAATTGTGTACAGTCAAAAGGAAACACAATGTTCACAACAAAGTACTTTTGACTGAGAATTTGAGTGCTATTATCAAACAAGAGGTGCCCCAAAAATACAAGGATTCGGGTAGTCCAACCATCTCATGCATCATAGGAGACTACCGGATTAAACAAGCCTTACTTGACTTAGGGACAAGTGTTAACCTCATTCTATACTCGGTTTATGAACAACTTGGGTTAGGTGAATTGAAACCCACCAAAACCACACTCCAACTTGCTGATAGATCTATTCGTATACCAAGAGGAGTGATTGAGGATGTCTTAGTCCAAGTGGATAAATTCTACTACCCAGTAGACTTTATTGTCTTGGATACACATCCCATGATTGATACCGGTGCTCAAATTCCCGTCATACTTGGTCTCGCTTTTCTAGCTACTTCCAATGCGATTATCAATTGTAGAAACGGGATTGTACAAATGTCCTTTGGAAATATGACACTCAAGCTGAATATATTTGATTTATGCAAACAACCACGAGAAGTTGATGATGAGATCCATGAGATAAATTTGATTGAATCATTCGTGGAGGATACATTCTCCCTGAAATTATATTCCGACCCTTTGGAGGCATGTGTGGCCCACTCTCATGAGGTAAATGATGACACAATATGAGGATAGATGCCATTTTAGATGTGATGCCGGTACTTGATAACAAAAGATGGAGGGCACTATTTGAACCATTACCCTTAAACGAGAACAAGCCCCTCCCATCCAATATCAAGGCACCAACACTCGGCCTAAAACCATTACCAAGTGAGTTAAAATATGCATATTTATGTCGAGATGAGACATATCCGGTGGTGATTTCTTCCCACTTGGATGAGGAACAAGAGAGTAGGCTAATAACCACTCTACTAGAGCATAAGAGTGCCATTGGATGGTCGATTGCAGATCTCAAAGGCATAGACCCACTGATTTGTACTCATCGCATACACCTTGAGGTGAATGCGAAGAACATCTAGGCAACCACAAAGACGACTCAATCCAAACATGAAGGATGTAGTTAAGGCCGAAGTGGTGAAACTATTGGATGTGGGTATCATTTACCCAATATCCGATAGTCAATGGGTGAGCCCAACTCAAGTGGTGCCTAAGAAATTCGGAATAACCATCATAGCTAATGCCAATAATGAACTCGTACTAGCCAGAGTTACTACCTGTTGGAGAATGTGCATTGACTACAGGAAGCTAAACACAATTACGAGGAAAGACCACTTCCCCCTACCATTTGTTGATCAAATTTTAGAAAGGTTGGCGGGTCATTCCCATTTTTTCTTCCTTAATGGCTATTCAGGGTACAACCAAATAGAGATCGCCCTAAAGGACCAAGAGAAAACAACATTCACATGTCCATTCGGTACTTTCGCCTATCAAAGGATGTCATTTGGACTATGTAATGCCCCTGCCACTTTTCAGCGTTGTATGCTGATTATTTTTTCTGATATGGTGGGGACAATTCTTGAAGTCTTCATGGATGATTTCTCTATATTTGGTTGTAGCTTTGATGAGTGCCTTATGCACTTGAAATCTATGTTGAAAAGATGTGAAGAAAAGAACCTTGTGTTGAATTGGGAGAAATGTCACTTCATGGTTCAAAAGGGAATTGTACTTGGTCACATCATCTCACAAAACGGAATCGAGGTGGACAAAGCAAAAATTGATCTTATCTCTAACCTTCCACCACCCAAGAGCATACGAGATGTGCGGTCCTTTTTGTGACATGCCGGATTTTATAGACGGTTCATAAAGGACTTCAGTTCACTCTCTCGTCCTTTATGTAACCTACTTCAAAAGGAGAACTCATTTGAGTGGAATGAAGATTGTCAAAATGCCTTTACTAAACTTAAAGGTATGTTGACATGTGCTCCCATAATGCAACCACTAGATTGGAGCCTTCCTTTTGAAATTATGTGCAATGCAAGCGACTACATTATTGGGGCTGTGCTAGGCCAAAGAAAAGAGAAGAAGCCATGTGTTATCTACTATGCAAGTAGAACCTTAAACTCAGCTTAAGCAAACTACACAACTACAGAAAAAGAACTTTTAGCCGTAGTTTTTGCCTTGGATAAGTTTAGGTGCTACTTGATTGGATCCAAGATTATCATATTCACCGACCATGCCGCACTTAAGTACCTTCTCTCTAAGAAGGATACTAAGCCACGTTTGTTAAGATGGATCCTCCTACTTCAAGAATTTGACATAGAAATATGTGATAAGAAAGGAGTAGAAAATGTAGTGGCTGACCATCTCTCTCAACTTGTTCTCACCGATTCCCCTGAGACGACCGCGATCAATGACATGTTCCCTGATGAACAACTTTTTAAAGTCTCCCAATTGCCAGGGTGTGCGGACATTGCTAACTATCTTGTTACAGGTACAACTCCAACACAGCCAAAATAAAGATAAGTTCTTCAACGAGGTGAGGAAATTCTTATGGGACGATCCTTACTTATTCAAGTATTGTCCCGATCAATTTTATAAGGAGATGTGTGCCGGATGACGAGCAACATAGTATCATCTCCTTTTGTCATTCTCAGGCGTGAGGTGGCCACTTTTCGGCTAAGAAGACCACAGCCAAAATTCTGCAATGTGGGTTTTATTGGCCCACCATATTCAAGGACACCCATGAGTTTTGTAAAACATGTGAGCCTTGTTAGAAATTGGGAGGAATCTCCCATAGAAATATGATGCCACTCAATCCCATCGTACCAATCGAAATTTTTTATTGTTGGGGCATCGATTTCATGGGTCAATTCCCATCTTCTTTTGGAAACTTATATATTTTGCTTGCCGTCGATTATGTGTATAAATGGGTCGAGGCGATTCCATGCCGGAACAATGACCATAAAACAGTCATTTGTTTCTTAAAAGAGAATATTTTTTCCCGGTTTGGAACACCTCGAGTCATCATAAGTGATGGAGGGTCTCACTTTTGTAATCGCCCATTTGAAGCCTTAATGAAGAAATATGGCGTCAATCACAAAGTGAGCACTCCCTATCACCCACAAACAAGTGGACAAGTTGAGATATTCAATAGGGAGATTAAACATATTTTAGAGAAAACGGTGAACCCCGATTGCAAGGATTGGTTGCTTCAACTTACCGATGCACTCTGGGCTTACCGTACTGCTTTTATGACCCCCATTGGAATATCTCCCTAGAGACTTGTCTATAGGAAAGCTTGTCACTTGCCCGTAGAGTTAGAACTTAGGGCTTATTGGGCAATAAAGAAGATGAATTTTGATTCTGACAAAGTGAGCTCGTTGCGCAAACTTCAATTGAATGAACTTGCAGAACTCCGGAACGAAGCATATGAGAATGCGAGAATTTACAAGGACAAGACGAAGGTATTCCATGATAAGAACATTCTTCGTAAGACATTCACGATTAATCAAAAAGTCCTTATGTATAATTCTCGCTTACACTTATTTCCGGGGAAATTGAGATCTTGATGGACCGGTCCCTATATTGTACAAACTATCTACCCATATGGGACCGTCGAGTTGTTGAATCCAAGGAACGACAACATCTTTAAGGCGAATGGTCAGCGATTAAAGCCGTTCTTTGAGAAGTTTCCTTCAGAGGGTATGTCCATACCTCGGACTGATCCTGTGTATCAGGATGTTTGATCTCTTAATCTGATGGAGGTATAGAGTAGTTAGGATTATGATTTTGTTGCTTTTATTTACTTCTTCATAGGTTTGTTAGAAGGAGGTCGAATTCCGCTTTTCATTCTCTCAGGTACTATCATTGCTCCCTCCCCTTTCTTTTCGAATTGCTCTCATATTTTGCTCATCACATGCCTTTTACATTGAGGACAATGCAAGATTTGGTTGGGGGTTGTAGGATTACTAGGATGAATCCAGTGTTTTGTAACATCTCGAGCAATTATATAGGAAGTTTTTTAATTTTTCAAAATTCAAAACTCCGTCGAAAAACTTTGTTTTTATGCATTTGGGATAGTGTGAGTATAAGAAAAAGGAAAAGTAAAGTGAGTAAAGTTGAATATCTTGAGCAACCTCTAAGATACCAGTTTTATATGTGAATCCCCCTATTTTTATGATTGATGAAATTTCTAAACACTTTTACATCTAGTTCACATTACACGATTCCCACGCTTTGAAAGGATTATGTAGAATTGTGGATTGGTTAAGTTTGGATTTGAGGTGTTGAGAAACCAAGCCGGGGTACTTTGTCCATCCTTGTCCATGGGAAAATAACGAAAGATATGGATTTCTAAAAATCCTATTTAATGAAAAAGAAAACGGAAAGGAAGGATGATAATATGGGAATGATGGAGAATATGGTGGAAAATTCCGAAAAGGGCTACCTATTACCAACTGGGGGATGGTCTACCGGTAACCAAAGTCGGAAATGGGACGTAGTGTGAAAGCCGTCGGAAGGACGGTAAGGCAAATTCTTGTCATAGGCTTGTTGTTGATCTATACACCGTTGAATCCATACCTTAAGTAATTCACAAGGAAGGTAACCCCGAAAATCCATGAGATGAAATTCACCGAGCACACTAGGTTAAATTGTTTGGATTCTTCTATTTATCAATCAATTAGCGAGAATTTCATATAAGTACTTGTTATGTTATGAGAAGGTTATGGTCTCAACTTCTATCACTAAGTTCTCCTGATTCTTGCACTCACATATCATTAAGTATATAGAAACATGGTTTCTGAAGGAGAGTTGGGTTTTGAAGAATGAAATTGGTTTCACGCATGTTTTGCTCAGGACTAGCAAAATGCTAGTTGGGGGGGTGTGTTGAGCTCTTAAATGTGCATATTCTAACCCCATTTTATCACTAACTATGCTTGAAATACATGATTAAAGACCCAACTAATGCATGGTTTTGTGGTTATAGGAATAAAATAAAGGATTCATCAATTGAAGGCTTAAGGCACTATTTACAAGCATCGAAGATCAAAAGACCAAGCGTCGAAGGATAGAAGAAAGAAAGCAGAAGAAGACACTGAAGACCGGTCGCCCATAACCCAGGACCGGTCGTCCGACCGGTCTAAACACTCCACAGAAGGGGCCCTGCGGCCAAAACTCACTGGACCTATCAGGACCGGTCGTGCAACCGGTCGTCCACTACTCAGACCGGTCTTGCGACCGGTCCTTGAATTAAAAGCTTGGGTCTGAATTTGTGAAAAACTGTCTGGACTGTTTTTGCATTTTTTAGACCAGTCGCACGACCGGTCGTCCAGGAGCTCAGATCGGTCGTCTGCGTAACAGAGTGTGTCCCACAAGCTCCGATTTTCTCTACACAGTTCGAGATTTCTTGCGCAATCTGGAACTCTCCGCACTATTCTATAAAAGGGGACCTAGGGCTCGTTCATAAGGCATCGTAGAGGAGATTAAGTACGGAGGGAGACGGCAGAAGCTGGATTTGGAGTTCTACAACTCCTCCTAGTTTGTTTTTCTAGTTTTCTGCTTTGTTTAGTTGTTTTCATGTTTCCTTAGATCATGAACGGCTAAACCTCTTAACTAGGGCTAAGAGGTGAAGCTTGTAGTGAATCTAAGATGTTTCAATTAGTTTGATTTGGTTTCAAGTTGGATTATTAATGAAGAATAATTGTTTTAAGTTTAAATAAAGTTCTAAGTAGTTTTTCTTAATCTTATGATGGCTCATGGATGTTTAGAAGAATTGCTTGAGTTCTTAATTGTTTTGAGCTAGTCTAGACCTGTACGATCCGAGGAATTGGATTCAATACGCTCTAGATCTATGATCTTCATGTGGGAGCTTCACACCAAAAGTCTATTTTTCTAGAAATTCTGGATTATGCGAGAATTGTGTATGTGATTTGGATTAAGTTCAAATCATAATCTAGTTTTATCTTGTGACAGGATTTAATGATGATTATGGTTGTGATCTTAACCTATTGGAATTGGGACTGACCTATACAATTGAGTGTGCTCAAGTCCTAGCTTAAATTGAGAGAATCATGTACATGATTCATACATATGACAGATTGATTGTTTTAACTGCTCTATCATCCGGCTAGATAGAACTTAATTTCGATTCTATTTGAGAAAGTGAGAAACCACAGCGGATTGAGCATCAAGGATTGCTACAAGTGGATCCTTGAATCCCTAGTGCCTTTTTATTAATTGATTACCTTCAGTTTAGTTCAAAAGTGTTATCTTCATTAAATTATTAAAATTCTGTTAATTAGTTCTTTAGTAGAAACCATTAGAAGTGTTTTGTGAATTGCTACACAAGTCCCTGTGGATCGACCTCGGTCTTACCGAGATTATTACTACATCGCAACCCTACACCTGGGGAAGCGAACACTTACTGGACCCAATTGGACCCGTATCCGAAAAACTTACTATAAATAGTGTGATCCACTTGATGATCTCAGAACAATTCACCTGTAGAGCGACGCGAACACGACGCAAGGTAGCATGCGCCTCCTCCCAAATCCCCTCGTCGGATAAATAGGGATAAACATGGTCTAAAGTAACATAATCACGCATTACATCGAAATTAATCATTATCCTAATCGCAAAATACTTCGATTAAGGGATAAACAGGCCCAATACTTAGTCATTTTCAGCCCTAGGAAGTGCCCTGATGTTCACTCCCTAAGTGCAAGGTTGCAAAGTAGTAATAAATTCGGAAAGACTGAGTATCGTACCACAAGGATTTGTATGTGGATATTCTTATGATTTATAAAAAATAACTTAGAATCAAGATTATATTCAGAATTAAATATGAAAAATTGGAATTTAGAATTAAACAATGAATATGAGAGGTAAAAATAATAATATAAAAGGCAATAGAACACCAAGGATCCACTTTTGGTTATTTTCAATGCATCAACATAACTAAGTCTATTACAACTCAATCGAAATTGAAGTCCTATCTCTATCCAATCGGAATATGGAGCGGTTTAATTTAAACTATCTAAAATAGTTGCTTGTTCATTGATTTGATTCTCACAATAATGCTCAAGCACTGGGCACACTCAATTGTATAGGTCAAGCCTTTATCCAATCTAGTTAAGATCATAATTATAGCTTTCATCAAATCCTGTTACTAGACTTGACTACAACCAATGACTTGAACTTCAATTAAACCAAAATCAATCAGCAAAACAACTATCTCAGATTAACATAAAAGCTTAGAAATTTAGTTTGAATAGTTCTCACATTAAGATCATGACATTGTACACATGACAATCAAAGCGTCTATCATGCCCAGTGTCGATGATAGATCAATGAACCACACAAATATAAACAACGAAAAAAGGTAAGCTACTAGATTTAGATTCACTAGGCATCACATGAGCCCAGAGTCATCAAGATATCAAAGAAGAACTAAACTATTACTTTATTCAAACTTTCATCAAAGAAAATTCATCATTTAAATCATAAAAAGGAAAACCTAGGTTGCATCAATCCATAAAAAATGATCCAAAAGCTTCACCTCTTAGCTCTAGCTAAGAGGTTTTAGTTCATTTCTAATATCTTTGAACTAAACTCTCTAAAAAAACATGAAGAACAACTAAAACTAGAAGAAAACTAGAAAGGAATCCCTCTTCCAAGCCTCCTTGATCTTCCCCACGTCCTAGCATGCCTTGGGAATGAAGATGTGTCCTTTTATAGCATTAATTGCCCACCGAGTAAGAAGGTTCGAGGATCTACAAAGAAATTTCGCACTAGGCCGAATTTGGAAACCGATTTTTGAAGTTACTGTGCTTGGCCGACTGGTTATGACCGGTCAGACTGACTGTGGTATGTCCAGCAGCTTCCAAAGGTTCTAGCACTGTTGGCCGATCGATCTGGCATTTGGCTGACCGATAATGACCAGTTAGACATGTTATTTTCCGCATTTTCTTTCTTCTCTTCTCCTCTTCTCTCCTTGCTTCTTCACTCCACTCCTTAGCTTGTCTTCCTTTTGTCTTCAAGGTGCTTTAAGAGTATCAAATTGGTGAAGTTTCTCTCTCATTCCAACAAACACAAATCATGCATTAGATAGGTCTTTTAAACATAGAAAATATGCATGATGAGTGATGAATTGGGGTTAGAATATGCACAATTCAGATCTCAACACACCCTCTAACCAGCATTTTTCTAGTCCCAAGCAAAACATGCGTAAAATAAATCAATCTTCCAAAACTCAACTCTCGCTCGAAAAACTATACTTTTATAGACTTAAAGACATACAAGTGTAAAATTCAGAGAAAATTAGTAATAAAAATTTAAATCTTAAACTCCTTAAACATAATAAGTATTTCATATAGAATCTCCATTGATTGATTGATAAATAGAAGAATCCGAACAAGTATAGTCTTGTGTGCATAGTGAATGTTTATCTTATGAATTTTCAGGATTACCTTCTTCATAGATTAGTAAAACTAAATATCTAAAAGTGTACAGATCAACCACATGCCTATGATAAGAATTTTCCTTACCGTTCCTTCGATGGTTTTCATACTTCTTCCCATTTCCAGCTTAAGTTACGGGTAGACCTTCCCCTGGTTGGTGATAGGTAGCCCTTTTTTGGAATTCAATATATTTTCAATAAAAATCTCTTTTGCTTCTTTCTCACTGTAAACATGAGATAGGATTTTTCGAAATCCATATCTTTACATTCTTCACTTCTTATTTCCTGAACGTGATGGACAAAGTTCCCCGGCTTGGTTCCTCAACACGCTAAATCTTAGTCTAACTGATCTACAAATCTACATAATCCCTTCAATTATGAAAATTGTGCAATGTGAGCTAGACTCAAAAGTGTTCAAAACTTTCTATCAATCAAATAATAGGGGAATTCATATAGAAAACTACTATGTATAAGTCCTTTAAGAGTTTCAAAATTATATTACCTGCCCTCTCTTCCTTTCATACTCATATCATCTCAAGTACATAGAAATAAAGTTTTTTAAAAGAGTTTTGAATTTCAAAAAATTAAAAAATTTCTTATAAAAATTGCTTAAAAGGTTGCAAAAATACTAGATTCAGCTATGAATCTCACCCCCCAACAAAAACTTTGCATTGTCCTCAATGTAAGAAGAATATGCAATGAATGCAACAACAGGAGAGTAATGGCAAAGTAAATGAAAGTGAGAAAGAGAGATAGTACCTAAAAAAATAACATGGCATGGAAAATTGGCTTGGAGTGAGGGATTACGTCATTCTTCTAAAACCTAAATCTACCAATCAAAGTAAATTCTAATGCAATCTAATCCTAGGAAAGCAATTAAAATGTTAAACTATCCTCCATCAAACTAGGAGGTTAATCCCAACAACTCATCTAAAAGCATAAAGTCAAGAAAAATCATTAGATGGATCAAAAGGTTTCGTAGTAATGTTATCCAAGATCTTGCTTTAGAATATACATGTGTGTGCATAATCCTAATAAGCCACTAAAAATCCCACAAAGAAATTTTAACAGGATTCTTAATGTTTTCACCACATGTATATGAAGAGACATCATCATATTTGTCAAAAAAAAAAATGTCTTCATTCAAATTTTCCTGGGCAATGATATTGTATGTGTGAGTTGTCTCAGGGTTAGTAGATTTTGGTATGCATGATCCATAGAGGTGTGGAAACATGAATTGATTTTTCAGCACAACAAAGTTTTGTTTCCACATCCTTTTCCCGACTAGTGTCATATGATGGTACCATCTCTAAAAGTGCAACCACATCCCCTATCAAATCCACATTCATATCAAGGGAGTAGGTCACGTCTTCTTCTAAGGGACCGGAGTAGAGAATTGAGAGGGACTCATCTTCCACAGAAGAATCAATCACGTTTATTTCATGAACCTCCTCATCCTCATCCTCTTGTTGGTTGTCCATGTTGAAGGCGTTTAACTCAATCGTCATATTGCCAAAAGACATTTGGACAACCCCACTCCTACAATTGATGATGGCGTTTGATGTGGCTAGGAATGGGCGGCCAAGTATGACAGGGATTTGAGTGCCAATATTAATGATGGGTCGTGTGTCCAAGACAATAAAGTCTACCGAGTAGTAGACCTTATCAACTTAGACAAGGACATCCTCAATCACTCCTCTCGAGATACGAATCGAATGGTCAGCAAGTTATAACGTGGTTTTGGTGGTTTTTAATTCATCTAAACTTAATTATTCATAAACCGAGTAAGGGATTAAGTTCACACTTGCCCCTAGATCAAGTAAAGCGTGCTTCACCTAGTAGTCATCGATTATATATGATATTGTTGGAAAACTAAGATCTTTGTATTTTTTTTAGCATTCTCTGTCAAGAATGCCTTCTTTTGCACATGTATTTTCCTTTTTACCATACAAAGGTCCTTTAGATATTTTTCATATAACAGTATTTATTTAATGACAACCAACAATCGGATGTTGATCTTGACTTACTTAAAAACCTCTAAAAATTCTTGATATTTATCTTGAGGTTTGGTTGAAATCAAGCGTTAAGGGAATGAAGCAACAAGCCCATATTCTTTCAAAGGCTCTTTTTCATGTATGGTGATGCAGGTCCATCATCCTCTTTGGAAGATACCAAATCATTAAGCGTGGAGGCCTTCATCAGTTTAGATTTTTTTA
Source organism: Liriodendron chinense (assembly GCA_003013855.2). Classification (NCBI taxonomy): domain Eukaryota; kingdom Viridiplantae; phylum Streptophyta; class Magnoliopsida; order Magnoliales; family Magnoliaceae; genus Liriodendron; species Liriodendron chinense. The sequence continues at coordinate 5,286,500 of ML058408.1, forward strand.
ATTATTTTACCACTTCTAAGAGTGGTGATGGACTTAACATGTTCTATGTGTTGGCTAGAGGAACTATACACGTTTTTTTCACATTGTGATTTTAGATTAAGTAAGGGTTAGGCCAGAAGGGTCCCTTCCCTTGCGTTTAAGCAAGCCTTGATCTCCTTTACTGAACTTTTAACCTCAAGCATTATAGTATTGTTTGTTTGGTTGATTTGAGCTTGGCCTTGCATGAATGTCTTCAATGTATCCTCCATAGATATTTGAGGTGGGGCCATAGAAAATTGCATTGGGGACCCCCTTTGAGGATTTCTTTGGTTGGCCGTGGGTCCATTCTCCTAATTGAGGTTAGGATGATTCATCCAACTAGAATTGTATGAGTTTGAATTTGGAGTACTAAAAGGACATTGATAATTATTTAAGGCATTTGATTGTTCATATAAAAGTTCTTGAAATGCAGGAATTGTATGATAGTCCTACGTTTGATACACATTGGAAGCACAAATACCACAAATAGTTTCAATAACCTCCCTTTGTTAAGGTGTATCCACTTTCCTTAATTCCATAGCCTCGACTTTTCATGTGAGATTAGCCACTCTAACACTCAGATCATCTTCATCATTCAAGACATAGATTTCTCCATTTTCCTTGGCTTGGGACTGTTTGAACTTGTCGTCTTGGATGTATCCCATGCTTGTGTATTTTTAGCCAACATGTCAAAATAGTCCCAAGCTTCCTCTGTTTCCTTGCTCATGTACTCCTCATTGCACATCATTTCCACAAATTAGTGCATGGCTGAGGTTAGTCCGTCATAGAAGAAATTAATCAACCTCCATCATTCATAACTATGATGAGGGCATGCGTTTAATAGCTCCTTATACCTCTCCCAACATTGGAAGAAGGTTTCATCTTCTTTTTTGGCGAAGTTCATTATGGCCCTTCTTAGCGTATTGGTCAAATGAGTTGGGAATAATTTTTTTAAAAACTCCTAGGTCATTTCAATCCACGTTCCTATAGACCTTGGCCTTAAGGAATGTAGCCATGACTTGGCTTTCTCTTTCAAGGAAAAAGAGAACTTGAGTGTTATGGTATCCTTGGTTACATTGTCATAGTGAATTGTGGCTACTATCTCTTCGAACTCCTTAATATGTAAATAAGCGCTTTCGGAGTCAAGTCCATGGAATTTGGGGAGAAGTTGGATCAACCCCGGTTTAAAATCAATGTTCCCCACATTGTGAGGAAAAATCATGCAAGAGGGGGTACTTATCCTAGCAGGTTGCAGGTAATCACGTAGAGTCCTCGGTTGAGGTGCATCCCTCACTTCATTTTCATCAATTTCAGTATAGTTTTGGGCTTGATTTTGTTGTCGGTTACCTCCTTGATTGGGTTGATTTTCAGTTATCTCTCTAATAATTTCAGAAAAATTTGACGTTCTCTAGCACGAGGCTCTCTATCAATCCCCTCAACAATTACTCTGTCACTTATCAAGCGATTGTTATGATCATGGACCCAGTGGGGCATGGAAATTTAGAAAAAGAAAAAGAAAAAGAAATCTTTCTACTTTCCTAATGTTGAGCTTCTAAATTATACATATTTTAGCCCATTGTACCACATTATATGCACGGTTTGCATGGTTAAAAGACTAGTCTACTACATGTTTTACGGTTGTAGGAATGAGAGAGAGAGAGTTCATTCAATTGATGTTCAAAAGACCAACTTTAGAAGCTTTTCGATGAAGAATAAAGGTGGGCTAAAGAAGGAAGAACAAAGAAGTAGAGAAGAGAGAGAAAGAAAGGGCGAATGTGAGGCTAGACTGGTCTTAACTGGTCGGCCAAGGATGGCATGACCAGTCTTGACCAGTCAGCCACCATAACAGCCCCCTCTCAACATCACTAGACAAAGGACCAGCTGGGTTCGACCGGTCTTGACCGGTCGGCCACAGGCCCCCCTCTCTTATGCACTCGCTGGAACAAGACCCAAACAGGTCTAACCGATTAAGACCAGTCGGCTAGGAGAGATTTCAGTAGCTTGATCTTCAAGCTCCGTTTTTCATGCGCTGTGAAAGTTGTTACGTAAATTTAGAAGGTTCTGAGGTGGTGGAGCCTCTCCATTATAAAAGGACACTTAGGTTTCGTTCCTAAGGCATCATAGAAGGCTAAGGACTTCATGGGAGGTGAAGAGGATCGTTGTGGAGCGTCTATAACTCTCCCGAATCCAGTTTTTCATGTTTTTCATTAGTTTTTCATTGTTTTTATTTGAAGCATGATAATGCTCGGCTAGAACCTCTTAGCTAAGGCTAAGAGGTGAAGCTTGTAGCTAGTTATCATGTAGAATTCATTTGATTCAAGTACTCTATCTAAAATTTGGATTTTTAAGTTCTACTTTGAATAAAGTTGGTATTTTTGGTTGTTTTATGAGAGCTCATGTTCTTTGGACATGGGTTCCTTGCAATTCTCTGAGATTATCATGTTTGGATTGATTAGATTTGAATTGTAGTAACCCAGTGCATACCATAGTCTCTCTGCATGGTTGTTACTTCGAAGGCTACATATTTAAATTCTATGTGCTTCATTAGAACTTGAGTTTTATTTTTAGATTTAAGTGAAGATTGTTTATGTTTAATTACTAAATCTTCCAACTAGAAGAGAGATAGAATTTCAAATCTAGTTGTGTTATGCTTGGATGAATGAATATGGGGCTACTACAACTGGATCCTTGTGGCCTTAGTTCCATTAAATTATAGATTTTTACAAAAGTTATTGTTTTTACTTAGTTTTGAATTTGAAATCTAAAATTGCTAAGATTGGAGTTGCTAGAGTGGTTTGAATTTGTTTACTTTAATTTCATGTGGATCAACCTTGGTCTTACTGAGATTATTACTACATCGCAGCCTTGCACTTGAGGCGAGCGAACAAGTTTTTGGCATCGTTGTTGGGGAACTTAGGTTAAACGGTTATAGTTTTAGTGGCTATAGAAGTAGAAGTAGATAAATAGGATTTTCTGATTTCCTATAAGTAGTTTTTGATTTTCTAGAACTAACAAGTTTGTTTCGTTTTGTAGGAAATTCTCCTAGTTCAAGCTAATTGGGTACTATCTTTCTAACTTAGAGCTTTTTATAACTTTTTAGTTTTTTAGATTTTAGTTTATTTTTAAACTTTTGTTTTAGGTTTGGTTTTTAATTCAGATTTTAGCTTGTGTGGTTTATATCCCGTTGGGAACGTGACCACACTAATCGTCTCCAAACCGAAGGTGGTTTAGTTGGACCACTATCTGTTCATAGACAAGTCAAGAATTACGTAGAACATTGTGAAAGTTCGGGGACTATGAGTCAAACACCATTAAGGAATCCCCCTACTACAACTACAAATGCAAATCAAGAGAGAATAGGAGAGAATGAGGTACGCAATGCTCCTCCAATGAGAGCTTTACATGACTACCTACAACTGGCCCGTATGACTACACCCTCTTGCGTGGTTTTACCAACCAACAGGGGGAACATTGATATAAAGCCAGGGGTAATTCAACTTTTACCAAAGTTCCATGGGCTAGATTCTGAGAACCCATATCTACACTTAAAAGAGTTTGATGAAGTTGTTGCTACCTTGCAATACAACAATGTGTCAGAGGTTGTTATCAAACTTAGATTGTTTCCCTTCTCATTGAAAGAAAGAGCCAAGGGTTGGCTCCACTCTAGTAGACCACATTCAATTGGGGCATGGACTGAGATGACCTAGGAATTCTTGGAAAAAAATTTCCCGGCTCATAAAACCAATACCCTTCGAAGATCTATAATAAACTTTATGGGAAAAGAGGGTGAGTCATTCTTTTAAAGTTGGGAAAGGTTTAAGGAACTCTTACTCACTTTCCCACATGATGGATACGAAAGTTGGTGGATTATAAACTTCTTTTATGATGGATTGAATTCCAACATGCGCCAATTTGTAGAGATGATGTGCAATGGCGAGTTCATGAGCAAAAATCCAGATGAGGCATGGAGTTACTTAGACATGTTGGCCGAGAATGCCCAATCATGGGATACCTCGGACAAGTCTAGTAACCTCAAGCCTCCTCAACAAAAAGAGAAAGGAGGGATTTACATCCTTAAGGAGGAAGATGATGTAAACGCAAGGATAGCCAACCTCACAAGAAAAGTCGAGGCTATGAAACTTAGCAAGAGTGGAGTTTTTAAGTCCATGGCCATTGAGAACGTATGCGGAATTTGTGCCGCTAATGTACACCTTACGCAAGATTGTCCCACAATTCTCCCGTTTCAAGAGATGTTACAAGAGCAAGCAAACGCCGCATATGGGTATCAAAGGCCTTTCAATGGACCAGTAGGTAACACGTACAACTCTACTTGAAAGAACCATATAAATTTCAATTGGAGGAATGACCCCACGGGCAATCCTACTAACTCTTAAGGAGGGCTACTCATGTAAAATATGGCCCCACCTCAATTCTCAATGAAAGATACTCTAAAGGCGTTTATGCAAGGCAAACGCAAATCAATCAATCAAATCAACAAATGTTCCAAGAGCTAAAAACGTCGGTTGATGAGATTAAGGGACGCTTAAATGCTAGGGAATGGACCTTTCCGGCCCAACCTCAGCCTAATCCTAAACAAGCACATGAAATAAGCATCCCTAATCTTCCCAACCAATATGTGGAGCAACCAAAGTCTATCACTACTCTTAGAAGTGGTAAACAAATGGATAAATCTATTCCGGTGAAGGCCGACAAGCCTAATGATCCGGTGATTTCTGAGAATGAGGATGGACCTAACTTAGCCCCATAAGAAACGGAATGTGTACACAAGCCCATAACACCATTCCCTTCGAGATTGGTTGGTCTAAAATCTCTCCTAAATTCTCATGATATTCTAGAGATTTTCAGACAAGTCAAGCTCAACATTCCATTGCTTGATGTCATCAAATAAATCCCTTCTTATGCCAAGTTCCTAAAGGACTTATGCACAACCAAAAACAAATACAATGTGCAACAAAAGGCCTTCTTGAATGAGCAAGTGAGTGCCATTTTCACCCAAATGAACCCCTACAAAATTTACGGATCCCGGTAGTCCCACAATCTCATGTATCATTGGTGACTACCGGATTGAGCGTGCATTATTAGACTTGGGGGCAAGTGTAAACTTGATCCCGTACTCGGTATACGAGCAATTGGTTCTTGGTGAATTAAAACCCACCAAAACTATGTTGCAACTTGCTGATAGATCCATTCGTGTGCTGAGAGGGATATTTGAGGATGTATTGGTCCAAGTCGAAAAATTCTACTACCCAGTGGATTTCATCGTCTAAGACATGCAACCGGTTATAGATACTAGCACTCAAATACTGGTGATTTTAGGCTACCCCTTCCTGGCTTCTTTAAACGCAATTATAAATTACCGGAATGGGGTAATGCAACTATCCTTTGGGAAAAAAATGCATAGGGATGACAATGATGAGCTCTTCGAGGTAAACATTCTTGAATCCTTTAAAGAAGAGGAGCTCCTCCAACTTGAACCACTAGAAAATTTGGAGACATGCTTGGCACATTTTGAAGATTCCAAAGACTCCATCATTAGTGACATTGTGCAAGCATTGAGTAGTGAAACCTGTAGTTGATACTAGTAGGTGAAGGCCTCATTTTGAAATATTGCCACCAACCACATCAAAGCCTCTACCGTTTAATATCAAACCATTGAAGCTTGACCTTAAACCTTTGCCATCCGAGCTTAAATATGTATATTTGGGTCAAGAGGAAACATTCCCGGTTGTCATTACCTCTCACCTAGGAAAAGACCCAGAGCTCAAGTTGATTGAGCTACTCAAAGAACATAGGAGAGCCATAGGTTGGACAATAGCGAACCTCAAAAGGATAGACTCTTCGGTTTGTACTCACCATATACACCTCGAAGAAAATGCAAAAAAACTAGACAACCTAAAAGAAGGTTAAATCCAAACATGATGGAGGTTGTCAAGGCCGAGGTGTTGAAGCTACTAAATGTGGGTATCATTTACCCCATCTCGGATAGCCAATGGGTGAGTCCTACCCAAGTTGTCCCTAACAAGTCTGGTATTACCATTGTAGAGAACGCCAAAAATGAACTTATACCGACAAGAGTGACCACCGATTGACGTATGTGCATAGATTGTCGAAAGCTAAACATGGTCACTAGGAAGGACCACTTCCCTCTCCCATTCATGGATCAAATTTTAGAGAGGTTAGCGGGTCACTCCGATTATTGCTTCCTCGATGGCTATTTCGGCTACAACCAAATTGAGATAGCCCCGGAAGACCACGTTTACATGCCCGTTCGGCACCTTCGCATACCGAAGGATGTCATTCAAACTATGTAATGCACCCGCCACGTTCCAACGATGCATGTTGTGTATTTTCTCGGACATGGTGGGTGAATTTCTCAAGGTATTCATGGATGATTTTTCTGTTTTTTGTTGTACTTTTGATGGGTGCCTTAATCCCTTGAAGTTAGTCTTGATAATGTGCGAGGAAAAGAACCTTGTCTTAAACTAGAAAAAGTGTCATTTTATTGTACAAAGAGGAATAGTCCTTGGACATATCATCTCGTCTAATGGAATAGAGGTAGACTGGGCCAAAATCGATATCATTTCCAACCTAACACCACCTAAAAGCATACGCGATGTGCGGGCCTTCCTTGGACACGCCAGTTTTTACAGAAGGTTCATAAAGGATTTCAGCCATATCTCTAGGCCCTTATGTAACCTTCTCCAAAAGAAGAACCAATTTGAGTGGAGTGCCAAATGTCAATTAGCTTTTTCAAAGCTAAAAGAATGTTGACAACCACTCCTATCATGTAACCACTGGATTGGTCCGTTCCTTTTGAGGTGCGATGCGAGCGATTATGCAATTGGGGCGGTGTTAGGACAAAGGAAGGACAAGAAGCCCCACGTTATTTACTATGCAAGTAGGACCTTGAATCTCGTCCAAGTCAATTACTCAACTACGAAGAAGGAGCTCCTGGCCATTGTTTTTGCTTTGGATAAATTCAGGGCGTACTTGATAGGATCCAAGGTCATAATTTACATGGATCATGCGACACTGAAACACCTTCTTTCTAAGAAGGATGCTAAGCCCCATTTGCTATGATGGAACCTACTCCTTCAAGAATTCGATTTAAAAATTAAGGATAAGAAGGGAGTAGAGAATGTGGTAGTGGATCATCTATCCCACCTCATTTTTCCTGATTCCATTGACGTGTTACTTATAGAGGACTCATTCCCTGATGAGTAACTCTTTATTGCTACGCATCCACGCATCCACCATGTAAGCTGACATAGCAAACTATTTTTCCACGGGTTCGATGCCGACTGTTGAGCTCTTAATTGTGCATATTCTAACCCCAATTCATCACTCATTATGCATGATTTTTATAATTTAAAGACTAATCCAATGCATAGATTTGTGATTGTAGGAATGAGAGAGAGACTTCACTAATTCATAGTTAAAAGAGTCACTTTGTATGCATTGAAGATCAATATAACAAATACCAAAAGGTGGAGGAAAGAAGAAGAAAGAAAGAGAAGAAAATATAAAAAATAGTCCCAAAACCTGTCCCAAGACCTATCCCAAGACCGATCACCAGACAGGTCTACACAGCGACCGGTCGCCTGACCAGTTGCCAGACAGGTCATCAAGAGTCCAGAGAAACATAGCTTACTAGACTATTTTTTTGTTTCTTAGATCGGTCGCCAGACAGGTCTAAGGTACTCTAGAAAGTCCAATTTTTAATTCTAAGTTTCCAAATTGCGGAAGGACTCCACGGATTCACGAAGTTTCCAAGTTGGTGCGGGATTTCTCTTATAAATGGCCACATCCACTCTCTTCCTAAGGCATCTAGCAACGTGGGGAGCAAAGAGATCAAGACCTAGGAGGCTTCCTAGCCTCCTACAACTAGTTTTCTTCTTTTTCTAGTTCTAGTTTCTAGTTTTTAATGTTTTCTTTTAGCTAACCTCTTAGCTAGATCTAAAAGGTGAAGTTTTTAGTTTGTTTCAATGCTTTAATTCGTTTCTTCAAGTACCCTTTACTTATTTATGGATTTTCAAGTTCTAATTTAAATAAAGTTTGGATTTTTAGAAGTTTTGTGAGAGTTTGTGTACTCTGGACATGAGTTCCTTGCAATTCCCTGAGATTACCATGATTGGGTTGTTTGAATTCAAATTGTAGTAACCCTTGAGCATGCCATAGTCTCTTAACATGGCTGTTACTCCGAAGGATACAAGTTCAAGTTCTATGTGCTTCATTAGAACTAGAAATTTGATTTTCAGATTTAAGTGAGACTGTTTATGCTTAAATGTTATATCATCCAATTAGATGAAAGATAGGACTTTAATTCTAATTGTGTTGTGCTTAGATGAATGGATTGGTATTGAACTACTACAAGTGGATCCTTAATGCTCTACTTCTTCTTATTTTCAGATTTTCCTATTTTATGTGAAAAACTATTTTCCTAAACTTCTTAAATTCTAGTTATTAGAGTAGTTGGAATTGTTTAGCTCTTTCCCTGTGGATCGACCTCGGTCTTACTGAGAATTATTACTACATCGCAGCCTTGCACTTGAGGCGAGCGAATAAGTTTTTGGCGCTGTTGCCAGGGAAAAGGTTAAACGGTTCTAATTGTTCTAGTAACTATAGAGTAGTTTTAGTTAGGTAGGATTTTCAGTTTTTATAGAAGTAGATTTTCTGATTTTTTTTTTAGATTACTAACAATTTTTTATTTTTGTAGGACATTGTTGCTGACATAGTTCTCACCTTCGCGGGTAACATCTCCCCATCTCCCTTTTTATTTTTATTTTTCTTCGATTAGGGTAGTTTTCAATTCCTTAAAATTTCATCATGTATGATTGGATGAATGGTGCATATAAGTACCTTTTAGAGGATGAGACGTTGGATTGGGGGACCCAAATTCAATGTGATCGAGATCCCTCCAAAGCATGAGTGTTTTTCTGAGATTCAAACAACCACTACTACCCCCTCCCCCCCCCCCCCCCCCCCCCAACACACACACGTAAGATGATGCGTGAGTACATTAATGAAAACAATACACATGTTGAGACACAATGTAAGACGATAGGGGAATACCAAAAAGAAGCAAAATCGAATAATGATCATCCGGGGAAAACATTACGTGATTACCAGATTGAAAATAACATGAGTGATCCACCGGTTATAGTAGGAGGTGTGCAGCAATAAAAGGAACGGGTGAATAGTGGCCAACTGATTAAGATAATGCGTGATCACTTGTATGAATATGCCTATCAACCATCATATAGCTTTTCATCCTACAATGCGTATGGTCGTAATTGGGGAAACCTCCATTCTCCTTGTTCAAGGGAAGAACCAACCGTGGTTATTAACAATCACCCTAAAACGTCTTCCTCTTGTGATGACATGTATACATAAATACTTGAGGAAATATGGAAAGAGTATGTAGATGAACAATCAAATCAAGCTTACTCGCCATCTTGTGAAGGCGTTGAGCCCAAATTTGGGGGCATCAAATCAATCTCTTCTGATAAGGAGGATGAGACTACCCAAGCCCCACCTTATTCGGATTTAATGAATAGACTTTTAGAGGAAATTGATCTCGATGATCCCAATGTCATCATCAATTATGGTGAGTCCACTATCTCTTTTGGATGCTTTGAACTTAATGATGAAGAGATTTTAATGGCGGTCGACGAACCCGAAGAATCCATAAAATTTGAAAGCGATAGTGGGGTTACTAAAAATGAGGGTTCGGTGGATGCTGTTGGGGCTCAAATTCGCACCCATTGTAAAACAACATCCCGTGGTCCATCTACAACGATTTGAATCAATTTCAAGACCGAAAAACTCGAAAAATGCCAGTGCAACCCTAACCACTCAATAACAATTAAAATCTATAAACAACATTTTGGAGCAGAACTAGACATGCAGGTCACCGCCAAATGATCCAGAATGTCTTAAAACCCTTAAATTGTAAGTTTCAAAGTCATATGGCACTTATCTTTACTTGCGCACCTCGAAATGCGTTTCATCCCTGCTTGGAGCTGACAAAAAAGGGTCTGTGCCTACATCTACCATTTCAGAGTGGAACCAGACATCCACACTACCGCCAAATGATCCGGAGCACCCCAAAACCCTTAAATAGTAAGTTTGAAGTCCCTGCGACGGTAATTTCCATGTGCGCGCTCCCCGAAATAATATTCCTAGACGACGAGCTAACTTGAAGGCTCCAAATTAGGAAGGAAGTATCAAAATTTGCAACACCTGGACTTCCACACCCCATTCCGTTCATTCAGGAGGTCCATCCCAGCCTAGAAGTGGGTTGGCAACAGTGACCGCAATCCCAGAAAAGATAGCTGTCCTCTGGAGGTCTCCCGTCAGAGCCTGAAATCCTGAAATATTCTAAGTGTGGGAATTTTCTCTCTCTCAAAAGTGAAAAAATCCAAAATTTGGTTAAGTAGTAGAAATTTTCAAGAGGGACATTCGCCCGGCCTTCCACCACATGAGTCCGCACCCCATATCTGAAAGAAGCCGATTCAGACACTTTCCTGAAAACCGCCCAGAAGATCCGCCGGAAATGACATGCACCTCGCCTAAAAACACATTCGCCTGGCTTGAAATGACATGCGCCCGGACCCTTGCACTTAACACTTTTTCCCAGCACATGCTTCGGGGAATGCTCCAGAAACACATGCACCGAGAAATACCTGCCGGGTCAGACTCGAACCCGATTGCACTGCTATAAATAGAAGGTCCTGATGACATAAAGCGACATCACTCCCTTCTGACCTCAGAGCGACGTAAGAGGTAACATGCGCCCGCTTCGTTACCGCTCTTCGGATGCCCTCGCCAGACTGGTTTCCCTCGACGGAATCCCTCGCCGAAACAAAAATTGCACTACCATCGGATAGTTTCTTTAGCCGGACTCCCTCGCCGGAATGGGATATCCTCCGTCGGAATCAAGTGCAAGGGGAAAAATCCTAAAATTCTCTAAGTGTTGGGACTTTTCCCATTTTACAGAGGGACATGCGCCCACTTTTGCTCGCCGGAAAGTGTGAAATGCACTAAGTCCAAAAGGGACATGCACCCACTCTTTCAGAGGCCAAAATTACGAAAATATGCCAAGTCCCAATCTCACATGCGCCCACTGAATGGAGCTGGGCGCATGTGCAAAGAGACATGCGCCTGGGACTCTTTGTCTCTCTCTATTTTCACAAGGCAAGGGCACATGCGCCCGGGAGATGGGCACATGTGCCCACCTCCCAACTACATGCGCCCACCAACCTATGGAGAATCTCACATGCACCCATCACCTTACAACATGCGCCCACTTTCACTGAAGTCCAACACTTTGCCCTTTTTTTTTTTGCAACTTTGAAAACTGCACTGCACTGCATACCTGCACCTGCCCTACACACTGCACACCTTATTTACATATCATATTTTAATTTATGTTTCCATTTACTTTAAGTTATTTATGTAAATAAGAAAGTACCCCCCATTTGGATTTAATAAAAATACTAAAAAATTAAATTCCCAACAACGAAGATTTTGATTTTCCATCCGAAGTACAAATCGTAACTTTTTGGCACTTCTCAAAAAGTTCACCTTTTGATTGGGGGATTTTCTTCGAATCTAAACCGTCGAAAAAATCTGAAATACCCTAATTATGCTAAAACGCCAAAGTCCGGTGAAATATTCATGATATTTTATGGTCGATCTGTGGATATATAAAAAATTCAGGTTTTTACTTAGAATTTTCAAGCAGTGAAATGACCAGAACATCGTTTTAATGCAAATTCATATAAAAATGGATCTATAACTTAATAATGTTCCTTGCCTCATGAATCAACATCCATTTTTCTTAATCAATCATCATTATTAAGCATTAAATAACATGATTAAGCGATAAATAGGTCCAGTACTGTAACGACCCGAGATTTTCGACTCTCGTGTATAACATGACGGCCAAATTCCCAAGTAATTTATGGAATAACTAATTTGTCAAATAATAAAATATAGCATTCAAGCACAATGGCGGAAAAAAATTATCATCTTATTCTATCAAACTTACTACGTCATCATCAATGTTTAAATAAGAGAATCAACCAATATCCATACTGATTAATTAAAATACAAAACCATGTCTTCTCTTGAAGACTTATTACAATTCCATAAATGTATCAACTACTCAAAAGAAATATTTAATAAATGATAACATCAATTAAGTTTCTCTAACATCGTCATCCGCCATGTGTTCGTACGAACATCGAACTCTTTTCCTTAAAAATCAGGGTTTAATACCTGGATCTTCACCTGCATCATCTAAATTGTGTTTGGGATAGTGTTAAACGCTATCATAGTGGGGAATATTTTCTCCAAGACAATCAAGAATAATAATAACGGTACAGAGTAAACGCAAGCAGTATATTAGCATTTAATCAAATCAAAACAACCAACTAAAAATCTTTGTTAATGCTATGCATGGAATGCATGCTCTGGCTAAGGCACCCTGGCTAGAACCACAATCCATGAAGTGGGAGACTCCTTGTTACGACTTCATGCTAGCCACTAGTCACCAGAGGTTCCTGGGACGCACAAGCCCATAGTTTTGCCCGACCACGTGAGAAACGGGACGCTCATAGCCCAAATCTACACGTGACAGTGTACGGGAGAAGTACGACGCTCTAGCCTATTCTCAATTCTGTACACCCACATGGAACCAAGTGAATGCATGACTTTAGTTTCACCTTTATTTAAGTGTTTTCGCATACAACCGATTTAAATAAAAATCAATGGTCACTATGGGGAGTCGCAAGCAACCCAGCATAGGCCGACAGCACGAGATTAGTGTCCATAGCACCAACTTCGGCTCATGAGAATTTGTATACCATTAGTGTCCACTCATTGTCCCGTCTTATGATTTCATCATGTCCCAAAAAGCCAATGTTGTACATCATGACCAAATTTATTAAAATACTCGTGTAATGTAAATGGATCCAATCAAGCATCATGTACATGTAAGGATCCATTGACAAACAATCACTTCATTCTATCAGTTAAATCAAGAGATATTCTTGCATCATGGACACCTCTCACGGGTTCCATCTTTCTACATCGAATAATTTTACTAACTTAGGAACAAAGAGTATACAATAATGGGATGTCCATATGATAATCTTATACACATATTTCATATCACAATATGAAAACCAATGTTACTTATAAAACACAGATTAAGGAAATAAGGGCATAGATTTCACAAAGATAAATAACACAAATACACATGCTTCTTAGTAAAAAATCTAAATAAGGAATCACATCATTATGTAATGATATTCATTGCAAATCCTATTTTAAACTTCATGTTATATGGATCAGCAATTCAAAACAAAAATAACTTCATATGCCACAAAAGAAACTTACGATAATCGTAATATTATTAATGAAAGTCTTGAAGGAAAATCCTCACCTTAGGATAGACTTAGAAGAAGAGGGTTGCAGAAGATCCTAGCCGCTGGAAAAATATGAGAAAGAACTCTCTTCTCTCTCTCTCTCTCTCTCTCTCTCTCTCTCTAGGGCATGGAGGCTAGGGTTAGGAGAAGTATTTGGAGGTGCCTAGTAGAAATATGGAGAGGGATGTGCATGCGAGGTCTTGTGTAACAACTTCTTGAGGTGGGTTTCTCAAATCTCAATATTCGGATGATCTATGATCAATTCCAATCCGTTCATCTTATCAAGCTCGAAGAGTAGAGTCAGAATACGTAATTTTCTTGATGATCCACATTTTAGATTGGCCGATCCTTGAAAATGGCCTGACGGGTGCTAAAATGGGCTAAATCCCAATTAACGGTCTACGCTTGATGATCAGGGCCCAAATTTTAAAAAAATATGTAGTCATGATAGACAAACAATTGTACAAAATTTAGTAGTTGATTGATAGTGAGAAATGCCTAGATCTGAAATTCCAATTTTTGGTGGAAAATGAAGGTTCTGGCTTTGTGGTTCAACGGTATAGGATTATAAATCGGGGTCCAAATTTTGTGTAAAATCGTAGTCATATGAGTATAATAAGTGGTCTAAATTTAAGAAGCGATTGATGGTGAGAAGTGAGTAAATTGAAAGGTTCAGATTTAAAAGTAACTCGTTAATTTCTAAAATGGGATAACTTCGCGCATAAGAAAGATGCTTATCAAGGTGGGGCACTCAAATCGTACTATTGGTCCATGATAAAGACGATCCAAGTCACTCATATGAAGAGAAATATTTGACTACGACTAACCATCTACTTTCCTCACTCGATGGACATGAAAATCAAGGGTTAAGGGGCTAAGTTGACAATTGGACCACTTCTACTATGATTTAAGGGATGAAATTTGACGTGTATGGTTAATATGTGTCCAAAAGTTTAAATCCAAGGTTTTGCATGAAAGTGATCGTCAGAAACTATAATACTTAAAAATAGCATCTTAACTTAAGTTTAACTAATGGCATTTTCATAATTATCTGAAAAGTGCGTAATTTTTTAAAATCTGATCTTTCTATGATGTTTATGGGATCATTATAAGCAACTTTTGTAAAGGGTCCCCTATCGGATCTCCTACGAATGTCCCGCTATTCGCAAATCAACGGTAAATGTACGATAATTAATAAAAAAATGAATTTTCAAACATTTTCAAATAAATCTCGAAAATCTGGGGCGTTACAAGTACTTAGTCATTTTCAACCCTGGAAAGTGCCCTATTGGCTCGGAAATCGACTAATGCCAAATAAAATCAACCGCAATCTCAAGATGCAAAGGCAAAGTTAGTGTCCTCATGCTATAAAACAGCTTAATCAAGCACTTGCAGGACACCGATCTCTACTATTTATCAGAAATTGGTACAAACAGGTGCTTATCGGACCCGATACCTAGCCATTCACAGGCATCAGAAATAGCCAATTTAATCTATCGAATTTGAACTTCTCGAAGAAATATAGCTCAACACAGCTTCTCCCAATGACCTGATCATTCGAAATATCGATTATTTACAGTAATACGATCTAATGAAGGAAATGATCGAAGCAGATTAATCAAATCAAATGCATAATTTGTCTGATATAATGAACACCAAGCATAACTGCGATCTTCTCTCGAGCATGCATAAAGCATATTTACTTTGTACTGTACTCATTTGCATCCATTGCATGAATCTTATTCATCCGGGATTGAGATACGAAACTAAATCAAAGGGACTACGGTTATCATCAAAAACCATAATCAAAGAGTTCTAAAACATCTGAAATACTTCATCGTTAAGACCAATTGATGTGCGTCCTATCCAAAGCGGGATCCTTCAGTTGAGTGGCTAAGGTAATGAGTGCCTTCCAGCAAGTCATCCGTCCAAACCTAAGACGGTCACTGGCACTGGTTACACTAAGAAACCATGAGGTGTCATCCAGCAAGTCACCCATCCGAACCTGAGACGATCACTGGCACTGGTTGCACTAAGAACCATGAGGTGTCCTCCAGCAAGTCACTCGTCCGAACCCGAGACGGTCACTGGCACTGGTTGCACTAAGAACCATGGGGTGTCCTCCAGCAAGTCACCCGTCCAAACTCGAGACGGTCACTAGCACTGGTTGCACTAAGGAACCATGGGGTGTCCTCTAGCAAGTCACCCGTCTGAACCCGAGATTGTCACTGGCACTGGTTGCACTAAGAAACCATGGGGTGTCCTCCAGCAAGTCACCCGTCCAAACTCAAGATAGTCACTGGCACTGGTTGCACTAAGGAACCATGGGGTGTCCTCTAGCAAGTCACCCATCCGAACCCGAGATGGTCACTGGCACTGGTTGCACTAAGAAACCATGGGGTGTCCTCCAGCAAGTCACCCGTCCAAACCCGAGATGATCAGTGGCACTGGTTGCACTAAGGAACCATGGGGTGTCCTACAGCAAGTCACCCGTCTGAACCTGAGACGGTCATTGGCACTGGTTGCACTAAGAACCATGGGGTGTCCTCCAGTAAGTCACCCGTCCGAACTCGAGACGGTCACTGGCACTGGTTACACTAAGAAAGCATGAGATGTCCTTCAGCAAGTCACCCGTCCGAACCTAAGGCGGTCACTGCCACTGGTTGCACTGAATGAAAATTATGGAGTGTATTCTTGAAAGTCATTTCATCCACAAAGATGCCCGATGACACTGAGATACATGACTCGGTTAAAATCTTGGTTGCTACTCACCTAGGAACGCCCGAAAGAGCATGGGACCAACATCTAACTGGTCTTAACAATGGCTTAGTCCATAAGAAATCCTAAACTTGGTCTCTACAACCATGAACTCAAGACTATAATCCCTGATGATTTAAACTACTTGCTCGATCTATCCGGGTTTTATCCCTTTGATATTTCATCTATTGTATAAGTACAATTCATAGTGGAATCTTGTCGCTTTGTGCCATGGTTTTCTCCCATAAGGTTTCCATGTAAAAAATATCTGTGTTGTCTATGTTGCGCTTTATTTATATTTATGCTCTTTTAACGCTTTATTTAATTCATTTCTGATACATGCATGCATTTACTTTTACCATTTAATCAAGGGTGATCATCCATTGATGTAATTAAGGGTTCGTGACTAGTTCACAGCCCAGAAGGTAAAAAATCTTGAAATCTCTGGAATAAAATTTACCTCGCGGTGCTTACTTTGTGATTGCTTGTGATTGTTTATGAATGTCTCTATCTCAGAACCCCCAAATAATTAAACACAGGAAAAACTCCCTTTGTGAGCATTTTTTTAGTTTTAACAGATACTTATGAACTTATAGGGTCTTTTTCCAAAGGGCATAATGATTATGAGTCTCTAGAGGATATGCATGCTAAAGAGATGACGAAGTCGATCTTTTTTAGTCCTTCAACCAACAACACATGCCAAATTCTATTGTGGTAGACCTCCCTTTGATTAAAAATTTTGTTCCTTTGGATGATGCGGTAACACAATCTGAAATTTTAAAAGATCAACCAATGTTAGATGATGTGCTAACCACTAAATCTGAAGAATTTTTCTTGGAAGACCTCCTCTATAGAGAGGAGGAATTCATGTAACGACCCGAGATTTTCGACTCTCGTGTATAACACGACGGCCGAATTCCCAAGTAATTTATGGAATAACTAATTTGTCAAATAATAAAATATAACATTCAAGCACAATGGCGGAAACAATTATCATCTTATTTTATCAAACTTACTACGTTATCATCAATGTTTAAATAAGGGAACCAACCAATATCCATACTGATTAATTAATACAAAACCACGTCTTCTCTTGAAGACTTATTACAATTCTATAAATGTATCAACTACTCAAAAGAAATATTTAATAAATGATAACACTAACTAAGTTTCTCTAACATCGTCATCCACCATGTAATCGTACGAACCATCGAACTCTTTTCTTTAAAAAACAGGTTTAATACCTGGATCTTCACCTGCATCATCTAAATTGTGTTTGGGATAGCATTAAACGCTATCATAGTGGGGAATATTTCCTCCAAGACAATCAAGAATAATAATAACGGTACAGAGTAAACGCAAACAGGATATTATCATTTAATCAAATCAAAACAACCAACTAAAAATCTTTGTTAATGCGATGCATGGAATGCATGCTCTGGCTAAGGCACCCTGGCTAGAATCACAATATATGAAGTGGGAGACTCCCTGTTACGACTTCATGTTAACCACTAGTCACCAAAAGTTCCTACGACGCGCAAGCCCATAATTTTGCCCGACCAAATGAGAAACGAGATGCTCATAGCCCAAATCTACACATGACAGTGTATGGGAGAAGTAGGACGCTCTAGCTTATTCTCAATTCTGTACACCCACATGGAGCCAAGTGAATGCATGACTTTAGTTTCACCTTTATTTAAGTGTTTTCGCATACAACCAATTTAAATAAAACTCAGTAGTCACTATGGGGAGTCGCAAGAAACCCAGTATAGGCCGACAGCACGGGATTAGTGTCCATAGCACCAACCCCGGCTCATGAGAATTTGTATACCATTAGTGTCCACTCATTGTCCCGTTTTATGATTTCATCATGTCCCAAAAAGCCAATGTTGTACATCATGACCAAATTCATTAAAATACTCGTGTAATGTAAATGGATCCAATCAAGCATCATGTACATGTAAGGATCCATTGACAAACAATCATTTCATTCTCTCAGTTAAGTCAAGAAATATTCTTCCATCATCGACACCTCTCACGGTTTCCATCTCTCTACATCGAATAATTTTACCAACTTAGGGACAAAGATTATACAATAATGGGATATCTATATGATGATCTTATACACATATTTCATATATATCACAATATAAAAACCAATGTTACTTGTAACACAGAGACTAAGAAAATAAGGGTATATATTTCGCAAAGATAAATAACACAAATACACATGCTTCTTAGTCAAAAATCTAAAAAAGGAATCACATCATCATATAATGATATTCATTACAAATCCCACATTAAACTTCATGTTATATGGACAAGCAGTTCAAAACAAAATAACTTCAGATGCCACAAAACAAACTTATGATAATCGTGATATTATTAATGAAAGGCTTGAAGGAAAATCCTCACCTTAGGATGGACTTAGAAGAGGGTTGTAGAAGATCCTAGCCGCTGGAAAATATAAGAAAGAACTCTCCTCTTCTCTCTCTCTCCATCCCTCTCTCACTCTCTCCTCCCTCTCTCTCTCTCTCTCTTTCTCTAGGGCATGGAGGCTAGGGTTAGGAGAAGGGCTTGGAGGTGCGTAGTAGGAATGTAAAGAGGGATGTGCGTACATTGGGAGAGAAAAGAAGGGTGTGCGAGGTCTTGTGTAACAACCTCTCGAGGTGGATTTCTCAATCTCAATATTCAGGTGATCTTTGATCAATTCCAATCGATCATCTTATTAAGCTAAAAGAGTAGAGTCAGAATACGTAAATTTCTTGATGATCCACATTCTAAATTGGTCGATCCTTGAAAATGGCCTGACGGGTGCTAAAATGGGCTTAATCTCAATTAACGGTCTACGCTTGATGATTAAGGCCCAAATTTTAGAAAAATATGTAGTCATGATAAGCAAATAATTGTACAAAGTTTAGTGGTTGATTAATGGTGAGAAATGCCTAGATCTTAAATTCCAACTTTTTGCGGAATAGGAAGGGGCTGGCTTTGTGGTTCAACGGTGTAGGATTATAGATCGAGGTCCAAATTTTGTATAAACTCATAGTTATATGAGTATAATGGGTACTCTAAATTTGAAAAGCAATTGATGGTGAGAAGTGGGTAAATTAAAAGGTTCAAATTTGAGAAGAGTTGGGAACTCGTTAATTTCTAGAACGGGATAACTTCGCGCATAAGAAAGAGGCTTATCAAGGTGGGGTATTCAAATCATACAATTGGTCCATGATAAAGACAATCCAAGTCACTCATATAAAGAGAAATATTCGACTACGACTAACTATCTACTTTCCTCACTCGATGGACATGAAAATCAAGGGTTAAGGGGTTAATTTGACAATTGGACCACTTCTACTATGATTTAGGGCTGAAATTTGACGTGTATGATTAATATGTGCCCAAAAGCTTAAATCCATGGTTTTTCATGAAAGTGATCGTCAGAAACTATAATAGTTAAAAATGACATCTTAACTTAATTTAACTAATGGCATTTTCATAATTATCTGAAAAGTGCGTGATTTTTTAAATCGGATCTTTCTACGATATTTATGGGATCATTCTAACCAACTTTTGTAAAGGGTCTCCTATTGGATCTCCTACGGATGTCCCGCTATTCACAAATCAACGGCAAATGTACGATAATTAATAGAAAATAAATTAAAAATGAATTTTAAAATTTTTTCAAATAAATCTCGAAAATCTAGGGTGTTACAATTCATTGCCATTGAAATAGAATTTCTTCAATCATTAAAGGAGGACGAAGACCCTTCATCCGACTATCTCGATTTCCTAGAGGAATGCTTGGCCCACTCTTATGATCTTGATGATGAGATGATTAAGGAGTTGGATAGTTTGTTAGACACGGTATCGGTGCCTGAAGAACACCATTCCACTGATTTACACTCTTTACCATTGTTTGTGGAAGCATCATGCAATTTTGAAATTGTGGAGGAGACAACTTTAACCAATGAAAACTTGATGAATGTCTCTCCATGATCATGGGTCCTTCAGCCCATTGAAAATTCTGATTGGGAGGACCCATTTTTAATCAATCATAATCCAGATTAGAATTTGAGGAGATATCTTTTTGCTGCACTTATCTCGTCCCTCATGCATGTGGTGCACATAAATATTGGACTTCAATGAAGACAAGCACCTAGTCTACTGTCGAGCAGGACTTTACATGGTCCTTATGAGAAATTTATTAAAATTCATGAAGTGCCTGCTCAATTTTGATCATGTAGTCGATCAGACTAATCAAAGGTAAGTAGGTAGGTTAGGATCTATTTTTCTGCATTTAGGATTGAATAAGTCTCATCGAGACAATGGAAGATGCTAGAATTGATCAATTTCCTCCCTCAGGTACTCTCGTTCTCACTCTCCTTTATTTTATTTCATTGCTCTCATGTCTTACTTTCTGCTTATCCTTTTACATTGAGGACAATGCAAGATTTGGTTGGGGGGGTGAGATTCCTACATGAATGTAGTGTTTTATAACATTTTAAGCATTATATGTAGAAAATTTTCAATTTTTCTAAAATTCAAAACTCTTTCGGAAAACTTTGTTTCTATGCATTTGAATAATACTAATATAAGAAAAGGAGTACGAAGTGAGTGATGTTGCAAGTCTTGAACTACCTTTGATATAATGGTTTTATAAATGAATTCCCCTATTTATATGATTGATAGAAAATTTGAACACTTTTACACCTAGTTCACATTACACGATTTTCATGGTTTGAATGGATTATGTAGATTTGTGGATTGGCTAGACTTAGATTTGAGGTGTTGAGGAACTAAGCCAGGGTACCTTGTCCATCCTTGTCCATCGGAAAAGAACGAAAGATATGGATTTCTAAAATCCTATCTAATGTGTATAAAAAGGGAAAGGAAGGATAAAAATATGGGAATGTTTGAGCATATGGTGGAAAAATCCAAAAAGGGCTACCTATTACCAACCAGGGGATGGTCTACCCGTAACCAAAGCCGGAAATGGGACGTAGTGTGAATGCCATCGGAAGGACGGAAAGGCAAATTCTTGTTATAGGCTTGTTGTTGATCTGTACACCTTGAAATCCATAGTGTAGTTGATCTATGAAGAAGATAATCCTAGAAACTCATGTGATGAACATTCACTATGCACACTAGGTTGAATTTGTTCACGTTCTTCTATTTATCAATTTATCAGCAAGAATTCTATATGAACACTTCTTATGTTTTCAGAGTTTAAGGTTTCAGCTTCTATCACCTAATTTCTCTGATTTTTGCACTTGTATGTTTTGGAATGTATAAAAGCATAGTTTCTAAATGAGAGTTGGGTTTTGGAGAATGAAACTTGTTTCATGCATGTTTTGCTCAGGACTAGCAAAATGCTAGTTGGGGGTTGTGTTGAGCTCTTAATTGTGCATATTCTAACCCCAATTCATCACTCATTATACATGATTTTTATAATTTAAAGACTAATCTAATGCATGGATTTGTGATTGTAGGAATGAGAGGGAGACTTCACTAATTCATAGTTAAAAGAGTCACTTTGTATGCATTGAAGATCAATATAACAAGTGCCAAAATGTGGAGGAAAGAAGAAGAAAGAAAGAGAAGAAAATATGGAAAAACTGTCCCAAGACCTGTCAAAAGACCTGTCCCAAGACCGGTCACCAAACAGGTCTACATAGCTAGATCGGTCACCAGACAGGTCATTAAGAGTCCAGAGAACTATAGCTTGTTGGGCTATTTTTTGGTTTCTTAGACCGGTCGCCAGACTGGTCATCAGGAGTCCAGAGAAACATAGCTTGCTAGACTATTTTTTTGGTTTCTTAGACCGTTCGCCAGACAGGTCTAAGGTACTCCAGAAACTCCAATTTTCAAATTTAAGTTTTTAAATTGCGGAAGGACTCCGCGGATTCTCAAAGTTTTCATGTTGATGCGGAATTTCTCTTATAAAAGTCCACCTCCTCTCTCTTCCTAAGGCATCTAGCAATGTGGGGAGCAAAGAGATCAAGACCTAGGAGGCTTTCTAGCCTCCTACAACTAGTTTTCTTCTTCTTCTAGTTCTAGTTTCTAGTTTCTAGTTTTTAATGTTTTCTTTTAGCTAACCTCTTAGCTAGAGCTAAGAGGTGAAGTTTGTAGTTTGTTTCAATCCTTTAATTCATTTCTTCAAGTACCCTTTACTTATTTATGGATTTTCAAGTTTTAATTTAAATAAAGTTTGTATTTTTAGAAGTTTTGTAAGAGTTTGTGTACTCCGGACATGAGTTCCTTGCAATTCCTTGAGATTACCATGATTGGGTTGTTTGAATTAAAATTGTAGTAACCCTTGAGCATGCCATAGTCTCTTGGCATGGCTGTTACTCCAAAGGCTATAAGTTCAAGTTCTATGTGCTTCATTAGAACTAGAAATCTGATTTCCAGATTTAAGTGGGACTGTTTATGCTTAAATGTTATATCATCCAATTGGATGAGAGATAGGACTTTGATTCTAATTGTGTTGTGCTTAGATGAATGGATTGGTATTGAACTACTACAAGTGGATCGTTGATGCTCAATTTCTTCTTATTTTCATATTTTCCTATTTTATGTGAAAACGAAAACTATTTTCCTAAACTTCTTAGATTCTAGTTATTAGAGTAGTTGGAATTATTTACCTCTTTCCCTGTGGATCGACCTCGGTCTTACCGAGAATTATTACTACATCGCAGCCTTGCACTTGAGGCGAGCGAACAAGTTTTTAGCACCATTGCCGAGGAAAAGGTTAAATGGTTCTAATTATTCTAATAGCTATAGAGTAGTTTTAGTTAGGTAGGATTTTTAGTTTTTATGGAAATAGATTTTCTATTTTTTTTTTTAGATTACTAACAATTTTTTTATTTTTGTAGGACATTGTTGCTTACATAGTTCTCACCTTCACGGGTAACATCTCCCCATCTCCCTTTTTATTTTTATTTTTCCTAGATTAGGGTAGTTTCCAATTCCTTAAAATTTCATCATGTATGATTGGAGGAATGGTGCATACAAGTACCTTTTGGAGGATGAGACATCGGATTGGAGGACCCGAACTCAATGTGATCGAGATCCCTCCAAGCATGAGTGTTTTTCTGAGATTCAAACAACCCATACTACCACCCCCCAACGTAAGACGATACGTGAGTGCATTAATGAAAACAATACACATGTTGAGACACGACGTAAGACGATGGGGGAATACCAGAATGAAGCAAAATCGAATAATGATCATCCGAGGAAAAATTATGTGATTATCGAATTGAAAATAACATGTGTGTTCCATTGGTTATGGTTAGAGGTGTGCAACAACAAAAGGAACTGGTGAATAGTGGCCAACCGATTTAGATAATACATGATCACTTGTATGGATATGCCTATCAACCATCATATAAATTTTCATTCTACATGCGTACGGTCTTAATTGGGGAAACCTCCATTCTCCTTGTTCAAGGGAAGAACCAACCGTGGTTATTAACAATCACCCTAAAACGTCGTCCTCTTGTGATTACATGTATACGCAAATACTTGAAGAAATATGGAAAGAGTATGTTGATGAACAATCAAATCAAGCTTACTTGCCTTCTTGTGAAGACGTTGAGCCCAAATTTGGGGGCATCAAATCAATCTCTTATAATGAGGAGGATGGGGCTACCCAAGCTTCACCTTCTTCGGATTTAATGAATAGACTTTTAGAGGAAATTGATCTCGATGATCCCAATGTCATCATCAATTATGGTGAGTCCACTATCTCTTTTGGATGCTTTGAACTTAATGATGAAGAGATTTTAATGGCAGTTGATGAACCCGAAGAATCCATAAAATTTGAAAGCGATAGTGGGGTTACTAACAATGAGGGCTCGGTGGATGCTTATAAACCTATGGTTTCTTTTTCCCAAGGGCATAATGATTATGAGTCTCTAGAGGATATGCATGCTAAAGAGATGGCCGAAGTCAATCTTTTTTAGTCCTTCCACTAATAACAAATGTCAAATTTTATTGTGGTAGACCTCCCTTTGATTAAAAATTCTATTCGTTTGGATGGTGATGTGACACAATTTGAAATTTTAAAAGATCAACTAATGTGAGATGATGTGCTTATCACTAAATCTAAAGAATTTTTCTTAGAAGACCTCCTCTCTATAGAGGAGGAATTCCTTGCCATTGAAACAGAATTTCTTCAATCATTAAAAGAGGACGAAGACCCTTCATCCGACTATCTCGATTTCCTAGACGAATGCTTGGCCCACTCTTATGATCTTGATGATGAGATGATTAAGGAGTTGGATAGTTTGTTAGACACAGTGTCGGTGCCTGAAGAACACTATTCTACTAATTTACACTCTTTACCATTGTTTGTGGAAGCACCATGCAATTCTGAAATTGTGGAGGAGACAACTTTAACCAATGAAAACTTGATGAATGTCTCTCCACCATCATGGGTCCTTCAGCCCATTGAAAATTCTAATTGGGAGGATCCATTTATAATCAATCATAACCCAGATCAGAATTTGAAGACATATCTTTTTGCTGCTCTTATCTCCTCCTATCATGCATGTGGTGCACATAACTATTGGACTTTAATGAAGACAAGCACCCATGTTTACTATCAAGCAGCACTTTGGATGGTCCTCATGAGGAATTTATTAAAATTCATGAAGATCCTGTTCAAATTTGATCATGTAGTTGATCAGACTAATCAAAGGTAGGTAGTAGGTTAGGATCTATTTTTCTGCATTTAGGATTGAATAAGTCTCATCGAGACAATGGAAGATGCTAGAATTGATCAATTTGCTCCCACGGGTACTCTCGTTCTCACTCTCCTTTGTTTTATTTCATTGCTCTTCATGGCTTGCTTACTGCTTATCTTTTCACATTGAGGACAATGTAAGATTTGGTTAGGGGGTGAGATTCCTACATGAATCTAGTGTTTTGTAACATTTCAAGCATTGTCTGTAGAAAATTTTCAATTTTTCTAAACTTCAAAACTCTTTTAGAAAACTTTATTTCTATGCATTCGGGATGATACTAGTAAAAGAAAAGGAGATACGAAGTGAGTGATGTTGCAAGTCTTGAAGTACCTTTGATATAATGGTTTTATATGTGAATTCCCCTATTTATATGATTGATTGAAAATTTGAACACTTTTACACCTAGTTCACATTACACGATTTTCATAGTTTGAAAGGATTATGTAGATTTGTGGATTGGCTAGACTTAGATTTAAGGTGTTGAGGAACCAAGCCAGGGTACTTTGTCCATCCTTGTTCATCGAAAAAGAACGAAAGATATGGATTTCTAAAAATCCTATCTAATGTGTATAAAAAGGGAAATGAAGGATGAAAATATGGGAATGCTTGAGCATATGGTGGAAAATTCCAAAAAGGGCTACCTATTACCAACCGGGGTATGGTCTACCCGTAACCAAAGCCGGAAATGGGACGTAATGTGAAAGCCGTCGAAAGGACGGTAAGGCAAATTCCTGTCATAGGCTTGTTGTTGATCTGTACACATTGAGATCCATAGTGTAGTTGATCTATGAAGAAGATAATCCCGGAAACTCATGAGATGAACATTCACTATGCACACTAGGTTGAATTTGTTTAAGTTCTTCTATTTATCAATCAATCAGTAAGAATTCTATATGAACACATTATGTTTTCAGAGTTTAAGGTTTCAGCTTCTATCACCCAGTTTCTCTGATTTTTTGCACTTGTATGTCTTGTAATGTATAAAAGCATAGTTTCTGAATGAGAGTTGGGGTTTGGAGAATGAAACTTGTTTCACGCATGCTTTGCTTGGGACTAGCAAAATGCTGGTTGGGGGGTATGTTGAGCTCTTAATTGTGCATATTCTAACACCAATTCATCACTCATTCTGCATGATTTTTATGATTTAAAGACTAATCTAATGCATGGATTTGTGATTGTAGGAATGAGAGGGAGACTTCGCTAATTCATAGTTAAAAGAGTCACTTTGTATGCATTGAAGATCAATATAACAAGTGCCAAAAGGTGGAGGAAAGAAGAAGAAAGAAAGAGAAGAAAATATGGAAAAAATGTCCCAAGACCTGTCTTAAGACCGGTCACCAGATAGGTCTACATAGCTAGACCGGTCGCCAGACAGGTCGTCAGGGGTTTAGAGAAACATAGCTTCCTGGACTGTTTTTTGGTTTCTTAGACCGGTCGCCAAAAACTCCAATTTTCATTTCTAAGTTTCTAAATTGCGGAAGGACTCCGCGGATTCTTGAAGTTTCCAAGTTGGTGCGGGATTTCTCTTATAAAAGGCCTCCTCCACTCTCTTCCTAAGGCATCTAGCAACGTGGGGAGCAAAGAGATCAAGACCTAGGATGCTTCCTAGCCTCTTACAACTTTTTCTTCTTCTTCTAGTTCTAGTTTCTAGCTTTTAATGTTTTTTTTAGCTAAAGTTAAGAGGTGAAGTTTATAGTTTGTTTCAATGCTTTAATTCGTTTCTTCGAGTACCCTTTACTTATTTATGAATTTTCAAGTTCTAATTTGAATAAAGTTTGGATTTTTATAAGTTTTGTGAGAGTTTGTGTACTCCGGACATAAGTTCCTTGCAATTCCTTGAGATTACCATGATTGGGTTGTTTGAATTAAAATTGTAGTAACCCTTGAGCATGCCATAGTCTCTTGGCATGGCTGTTACTCCGAAGGCTACAAGTTCAAGTTTTATGTGCTTCATTAGAACTAGAAATCTGATTTTCAGATTTAAGTGGGAATGTTTATGCTTGAATGTTATATCATCAATTAGATGAGAGATAGGACTTTGATTTTAATTGTTTTGTGCTTGGATGAATGCATTGGTATTGAACTACTACAAGTGGATCCTTGATGCTGTACTTCTTCTTATTTTCAGATTTTTCTATTTTATGTGAAAAACAATTTTCCTACACTTCTTAGATTCTAGTTATTAGAGTAGTTGGAATTGTTTACCTTTTTCCCTGTGGATCAACCTTGGTCTTACCGAGAATTATTACTACATCGTAGCCTTGCACTTGAGGCGAGCGAACATCGACTCACTGGACTTCGCAGGATAAAAGAAAAATTTTAAGTGAAGTGTGCAGGTTTTTCTGGGATGAACCATTACTTTTTAAATAATGCCCAGATCAAATAATAAGGAGATGTGTCCCTGATGATCGATAAACAAAATTTTGTCATCTCCTTTCGTCATAATCAAGCATATGGGGGTCATTTTTCTGCCAAGAAAACCATTGCAAAAATTCTACATTTTGGTTTTTATTAGCTTACTTTATTTAGAGACACCCATGAGTTTTGCAAAGCCTACGAGTGCTATCAAAAGCTAAGAGGATTGTCCCGTCGGAATATGATGCCTCTCAACCCAATTCAACATCTCGAAGTCTTCGATTATTGGGGCATTGATTTCATGGGACCATTCCCCTCATGTTTTGGACATGTCTACATATTGCTTGGAGTGGACTATGTGTCCAAGTGGATAGAGGCTATTCCATGTAGTACTAACGATCTTCGTATTGTTCTAAAGTTTCTCAAAGAAAATATACTTTCAAGATTTGGAACGCCTCGAGCCATTATAAGTGATGGTGTTTGTCACTTTTACAACACACCCTTTGAAGCCTTAATGAAGAAATATGGCATTAGACATAAAGTGAGTACCCCATACCACCCACAGACAAGTAGGCAAGCTAAAATTTCCAATCGGGAAATTAAACAAATTTTAAAAAAGACGGTGAGAGCAGATCGCAAAGATTGGTCGCTGAGATTAGTTGATGCTCTATGGGCTCACCATACCGCTTATATAACCCCCATTGGAATGTCTCCCTATAGACTTGTCTATGGGAAAGCTTGTCACTTGCCTATGGAACTTGAACACAAAGCTTATTGGGCAATTTGGGCATTGAACTTTGACGTTAATAAGGTTAGCTCACTTCGCAAACTCCAATTGAATGAGCTTGATAAGATCCTAAACGATGCTTATGAGAACTCGAGGATATACAAGAATAAGATGAAGGCCTTTCATGACAAACACATTTTCAGAAAAAAATTCATGAAGGTCAGAAAGTGCTCTTTTACAATTCCCGACTTCATCTTTTTCTGAGAAAATTGAGATCTCAATGGACTAGCCCATATATTATTAAAGAATTTTTTCCTCATGGGGCTGTCGATATAGAAAATGCGGCGAATGGCAACTGTTTTAAAGTAAACTGACAATGCTTTAAACCATTTGTTGAGAAATTTGATTCAGAGGATATGTCCATCACTCTGAACGATCCTGTGTATCAGGAAAATTGATCTCCTAGTCTGACGGAGGTATAGAGTAGATTACTTTTAGTTATTTTTTTTGTTTTAGCTTTATCGCTTTAGTAGATTTAGATGCCGGAGGTAGATTCCCATGATCGACTCATTCAGGTACTCTCATACTCACCCTCTTTTATTTTTATTATTACTCTCATGTTAATGCTCATTGCATATCTTTTTACATTGAGGACAATGCAAGATTTGGTGGGGGTAAGATTCCTAAAATCTAATAGTTTGTGGACATTTCGAGCAATATTTTTGTAGAAAATTTTCAATTTTTCTGAAACATCAAAACTCTTTTGGAAAACCTTGTTTCTATGCACTTGGGATCCTATAAGTATGAAAGGATGAGAGACTAATTGATAAGATTTTAAGATTTCTGAATTATCTCAAGTATAATAGTTTTATATATGAATTCCCCCAATGAGTTGATTGATAGAACATTTTAACATTTTGAGTCTAGTTCACATTACACGATTCTCATGATTTGAAGGGATTAGTAGATTTGTAGATTGGTTAGACTTAAGATTTGAAGTATTTAGGAACCAAGCCGGGGAACTTTGTCCATTCTTGTTCATGTGTAAAAAGAGAAAAGAATGAAAGATATGGATTTCTAAAAATTCTATCTAATATTTATGAAAAAAAAAGAATGAGGATATGGTATTGTTGAGCTCTTAATTGTGCATATTCTAACCCCAATTCATCACTCATCATGCACGATTTACATATTTAAAGGACCATTCTAATGCATGATTTGTAATTATAGGAACAAGATGGAGATTTCATTGATTCGAGGCTAAATGAGGCTCATTACAAGCATTGAAGACCATAGGATGAAGTCTTGAAGGAAGATCAAAGAGAAGAAAGAAAGGAGAGAAGAGAAAAGAAGAAAGAAAGAAAGAAATAAAGAAGAAAAGAAGCTAGACCGGTCGGCTAACCGGTCAGCCAAAGACGCCCGACCGGTCATGACCGGTCGGACTGAGCTATACATTGATCCAGCAATGTGGCCGACCGGTCATGACCAGTCGGCTATAGCTGCTGGAACAAGCTCAACTTGGGCTGACCGGTCATGACCGGTCGGCCACGTTGCTGGATCAATGTATAGCTCAGTCCGACCGGTCATGACCGGTCGGCTGTGCTCCCTGGACCGTTGCAAGTGAAGTCCGACCGGTCATGACCGGTCGGCCAAGTGCAAATAGGCTGTTTCTATTATTGGATTTCCGAAATTCTCTGCGCAATTGCGTAACTTTGCGCGAAATCTGGAGTTCTCTTGCGAAAAGGACACCTCCAAGCTATAAAAGGATGTCTTCCCTTCATACCAAAGGATGCTACGACGTGGGGATTGCTCAGGAGACGGATTTTACTTCGGATTTCTAGTTTTCTTCCTGTTTTAGTTATTTTTTATGTTTTTAGAGGCTTCTAGTTCAAAGATGTTAGAGATGAACTAAAACCTCTTAGCTAGGGCTAAGAGGGGAAGCTTTTGATTCGTTTTTTATGGATTGATGCAACTTAGGTTTCCTTTTATGTTTTAATTGATGAATTTTAGTTCAATTTGAGTTTGATTCAAGTACTATGTTGGTTTCTACTTTGATCTCTTGATGACTCCAGGCTCATGTGATTCTTAGTGATCCTAACTTAGTATCTTAGCTTTTGAGCATTGTTCATGCTTGTGTAGTGCATTGATCTACCATTGACTCCGGGCATGGTAGACGCTTTGATTGCCTTGTATGCAATGGCCTGATTTTCATGTGGGAACTCATGCAACTAAAGTTCTTATCTTTTGTGTATAATCTGGAATAGTTGCTTAGTGATTGATTTTGATTTAATTCGAGTTCAAATCATGAGTCGTAATCAGGTCTAGTGACAGGATTTGGTGAAAACTATGGTTGTGAATCTCAACTAGATTGGAAAGAGGCTTGGCCTATACAATTGAGTGTGCCCAAGGCCTGAGCATGGTTGTGGGAATCAAATCAGTTAATAAGCACTTTTTTTGGATAACTGTTGATTGAACCGCTCTATATTCCGATCGGATAGAGATATGAATTCAATTCCGATTAAGTTATGAGAGACCTAGTTGTGTTGATGCATTGAAACCTATCAAAAGTGGATCCTTAGTGCTCTAGTGCCTTTTTAGATTGAAATTACCTTAACAATTCACTGTTTAAACTCAATTCATTATTTTCCAGCTTTAGTTCTTAATAGGATCTTAATTACTAGTTGTTTTAGTTAAATCCTAAGAATACCCATATATAAATCTCTGTGGGAACGATACTTGGTCTTTCCGAATTATTACTACTTCGCAACCCTACACTTGGGGAGATTTGATTCAGAGGATATGTCCATCACTCTAAACAATCCTGTGTATCAGGAAAATTGATCTCCTAGTCTGACGGAGGTATAGAGTAGATTACTTTTAGTTATTTTTTTTGTTTTAGCTTTATCGCTTTAGTAGATTTAGATGCCGGAGGTAGATTCCCATGTTCGACTCATTCAGGTACTCCCATACTCACCCTCTTTTATTTTTATTATTGCTCTCATGTTAATGCTCATTGCATATCTTTTTACATTGAGGACAATGCAAGATTTGGTGGGGGTAAGATTCCTAAAATCTAATAGTTTGTGGACATTTCGAGCAATATTTTTGTAGAAAATTTTCGATTTTTCTGAAACATCAAAACTCTTTTGGAAAACCTTGTTTCTATGCACTTGGGATCCTATAAGTATGAAAGGATGAGAAACTAATTGATAAGATTTTAAGATTTCTGAATTATCTCAAGTATAATAGTTTTATATATGAATTCCCCCAATGAGTTGATTGATAGAACATTTTAACATTTTGAGTCTAGTTCACATTACACAATTCTCATGATTTGAAGGGATTAGTAGATTTGTAGATTGATTAGACTTAAGATTTGAAGTATTTAGGAACCAAGCCGGGGAACTTTGTTCATTCTTGTTCATGTGTAAAAAGAGAAAAGAATGAAAGATATGGATTTCTAAAAATTCTATCTAATATTTATGAAAAAAAAGAATGAGGATATGGTATTTATTGAATATTTACGAAAAATTCTAAAAAGGGCTACCTATTACCAACCAGGGATGGCCTACCCGTAACCAAAGCTGGAAATGGGAAGTAGTGTGAAAGTCGTCGAAGGAACGGTAATACAAATTCTTGTCATAGGCAATTGGTTGATTCTCTACACTTTTAGATCTTTTGTTTAGCTGATTTATGAAGAAGGTAATCCTGGAAAGTCATGAGATGAATATGCAGATTGCACACTAGACCATACATGTTCGGATTTGTCTATTTGTCAATAAACCGGTGGGGATTCTATTTGAACACTTATTATGTTTGAAAAGCTTAGAACTTCAATTTCTCATTGTTTAGTTTTTTTTGAATTTTATATTTATAAGTCTTAAAGTCTATAGAGGCATAGTTTCTAAGAGACAGTTGAGTTTTCAGAGAAGTAGATTGTTTCACGCATGTTTTGCTCGGGACTAGCAAAATGCTGGTTGGGGAGTGTTTTGAGCTTCTAAATTATACATATTCTAGCCCATTATACCACATTATATGCATGGTTTGCATGGTTAAAAGACTAATCTACTACTTGTTTTGTGGTTGTAGGAATGAGAGAGAGAGAGAGAGAGAGTTCACTCAATTGATGTTCAAAAGACCAAGTTTAGAAGCTTTTTGATGAAGACTAAAGGTGGGCCAAAAAAGGAAGAACAAAGAAGGAGAGAAGAGAGAGAAAGAAAGTGAGAATGTGATGCTAGACCGATCTTGACCAGTCGGCCAAGGATGCCACGACCGATCTTCACCAGTCAGCCACCATACCAGCCCTCTCTCAACATCACTGGACAAAGGACCAGCTGGGTTTGACCGGTCTTGACCGGTCGGCCACAGGCCCCCCTCTCTTGTGCATTCACTGAAACAAGACGCAGACAGGTCTGATCGGTCAAGACCGGTCGGCCAGTGTAAAACCAGCGAGATTTCAGCAGCTTGATCTTCAAGCTCAGTTTTTCATGCACTACGGAAGTTGTTACGCAAATCTAGAAGGTTCTGAGGCGGTGGAGCCTCTCCATTATAAAAGGACACCTAGGTTTCGTTCCTAAGAATCATAGAAGGCTAAGGACTACGTGGGAGGTGAAGAGGATCTTCGTAGAGCGTTTACAACTCTCCCGAATCCATTTTTTCATGTTTTTCATTAGTTTTTTTTTTTTTTTTTAGTTGAAGCATGATAATGCTCGGCTAGAACCTCTTAGCTAAGGCGAAGAGGTGAAGCTTGAAGCTAGTTATCATGTAGAATTTGTTTGATTGAAGTACTCTATCTAAAGTTTGGTTTTTTACTTCTAGTTTGAATAAAGTTGGTACTTTTGGATGTTTTGTGAGAGTTCATGTACTTCGAACATGGGTTCCTTGCAATTCTCTGAGATTATCATGTTTGAATTGATTAGATTTGAATTGTAGTAACCCAGTGCATACCATAGTCTCTGTTCACTCCCCAAGTGTAGGGTTGCGAATTAGTAATAATTCGGAAAGACCGAGTATCGTTCCCACAGAGATTTGTGTATGGGTATTCTCAGATTTTAACTAAAACAACTAGTAACTAAGACTATATTAAGAACTAAAGCTGAAAAATAGGAAATTAGGTTTAAACAGTGAATGAGTAAGGTAAATTCAATCTAAAAAGTCACTAGAGCGCCAAGGATCCACCCTTGATACGTTTCAATGCATTAACACAACTAGGTTTCTCATAACTCAATCGGAACCGAATTCCTTCTCTATCCGATTGGAATATAGAGCAATTCAATCACAATTATCTGGAACAAGTGCTTAATAACTGATTTGATTCACACAACTACGCTCAGGTCTTGGGCACACTCAATTGTATAGGCCAAGCCTCTTTCCAATCTAGTATAGATTCATAACCATAGCCTACACCAAGTCCTGTCACTAGACCTGATTACGACTCATGATTTGAACTCTATTTAAATCAAAATCAATCAATAAACAGTAATTCCAGATCATACACAAAAGATAAGAACTTTAGTTACATGAGTTCCCACATGAAGATCAGGCCATTGCATACAAGGCAATCAAAGCGTCTACCATGCCCGGAGTCGATGGTAGATCAATGCATTACACAAGCATAAACAATGCACAAAAGCTAAGATACTATGCTAAGCTCACTAAGAATCACATGAGCCCGGAGTCATCAAGAGATCAAAGTAAAAGCCAACATAGTACTTGAATCAAACTCAAATTGAACTAAAATTCGTTCATTAAAGCATAAAAGGAAACCTAGGTTGTATTAATCCATCAAAAATGAATCAAGGGCTTCCCCTCTTAGCCCTAGCTAAGAGGGTTTAGTTCATCTCTAACATCCTTGAACTAAAAGCCTCTAAAAACATGAAAAACTACAAAAACGGAAAGAAAACTAAAGATCTGAAGTAGAATCCTTCTCCTCAGCAATCTCCACGTTGTAGCCCCTTAGTATGAAGAAAAGAGGTCCTTTTATAGCTTGGAGGAGTCCTTTACGCAAGAAGAATCCAGAAATTGCGTAACCTTTCGCAATTGCGCAGAAATTTCGGAGTTCCAATAATAGAAAGAGCTTCTACGCACAGTCGACCGGTCTGGACCGGTCGGATGGTGATTCCTCTTAGTTCAGCAGCCATGATCGACCGGTCATGACCGGTCGGATCTCCCTTACAAGCATTCCAGCAGCTATGCCCGGCCGGTCATGACCGGTCGAGCCTATGAATTCTCAATCCAGCAAGAACAGCCGACCGGTCATGACCGGTCGGACTGGCTGTCCATTGCAATCTGTGTTGTGGCCGACCGGTCTTGACCGGTTGGGCTTGCATTGAAACCCATTCTAAGCTTTCTCTTGGCAGGTAGTTGAGTGGCCGACCGGTCAGCTGACCGGTCTGGCTATTCTTTCTTCATTCTTTCTTTCTTTCTTCCTTCTTTTCTCTTCTCTCCTTGCTTGTCTTTCTTTGATCCTTCTTCATACTTCATCTAATGGTCTTTAACACTTGTAAGAAGCCTCATTTAGCCTTCAAATGGTGAACTCTCCATCTTGTTCCTATAATCACAAATCATGTATTAAGTTGGTCCTCTAAACATGTATATCATGCATAATGAGTGATGAATTGGGGTTAGAATATGCACAATTATGAGCTCAACACACCCCCCAACCAGCATTTTGCTAGTCCCGAGCAAAGCATGCGTGAAAGTAGTTTCATTTTCCAAAACCCAACCCTCCTCTGAAAGCTATTCTTCTATACATTCCAAGACACATAAGCGTAAAAATCAGAGAAATTCAGTGAAAGAGGT
Organism: Liriodendron chinense; assembly: GCA_003013855.2. NCBI lineage: Eukaryota > Viridiplantae > Streptophyta > Magnoliopsida > Magnoliales > Magnoliaceae > Liriodendron > Liriodendron chinense. The sequence continues at coordinate 5,321,362 of ML058408.1, forward strand.
TGAAACCTTAAACCCTCAGAACATAACAAGTGTTTATATGAAATTCCCGCTGATTGACTGATCAATAGAAGAATTTGAACAAATTCAACCTAGTGTGCATAGTGCAGGCTCATCTCATGAGTTTCTGGGATTATCTTCTTCATAGATCAACTAAACTATAGATCTCGAGGTGTATAGAGCAACAACAAGCCTATGACAGGAATTTGCCTTACCGTCCTTCCGACGACTTTCACACTACGTCCCATTTCCGGCTTTGGTTACGGGTAGACCATCCCCCGGTTGGTAGTAGGTAGCCCTAATCGGAATTTTCACCATTTTTCTTTCCTTCCCGATTTCATCCTTTCATTCCTTTTTCTTTTAAATTAGATAGGATTTTTTTTAGAAATCCATATCTTCCGTTATTTTCCCATGGACAAGGATGGACAAAATACCCCGGCTTGGTTTCTCAGCACCTTTAAATCACAGTCTAGCTAATCCACAAATTACATAAACCTTTCAAATCATGAAAATCGTGTAATGTGAACTAGGTGCAAAAGGTGTTCAAATTTTCTATCAATCATAAAAATAGGTGAATTCACATATAAAATCATTATATTAAGAGAAATTCAAAGCTTGCAACATCCCTTGCTTCATCTCTCCTCTTCTTATATCCATGCTATCTCGAATGTATAGAATCAAAGTCTTCCAACAGAGTTTCGAATTTCAGAAAAATCGAAAAATTTCTACATCTTTGCTCGACATGTCATAACATCTTTGCTCGACATGTCATAAAAGCTAGCAGATTCATCAGAGGAATCTCTCACCCCCCAACCAAAACTTTGCATTGTCCTCAATGTAATGATATATGCAATATGTATGACATGAGAGCAATGACATAAAATAAAGGAGAGTGAGAAAGAGAGATATCACCTGAAGCATACAGTTCATGTCAAGATTAGCTTTCGGATATGGATTACTTCACAACTAAATGAACTGTCAAAGCAAATCCTAATGGGAAAGCATTCTAACAAATTATCCTCCGTCAGACTAGGAGGTTAATCCCAACAACTCATCCAAAAGCATAAAGTCAAGCAGAATCATTAGATGGATCAAGAGATTTCGCAGTAAAGTCATCCAATATCCTGCTTTGCAATGTACATGTGTGTGGGTGATTGAGATAAGCCACTTAAAATCCCAAAAAGGGATTTCAGCGGGTTCCTTAGTGTGCACATCACATGTATCAGGGGAGACACCATCATATTTATCAGAAAAAATATGTCTCCAATCAGATTTTCCTGGGCAATGATATTGCAAGTAAGGATCATCCCAGGGTTGGTGGAGTTCGGTATGCATGATCCACAAAGGTATGGAAATATGAATTGATTTCTCAGCACTACAAGTTGTTATTTCCACATCCTTCTCTTGGCTAACGTCATATGCCGGTACCGACTCGAAAAGTGTGACCATATCCCTTATCATATCATCGTTCTCATCAGTGGAGTGAATCACTTCTTCGTCTAAGGGATCGGAGTAAAAAGGTGAGAGGGACTCATTCTCCACAATAGAATCGATCATGTTTATTTGGTGGACCTCCTCATCTTCATCCTCTTGTTGGTTGTCAATATTGAAAGCATTCAACTCAATCGTCATATTGCCAAAAGACATTTGTATGACCCCACTCCTACAATTTATGATGGCGTTTGATGTAGCTAGGAATGGGCGGCCAAGTATGACAGGAATTTGAGGGCCAATATTAACCGTGGGTCGCGTGTCCAAAACAATAAAGTCCATCGGGTAGTAAACTTTATCAACTTGGACAAGGACGTCCTCAATTACCCCTCTCGGAATACGAATTGATCGGTCAGCAAGTTGTAATGTGGTTTTGGTGGGTTTCAATTCACCTAAACCCAATTGTTCATAGACCGAATAGGGAATTAAGTTCACACTTGCCCCTAAATCAAGTAAAGCATGTTTCACCCGGTGATCTCCAATCATACATGATATGGTAGGACAACCGGGATCTTTGTATTTCTTGGGCATCCCGTGGTTGATAATGGCACTCACATTCTCTGTCAAAAATGCCTTCTTTTGCACCTGTATTTTTCTTTTAACCGTGCAAAGGTCTTTTAAAAACTTAGCATATGACGGTATCTGTTTAATGGCATCCAACAATGGGATGTTGATCTTCACTTGCTTGAAAACCTCTAGAATTTCCAGATTTTTATCCAAAGGTTTGGGTGAAATCAACCTTTGGGGAAATGGGGCAACCGGCTTGTATTGCCTTTTCGGTTCCTTTTCTTGTGGAGTATTGTTCATGTTATCATCTTCTTTGGGAATTTCCGGATCATTAGGCTGTGGGGCCTTCACCGGATTAGAATTATCAATTATTTTCCCACTTCGCAAAGTGGTGATAGCTTGAACATGCTCCATGTGTTGGGAAGATGAGCTTGCATCATGTATCTCAAATTGGGTTCTTGGGTTAGGAAGAGGTTGGGCAGGAAGTGTGCCTTTCTCCCTAGCACTGAGGTGAGATTCAACCCTAGCCATTGAGGTTTTCAAGTCATTGATGGCTTGGGTTGTATTTTGATTGAATTTCAATTGCTCCTGCATGAACCCATCTATTTTTTGAGAATTTGTCTTGTTATACTCATGCTGGACCGATACGAATGCACCCAACATCTCTTCTAGTGATACTTTTGGAGTGTTGCTTGCATTTGCATTGGGCCCATTCCTCCAACTGAAGTTGGGATGGTTCTTCCAATTAGGATTAAACGTGTTTGAGTTTGGAGCACCATATTGCTGTTGATAACTGTTTATGGCATTCGTTTGTTCTTGTAAGATGCCTTGGACTGCTGAAATTGTGGGACAATCTTGTGTAGCATGTTGATTTCCAGCACAAATTCCACAAACAGTTTCAACGTCAATGGAGTTGATTGTTTCTCCTTTCCTTAATTCCATGGCTTCGACCTTTCTTGTAAGGCTAGCCAACCGTGCACTTATGCTATCTTCTTCTGATAAGACATACATTCCTCCCTTTTCCTTTTGTTGGCTAGTCTTGGAACTTGTTGGTTTGGATGTGTCCCAAGACTGTGCACTCTCAGCCAATTCTTCCAAATAGTCCCATGCTTCATCAGCTTCCTTACTCATGAACTCCCCATTACACATCATCTCTACAAATTGACGCATGGGTGGGATCAGTCCTTCATAGAAAAAACTTATAACCCGCCAAATTTCATAGCCATGATGTGGACACGTGTTTAATAGGTCCTTAAACCTCTCCCAACATTGGAAAAATGTTTCATCTTCCTTTTGGGCAAAGTTCATGATAAGGCGCTTAAGCATGTTCGTTTTGTGAGTAGGGAAGAATTTTTTAATAAATTCTCTGTGCATGTCAGTCCATGCACCAATTGATCTTGGCCTCAATGCATAAAGCCAACCCTTAGCTTTATCTTTAAGGGTGAAAGGGAAGAATTTAAGTCTCACCACATTTTCCGTTACGTTTGCAAAGTGCATGGTGGTGATTACCTCATCAAACTCCCTAAGGTGTTGATATGCACATTCACTGTCTAAACCATGGAATTTAGGGAGGAGATTGATCACTCCCGGTTTCAAATCCACATTCCCGGCATTCTGTGGAAAAATTATGCATGAGGGAGTGCTCGTTCTTGCAGGTTGCAAGAAATCACGTAAAGTCCTTGGTCGGGGAATATCCTCAACCACATTCTCCCCTGTTTCAGTTTGATTTCGGACCGGGTTAGGTTGATTTGCAGCCATATTTTCAGATAAAATTGGAGAATCTAGATGTCTCCTAGCACGTGGCTCTCTATCAATCCCTTCAACAATTACTCCGTCCCTCACAAGTCGGTTATTATTAGTCCTAGCCCAATGTGGCATGCAAAACCAAAAAGAATGAGTAAAAAGGAAACAGAATTCTTCCTTCCTTCCTTTACTCCTCTCTAAAACTTAAGCACAGGGTGTCTTGCAATGGCTGAGCCAGAAGCAAGGATAGAGACCGATTTCTCCTGGTCAATAGGGGTTCAAAGAACTCCCCACCCACTCTTTGAGTCTTTTGAGAGAAAGTACAGAAAAAAAAGAAAGAGGAATAGGTTGAGAAGAGAAATCTATGAGCACAAGGTGATCCAAGGCGGCAGAGCCGACCAATAGGAATCCAGGTGGCACAAGGCCTACCTTTCAGAGATCCAAAAGGAGTCTCCACCCACTCTACAATAGATGAAGATGATAGGAATGAGTAGGGGGAGAAGAAGAGTAAGGTTAGAACAATGAAACCTGATTTCCAACTTAAGATGCCTTGTTCTTCTTCAACGTCCTAAAAATCCCTGGATTAGACTTATGTTAGAATCCTGCAAAAATCAAAACAAACTAAGTTAGTAATTAGAAGAAAACCTATTCTAAAAAGCAAAACAAATCCTAAATCTATCTTAACACAATCTTAACTAAAAATTATTTCAGAAAATTCTAAAAATACCGCATAGAAATTCCCCGGCAGCGGCGCCAAAAACTTGTTCACTCCCCAAGTGTAGGGTTGCGAATTAGTAATAATTCGGAAAGACCGAGTATCGTTCCCACAGAGATTTGTGTATGGGTATTCTCAGATTTTAACTAAAACACCTAGTAATTAAGACTATATTAAGAACTAAAGCTGAAAAATAGGAAATTAGGTTTAAACAGTGAATGAGTAAGGTAAATTCAATCTAAAAAGTCACTAGAGCGCCAAGGATCCACCCTTGATACGTTTCAATGCATTAACACAACTAGGTTTCTCATAACTCAATCGGAACCGAATTCCTTCTCTATCCGATTGGAATATAGAGCAATTCAATCACAATTATCTGGAACAAGTGCTTAATAACTGATTTGATTCACACAACTACGCTCAGGTCTTGGGCACACTCAATTGTATAGGCCAAGCCTCTTTCCAATCTAGTATAGATTCATAACCATAGCCTACACCAAGTCCTGTCACTAGACCTGATTACGACTCATGATTTGAACTCTATTTAAATCAAAATCAATCAATAAACAGTAATTCCAGATCATACACAAAAGATAAGAACTTTAGTTACATGAGTTCCCACATGAAGATCAGGCCATTGCATACAAGGCAATCAAAGCGTCTACCATGCCCGGAGTCGATGGTAGATCAATGCATTACACAAGCATAAACAATGCACAAAAGCTAAGATACTATGCTAAGCTCACTAAGAATCACATGAGCCCAGAGTCATCAAGAGATCAAAGTAAAAGCCAACATAGTACTTGAATCAAACTCAAATTGAACTAAAATTCGTTCATTAAAGCATAAAAGGAAACCTAGGTTGTATTAATCCATCAAAAACGAATCAAGGGCTTCCCCTCTTAGCCCTAGCTAAGAGGGTTTAGTTCATCTCTAACATCCTTGAACTAAAAGCCTCTAAAAACATGAAAAACTACAAAAACGGAAAGAAAACTAAAGATCTGAAGTAGAATCCTTCTCCTCAGCAATCTCCACGTTGTAGCCCCTTAGTATGAAGAAAAGAGGTCCTTTTATAGCTTGGAGGAGTCCTTTACGCAAGAAGAATCCAGAAATTGCGTAACCTTTCGCAATTGCGCAGAAATTTCGGAGTTCCAATAATAGAAAGAGCTTCTACGCACAGTCGACCGGTCTGGACCGGTCGGATGGTGATTCCTCTTAGTTCAGCAGCCATGACCGACCAGTCATGACCGGTCGGATCTCCCTTACAAGCATTCCAGCAGCTATGCCCGACCGGTCATGACCGGTCGAGCCTATGAATTCTCAATCCAGTAAGAACAGCCGACCGGTCATGACAGGTCGGACTGGCTGTCCATTGCAATCTGTGTTGTGGCCGACCGGTCTTGACCGGTCGGGCTTGCATTGAAACCCATTCTAAGCTTTCTCTTGGCAGGTAGTTGAGTGGCCGACCGGTCAGCTGACCGGTCTGGCTATTCTTTCTTCATTCTTTCTTTCTTTCTTCCTTCTTTTCTCTTCTCTCCTTGCTTGTCTTTCTTTGATCCTTCTTCATACTTCATCTAATGGTCTTTAACACTTGTAAGAAGCCTCATTTAGCCTTCAAATGGTGAACTCTCCATCTTGTTCCTATAATCACAAATCATGTATTAAGTTGGTCCTCTAAACATGTATATCATGCATAATGAGTGATGAATTGGGGTTAGAATATGCACAATTATGAGCTCAACAGTCTCTCGGCATGGTTGTTACTTTGAAGGCTACATATTTGAATTCTATGTGCTTCATTAAAACTAGAGTCTTATTTTCAGATTTAAGTGGAGATTGTTTGTGTTTAATTGCTAAATCTTCCAACTAAAAGAGAGATAGAACTTCGAATCTAGTTGTGTTATACTTGGATGAATGAATTCCCCTGGGGCTACTACAAGTGGATCCTTGAGGCCTTAGTTTCATTAAATTACAGATTTTTACAAAAGTTACTGTTTTTACTTAGTTTTGAATTTCAAATCTAAAATTGCTGAGATTAGAGTTGCTAGAGTGGTTTGAATTTTTTTACCCTAATTCCTTGTGGATTGACGTCGGTCTTACTGAGATTATTACTACATCGCAGCGTTGCACTTGAGGCGAGCGAACACCTAACTTCTCTCAAAGACCAAAGCACAAGGTGTCTTGTAGTGGCAAAGCCACAAGCAAAGATAAAGACTGATTTTTCTTGGTTAATAGAGGTTCAAGAGAACACTCCACCCACTCTTTGAATCTTGAGAAAAATCAGAAAAGAAGATAGAGAAATGGGTTGAGGAGAGAAATCTCCGAGCACAAGGTGATCCAAGGCGGCTAGGCCGACCGAAAGGAATTTAGGCGGCATGAGTCAACCAGTTAGAGATCCAAGGCGGCTAGGCCAACCAAAAAGTAATCTCCACCCACTCTACTAGAGAGAAGAATAAAAATAAAAAGGAGAAGAATAGGATTAGAAGGACAAAACCTGAATTTAAGATCCAAGTGAAATTCCTGCAAAAATTAAAACAAAACTAAGTTAGTATTATGAAATTAGAAGAAAACATACTCTAGAAAGCAAAACAAATCCTAAACATATATTAACACAATCTCAACTAAAACTTATCTCAAGAAAATGCTAAAAACACCGTATTAAATCCCCGTCAACGGTGCCAAAAATTTGTTCACTCCCCAAGTGCAAGGTTCCAAAACAGTAATAAATGCAAAAAAGCCGACTATCATTCCATAAGGATTTATACGTGGATATTCTCAGGATTTATAAAAAAATAACTTAGAATCGAGATTATATTATGAATTAAATATGAAAAATTGTAATTTGGAATTAAACAGTGAATAGGAGAGGTAAAAATAATAATCTAAAAGGTACTAGAGTGCCAAGGATCCACTTTTGGTTATTTCCAATGCATCAACACAATTAGGTCTCTCACAACTCAATCGGAATTGAAGTCCTATCTCTATCCGATCGGAATATGGAGCAATTTAATTTAAACTATCTAAAATAGTTGCTTGTTCATTTATTTGATTCTCACAATAATGCTCAGGTATTGGGCATACTCAATTGTATAGGCCAAGCCTTTATCCAATCTAGTTAAGATCATAATCATAGCTTTCATCAAATCCTAACACTAGACTTGACTACAACCAATGACTTGAACTTCAATTTAACCAAAATCAATCATCAAAACAACTATCTAAGATTAACATAAAAGATTAGAACTTTAGTTTGTATAGTTCCCACATTAAGATAATGACATTGTACACATGGCAATCAAAGTGTCTATCATGCCTTGAGTCGATAATAGATCAATGAACTGCACAAGTATAAACAATGCAAAAAGGTAAGCTACTAGATTTAGATTCATTAAGCATCACATAAGCCCAGAGTCATCAAGATATCAAAGAAGAACTAAACTAGTACTTTATTCAAAATTTCATCAAACAAAATTCGTCAGTTAAATCATAAAAAGGAAACCTAGGTTGCATCAATCCATCAAAAACACACCAAAAGCTTCACCTCTTAGCTCTAGCTAACAGGTTTTACTTCATCTTTAACATCCTTGAACTAAACTCTCTCAAAAATATGAAAAACAACTAAAACTATAAGAAAACTAGAAAGGAATCCCTCTTCCAAGCCTCCTTGATCTTCCCCACATCCTAGCATGCCTTAGGAATGAAGAGGTGGTGTCCTTTTATAGCACAAATCACCCATCGAGTAAGAAGGTTTGAGAATCTACGAAGAAATTTCACACTAGGCCGAAATTGAAAACTGTTTTTTGGGGTTACAGTGCTTGGCAGACCGATCATGACCAGTCAGACCGACTATGATATGTCCAGCAGCTTCTAGAGGTTTCAGCACTGTTAGCCGACCAGTCAGTCGACCGGTCTGGCATTTGGCCGACCGGTCATGACCAGTTGAACATGTTGCTTTCCATATTTTCTTTCCTCTTTTCTCCTCTTCTCTCCTTGCTTCTTCATGCCACTCATTAGCTTGTCTTCCTTTGGTCTTCAAGGTGCTTTAAGAGTATCCTTTAACCATCACATTGGTGAAGTTTCTCTCTTATTCCTACAAACACAAATCATGCATTAGATATGTCTTTTAAACATAGAAAACATGCATGATGAGTGATGAATTGGGGTTAGAATATGCATAACTCAGAGCTCAACACCTAATGACCCGAAAATTGACTAGCGCCAAATAGAATCAGGCACGATCTCACTGACACGAGACCAGATTTAGCATTGTTACAACCCTAATGAACTTAATCCAGCATCCTCCAATGATAATCATCATTATTAATTGCTAATTAGCATGATTAAGCACTAAACAAGCCCAATACTTAGTCATTTCGATCCTAGGAAGTGCCCTGATGGCCTAAAGATTGACTGACCCATCAGATTGACTGACGCCAAGTAAAATTAGGTGTAATCCCACCGATGTCAGACCGAATTTAGTACCCTCCTACCATAAAATAACTAAATCAAGCACTTACAGGGTATTAATCCTTGCCACTTATCATTTATCAGCATAAGCGAGCATATATCATTCCCGATACTTAACCATTTTCAGGCCCTGAAATGCACAATATAGCTCATCGGACTTGAGTTTTTAAAGAAGCATGGCTTATCGTAAGTCATCCAATTAATCTAATCTTCCAAAGCATTGATCATTAATGATAATATGGTTAAATTAAGAATATGCTTAAGAAAGATTAACCAGATTAAGTGCATAGTTCACCCGATATAGCAATCATTAAGCACTCTGTAATTTACTCTTAAGCATGTAATGCCAATTGCACCTCTGTATCCTGTTTACATGCATCATACATAAAATAACCCTCTACATCGGACATGATATTCTGCATATTCATGCATACATAAGCAAATCTTTAATATTATTTTGACCGTGCGTCGACTATCAGCAAGTGCGCGAGGACAAGAATGCTTTCGAAGACGAGTCGCCAGACTCTAGGATCAAGCACATTTACTTTGTATCTCTTACATCCATTATACAAATTCTACTCATCAATTTAAGGTCCAGGGCTAAACCGAAGGGACTATGGTTACCACGAGAAATCGAAATCAAAGAGTTACAACAACATTCAATACATTTTGCTATGAACTGTTATCACAAAAGCTAGTTAATGTACTACCCATCCACAACAGGATCTGTTGGTTGAGCTGCTCAGGTTACAACAGTCGAATTGCGTGTCTCCCCATGGTCACCTGTTCACATAACAAGCGCTGGCCCAGCGCTGCATGACTCAACTAACAAACCCTGACTGTCTCTCACCATGGAACATACGAAAGAACATGAGACATAAGCATCCGACCTGCCTAAAACGATGGCTCAGTCCATAACAAAACATACAATCTGGTCTTCATGACCATGAACTCTGAGACCATAACCCTTGATAGCTTAGTCTTTTACCTTTTAATCAAGGGTGATCAAACCATTGATGTAATTAAGGGCTCGTGCTAGCTCACGGCCTGAAATGTACAAGATCACAAAATCTCTAGAATAAAATTCACCTTGCGATATCTTTCTCTTTGTGTACTTATGTGAATGCTTGTGATTGTCTATGAATGTCTCCAATACTCAGAACCCCTAGAACAACAAAACACTAGAAATCTGCATTGCGCGTTTTCTAGTTCTAACAATTAAGTTCACTGAGTTCTTCATACATTCCATTGATACATCATCCCTTGATTTCAAAATAGATTACACATTGTACAAAATGTAACATGTTCATAAAAATATTTCGGCAGAGCTTCGCTCCATTTTTCTTTCATTTTGTCTAAGGATAGAAAAATAGGCTTCTGAGCTAGAGTCGTTATTCTCCTTAGAGATAAGACAAGTCAATCTGACTAGGCTTCACTCCTTTGCAGCTTTAAGTGAAGCATACAGATAAGGGCTAAGCACATTATGCAGTTGCGTAATGGACTCAAAGTCATTACGCTGGCCTTATAAGGCACTAAAACCCTCTTGACTCTTCATAGAACTCCTTGATTCCCCAACATGCTGGCAACATCCATCATTCCTACTACTTCTGAGGATTGCACTAAGTGCACTTGACCTAGAAGGAGAAAATGGACCCTCTTCTCATAGAGAAATGAGCCTTCGAGCCCATATTCTTCCTCTTATGTCTTATATCTTTGACATGGTATTGATCTTCAATGCTCTTTACTTTTGAAAGGGGAATGAGAGTGAAAACACCGTCGACATCTTTAAAAAAGGTAAAAAAATATCACAGGAAATAGTCTTCAGGGTGCTTTTACGCGACCCGCATAAAAGTAATGGTGTTTACGCGGGTCTCATAAACACCTATTTCTGCGAAATCCTCTCTTTGATCTTTAACTTCTTATTTTTGACAGAGTTTCCTCATCATTCTTCTTCGATTCTTGGGGTCTGCACTTTGTGTGTTCAACCCGAGAAAAAGGAGATGCACAAGGCTCTCTCCGTACCTCTGTGGTCTTCAAAAGGAGCTCTGAAATTGGAGACTTCGAAAGTAAGTGCCAAATGAGGGTCCCTGTGGGGGTATTTATAGGCTTTGGGGCAGATCTTGCTTAAAGTATCCCTGAATTCAATAACCCTTTTACACGACCCACGTAAAAGCGATCTTGTTTACATGGGTCGCATAAACAGGATGTTTACCCGCATTTCCTTTTTTTCTTCATTCCTTCATCTGATCCTTTTTCCATATTTTCTTCTTTCCTCCACTATTTTCATGCCTCAATGGGCCCAAAATAGCATTATAGGTCAACTTGCGGTCTACTACTAAAAAACTCACCATTACGCTAACCTTGTTGGGGGACTCACCACAGATGATGGGAAGGTCGATGCTTCCTTCTGGCTTGAAGACCCCCCCCCCCCCCCCCCCCCCCCCCCCCCCCATCTGAATCCCACTAGCAGAGTTTTAACTAGCTTGAGGAGGCTTCTTGAAATATTCATACTGTCGTACGCAGTGGTGTACAGGATGTCTGTCAAACTCCAAGTGTCTAGAAAATCATGTGAGTCTTGTAATTTGACACTCTCAGTGTCACCAAAACTGCATCATCATAAGGGAAATGAATTCCTTTTGCATTGTCCTCAGAGAACATGATGGTCTGATGCTCCATTCTAGGTTACTTACTAGGCCTTGTCATTGAAAGCATTGCTTAGGGAGGTTCCCGAGCCTTCTTTCTGTGGGATTTTCGGGCTCTATTGGAATCTCCACCCCCTACTGGCTAGCCAAAAATAGTGTGAATTTCTCCTCCGAGCTCAGGAGGTTCAGATTGTGCCTTTGTTTGGCGGTCCTACTGCTGCTGTGATTTTCGGCACTATGGTCGGTCTGGTCGATGGGGAGATCTGTCTCGTCTCTGTTCACTTCCCCAAGTGTAGGGTTGCGATGTAGTAATAATCTCGGTAAGACTGAGGTCGATCCACAGGGACTTATGTAGGAATCCACAAAACACTTCCAATAGTTCTACTAAAAAGCTAACAAATAGACTTGTAGGAGATTGATGTAAATAACAACTTTGAACTAAACTGAAAGTAATCAATTAATAAAAAGCACTAGGGGTTTAAGGATCCACTTGTAGCAATCCTTGATGCTCAATTTGCTGTGGTTTCTCACTTTCTCAACTGGAATCAAAATTAAGATCTATCTAGTTGGATGATAGAGCAGTTAAACCAAACAGTCTGCCATATGTAAGATCCATGTATATGATTCACTTAATGCAAGCTAGGACGAGCATACTCAATTGTATAAGTCAGTCCTAATTCCAATAGGCTAAGATCACAATCATAACCATCATTAAATCCTGTCATAAGACATAACTAGATCATGATTTGAACTTGATTCAAATCACATACACAGTCCCACATACTACAGAATTTCCAGAAAAATAAAACTTTGGTGAGAAGTTCCCACATGAAGATCACAAATCTAAAGCGTATTCCAATTCCTCAGATCATACAGGTTTAGATTAACTCACAACAATTAAGAACTCAAGCAATTCTTCCAAACATCCATGAGTCATCATAAGACTAAGAAAAACTACTTTAGTACTTGAATTAAACTTCAAACCATTGTTCTTCAATATAAATCCAACTTAAAACCAACTTAAACGAATTGAAACATCTTAGATTCACTACAAGCTTCACTTCTTAGCCCTAGCTAAGAGGTTTAGCCGTTCATGATCCAAGGAAACATGAAACAAACTAAAGAAAACATAAAAACAACAAACAAACTAGGAGGAGTTGTGGAACTCCGAAATCCACTTCCACCGTCTCCCACTGTGCTTAACCCGTTCTTATATACCCTAGGAAGAGCCCTTAGGTGTCCTTTTTTAGTGGAGAAGCTCCGCAGCGTCAGAATCTTCTAGAATTTGCGTAAGATTACGCAGTGCGCAAAGAAATTCGGGGCTTATAGAACACGCATCATTATGCAGACGACCGGTTGCACGACCGGTCTGAGCTCCTGGACGACCGGTCGCACGACTGGTTGCAAAAGTATGAAAAATGTCCAAAGAGTTTTGGGAAATTCCAAGCCCACAAATTTAATTCAAGGACCGGTCGCACGACCGGCCTGAGCAATAGACGACCGATCATACGACCGGTCTTATCAGGACCAGAGAGTTGTGGCCGCAGGGCCCCTTCTGTTAAGTGTTCGGACCGTTCAGACGACCGGTCCTGGGCTATGGACGACCGGTCTTGGACACCTTCTTCTGCTTTCTTTCTTCTTCTCTCTGACTTCTTTCTTCCATATTTTGACGCTTAGTCCTTCGATCTTCTATGCTTGTAAATGGTGTCTTTAAGTCTCCAATTGATGAATCCTCTCTCTCATCCCTACAATCACAAATTCATGCATTAGATTAGTCTATAAATCGTGAAAACCTTGCATAATGAGTGATGAATTGGGGTTGGAATATGCACAATTAAGAGCTCAACACACCCCCTAACTAGCATTTTGCTAGTCCCGAGCAAAACATGCATGAAACAAGTTTCATTCTCCAAACCCAACTCTCCTTCAGAAACTATTCTTCTATACATCCCAAGCCACACAAGTGTAAGAGTCAGAAAAATTAGGTGATAGAGGTTGAAACCATAAACTCTCAAGACATAACAAGTGTCTATATGAAATTCCCGCTGATTGGTTGATAAATAGAAGAACTTGAACAAATTCAACCTAGTGTGCATAGTGAAAATTCATCTCATGAGTTTCCAGGATTATCTTCTTTATAGATCAACTAGACTATAGATCTCAAGGTATATAGAGTAACAACAAGCCAATGACAGGAATTTGCCTTACTGTCCTTCCGACGGCTTTCACACTACGTCCTATTTCCGGCTTTGGTTATGGGTAGACCATCCCCCGATTGGTAATAAGTAGCCCTAATCGAAATTTTCCACCATTTTTCCATCATTCCCAATTTCATCCTTCCTTTTCCTTTTTCTTTTAAATTATATAGAATTTTTAAAAATCCATATCTTTCGTTATTTTCCCACGGACAAGGATAGACAAAGTACCCCGGCTTGGTTTCTCAACACCTTAAAGCAAAGTCTAGCTAATCCATAAATCACATAATCCTTTTAACCCATGAAAATTGTGTAATGTAAACTAGGTGTAAGAGTGTTGAAATATTCTATCAATCACATAAATAGGGAAATTCACATATGAAACCATTATGTTAAGAGAAGTTTAAGACTTACAACATCATGCACTTCGTATCCCCTCCTCTTATGCTCGTATCATCTCGAATGCATAGCAGTAAGGTTTCCTAAAAGAGTTTTGAAGTTTTAGAAAATTCAAAAAAATTCCTACATAATTGGTCGAGATGTTACAAAACACTGGATTCATCCTAATGATCCTACACCCCCCAACCAAATCTTGCATTGTCCTCAATGTAAAAGATGTGTAATGAGCAAAACATGAGAGCAATTCTAAAATAAAAGGGAGTGAGGAATGATAGTACCTGAGAGAGTGAAAAGTGGAATTCTTCCTCCTTCTAACAAACCTATGAAAAAGTAAACAAAAGCAACAAAATCCTAATCCTAACTACTCTATACCTCCATCAGACTAGGAGATCAATCATCCTGATACACAGGATCAGATAGAGGTATGGACATACCTTCCGAAGGAAACTTCTCAAAGAACGGTTTTAATCGCTGACCATTCGCCTTAAAGATGTTGCCATTCCTTGGATTTAACAACTTGACGATCCCATATGGGTAGACAGTTTGCACAATGTAGGGACCGGTCCATCGAGATCTCAATTTTCTCGAAAATAAATGTAGGCGAGAATTATACAGAAAGATTTTTTATTGATTGTGAATGTCTTACGAAGAATATTCTTATCATGGAACACCTTCGTCTTGTCCTTGTAAATTCTCGCATTTTCATAAGCTTCGTTCCGGAGTTCCGCAAGTTCATTCAATTGTACTTTGCGTAACAAGCTCGCCTTGTCAGAATCAAAATTCATCTTCTTTATTGCCCAATACGCCCTATGTTCCAACTCCACAGGCAAGTGACAAGCCTTCCCATAGACAAGTCTATAGGGAGACATTCCAATAGGGGTCTTAAAAGTGGTACGGTAAGCCCCAAGAGAATCGGTAAGTCGAAGTGACCAATCCTTACAATCGGGGTTCACCGTTTTCTCCAAAATATGTTTAATCTCCCCATTGTATATCTCAGCTTGTCCACTTGTTTGTGGGTGATAGGGGGTGCTCACTTTGTGTTGACGCCATATTTCTTCATTAAGGTTTTAAATGGGCGATTACAAAAGTGAGACCCTCCATCACTAATGATGACTCGAGGTGTTCCAGACCAGGAAAGAATATTCTCTTTTAAAAAATGAATGACTGTTTTATGGTCATTATTCCGGCATGGGATCGCCTCGACCCATTTGGACACATAGTCAACAGCAAGCAAGATATAAATATTTCCAAAAGAAGATGGTAATGAACCCATGAATCGATGCCCCAACAATAAAAAATTTCGATTATTAAGATGGGATTAAGTGGCATCATATTTCTACGGAAGATTCCTCCCAATTTCTGACAAGGCTCACATGTTTTGCAAAACTCATGTGTGTCCTTGAACATAGTGGGCCAATAAAACCCACATTGTAGAATTTTGGCTGTGGTCTTCTTAGCCGAAAAGTGTACCCCACATGCCTGAGAATGACAAAAGGAGATGATACTTTGTTGTTTATCATCTGGCACACATCTCCTTATAATTTGATCGGGACAATACTTGAATAAGTATGGGTCGTCCAATAGGAATTTTCGCACCTCAGTGAAGAATTTATCCTTATCTTGGTTTTTCCAATGTGTAGGAATCGTACCTGTAGCAAGATAGTTAGCAATGTCCGTATACCATGGCAATTGGGAGACTTTAAAAAGTTGTTCATCAGGGAACATGTCATTGATCGCAGTTGTTTCAGGGGAATCGGTGAGAACAAGTCGAGAGAGATGGTCAGCCACTACATTTTCTACTCCTTTTTTATCACGTATCTCTATGTCAAATTCTTGGAGTAGAAGGATCCATCTTAACAACCGTGGTTTAGCATCCTTCTTAGAGAGAAGATACTTAAGCGCGGCATAATCAGTGAATAAGATGATCTTGGATCCAATCAAGTAGGACCTAAAGTTGTCCAAGGCAACAACTACGGCTAAAAGTTCTTTTTTTGTAGTAGTGTAGTTTGCTTGGGCTGAGTTTAAGGTTCTACTTGCATAGTAGATAACACATGGCTTCTTCTCTTTTCTTTGGCCTAGCATAGCCCCAATAGCATAGTCGCTTGCATCGCACATAATTTCAAAAGGAAGGCTCCAATCGGGTGGTTGCATTATGGGATCACGTGTCAACATACCTTTAAGTGTGGTAAAGGCATTTTGACAATCTTCATTCCACTCGAATGAATTCTCCTTTTGAAGTAGGTTACATAAAGGACGAGAGAGTGAACTGAAGTCCTTTATGAACCTTCTATAAAATCCTGCGTGTCCCAAAAAGGACCGCATATCTCGTATGGTCTTGGGTGGTGGAAGGTTAGAGATAAGATCGATTTTCGCTTTGTCTACCTCGATTTCGTTTTGTGAAACGATGTGACCAAGTACATTTTCCTTTTGAACCATGAAGTGACATTTCTCCCAATTCAACACAAGGTTCTTCTCTTCACATCTTTTCAACACAGATTTCAAGTGCACAAGGCACTCATTAAAGCTATAACCAAATACAGAGAAATCATCCATGAAGACTTCGAGAATTGTCCCCACCATATCAAAAAAGATACTCATCATACAACGCTGAAAAGTGGCAGGGGCATTGCATAGTCCAAATGGCATCCATTGATAAGCGAAAGTGCCGAATGGACATGTGAATGTAGTCTTTTCTTGGTCTTCAAGGGCGATCTCTATTTGGTTGTACCCTGAATAGCCATCAAGGAAGCAAAAATGGCAATGACCCGCCAACCTTTCTAAAATTTGATCAACAAACGGTAGGGGGAAGTGGTCTTTACTCGTGACAGTGTTTAGCTTCCTGCAGTCAATGCACATTCTCTAACCGGTAGTGACTCTGGTTGGTATGAGTTCATTATTGGCATTGGCTACGATGGTTATTCCGGATTTATTAGGCACCACTTAAGTTGGGCTCACCCATTGACTATCCGATATTGGGTAAATAATACCTACATCTAATAGTTTCACCACTTCGGCCTTAACCACATCCTTCATGTTTGGATCGAGTCGTCTTTGTGGTTGCCTAGATGTCTTCGCATTCTCCTCAAGGTGTATGCGACGAGTACAAATCAGTAGGTCTATGCCTTTAAGATCTGCAATCGACCATCCAATGGCACTCTTGTGCTCTATTAGAGTGGCTATTAGCCTACTCTCTTGTTCCTCATCCAAGTAGGAAGAAATCATCACTAGATATGTCTCATCTTGACCTAAATAGACATATTTCAACTCACTTGGTAATGGTTTTAGGTCGAGTGTTGGTACCTTGATATTGGATGGGAGGGCCTTGTTCTCGTTTACGGGTAAAGGTTTAAATAGGGCCCTCCATCTTTTGTTATCAAGCACCGACATCACATCTAAAATGGCATCCATCTCTCATATTGTATCATCCTTTACCTCATGAGAGTGGGCCACACATGCCTCTAAAGGGTCGGAATATAATGTTGAGGGAAAAGTCTCTTCCACGAATGATTCAATCAAGTTTATCTCGTGGATCTCCTCATCAACTTCCCGCAGTTGTTTGCATAAATCAAATATATTCAACTCAAGTGTCATGTTTCCCAAGGACATTTGTACAAGCTCGTTTCTACAATTGATAATTGCATTTGAAGTAGCTAGAAAAGGGCGGCCAAGTATGACGGGAATTTGAGTACCGGTACCTATCACGGGATGTGTATCCAAGACAATAAAGTCTACTAGGTCATAGAATTTATCAACTTGGACTAAAACATCCTCAATCACTCCTCTCGGTATACGAATGGATCTGTCAACAAGATGGAGTGTGGTTTTGGTGGGTTTCAATTCACCTAATCCAAGTTGTTCAAAAATCGAGTACGGAATGAGGTTTACACTTACCCTTAAATCGAGTAAGGCTTGTTTAATCTGATAGTCTCCTATGATGCATGAGATGGTTGGACTACCCGGATCCTTGTATTTTTGGGACACCTCTAGTTTGATAATAGTGCTCAAATTCTTAGTAAAAAGTACTTTGTTGTGAACATTGTGTTTCCTTTTGACTGTGCACAATTCCTTTATAAATTTGGCATATGATGGTATTTGCTTTATGGCATCCAATAACGGAATGTTGATCTTCACCTGCTTGAAAACCTCTAAAATTTTCAGGTTCTTGTCTAAAGGTTTGGGTGAAATCAACCTTTGGGGAAACGGGGCAACCGGCTTGTATTTCCTTTCCGGTTCTTTCTCTTATGGGGTGTTGTTCGAGCTATCATCCTCTTTGGAATTTTTCGGATCCTTAGGCTTTGGGGCCTTCACCGGATTAGATTTATCAACTATTTTTCCACTTCTCAAAGTGGTGATAGCTTAAACATGCTTCGTATATTGGAAGGATGAGCTTGCGTCTTGTATCTCAAATTGAGTTCTTGGCTTAGGAAGAGGTTGGGCAGGAAGTGTGCCTTTCTCCCTAACACTGAGGTGAGATTCAACTCTAGCCATTGAGGTTTTCAATTCATTGATGGCTTGAGTTGAATTTTGATTGAATTTCAATTGCTCTTGCATGAACCCATCTATTTTCAAAAAATTAGTCTTGTCATATTCAGCTTGAACCGATACGAATGCACCCAACATCCTCCTCTAGCGTAACTTTTGGTGTAATGACTAGGGATGGACCTAGTAAAGGTTGAGCTTGAGGGATATTGTTTGCATTCACAGTGGGTCCATTCCTCCAACTGAAGTTGGGATGGTTCTTCCAACTAGAATTAAACGTGTTTGAGTTTGGAGCACCAAATTGCCGTTGATAACTGTTTATGGCATTTGATTGTTCTTGTAAGATGTCTTGAACTGCTGAAATTGTGGGACAATCTTGTGTTGTATGTTGATTTCCGGCACAAATTCAACAAACAGTTTCAACATCCTTAGAGTTGATCGTCTCTCATTTCCTTAATTCCATGGCCTCAACTTTTCTTGTGATGCTAGCCACACGTGCACTTATGCTATCCTCTTCTGATAGGACATAAATTCCTCCTTTCTCCTTTTGTTGGTTAGTCTTGGAATTTGTTGGTTTAGATGTATCCCAAGACTGTGCATTCTCAGCCAATTCCTCCAAATAGTCTCATGCTTCCTCGGCTTCCTTATTCATGAACTCCCTATTACACATCATCTCTACGAATTGACGCATGGGTGAAGTCAGTCCTTCATAGAAAAAGCTTATAACCCTCCAAATTTCATAGCCATGATGTGGGCATGCATTTAACAAATCTTTAAACCTCTCCTAACATTGGAAGTAGGTCTCATCCTCCTTTTGGGCAAAATTCATAATAAGGCGCCTCAGCATGTTCGTTTTGTAAGTAGGGAAGAACTTTCTAATGAACTCTCTATGCATATTAGTCCATGCACCAATTGATCTTGGCCTTAATGCACGAAGCCAACCTTTTGGTTTATCTTTAAGAGTAAAAGGAAATAATTTAAGCCTCACCACATCATCAGTTTCGTTTGCAAAGTGCATGGTGGTTATTACCTCATCAAATTCCTTAAGGTGTTGATAGGCACTTTCACTGTCTAATCCATGGAATCTCGAGAGGAGTTGGATTACTACCGGTTTCAAATCTATATTCCCTACATTTTGTGGAAAAACTATGCATGAGGGAGTGCTCGCTCTTCCTGGTTGCAAGTAATCACGTAATGTTCTTGGTCGGGGAACATTCTCAACCACATTCTCTCCCGTTTCGGTTTGGTTTTGGCCCAGATTTTGATTGGCCATCGGATTGGGTTAATTTACAGCCATATTTTCAGAAAAAAATTGGAGAATTTAGATGCCTCCTAGCACATGGTTCTCTGTCAATTCCTTCAACTATTCCCCCTTCACTAATAAGTCGATTATTGGAATCCCAAGCCTAATGTGGCATGCAAATCCTAAAAGAATGAAGCAAGAAAGAAAGAAGAATTCTTCCTTCCCTTCTTTACTCTTCTCTAAGACGGAAGCACAAGGTGTCTTGCAATGGCTAGGCCAGAAGCAAGGATAGAGATCGATTTCTCCTGGTCAATAGGGGTTCAGAGAACTCCCCACCCACTCTTTGAATCTTTTGAGAAAAGTGCAGAAAAAGAAGAAAGAGGAGTAGAGGTGAGAAGAGAAATCTCTGAGCACAAGGTGATCCAAGACGGCAGTGCCGACCAATAGGAATCAAGGCAGCAAAGGCCTACCTATTAGAGATCCAAAAAAGAGTCTCCACCCACTCTACAAGAGATGAATATGATAGGAAAGATTAGGGGAAGAAGAAGAGAAAGGTTTAGAAAGATAGAACCTGAATTGAGCCCTTAAGATCCTTCTATCTTCTCAACTTCCTAAAATCCCTGCAAAAGAGAAAAATCAAAATAAAACAAACTAAGTTAGTACTAGAATTCTAAAAATCCTAAATCGATACTATTTTCAGAAATTTTGTGAAAAACCGTCAAAGTCCACGGCAGCGGCGCCAAAAACTTGTTCGCTTCCCCAAGTGTAGGGTTGTGATGTAGTAATAATCTCGGTAAGACCGAGGTCGATCCACAAGGACTTATGTAGGAATCCACAAAACACTTCCAATAGTTCTACTGAAAAGCTAACAAATAGACTTGTAGGAGATTGATTTAAATAACGACTTTGAACTAAACTGAAATTAATCAATTAATAAAAAGCACTAGGGGTTCAAGGATCCACTTGTAGCAATCCTTGATGCTCAATTCGCTGTGGTTTCTCACTTTCTCAACTAGAATCAAAATTAAGATCTATCTAGTTGGATGATAGAGCAGTTAAACCAAACAATCTGCCATATGTAAGATCCATGTATATGATTCACTCAATGCAAGCTAGGACGAGCATACTCAATTGCATAAGTCCGTCCCAATTCCAATAGGCTAAGGTCACAATCATAACCATCATTAAATCCTGTCACAAGACATAACTAGATCATGATTTGAACTTGATTCAAATCACATACACAGTCCCACATACTACAAAATTTCCAGAAAAAGAAAACTTTAGTAAGAAGTTCCCACATGAAGATCACAAATCTAAAGTGCATTCCAATTCCTCAGATCATACAGGTTTAGATTAACTCACAACAATTAAGAACTCAAGCAATTCTTCCAAACATCCATGAGTCATCATAATACTAAGAAAAACTACTTTAGTACTTGAATTAAACTTCAAACTATTGTTCTTCAATATAAATCCAACTTAAAACCAACTTAAACGAATTGAAACATCTTAGATTCACTACAAGCTTCACCTCTTAGCCCTAGCTAAGAGGTTTAGCTGTTCATGATCCAAGGAAACATGAAAACAACTAAACAAAGTATAAAATTAGAAAGAAAACTAGGAGGAGTTGTAGAACTCCAAAATCGACTTCTGCCATCTCCCACCGTGCTCAATCCCTTCTAAGATGCCCTAGGAACGACCTCTAGGTGTCCTTTTATAGTGGGGAAGCTCCGCAGTGTCGGAATCTTCTCGAATTTACGTAAGGTTACGCAGTGCGCAGAGAAAATCCGGGCTTGTAGAACATGCACAGTTACACAGATAACCGGTCGCACGACCGGTCTGAGCTCTTGGACGACCGATTGCATGACCGGTCGCAAAAGTGCGAAAAACGTCCAGAGAGTTTTGGGAAATTTCGAGCCCACAAATTTAATTCAAGAACCGGTCGCACGACCGGTCTGAGCAGTAGACGACCGGTCTTAGCAGGACCAGAGAGTTGTGGCCGCAGGGCCCCTTCTGTTTAGTGTTCGGACCGGTCGGACGACCGGTCCTGGGCTATGGACGACCGATCGGACAACCGGTCTTGGGAACCTTCTTCTGCTTTCTTTCTTCTTCTTCTCTCTGACTTCTTTCTTCCATATTTTGACGCTTAGTCCTTCAATCTTCTATGCTTGTAAATAGCGTCTTTAAGTCTCCAATTGATGAATCCTCTCTCTCATCCCTACAATCACAAATTCATGCATTAGATTAGTCTATAAATCGTGAAAACCTTACATAATGAGTGATGAATTGGGGTTAGAATATGCACAATTAAGAGCTCAACAGTCTCCTAAGGGATTGGTCTTTCGGATCAATGTATGTTCAGAGGTGGCCTTGAAGGATCAGTGTTTCAATCTCATCCTTGAGGGCCATGCAAACTCTTGTGTTCTGCCCATGTTCCCGATAGAATTCACAGTACTTCTACTTGTCCCTCTTCTCTGAATTTGTCCTTAGCCTGGGTGGCCACTTCATGTACTTTTAATCTTTAATATGTACAAAGATCCTTTCTTTAGTGGTGTTGAGGGGAGTGTATTCTGAGTATCGTCCCTTTAGGGGATCTCTTCTTGGGGATCGATCTCGCCGATCCCCTCTTCATTCTTCTTATCTAAGGATGATGACTCCTAGGTCTCTTTTTCTTGTCGCTAGAACCTACCTCAGCTTCACGTCTTGTTTTCACCCCCTCTTCTGCATTGATGTACTTTTGAGCTTTGTCTTACAGTTCGCCCATCGTTCTCGGAGTGGTTTATCTAGGGTGAAGCAAAATTCTTTATTCCTAACTCCTCTGAGAAGCGCGGTCAAGTCTACCTCATCAGTATATTCTTCAGTTTGTACTGACTCGAAGGTAAAATGGACAATAAAATCTTTCAATGACTCATTCGACCTTTGTTTTATCGTCGCCAGATGAGCCGTTGGTTTTCTGATCTTCCTGCTATCAA
Organism: Liriodendron chinense; assembly: GCA_003013855.2. Taxonomy (NCBI): domain Eukaryota; kingdom Viridiplantae; phylum Streptophyta; class Magnoliopsida; order Magnoliales; family Magnoliaceae; genus Liriodendron; species Liriodendron chinense. The sequence goes on from ML058408.1 coordinate 5,344,215, forward strand.
GGAAGTGTGATAAGAACAATGTACACAATTCAAAGAAAGAGCTGATTGAATGCGATTTTAAATTATTGTACCTGGTTCGTGCCGCGTCCTTGAGAGTGAGGGAGAATGCCTTACACATAATTGCTAGAGTCGCACCTTCAAACTCCATATGAGACTTAAAGGGTTTCAATGTGATCAACAGGGTCACCAAATCCAGTGTAATGAGGGATGTTGCTGGGCACTCAAAACTTCTCCGGTCAAGGTGCCTTCATGATAAATTCAGTGAATGGTGTCATCTTGGTCCACCATGGCTTATATCGACAATGGTGCGTTAGATCGGTAGCGTTACTCCATGGCGGTGAACCTCTCTTTCAACATCTACAAATCCTTCTCCCACACTGGCATTTGATGGGCACTAGAGACTTCAACGACCTCAATGTCCTCACGTTTATTTTGTTGTCTAACATTATTGACTTGACCTTGACGTCTAGCATCAAGAGTGTAGCGTAGATCTCCAGCCAGGAGATTGCTTATACCACTTGTCGAGCAGGAGCTTCGACAGGCGGTCTCGTTTGACTTGCAGTATGTCAATTTTGTCCATGATGTGGAGAAGAATGGGCAGAATGTAAAGGCGTATGAGATTGCGAATGAGGATCAGGCGGGAACATCTTCTCCAATCATCTCGCCATACTAGCGAATTCGGCACATATCGCCCGCATGTCTATTATCACCCGTATATTTTCTTCAATAGTATGGATTCTATTATCTTCATCGATCGGACCTAGGGGTTGATGCGTAGGGGGTGGAAGAGCTTGTTCTCCCTAAAGGGCAGAATTGTTCTGCTCCTGTTGACGAGAGCCCGCTGGTGCTAACACTCAGGTGGTGGTGGATCCGCTTGATGCCCCGCCTCCGTGAGTTTTCTTGGGAGGCATAGCAATAATGGGAAGGAGGAGGAGGTTATGAAGATGAAAGAATGGAGTGAAAATGATCTAGTCATTCCCATAGACGATGATAATTTGTTAATGCAAAAAATGGGTAAGAGATGATGATGATGAATTTACGGTTGATCTTTGTCGCTCCCTGGGCCTCTTGATGATCGGTGCGGATGATGGATTTGCAACCACAAAGACAAGGTGAGGGGGTTACAGGTCGTGTCGGTGAAGGACCCTCCGATGCTTAATTAGAAAAGAGATATATCAATTCTTAATGGACTAATTTCTTAGTTGTATCCGAAATTGCATACCTTAAAGCCATGCAGCAAGGTCCTTTTATAAATGATAAGGGTTCGTGAATCATTCGCGATTTACAGAAGCATATCAGTTGGTTTCATTTTGGGAGGTGTATCTAGACGATATACCATCCGGGCTTTATTTCCTGATTAGGAGAGATCCCTAATTATATGCTTAATATCCCGCATATCTTGGTAGTTATAATTATCTCTACACAGCGATATTTGGTAAGCTTAGATTTAAGGAAGCCTGCTGTGCTCGGCATTTTGGTTCAGCAATCTAAGCTGCTTTGTTGAAGTAGTTATCTTATATCGAGGATAAGGTCCAAAGCTAAGGCTGAGCACCCTGCTTTACGGCATCTGATTTTTCTTAGGACAATCCCATCAATTCTGGTCTAATAACTAAACCGAACAGGTCTACTGAGCATGTCTATCGAGCAAGTTTACTTCTTTGCAAGCTTTGCTCCCTTCTTGCCATGTGTCTTTTTGCCACTTGTAATTTGAGGGGACACACACCAGGTGGGCCATACATCGGTTGTGTATCTTGTTGAGCACTAAATTATGCCTATTTAGACCCCATTTCATCATGCATTTTCATGTTTTAAACTATTAAAAATACCGTCTTATGCATGAATGTGTGTTTTCAGGTAATGGACGAGATTGCACTTGATTCAACACTAAATTCAAGGACTTATGATGATGAGGAATCAAGTTTTAAACATGCCTGTTGGGACTCAAATCATCACCCGAGGTTCATCAACAACCCAAGAACATGACACAGCAGTCTGGATTAGCAGAAAAGTCCGAAAATAGTCAGAAAATGCAATAGACTGCTAGCAGTAACCCTAATTCGGGCAGTTGTGCAATCACAATTAAGACTAACGCATACCATTTTGGAGCGGATTTAGACATGCACTTCGCGACCAAATGATCTGGAAGGCCCAAAAACCCTTAACCAGCAAATTTGAGCAGCATTCGATGTTGTATCCTTATGTTGTGCACCTCGAAACCTAGCATTCCTCCTTGTCAGAGCAGCCCAGAGGGACCCAAGATCAAGCAATATCCATCAAATGGTCATAAATTAGACTTTCGCCTAATCGTTCGTGCTTTCAGCATCATAAATGAAGTCCAAAAGTGCTTAGGTGACAATGAGATTCATCCCTGAAAGGGTAGCTACCCATGAGCATAGGCGCATAATCTGAATTTTCTAAGTATGGAAGCAGAATTTTCCTAAAAATGGCTAAGTCTGGGACTGATTTTCCCCCACTCTCTAGACATGCTCATGAAGCCCTTTCACATGTGCCTAGTGCACCTCTCTTAACATGCGCCTGAGGCAGTTTTTTGACATGCGCTTAGGAGGCTTCTCGATGATCTGTGATTGGTCCCGTACACTTGCTATCGGCTATAAATAACTCGAAATTCATGACATAAGAGAGAGATTTTGAGTCAAGACAATGCGAGTAAGAGCGACGTTAGCCTGACCAAAGGTGATGTGCGCCTAACCTCGAATGCACATGCGCCAAACCCCAAATTCACATGCGCCTGCCCCAAAAAACACTCTTCCGGTGACCAGAATCCTTTCCCGGAGATCAAAATCCCTCACTGAAAAAGACGGGCGCAAGTGTGTAGAGAGGAGGAAGAAACTACGATATTCACTAAGTGATGGAGGTCACATGCGCCTGAGAGCCCCTCCACTCTATAAACATGCGCTTAGTGTTAGTGCACTTTTCTATGGCATACTAGTGCACCTTGTTTGTCAATCACTTAGGTCAGTGAGTCTAGTGTCAGGCTGAGCTTAATGAAGATGAAGACCAAAGACTCAAGTGGCCCTGCTACATCAAGGAAGAAGGAACAGGTAAAAGTGATGTCTTGATGTGCCTTAACCTTGACCAAAACCTAACCATTTACCTCTTTGATGACCTTGACCATCTTAGGAAAACCTTTAGTCATCTTAGATTGGCCCTAGGTATCCCAAAAGAGCACCCAAACCTTGGCCAAAGTAAGAGGGTTGAGAAAGAGTTGGGTCGGCAAACATCAGGCTGAACCCAGGCCTGACAGACCGGTCATGACCAATCGGATGGACTGGACCGAACAGTCAAGACCGGTTGGACAGGCTCTCTGTCCAAAAAGCGTATGCAGGCCATTGGGGCTGACCGGTCGGCTGGGCTGCTCCGAGTGGGGCAGACCCCCCTCTTAGATAGCAACCTCCTGTCTTCATTTGGCCTATGGCCGACCGATCAAGACCGGTTGTGGACCCCTGGCAGACCGGTCATGACCGGTCGGCACTAGCCATTTTTGCCCGTTTTCAAACCGTTGCACATCCTTTTATAAAGGGGGTTGGCTTGTTTTGAGGGGTAAGGAGAGGGATTTCGAGAGGAGTGAAGCCACCATTGTTGGAGACCATTTGAGGCTCATTCCCAACCTATACAAGGAATCTTCCTTGTGCTTTAACACAAGATTAGAGCATTCCAAGCTCATGAAGAAGATGACCTTCATCCCCTCTTGATCTCTAGAGTTTGGACCTTCCTTGATAGGCATATTCTTGTTCAAAACTCTAAGATGAGATCGTTGTAAGAGAGAACCTCTAGGCAACCCATTTCCATCAGTTGTAGAGTTCTCAAACCTATCCTCCTATCACCTTAGGCATCTCAAAGGCATCACATGCAAGGTGTTTGATCAAGTGTAGCTGAGGCAATGGCGACGCAACGACAACACGATCGAGGGAGCATGGCAAGCTGATTGAAGTAGGGGAGAGAGGAGATCAAGCAACCCAAACCGGCGCTGATCAAGGGGCTCATCCGACATGTAAGGTTGTCTTTATTAAGAGTCCATCTAGAGTTTGCTTGTCAAACTCAAATTAGGGACGTTAGCCATTCCTTGGCCCGTTAGCCGGGCCTAAACTAAGTTTCCAAGGGAGAGCCTCCGACACAGGAGTGAACATGCGTAGGGTTGAGAGTTAGCCTATGTCCAAAACTCTGTTTGGGTTGAGATTTAGCTCTTTGTCCAAAACTCCGATTATGGTTAAGAGGTGAACTGGTAAAACCTCCGTGTAAAGGTTGTGAGGTGAACCTCATTTAAAACCTCCGATAGTGAATGCCGGTGTGCTCAAAGGAGTTGAGTACTTGAACCAGGAGTGGAGTAGACCCAAAGTCGAACCACTATACATGCTTGTGTTTGTGATTATATTGAGCACATTGATATCTTAGCATTGGATGTTTAATTGTTTAATTATGAATGCTTGATAGGAATATATGCTAGGCACTAGATTGACACATCCACACACAAGATGTACTTTCACTAGGTGTGTAGACTTGAGCTCATTGATCCATTCTCATAAGTCTACATAGGTTGCATAGGTTAAGAGCTTGATTAGTTGAATCATTTATCTACCTATGCATGCTTAGACTAGGATTATTTATTGCTTAACCATATGGTAGTCTTGTGATTGGACCCACTTAGGCTTAGAAGCCGAAGTGTTCTTGCTTACTTAGTTTAATTTGTTGAATTGTGTAAGTAGGCGAAAAGAATTTCAAAAAGGTCCTAATCACCCCCCCTCCTATAGGTTTAGCCATAATTCTAGTTGTTCTTTAAGCTTCAGCACATACGAAGGTGTCGTGTTAGACTACAGACGTACTTTCACTTACCCCCCTACAGGAGGCTGGATTTTCTAAGTACCAGGCTGACATGCGCCTGGTACCACTCCTCTACATACAAGCGCCTGCCCTCTGTGGCGGGTACAAAACACCAAGTTGGGATTTCTTTCTCTCTCCCTCTTGTAACATGCGCCTAAGGCATGTTTGACATGCGCCTGGTACACCTAACATGCGCCTGGGGCGTCCTCCCTCTTTCAGATTTTTTATTGTGTGGCCCACCTTTGATGAACATCGCTACACTATCACCTAAGTGGTTCCGGGTACATATTAGCTTCCCCGATGTATTCCCCAGTCCCATTCGATCAACAGACAACGTTTAATCCTAAAAATTGCTAATAAACACTAAAAAGCCCAATACTTAGTCAAATTTTTTATCCTGGGAAATGTCTTAAAAACGTGACAATTGATCGCCGCTTTTTGAAGGCGGGCGCAACGAGACTGTCGCCTGATTGGATTCAGCATCATCATGACTTAAATGACCTAATCCAAGCATTTATACAACATTAATCGCTCCATTAATCAATAATCAAGGAGATTAAGTGGACCACACTCCACTACGTAGTCATTTTCAAGCCTTGGGAAGTGCCCTACAGGCTTGAAAGTTAACTCACGTATCTACAAAATGAAATACGATTAGACTGTCGCCTTAGTAGATTTAACGTCCTCATAACCCAAATAACTAAATTGGGTACTAGTACATCTTTAAACTCCGTTATTTATATCTCGACAGCATAAACATGCATACCGCAATCTACTACTTAGTCATTTTCAGCCCTGGGAAGTGCCATATTGGCTTTAAGATTGGTTGTCACTTACCAAAACTAAGTGCGATTAGATCGTCACCTAAGTGGATTTAGCATCCTCCTAACCTAAAGTACCTAAATTGGGCACTAGCATGGATTTAATCCTTACCATTTACATTTGATAGCACGAACACTTGTATCGGGACTTCGATAATTAGTCATTTTTAGCCCTGGGAAGTGCTCTGTTGGCTCGAAGATTAACTATTGCCTACCAAAAATAAGCACGATTAGACTGTCGCTTAAATGGATTTAACATCTTCATGTCTCAGAGCATCCAAATGCACTATTGCACCCTATTTAAATTATTTTATTTCAGAGCATCCTCTATTATGTTCATCGCATCCCACATGTCATATATGTATCATTAGACCTCTTGGATCATCATGCCTATCTATTAGCTTTCGAAGTAAATGAGCAGGGATCAAAACGCTTTCAAAGACGAGTCACCGAACTCCAGGATCAAACATGTTTACTTTGTACGTTTTATAATTATTATAAATTGTTAACATCAAATTCTTGTAGCAGGTCCCTCCTAAGGATTCGTCCTTCTTTAAGTGAGCTTCCCTCTAAACCTGAAAGCCAGAGAAGAAAACTAAGGGTGGCCGGCGCTTGGCCGTTAGCCCTCCGAAGCTTAAGTCAAGTGGGACTTGATAGTAAGATGAAGGGTGAGACGTGGGCATAGAGATTACATACCTTTATCATCGGTGGGGTCATCTATTTATACAGATCCGGGTGATCCAGTATGTTACACAAGCCGTCGAGATCACCGCTGGTTTCAAGGGATAAGGTGCTTATCTCGTTAATCCTTAAACAAAGGGATGGCCTAACCACTTTAGATGTCTAACTGATTACGCCTAATCATGGAGATTCCTCATGATTCTGGGCTACGAATAGAGACAAGCTCAAAACCGGCCTATAGGGGCTGCTGGTACTATAAGACGAGAGATGTCCCTCCTAGAGACCAGAGATCAGGGTGGCTCGCATAATGGGAGTGTCCTCGCTCAATGACCAGAGACTAAGGCTACTCGCATAACGGGGGTTTCCCCACTCAACGACCTGAGAGCAGGGCTACTCACATCCTACGACCAGCGACTAGTCTTGCTCATATATTTAAGAATGTATAGGGACGCGTCTATGCGATATATGAGCTGCGACCATATAGGCTTGTTAGTCGAATGATTAGGTCGCGACTTTACGGAGTCAAAGGTGCTCGTGGGTCTTGGGTCTTCAAAGCTCTTCAATGACCAACTTTATTCTATAACAGATGCCCCCCAAGTCCTTGGCGTTGAGGGGTTCAAGCGAAGGACTTTTCTGAACATGTAACCACCTAATGCATTTTTCAGAGGAGAATCCGTACATGATTGAGCCTGCATTTATGAGCACCAGCTTTCCGCAGCTTTTCGACTAGAGGAAATGAAGCGTCGCCTGCCACGTGTCTCCGGAGTTAATGATCGTGCCTGTTCGACTGTCGTGCCGAACGAATGGTCACCGCGTGTCACCCAAATCTTGAAGGAATGATTGCTTATAAATATCTAAAGCCTGCGGAGGTTTCTTCATTTTGAAGTTTCATCGAAGATTTCAGAAAAAAGTCCGTCCTTCTTCTCTCCCTGTTTCTGTCTATCTCTGGTGTGACCCTCATTTTTTCTTTAAGGCATTCCCCTTTCCTTGCTTTCTACCTTGAACGGCAATGGTGAGAGATTTCGATGATGAAGCTATCCCTTTGGGGGATACAACTCCGGATTCCTCTTCCTCAAACAACGCAAGGGTCCCTGCGGAAAGATACTCTACATCCGGGTATCCTTCGATAATGACGGAGGAATGATTAAATGAGTTACGGGAAAGATACTGGATCCCTGACTCCGTCATTCTCAGGTTACCTAGAGAGGGAGAGACTCTGGATTCTCCACCACCAGGCTATGTGGCTTTGTATGACTATTTTTTCATTCTTTGTGTGCGTCTTCCTCTTCACCCCTTTATCTGAAATGTACTACGTATTTACAAAATTACCCCCTGATAACTCATCGTGAATTGTTGGAGGGTTGTTCTGAGTGCTTTTAATCTCTAGAAACAAGCCAAAAATGAGGATTTAACGGCTGAAGAATTTCTTAAAATGTTTCAACTCAAGAAGGCTCCTTCAAGTGAGGGTTGGTACTATCTGTGCTACTGGCACCGAGATAATTATGTTTTAGTAAAAGCCACTTCAAATTACCCTGGGTGGAGGAGACGGTGGTTTTATACCTCCGAAAATTGGGAATCTTACGTAGGGTCCAACCTTGGGGGCCATAACGTCAGTCGCTTCTTTGGTGAAGGTGGGTGGATCTTCATTTTTTCACAAATTTCGTCGTAGTTTTAATGTCTCATTTACCCAGCTCTGCTCGTGATCACAGGTATTCCGACTGGAGGAAAGCCCAGTTTGAAAGGGGGATTAATGAGAAGATCGTCAAAATCTACAAACTATTGAAAAGTGATAGAAATATCAAGTCCACCCTCTCGCTTCCACGACTAGCTGCTTTCGGACTAATATCTCGGGAGAAGTCACCATGGTGAATGTTGGTGAGAAGAGAGGATTGCTACCCCGTCTGAGAGGTACCACCTCAAAGAGACAAAAGAAGATGACGGCCGGTCCATTTAACCCATCTGGTTGATCGGATGAGCCTGCTCAAAGCTCGCAACCATGTGACCCTCTTCCCGAGACTATAACGAGTGCTCTGGTTGTTCCTCTAGAGCCACTGGTCATTGACATCATTGATAACTCCCCGAGGGGCGACGAGGCGGGACTAAGTCATCCCTTGGGTGAAGGACATCACGAGCCTGATGTTGCTCATGAGTTGATTCTTGCTCGTGAGCCATCTGTTGCTCATAATACGAGCACTGCTGGGCTGGTGGTGGCTCAGCCGTCTGGAGTTGGGACATTCAATATCCTAAGTCACTTGCATCCCATTTGCAAGTTTATATTCGATAACATTACTCCGTAGACTTTTGGTACTCTTCCCGAACCTAGTCCCAAGGATCTCTCTCTAGATGCGGGAGTGAGGATGATCCACGTAAAAAAAACTTCAGTTTTAGCTTCTCTTCTCCTTCCTCCTTTTTTTTAAGGGATTCTCGTTCCTTTGGTAACACCTCTTTTACTCCTTGAGCAGGGACTAGACCTCATTATACGGACGAGATGTGATATTATTGCTACTCGCTGTATCGTTGATGAGGCCGAAGAGAAGAGGCTTACTCTGGAGAGGGCGATCCAAGGAAGGGATCAAGTCATCAAGTCTCGTGAGACTCTGATCGCGAAGATGAATGAGGAAAGAAAAATCCTCATTAAAAAGATCCAGGACTTGACCAACAGATATCAATCATTGGATACGAACTTCGCGAGACTCATGGAGATGAAGGAGAAGATCGAGAAAGAGAGAGAGATCTTTCACCAAGATAAGATTTCTTTGGAGGAGCAGCTCGCTGAGAGCAAGTCGCGACTGAAGTCAGCGATAGCTTAGAGAAGGAAAGGTCCATTCTCGCGCAAATCAAAGATGATTCCATTCACTGGGAGACGGAGATGGCATTCGTTAAAATGTTGTCTAAAGAGGGGCCCTGAGCGGTGATTTAGTTCCGTACTTCACAATTGTACGATAACGAGTGGTACGAGTCATACGACGTTGGCCGCGACTTTACGTTGAGAGTGGTGCAGCAGATATCTCCATCATTTACTATGGAGGAATTCGAGAGGGTCACGGCCGTCGTCGTTGCTGAAGAGAGAGCAGCCTCTGAAAATGAAGCAACGGAAGCTACCCAAGCTACAAGGGTTCCCGAGGTGGGCCCTGAGGTCGAGAGTAGCGCACCTCCTCCAAGCGACGCTTAGGAATGAGCACCCCGCCCTTTTTTGTGTCGATCTTGTACCGCTCTCTTCTTATTATAAAAACAATCTTGATATTTTCCTTTGAATGACTTCAAATAGTGAATACCTCAAAATTTTAACTTCTCGTGGCAATAAATTATTTGAATGTTAAATGCATAGATACTTAACCCATGAAAATGAGTTAGGCTCAATCAGGCGGGTCTTGGTGACCACATTCGCATGGAGATAGACTGATCTATCGATTGAGACTTTGGCTCTGCAATAAGCAGAAGATTTAGTTAAGAGAACGTTTGTCTTCTCTTCAAGGCTTTTTTGGTCCAAAGTGGAGCAGCGACCAAATTATGAGATTTATAGCTGATCAGTCATAGTGAAAGAAATTATCTTTATTCGAACGTGATTCATGTGCTTAATATATGAATGTTTTATGGATAATATTGAAGTAGACGCTCCACGTGCCAAGGGCGACGTAGTGGTCTTCTTCGCATTTCTTCTATATAATATGTACCTAGTTGTACAATCTTGATAACCCGATAGGGGCCTTCCCAATTTGGATCCAACGAACAAGCCAGTGTTCCAAGATTTTGTCTAAGCACCAAATCGCTGAGCTAAAAAGCTCTAGGTTTGACCTTTGTGTTGTGATAGTAGGTTATACGCTGTTGGTAAGCTGCTGCTTGAAGTCGGGATACGTCCCTTCTTTCTTCCAAAGATCGAGATGAAGCCTCAGACGCTCTTCGTTGCTCGCTGGGTCATCTTGCTCCGTTCGATGGGAGGGTACTTCAACTTCGACTAGAACAACTACTTCGATACCGAATGCTAGGGAGAAAGGAGTTTCTCCCGTCGACATACGAGTTGTCGTTCTATAAGCCCACAAGATTTCAGGTAGAAGCTCAGGTGACATACCTTTACGCTCATCCAGTTTAGTTTTCAGATGATGTTTGATAATCTTATTGACTACTTCAACTTGTCCATTAGCCTGAGGATGATATGGGGAGGTTCGAATACTTCGTATCTTCCATTCTTATAAAACTCGGAGAATGTAGTGGTGTCGAACTGTTTCCCGTTGTCAGTGATTATATTATGTGGGAGCCCATGATAGCATATGATATTTCTCCATATGAATTTAGTAGTATGTTTTTTAGTGATTGTAGTTAAAGGTTCCGCCTCGACCCATTTGGTGAAGTAATCGACTGCTACAATTGTGAACTTGTTCTGACCTTTCCCGGTGGGTAATGGTCCGATTATATCGATTCCCCATTGGGCGAAAGGCCAAGGGCCATCCATCGGCGTCATTTGCTTAGATGGTATGCGAGGAGAAAATCGCTGGCATTTATCGCATGTCTTAGAAAATTCGATTGCGTCCGTCTTCATGATAGGCCAGTAGTACCCTTGCCTCATTACTTTATATGCTAAAGACCATCCCTTGGGATGATTACCGTATGCCCCCTGGTGTATTTCGTCTAGAACACAGTATGCTTCTTCTGGATGGAGATACCTTAAGTATGGTAAAGTAAAACTTTTACGTAACAGTATTCCATTTTATAAGGTGTACCTGATAGCACGATAACGAATTTATCGCACAGATTTTTTATCGTCTGGGAGTTGTCCTTTTTTAGGTAAAGGACGATGGGATCCATCTAGCATGGAGGTAAATGCAATGTGACCACTTACTTTGGAGCGACTTGATCAATACTCAAAGAATAGAGATGCACGACAGAAACAGATCGTGTTAAAATCTAACTCCGGTGCGGAAGCTAACTTTGTTAGAGAATCTGTGAGCTTATTCTTCTTGCAAGGAATGTGAATTATCTCATATTTGCTTAGTTTTGCGAGCATGATAAATACTCGAGATTTGTACAAAGCCATTCACTCTTCTTTCGCCTCGAATTCGTCGAGCACTTGATTGACTATGAGCTGAGAGTCACTGTAAATAAATAAGTTCTTTATCGCGAGCACATTCGCTAATTCGAGGCCAACGATCAAGGCCTCATATTCTGCTTCATTGTTAGAGACATGAATATCGAAGCGTAAAGCATATTGGAATTGTGATCCGTCAGGAGCAATTAGGATCAAACCGGCTCCGCTACCAATGGCGCATGATGACCCATCTATGTAAAGCGACCAAGGTACCTACTCACTGGTCGTAGGGTCATTGCTGGAGATAGAATCAGTGGGGGTCGAAAATGTAAATTCGACAATGAAATCGGCTACGCTTGGGTGTTAAGCTCTTAAATGCGTATATTCTAACCCCATTTCATCACTAACTATGCGTGAAATTCATTATTAAAGACCCAACTAATGCATGATTTTGTGGTTGTAGGAATTAGAGAGAGAATTCATCAATTGAAGGCTTAGAGACGCTGTTTACACGCATTGAAGATCTAAAGACCAAGCGCCAAAGGGTGGAAGAAACAAAGCAAAGGAGAGAAGAAGGAAGTGCAGAATATTGCACTGAAGACCGGTCGTCTATGAGTTCAGACCGGTTGTCCGACCGGTCGTTTGCGTAATAGAGCTTCTTCTATAAGCTCCGAAATTTGTTGCGCGAAGCGCAATTTTTGTGGATTTTCTCAAAGTTTCATCGCATCTAGGGCCTCAAACCTATAAAAGGACTCCTCTAGCTCATTCCTAAGGCATCCTAAAAGAGAATTACCATGATGGGAGGCGACAAAAGTCAGATCCGGAGTTCTACAACTCCTAGTTTGTTCTTCTAGTTTTATATTTTTCTTAGTTGCTTTCATGTTTCCTTGGATTATGAATGGCTAAATCTCTTAACTAGGGCTAAGAGGTGAAGCTTGTAGTGAATCTAAGTATTGAGCTCTTAAATGTGCATATTCTAACCCCATATTATCATTAACTATGCTTGAAATACATGATTAAATACCTAACTAATGCATGGTTTTGTGGTTATAGGAATGAGAGAGAAGATTCATCAATAGAAGGCTTAAAGACGCTATTTACAAGCATTGAAGATCACAAGACCATGCGTTGAAGGATGGAAGAAAGAAGCAAAGGAGAGAAGAAAGAAAGCAGAAGAATACACTGAAGACCGGTCGTCCGACCGGCCATCCATAGCCCAGGACCGGTAGTCTGACCAGTCCGAATACTCAACAAAAGGGGCCATACTGCATTGCTTGCTAGACCATCCACGACCGGTCATCCACTGCTCAGATCGGTCATGCGACCGGTCCTTGAATTAAAATTCTAGGTTTGAATTTCTGAAAAACTCACCGGACAATTTTTGCATTTTTGAGACCGGTCATGTGATCAGTCGTCTAGGAGCTCAGACCGGTCGTGCGACCGGTCGTCTGCGTAACAGAACGTGTGTCGCAAGCTCCGATTTTCTCTGCGCAGTCCGGGATTCCTTACGTAATCTGGAACCTTCTGCACTATTGTATAAAAGGGGACCTAGGGCTTCTTCCTAAGGCATCCTAGAAGAGATTGAGCACGGTGGGAGACGACGGAAGTCGGATTCGGAGTTCTACAACTCCTCCTAGTTTATTCTTTTAGTTTCATGTTTTGTTTAGTTGTTTTCATGTTTCCTTAGATCATGAACGGTTAAACCTCTTAGCTAGGGCTAAAAGGTGAAGCTTGTAGTGAATCTAAGATGTTTCAATTCGTTTGATTTGGTTTCAAGTTGGATTATTAGTGAAGAACAATGGTTTGAAGTTTAAATAAAGTTCTAAGTAGTTTTTCTTAATCTTATGATGGCTCATGGATGTTTAGAAGAATTGCTTGAGTTCTTAATTGTTTTGAGTTAGTCTAGACCTGTATGATCTGAGGAATTGTGTAAGACCTGTACCCTTATTTGCCCTCCGTACGCTTAATTTTCGGTGCCGGTACGTCCCGGACGGATCAGATTAGCGAGCCTTGATCGCGACCCTATTTTAGTACCGCATCAACCCGAGACCTATACCCCGACGACCGCGTAGGCGCTGCGATTCCAACACCGCGCGGCACGCCCCATTGCGATACCCGGTGTGAAAGTTATGATCAATCGCGTAATCCGAGGTGGGCCGCGCAACGTGCGTGTGTGGTGGGCCCCACTTGCGCAAATTCCAAGATATGTCACATCAATCAAATCCATCACCATCATTCTCACCTATACCTATCCCATACCCCTACTCTACACACATCATACCCCTATCCCTCTCTCTCTTCCAAAGTCAACCAAGTCCCATACCCCCATACCTCTCTCCCATGCTAGCATCATTACCCATAATTCCTTTCTCTCTCTCCCCCCCATACAAATACCATACGTAGGGGGAGAGGAGGCTTCCTCACATCCCATATTTGCAAGAGAGAGAGAGGAGAGAGAAAGAGAGAAAAAGATTTGAGAAAGGAGAGAGAAAGAGAAAGATTTGAGAGAAGAGGAAGATTTGAGAAAATAGAGAGAGATTAGGGAGATTGAGGGTGTAGATCCAAGCTTGGAGGGCCCCAACCATCATCCGGACCGTCCGGATCATCCGATCATCAACTCGATCCCATCCAACCGTCCATTCTTCAAGGTGAGTGCAAGGGGTACATAAATCCCCCATTTTCTTCTTTCCTTTCATTTTTCCTTTTCTTTTGGGCCCACCTAGTGGTGAACAACCTGAAGGATGGATTTGATCATCCATAAATGGGCCCTACTTATAATAATAATAATAATAATAATAATAATAATAATAATAAATAAATAAAAAGGGAGAGAGAGACAACCCACTGGACAGCCAGCGTCCTCTGGACGCTGCTGCCCAGCAGGGGCAGCCGGTTGGACGTGGAACAGGGTCCCCACACGTGGGACCCACCTTGATGTATGTATTAGATCCACGCCGTCCAGCTGTTTCTCCACCCTATTTTATCGCTGGGCGCCAAAAATGAAGAAGATCCAGATCTCAGGTGGACCACACCATTGGAAACAGTGGAGATGGTGAAGCTTACTGTCGAGGTTTCTTGGACCCACCGTGATGTTTGTGGACCACATCACCTGCCCAATATTGGGCTTGTTGGGTCCCTAATGATATGGGGAATCTAATAGACGGATCGGATCTAAGTGGGCCCCACATGAAATGATCGCAAAAAAAAAAAAAACAAAAAAAAATTTATATGAGAACGCTGGACGTCCAGCGTCTGGACGTTCTGACGCTGGAACGTCCAGCGTCACTTGGCAGTGAATGGGTCCCCACTCGTGGGACCCACCTTGATGTTTGTGTTCCATCCGCGCCGTCCATCTGTTTTCTCAGATCATTTTAGGGCCAGGGCCCAAATATGACGCCGATCCAAATCTGCAGTGGACCGCACCGTGTAAAACAGTGGAAATAATAACTTCTATTGTCAGAAATCCTTTGGCCCACTTTTTAGTTTCTAGGCCGAATCAAATACCCAATATTGGGCTTGCTGGGTCCCCCATGAGATGGGGAACCTGATGAACGGAGTGGATCAGTCCCATGTGGACCCCACTTGATATAAACTCAAACAAAAAAAAAGAAAAGAAGAAGAAAACGGAAGGAAGTGGCTTACCTCTGACGCTGGGCGTACCAGCGTCCTTGGACGCTGGGCGTACTGTCAGCAGCTGGTGGCCCACTCGTGGGTCCCACCATGAGGCATGTGCTGTATCCACACCGTCCATCCAGTTGGGGAGATCATTTTAGGGCATGACCCCAAGAATGAGTCAGATCCAAGTTCCGAGGGGGCCCCACCACAGAAAACAGTAGGGACAGTGCCCTACCGTTGAAACCTTCTTATGGGCCACCATGATGTTTATTTGAGATCCAACCTGTTCATAAGTTCACACATACATGGACGAAGGGAGAACAAAAATGTCAGCTTGATCAGAAACTTCTGTGGGCCCCACTTGATGCGTTTTAA
Source organism: Liriodendron chinense (assembly GCA_003013855.2). Taxonomy (NCBI): domain Eukaryota; kingdom Viridiplantae; phylum Streptophyta; class Magnoliopsida; order Magnoliales; family Magnoliaceae; genus Liriodendron; species Liriodendron chinense. The sequence continues at coordinate 5,359,569 of ML058408.1, forward strand.
AAAGGCGTTTTAAAAAAAAATAATAATAATAATAATAAAAAAAAAGAAGAAAGAAAGTGAGCTGGACAGACAGCGTCCAGGGGACGCTGCTGCCCAGCAGCTTGTGGTGACACCCAATGGGCCCCATTCGTTGAGCCCACCTAGAATGTATGGGCCTTACCTATTCTGTCCATATGTTTTCCCAATTCATTTTAGTGGCTGGGCCCAAAATTTAAGCATATCCCCATGACAAGTGGGCCATGCCATGGTTCAACAGTGGGAATAATGATCTCTACCGTTGAAACCTTCCCAGTCCTACAATAATGTTTATTTGTCACCCAACTTATCCATAAGTGGCGGGGCCCAAATTTTAAGCATATCCTAATGTCAAGTGGACCATGCTATAGTAGGGAAATGATTTCCAACATTGAAACCTTTCTAGGTTCTACAGTGATGTTTATTTTGCCATCCAATTTGTTCATAAGATCACATGGATATGGACGAAGGAGAACACACAAATATCTGCTTGATTCAAAACTTATTGGGACTAGATGGGTACCTCGCTGCCCAGCAGGTGGCCCACCCTATGGGTCCCAACGTGATGTATCTATTAGCTCCACCATGATGTATCTGTTTTATTCATGCTGCCTATCTTGTATGTGCAGGCCCAAGTATGGGGCCGATGTAGTCTCAAGTGGGCTATACCACGACCTTTACATTTCCAATGGGATCCACAATCCGGGTCCCACTCTCTATTTATATATTGGGCCTTTTAAGGCCAATGTTACATGATATGTTGGTAACATGCTAGTATGGATAGCTTGATAAGTCACACTGATAACATGCTTAGTATAATGAATACCATGCTCATTCATATGCCCATACGCATCATTTGTATGCCTGTTATGGATCATGATTAACCATAGCATATGCTAGTTGGCTTGTTTACTTAGGGGACCCGTGCGAGACAGGGTCGCCCCACATGATTGCGCAGTATGCGTAAGTTGGTGCATGATTTGGATTGTATGACTCATGCATTTCGCATTATGTATGTCACGATCGCTTTCACACCCTAGCAGCATCAGGGTGGTGGCCACCATAGTCACATCATGGTTGGCAGTATTGGACACCGGAAACTTATTCTAGTACGTGGGCGCTATGGATGTCCTTGGGTGAAAGTCCCTAAACCCTGTGGTACCAGTAGGATGCTCCAACGTCGAGACCGAGTGGATAACATGAGCGCCCGTGTGCCAAATACCAGTAGGCCGCGTCTCCCACTGTGTCAAGGTCGGTTGGAAAGGGGTGTGACCTTATCCGCCCGGGTGAAGTGGGCTGTAAGCTAGGTCGAGTCTGACCAGCTCATGAAATGGGTCCGCTATCGGCGAGCCGGGTGGGCATTGGCATACCACTGACGAGGCGGATAGTGAGGTCTTTTCTACTCGCTTGGTTACGCGCGCGATGTGCGGCGGCCAATATGAGAGTATACTAGACCCCGGTGATGTCCCAGATGATAACTATTTTGATATGTGGATCAGTTGAGGATTGACGTATTTGCATTGCATCTCTAGCATGTAACACTCGGCCATGTAGGCCCTTGCATAGCATAGCCTTGGGATGGCTGATAGCATTCATGAATTTGGTAACTTAGCCCTCTACTGCTTTCGCTTACTCTGATATCTGCATACTTGTCATATGCATCACACGCGCACACACGCACTCTACTGGGCTTCGTAGGAAGCTCATGCGTGTTTGTTTACACTGCAGGTACTAGAGCCTATCAGCAGCATTGAGGGCGGTTCATGTATCTGATATTTTGGACTTCTACTTTATGTTGTATTTCCCTTTCCAATATTGTACTCAACAAACTTTTAGTGGATATGTGATGATGTTTATGGTTTTGATTATGCTCATATAAAAGAAAAAAATTTACCCTGAAAATCCTCCTGGTAGGATCCCAGGATCGGAACCTGGCACATGAGAGCTAGGAGCCGAGAATGGGGTACTACGGAGGCTGTTGGCACCAAGGTCGGCGATCGGGAATTTGGTGAGCCCGGTCCCCGGGTTTGGGGCGTGACAGAAGTTGGTATCAGAGCATAACTTGGGAATACCTGCGGATGACATCACATATCTACTAATGGCCTTAGATTAATTACCCTTAACTGAATGATTGTTGCAAACTTAGGATGATTAGGATCCCGATCTCATGCACTTAGCGACCCACACTAGGATCCTGTTACAACATAGTTATAATAGGATTCCCTATGTTAAGCTTAGAAACTTCCGAATATGATTCCCTAACGTGTGTGCATTCGGGAGTATCAATGCTAAGAGGTACCTGTCCTTTTCTGTAGGATATGGCGCCCAAGAGAGCCACCAGTAGGCCGTCGACCGGTGCGGGTTCATCCCAGACCGCCCCAGTCCCAGCTCCAGCTCCAGCTATGACTGCTGGTCAGTTTCAGGAGATGATGCGGGTTATGACCTCCATGGTAGAGCGCCAGGAGAGGAGGTCATCTGACGCAGTTGTCCCATCGGAGCAGGATCGTGCTCGTTCCTTGTTGATGGACTTCAGGCGGATGGATCCCCCACGGTTTTTGGGCGGACCAGACCCAGTGGCAGCGGAGAGATGGAAATCGGAGGTAACGAAGATCTTTACCACGATGCGGTGCTCGACCGAGGAGCGAGTTCCTCTTGCCGTTTTCCTTTTTTAGGGAGAGGCCGAGCACTGGTGGGCGTCGGTTACTCGAGCAGCCGGACCCGATTTCCAGTGGACATGGGAGGACTTTGTAGACCGGTTTGACCGGAAGTTCTTCCCTGAGCATGTCCGCCAGCAGCGTGCTCTAGAGTTCGAGACACTGGTCCAGGGAGATATGACAGTGTCGCAGTATAAGGCTCGATTCGTTGATCTATCCAGATTTGCGACGTATCTCGTGGATGACGAGGTGCGGAAGGCCCGTCGATTTGAGACCGGACTGCGCCTTGGCCTTCGTGGCCGTGTCACGGGACACAAGCTTCCTACATTCGAGGAGGTGGTAGAGCGGGCCCAGATATATGAGGCCGAGTGGGCCGATGCATAGCGGATCCGTGACCAGAGCGGCGACCGAAAGGGGAAGAGGAAGGCTCCTTCTAGCAGCTTCCGGCAGCAGCAGACTCGGGCACGGCAGAGACACCCGGTTCGTCGATCTGTTCGACCACCAGTAGCACCAGTAGCACCAGTAGCACCAGCAGCACCTCCGGCACCGTCCCAGAGACAGTGTCCGGGCGTTTGTTTCGGATGTGGGGGGGACAGGGCATCGTAGGCATGAGTGTCCCCACCCACAGCAGCAGCAGCGACAGCAGCAGCCACAGCAGCAGAGACAGCAGTAGCCACAGCAGCAGAGACAGCAGCATAGACCGCAGCAGCAGCAGCGGCGACCGCAGAGGGGACAGACACATCCCCAGCAGACTCAGGGCAGAGTCTATGCAGCTCAGCAGGATCCTCAGGCACCTGGAGGAGTCGTTGATGGTACACTCATTGTCTCTGCATGCATAGCTCATGTTTTGTTTGATTCTGGTGCATCGCATTCTTTCGTATCCGATGATTTCTGCCGATCGACTGGCTTGCCGTTAGATTCCGTGCGCCAGGGTTTGTCAGTGTCGACACCCTTAGGGAAGACCGCAGTATTGAGTTTGATCTGTTCGTCTTGCCCCGTCTTGGTAGGAGAGACCTTTTTGCCCGCCGATTTGTTTGTTTTACCGATGACCGAGTTTGATGTTATCCTGGGCATGGATTGGCTGGCCGAGTATTACGCTGTATTGGACTGCTTCGCAAGAACAGTCACTTTCCTTATACCCGGCATGCCGCAGTTTCAGTTCGTTGCCGAGCCTAGAGGTGAGCAGTTGTCATCTTTGATGTCGTGTGCCATAGAGGAACCGGTTGCCGTGTGCATCGACCAACTGCCGGTAGTTTGCGATTTTTCGGATGTGTTTCAGGAGATTCCGGGGTTGCCACCTCGTCGGCATACTGAGTTTCAGATTGACCTCGTGCCCGGTACTGAACCTATCTCAAAGGCCCCGTACCGTATGGCACCTTTGGAGTTGCAGGAGCTGCGGAAGCAGTTGGACGAGTTGCGTGAACTAGGCTTCATTCGTCCGAGCAGTTCACCGTGGGGAGCGCCGGTACTCTTTGTGAAGAAGAAGGATGGCTCGTTGAGGCTCTGTGTGGATTACCGCGAGCTCAACAAGGTCACGATTAAGAATAGGTACCCGCTTCCGAGGATTGACGATTTATTTGATCAGTTGCGGGAGGCCCAGTTCTTTTTGAAGATTGACCTACGGTCCGGTTATCATCAGGTCCGTGTCCGGGAGGAGGATATCCCGAAGACGGCATTCAGGACGCGTTACGGTCATTTTGAGTTTCAGGTCATGTCCTTCAGACTGACCAATGCGCCCGCTGTGTTCATGCAATTGATGAACGAGGTCTTTCGTCCCTACCTCGATCAGTTCGTTGTGGTGTTTATCGATGACATTCTGATCTATTCGAGGACTCGGGAGGAGCATGCGCGACATCTGGAGATCACCTTGCAGACCCTCCGCACACACCAGCTTTATGCGAAGTTGGAGAAGTGTGAGTTTTGGCAGGAGGAGGTGAAGTTCCTCGATCATGTGGTGACGAGGCAGGGAGTAGCAGTAGATCCGGTGAAGATTGATGCCGTGCGTCAGTGGAGGCAGCCCACGAATGCGTCCGAGATCCGGAGTTTCCTGGGGTTGGCAGGTTATTATCGTCGTTTCATAGAGGGCTTCTCTCGTATTGCAGCCCCGCTGACCAGGTTGACCCGAAAGGGCACTGAGTTCGTTTGGAGTGATGCCTGTGAGCGAGCATTTGCAGAACTGAAGGACCGTCTTACTTCTACACCAGTCCTCACTCTTCCCTCCGGGAGTGAAGGATTCGTGGTTTTTACAGATGCCTCACGTATTGGCTTAGGTGCTGTCCTGATGCAGCATGGCAAAGTAGTAGCGTACGCATCTCGCCAGCTCAAGGTCCATGAGCAGAACTACCCCACGCATGATCTGGAGCTAGCAGCGGTAGTCTTCGCATTGAAGGTGTGGAGGCACTATCTTTATGGGGTCAGGTTCGAGCTCTTTTCTGACCACAAGAGCCTGAAGTACCTCTTCTCGCAGTCCGAGTTGAACATGAGGCAGAGACGTTGGATGGAGCTCCTGAAGGATTATGATTTTGATCTTCAGTACCACCCTGGCAAGGCCAACGTGGTGGCTAATGCCCTTAGCCGTCAGCCACGAGGCCTGGTGGCGTATATGATGGTCCAGGAGTGGAGGATGCTCGAGGAGGTTGCCGAGTATGATTTTGAGCTGAGCCTGCAGTCTTCTATCGCGCAGTTATCGAGCTTGTCGATTCAACCCTCTCTTGTTTCTAGGGTGATCGAGGCTCAGCAGACAGATCAGACGTTGAAGGATTATTGGGAAGAGGCCGCATCAGAGGGTCAGACTGATTGGCAGATTGGGTCAGATGGTGGACTTCGTTTCAGGGGTCGGTTGTGTGTTCCAGATATTCCTCAGTTGCGTAGAGACCTTATGGATGAGGCACACCGATCGAGGTTCACGATCCACCCAGGCTCTACCAAGATGTATCGTGATATGAGGAGGCAGTATTTTTGGGCCGGTATGAAGCGTCAGATTGCCAGTTTTGTGGCTGAGTGTGACACTTGCCAGCGTGTCAAGGCCGATCATCGCAAACCTCCAGGTCCCCTGCAGCCGTTGAGTGTCCCGTTGTGGAAATGGGAGCACGTGACCACAGACTTCATTATGGGCTTGCCGAGGACTGATCGCGGTCATGACGCCATCTGGGTTGTCGTTGATCGTTTGACAAAGTCGGCACATTTTCTTGCGATACGTGCGACCTGGTCATTGGACAGACTTGCAGAATTGTTTATCGAGGAGATTGTGAGGCTGCACGGAGTCCTAGTTTCGATCGTTTCTGACCGAGATTCTAGATTTACGTCGCGGTTCTGGAGGAGTTTTCAGAAGGCGATGGGGCCTGCCTTGAAGTTCAGCACCGCATATCATCCTCAGACTGATGGTCAGACCGAGAGGGTCAACCAGATCCTTGAGGACATGCTTCGAGCTTGCGTGTTGGATTTCTCAGGTAGTTGGGATAAACACCTGCGTTTGGCTGAGTTTGCATATAATAACAGCTACCAGGCGATTATCGGTATGGCTCCTTTTGAGGCGTTGTATGGTAGACCTTGTAGGTCTCCTAGTTGTTGGCTCGAGGTTGGAGAGCATCGTCTCCTAGGTCCCGAGCTTGTACAGAGGACATCAGAGGCTATCGATATCATCAGGCAGAGGATGCGCACAGCTCAGAGTCGACAGAAGAGTTTTGCAGATCGTCGACGTCGTCCCCTAGATTTTTCCATTGGGGATCGCGTGTATCTCAAGGTCTCACCCATGAAGGGCGTGGTTCGTTTTGGAGCCAAAGGGAAGCTTGCCCCGAGATTCATTGGACCCCTCGAGATCACTGGGCGCGTTGGCCCAGTGGCCTATCAGCTTGCCTTGCCACTTCAGTTGTCTGGCATCCACAATGTTTTTCATGTTTCTATGTTGCGGAAGTGTGAGTCAGACGTGGTTCCTGTGATAGATTGGCAGCCGTTGGAGGTTCGTGAGGATGCTTCTTACATTGAGCAGCCGGTTCGTATCCTTGACCGGAAGGAGCAGGTCCTCCGGACCAAGGTCATTCCTTTAGTGAAGGTCCAGTGGAGTCATCATAGCGCAGATGAGGCGTCGTGGGAGCGAGAGGCAGAGATTCGCGAGTCTTATCCTCATCTTTTTGATGATTGATTGTATCTGTATGATTGCTTTTCGAGTCGATATGCATATATAGTGATGTGATTTTTTTTATGATCTTCGGCTAGTTTGGGTTTGTATTGCAAATTACGAGGACGAAATTTTTTGTTAGGAGGGAAGAGTTGTAAGACCCGTACCCTTATTTGCCCTCCGTACGCTTAATTTCCGGTGTCGGTACGTCCCGGACGGATCAGATTAGCGAGCCTTGATCGCGACCCTATTTTAGTACCGCATCAACCCGAGACCTATACCCCGGCGACCGCGTAGGTGCTGCGATTCCAACGCCGCGCGGCACGCCCCATTGCGATACCCGGTGTGAAAGTTATGATCAATCGCGTAATCCGAGGTGGGCCGCGCAACGTGCGTGTGTGGTGGGCCCCACTTGCAGCAAATTTCAAGATATGTCACATCAATCAAATCCATCACCATCATTCTCACCTATACCTATCCCATACCCTTACTCTACACACATCATACCCCTATCCCTCTCTCTCTTCCAAAGTCAACCAAGGCCCATACCCCCATACCTCTCTCCCATGCTAGCATCATTACCCATAATTCCTTTCTCTCTCTCCCCCCCATACAAATACCATACGTAGGGGGAGAGGAGGCTTCCTCACATCCCATATTTGCAAGAGAGAGAGAGGAGAGAGAAAGAGAGAAAAAGATTTGAGAAAGGAGAGAGAAAGAGAAAGATTTGAGAGAAGAGGAAGATTTGAGAAAATAGAGAGAGATTAGGGAGATTGAGGGTGTAGATCCAAGCTTGGAGGGCCCCAACCATCATCCGGACCGTCCGGATCATCCGATCATCAACCCGATCCCATCCAACCGTCCATTCTTCAAGGTGAGTGCAAGGGGTACATAAATCCCCCATTTTCTTCTTTCCTTTCATTTTTCCTTTTCTTTTGGGCCCACCTAGTGGTGAACAACCTGAAGGATGGATTTGATCATCCATAAATGGGCCCTACTTATAATAATAATAATAATAATAATAATAATAATAAATAAATAAAAAGGGAGAGAGAGACAACCCACTGGACAGCCAGCGTCCTCTGGACGCTGCTGCCCAGCAGGGGCAGCCGGTTGGACGTGGAACAGGGTCCCCACACGTGGGACCCACCTTGATGTATGTATTAGATCCACGCCGTCCAGCTGTTTCTCCACCCTATTTTATGGCTGGGCGCCAAAAATGAAGAAGATCCAGATCTCAGGTGGACCACACCATTGGAAATAGTGGAGATGGTGAAGCTTACTGTCGAGGTTTCTTGGACCCACCGTGATGTTTGTGGACCACATCACCTGCCCAATATTGGGCTTGTTGGGTCCCTAATGATATGGGGAATCTAATAGACGGATCGGATCTTCACTAAGTGGGCCCCACATGAAATGATCGCAAAAAAAAAAAAAACAAAAAAAAATTTATATGAGAACGCTGGACGTCCAGCGTCTGGACGTTCTGACGCTGGAACGTCCAGCGTCACTTGGCAGTGAATGGGTCCCCACTCGTGGGACCCACCTTGATGTTTGTGTTCCATCCGCGCCGTCCATCTGTTTTCTCATATCATTTTAGGGCCAGGGCCCAAATATGACGCCGATCCAAATCTGCAGTGGACCGCACCGTGTAAAACAGTGGAAATAATAAGTTCTATTGTCAGAAATCCTTTGGCCCACTTTTTAGTTTCTAGGCCGAATTAAATACCCAATATTGGGCTTACTGGGTCCCCCATGAGATGGGGAACCTGATGAACGGAGTGGATCAGTCCCATGTGGACCCCACTTGATATAAACTCAAACAAAAAAAAAAAAGAAAAGAAGAAGAAAACGGAAGGAAGTGGCTTACCTCTGACGCTGGGCGTACCAGCGTCCTTGGACGCTGGGCGTACTGTCAGCAGCTGGTGGCCCACTCGTGGGTCCCACCATGAGGCATGTGCTGTATCCACACCGTCCATCCAGTTGGGGAGATCATTTTAGGGCATGACCCCAAGAATGAGTCAGATCCAAGTTCCGAGGGGGCCCCACCACAGAAAACAGTAGGGACAGTGCCCTACCGTTGAAACCTTCTTATGGGCCACCATGATGTTTATTTGAGATCCAACCTGTTCATAAGTTCACACATACATGGACGAAGGGAGAACAAAAATGTCAGCTTGATCAGAAACTTCTGTGGGCCCCACTTGATGCGTTTTAAAAAAAAATAATAATAATAATAATAAAAAAGAAGAAGAAAGAAAGTGAGCTGGACAGACAGCGTCCAGGGGACGCTGCTGCCCAGCAGCTTGTGGTGACACCCAATGGGCCCCATTCGTTGAGCCCACCTAGAATGTATGGGCCTTACCTATTCTGTCCATATGTTTTCCCAATTCATTTTAGTGGCTAGGCCCAAAATTTAAGCATATCCCCATGACAAGTGGGCCATGCCACGGTTCAACAGTGGGAATAATGATCTCTACCGTTGAAACCTTCCCAGTCCTACAATAATGTTTATTTGTCACCCAACTTATCCATAAGTGGCGGGGCCCAAATTTTAAGCATATCCTAATGTCAAGTGGACCATGCTATAGTAGGGAAATGATTTCCAACATTGAAACCTTTCTAGGTTCTACAGTGATGTTTATTTTGCCATCCAATTTGTTCATAAGATCACATGGATATGGACGAAGGAGAACACACAAATATCTGCTTGATTCAAAACTTATTGGGACTAGATGGGTACCTCGCTGCCCAGCAGGTGGCCCACCCTATGGGTCCCAACGTGATGTATCTATTAGCTCCACCATGATGTATCTGTTTTATTCATGCTGCCTATCTTGTATGTGCAGGCCCAAGTATGGGGCCGATGTAGTCTCAAGTGGGCTATACCACGAAGACCTTTACATTTCCAATGGGATCCACAATCCGGGTCCCACTCTCTATTTATATATTGGGCCTTTTAAGGCCAATGTTACATGATATGTTGGTAACATGCTAGTATGGATAGCTTGATAAGTCACACTGATAACATGCTTAGTATAATGAATACCATGCTCATTCATATGCCCATACGCATCATTTGTATGCCTGTTATGGATCATGATTAACCATAGCATATGCTAGTTGGCTTGTTTACTTAGGGGACCCGTGCGAGACAGGGTCGCCCCACATGATTGAGCAGTATGTGTAAGTTGGTGCATGATTTGGATTGTATGACTCATGCATTTCGTATTATGTATGTCACGATCGCTTTCACACCCTAGCAGCATCAGGGTGGTGGCCACCATAGTCACATCATGGTTGGCAGTATTGGACACCGGAAACTTGTTCTAGTACGTGGGCGCTATGGATGTCCTTGGGTGAAAGTCCCTAAACCCTGTGGTACCAGTAGGATGCTCCAACGTCGAGACCGAGTGGATAGCATGAGCGCCCGTGTGCCAAATACCAGTAGGCCGCGTCTCCCACTGTGTCGAGGTCGGTTGGAAAGGGGTGTGACCTTATCCGCCCGGGTGAAGTGGGCTGTAAGCTAGGTCGAGTCTGACCAGCTCATGAAATGGGTCCGCTATCGGCGAGCCGGGTGGGCATTGGCATACCACTGACGAGGCGGATAGTGAGGTCTTTTCTACTCGCTTGGTTACGCGCGCGATGTGCGGCGGCCAATATGAGAGTATACTAGACCCCGGTGATGTCCCAGATGATAACTATTTTGATATGTGGATCAGTTGAGGATTGACGTATTTGCATTGCATCTCTAGCATGTAACACTCGGCCATGTAGGCCCTTGCATAGCATAGCCTTGGGATGGCATGATAGCATTCATGAATTTGGTAACTTAGCCCTCTACTGCTTTCGCTTACTCTGATATCTGCATACTTGTCATATGCATCACACGCGCACACACGCACTCTACTGGGCTTCGTAGGAAGCTCATGCGTGTTTGTTTACACTGCAGGTACTAGAGCCTATCAGCAGCATTGAGGGCGGTTCATGTATCTGATATTTTGGACTTCTACTTTATGTTGTATTTCCCTTTCCAATATTGTACTCAACAAACTTTTAGTAGGATATGTGATGATGTTTATGGTTTTGATTATGCTCATATAAAAGAAAAAAATTTACCCTGAAAATCCTCCTGGTAGGATCCCAGGATCGGAACCTGGCACATGAGAGCTAGGAGCCGAGAATGGGGTACTACGGAGGCTGTTGGCACCAAGGTCGGCGATCGGGAATTTGGTGAGCCCGGTCCCCGGGTTTGGGGCGTGACAAATTGGATTCATTATGCTCTAAGACCTATGATCCTCATGTGGGAACTTCACACCAAAAGTTCTATTTTTCTGAAATTTCTGAAATGTGTGAGATTGTGTATGTGATTTGGATCAAGTTCAAATCATGATCTAATTATGCTTAGTGACAAAGTTTAATGATGATTATGATTGTGATCTTAACCTATTGGAATTAGGATTGACCTATACAATTGAGTGTACTCAAGTCCTAGCTTGAATTGAGAGAATCATGTACATGATTCACACATATGCCAGATTGATTATTTTAACTGCTCTATCATCCGATTAGATATAACTTAATTTCAATTCTAGTTAAGAAAGTGAGAAACCACTGCGAATTGAGCATCAAGGATTGCTACAAGTGGATCCTTGAACCCCTAGTGCCTTTTTATTAATTGATTACCTTCCGTTTAGTTCAAAATTGTTATATTCATCAAATTATTAAAATTCTGTTAGTTAGCTCTTCAATAGAAACCATTAGAAGTGTTTTGTGATTTCCTACACAAGTCCCTATGGATTGACCTCGGTCTTACAGAGATTATTAGTACATCGCAACCCTACACTTGGGGAAGCGAACACTAATATGTGTTAATTCGTTTGTTTTGGTTTCAAGTTGGATTATTAGTAAAGAACAATAGTTTGAAGTTTGAATAAAGTTTTAAGTAGTTTTTCTTAATCTTATGATGGCTCATGGATGTTTAGAAGAATTGCTTGAGTTCTTAATTATTTCGAATGGCTCTAGACCTGTACGCTCCGAGGAATCAGATTCAATACGCTCTAGACCTTTGATTCTCATGTGGGAATTTCATGCCAAGAGTTCTACTTTTCTGAATTTCTGAATTATGTGTGATTTTGTAAGTGATTGAATGAAGTTCAAATCATGATCTAGTTATGCTTTGTGACAGAGTTTAATGATGATTATGATTGTGATCTTAATCTATTAGAACTAGGATTAACCTATGCAATTGAGTGTGCTCAAGTCCTAACTTGAATTGAGGGAATCATGTACTTGAATCACACATATAATAGATTGTTTGTTATAACCGCTCTATCATCCAACTAGATAGGATTTAATTTCGATTCTAATTGTGTAATTACAAAACCACAGCGAATTAAGCATCAAGGATTGCTACAAGTGGATCCTTAAACCCCTAGTGCTCTTTTACATTGTTTACATTCACTTTTAGTTTAAAATATCTATCTACATTCAATTCCAAAATCCTGTTTAGTTAGTTCTCAATTAGAAACCATTGAAAGTGTTTTGGGGCTTCCTACACAAGTCCCTGTGGATCGACCTCGGTCTTACCGAGATTATTACTACATCACAACCCTACACGTGGGGAAGCGAACAAGTTTTTTCCGCCGTTACTGGGGACTTTTACGGTTTTTCACAAAATTTATGAAAACAGTTTCTATTTGAGATTTTTAGGAGTCCTTTACTAAGTTTGTTTGCTTTATTTTGTTTTTACAGGAATTTTAGAAGTCGAAGTAGTCACTTCAAATCAAATTTTTCTAACCCTTTTTCTTGTATTTTATTGAGATTTGCATGCCACATTGGGTTCAGGATTCTAATAACCGACTCATTAGTGAAGGGGGAATTGTTGAAGGGATTGATAGGGAACCACGTGCTAAGAAACGTTTAGGTTCTCCAATTTTGTTTGAAAGTATGGTTGAAAATCAACCCAACCCTACGGCCAATCAAAATCTGGGCTAAATCGAAATAGGAGATAATGAGGTTGAGAATGTTTCCCGACCTAGAACACTACGTGATTACTTGCAACCTGCAAGAGCGAGCACTCCCTCATGCATAGTTTTTCTACATAATGCAGTGAACATAGATCTTAAACCGAGAGTAATCCAACTCCTTCCCAAATCCATGGACTAGATAGTGAAAGTGCCTATCAACATCTTAAGGAATTTGATGAGGTGATAGCCACAATGCACTTTGCAAATGTAACTAATGATGTGGTGAGACTCAAATTAATTCTTTTTCCCTTAAAGAGAAAGCTAAGGCTTGGCTTCATGCATTAAGGCCAAGATCAATTGGCACATGGACTGAGATGACCAGGGAATTCATTAAAAAGTTCTTCCTTACTCACAAAACCATCATGTTGAGGCGCCTTATCATGAATTTTGCTCAAAAATAGGATGAGACCTTCTTCCAATATTGGGAGAGGTTCAAGGACTTGTTAAATGCATGCCCACATCATTGCTACGAAATTTGGCGGGTAATCAGCTTTTTCTATGAAGGACTGACTTCACCCATGCGCCAATTCGTAGAGATGATGTGCAATGGAGAATTCATGAATAAGGAGGCTGGGAAAGCATGTGACTATTTTAATTTCTTGGCCGAGAATGCACAGTCTTGGGATACATCTAAACCAACGAATCCTAAGACGAGCCAACAAAAGGAAAAGGAAGAAATTTATGTTCTCTCAGAAGAAGATAACATAAGTGCACGTGTGACTAGCCTCACAAGAAAAGTCGAGGCCATGTAATTGAAGAAAGGAGAGACGATTAACTCAAAGGACGTTGAAATTGTTTGTGGAATTTGTGCCGGAAATCAACATGCAACGCGGGATTGTCCCACAATTTTTGCATTCCAAGATATCTTACAAGAACAATCAAATGCCATAAATAGTTATCAACGACCATTTAGTGCTCCAAATTCAAACACGTATAACTCTAGTTAGAAGAACCATCCCAACTTTAGTTGGAGGAATGGACCAACTGTGAATGCAAACAACACCCCCAAAGCTCAACCCTTACCAGGTCCATCCCTAGTAATCACACCAAAAGCTACGCTAAAGGAGATGTTGGGTGCATTCGTATCGGTTCAAGCTGAATATAACAAGACTAATTCTCTGAAAATTGATGGGTTCATGCAAGAGCAACTGAAATTCAATCAAAATTCATCTCAAGCCATTAATGACTTGAAAACCTCAATAGATAGAGTTGAATCTCATCTCAGTGTTAGGGAGAAAGGTACACTTCCTGCCCAACCTCTTCCTAACCCAAGAACCCAATTTAAGATACAAGATCCAAGCTTGTCCTCCCAACATACGGAGCATGTTCAAGCTATCACCACCTTGAGAAGTGAAAAAATAATCGATAAATCTAATCCGGTGAAGGCCACAAAGCCTAATGATCCATAAAGTTCCAAAGAGGATGATAGCCCGAACAATACTCCACGTGAGAAATAACTGGAAAGGCAATATATGTCGGTTGCCCCGTTTCCCCAAAGGTTGATTTCACCCAAACCTTTAGAAAAAACCTGAAAATTTTAGAGGTTTTTAAGCAAGTGAAGATCAACATTTTGTTGTTGGATGCTATAAAACAAATACCATCCTATGCCGAATTTCTAAATGAATTGTGTATAGTCAAAAGGAAACATAATGTTCACAACAAAGTACTTTTGACTGAGAATTTGAGCGCTATTATCAAACAAGAGGTGCCCCAAAAATACAAGGATCCGGGTAGTCCAACCATCTCATCCATCATAGGTGACTACCGGATCAGACAAGCTTTACTCGATTTAGAGGCAAGTGTTAACCTCATCACATACTCGGTCTATGAACAACTTAGGTTAGGTGAATTGAATCCCACCAAAACCACACTCCAACTTGCTGATAGATCTATTTGTATGCCGAGAGGAGTGATTGAGGATGTCTCGGTCCAAGTTGATAAATTCTACTACCCAGTGGACTTTATTGTCTTGAATACACATCTCGTGATAGGTACCGGTGCTCAAATTCCTGTCATACTTGGCTGCCCTTTTCTAACTATTTCAAATGCGATTAACAATTGTAGAAACGGGCTTGTACAAATGTCCTTTGGAAATATGACACTCAAGCTGAATATATTTCAAACAACCACGGGAAGTTGATGATGAAGTCTACGAAATAAATCTAATTGAATCATTCGTGGAGAGTACATCCACCTTAGCATTCTATTCCGATCCTTTGGAGGCATGTTTGGCCCACTCTCATGAGATTGATGATGACACGATACGAGAGATGGATGCCATTTTGGATGTTATGCTGGTACTTGATAATAAAAGATGGAAGGCATCATTTGAGCCTTTGCCCTTAAGCGAGAACAAGCCCCTTCCATCTAATATTAAGGCACCGAAGCACGACCTAAAACCATTACCCACTGATTTGAAATATATTTATTTAGGTCGAGATGAGACATATCCGGTGGTGATTTCTTCCCACTTGCGGATCCTCCTACTCCAAGAATTTGACATAGAAATACGTGATAAGAAAGGAGTAGAAAACGTAGTGGCTGACCATCTCTCTAGACTTGTTCTCACCAACTCCCCTGAGACGACCGCGATCAATGACATGTTCCTTAATGAACAACTTTTTAAAATCTCTCAATTGCCATGGTATGCGGACATTGCTAAATATCTTGTTACAGGTACAATTCCAACACATTGGAACAAGCAAGATAAGGATAAGTTTTTCAACAAAGTGAGAAAATTCTTGTGGGACGACCCGTACTTATTCAAGTATTGTCCCGATCAAATTATAAGGAGATGTGTTCCGGATGATGATCAACACAATATCATCTCCTTTTGTCATTCTCAAGCGTGTGGTGGCCACTTCTCGGCTATGTAGACCACAACCAAAATTCTACAATGTGGGTTTTATTGGCCCACCATGTTCAAAGATACCCATGAGTTTTGTAAAACATATGAGCCTTGTCAGAAATTGGGAGGAATATCCCGTAGAAATATGATGCCACTCAATCCCATCTTACCAATCGAAACTTTTTATTGTTAGGGCATCGATTTCATGGGTCCATTCCCATCTTCTTTTGGAAATTTATATATTTTGCTTGCCGTCAATTATGTTTCAAAATGGGTCGAGGCGATTCCATGCCGAAACAATGACTATAAAACAGTCATTCGTTTCTTAAAAGAAAATATCATTTCCCGGTTTGGAACACCTCGAGTCATTATAAGCGATGGGGGATCTCATTTTTGTAACCGCCCGTTTGAAACTTTAATGAAGAAATATGGTGTAAATCACAAGGTAAGCACTCCTTATCACCCACAAATAAGTGGACAAGCTGAAATATCCAAAAGGGAAATTAAGCATATTTTGGAGAAAACAAAAAATTTTGATCGCAAAGATTGGTCGCTTCGACTTACCGATGCACTCTAGGCTTACTGTACCACATTCAAGACCCCATTGGAATGTCTCCCTATAGACTTGTCTATGGGAAAGCTTGCCATTTTCCCATGGAGTTGGAACATAGGGCATATTAGGCGATAAAGAAGATGAATTTTGATTATGAAAAAGCAAGCTTGTTGCGCAAACTTCAATTGAATGAACTTGCAGAACTCTGAAACGAGGCATATGAAAATAAGAGAATTTACAAGGATAAGACGAAGGTGTTCCATGATAAGAACATCCTTCGTAAGACCTTCACAATTAATCAAAAGGTCCTTATGTATAATTCTCGGTTACATTTATTTCTAGGAAAATTGAAGTCTTGATGGACCGATCCTTTCATTGTGAAAACTGTTTATCCATATGGGAGTGTCGAGTTGTTGAATCCAACGAACGGTAATATCTTTAAAGCGAATGGTCAGCGATTAAAGCCATTCTTTGAGAATTTTTCTTCAGAAGGTATGTCCATACCTCTTACTGATACTGTATCAGGATATCTGATCTCCTAGTCTGATGGAGGTATAGAGTAGTTAGGATTAGGATTTTGCTGCTTTTGGTTTACCTTTTCATAGGTTTGTTTGAAGGAGGTAGAATTTCAGTTTTTGTTCTCTCAGGTACTCTCACTCCTCACTCCCTTTATTTTATAATTGCTCTCATGTTTTGATTACTGCATATCTTTTACATTGAGGACAATACAAGATTTAGATCATTAGGATGAATCTAGTGTTTTGTAACATTTTGAGCAATTATGTAGAATTTTTCAATTTTTTTGAAAATTCAAAACTCCTTTGGAAAACCGCGTTTATATGCACTTGAGATGTTGTAAGTATGAAAGAAAGAAAGATGTAGTGAGATGATTTTGAAACTCTTAAAGGACTTGTAATATGATGGTTTTCTAATTGGATTCCCCTATTGATTTGATTGATAGAAAAATTGAAACGCTTTTACACCTAGTTCACTTTACACGATTCTCACGTTTTGAACTGATTATTAGATTTGTGGATTAGCTAGGTTTGGATTTGAGGTGTTGAGAAACCAAGCCGGGGTACTTTGTCCATCCTTGTCCATGGGAAAATAACGAAAGATATGGATTTCTAAAAATCCTATCTAGTGTGTATGAAAAGGAAAGGAGGGATGAAAATATAGGAATGGTCGAAAATATGGTGGCAAATTTCCAAAAAGGGCTACCTATTACCAACCGGGAGATGGTCTACCCATAACCAAAGCCGGAAATGGGAAGTAGTGTGAAAGTCGTTGGAAGGACGGTAAGGCAAATTCCTGTCATAGGCTTGTTGTTAATTTGTACACCTTAAATCCATATTTTAACTAATTTATGAAGAAGATAATCCCAAAAATCCATGAGATGAGCATTCATTAGCACACTAGGTTAACTTGTTTGAATAGTTCTATTTATCAATTAATCAACGGGAATTATATATGAGCACTTCTTATGTTTTGAAAAACTTAAGGTTTCAACCTCTATCAATGAGTATTTTCGATTTTTGCACTTGCACGTCATGGAGTGTATGGAAGCCTAGTTTCTGAAGGAGAGTTGAGTTTTGAAGAATGAAATTTGTTTCACGCATGTTTTGCTTAGGACTAGCAAAATACTGGTTGGGGGGTGTGTTAAGCTCTTAAATGTGTATATTGTAACCCCATTTCATCACTAATTATGCATGAAATTCATTATTAAAGACCCAACTAATTCATGATTTTGTGATTGTAGGAATGAGAGAGAGAATTCATCAATTGAAGGCTTTGAGACGCTGTTTACAAGCATTGAAGATCTAAAGACCAAGCGCTAAAGGGTGAAAAAAGAAAGCAAAGGAGCGAAGAAAGAAGTGCATAATATTGCACTGAAGACTGGTTGTCCATGAACTCAGACCAGTCGTCCGACCGATCGTCTGCGTAATAGAGCTTCTTCTACAAGCTCCGAAATTTGCTGCGCAAAGCACAATTTTTACGGATTTTCTTGAAGTTTCTTCGCATCTAGGGCCTCAAAGCTATAAAATGACTCCTCTAGCTTATTCCTAAGGCATCCTAGAAGAGAATTACCATGGTAGGAGGCGACGGAAGTCGGATCCGGAGTTCTACAACTCTTCCTAGTTTGTTCTTCTAATTTTTTCTTTTTCTTAGTTGCTTTCATGTTTCCTTGGATCATGAACGGTTAAATCTCTTAGCTAAGGCTAAGAGGTGAAGCTTGTAGTGAATCTAAGATGTGTTAATTCGTTTGTTTTGGTTTCAAGTTGGATTATTAGTGAAGAACAATGATTTGAAGTTTGAATAAAGTTCTAAATAGTTTTTCTTAATCTTATGATGGCTCATGTATGTTTAGAAGAATTGCTTGAGTTCTTAATTATTTTGAATGGTTCTAGACCTGTACACTCCGAGGAATCGGATTCAATACACTCTAGACCTTTGATTCTCATGTGGGAACTTCAGGCCAATAGTTCTACTTTTCTGAATTTATGAATTATGTGTGATTTTGTAAGTGATTTGAATGAAGTTCAAATCATGATCTAGTTATGCTTTGTGACAGAGTTTAATGATGATTATGATTGTGATCTTAATCTATTGGAACTAGGATTGACCTATGTAATTGAGTGTACTCAAGTCCTAACTTGAATTGAGGGAATCATGTACTTGAATCACACATATAGCAGATTGTTTATTATAACCGCTCTATCATCCGACTAGATAGGATTTAATTTCGATTCTAGTTATGTAATTACGAAACCATAGAAAATTAAGCATCAAGGATTGCTACAAGTGGATCCTTAAACCCCTAGTGCTCTTTTACATTGTTTACATTCACTTTTAGTTTAAAAAATCTATCTACATTCAATTCCAAAATCCTATTTAGTTAGTTTCCAATTAGAAACCATTGGAAGTGTTTTGTAAGTTCCTACACAAGTCCCTGTGGATTGACCTCGGTCTTACCAATATTATCACTACATCGCAACCCTACACTTGGGGAAGCGAACATTGGGCCTTAGTGGCGGTTCACGAGCAAAATGTAATGTCATGTTCACCGAGCTCAATTGCCAATTAGTCAACAGCCCAGATACTTCGGGCTTTTGAAGGACTTGCCTTAATGGATGATTCGTAGGTACTAATATAGAATGGGCTTGAAAATAAGGTTGTAGCTTCCAAGCTGTAGTTACTAAGGCCAGAGCTATTTTTCCATATCGGTTTATCGAGTCTCTACATCCACCATTGCTCGACTGATATAATAAATGGGCCTCTAGACCCCAGAGTCTTCTCTTATTAAGGCGGCACTAATGGTCGTGGAAGATACAGATAAATAAAGAAAAAGCTGCTCGTGTGGAACAGGTTTGGATAAGATAGGAGGTGCGCTCATATATTGTTTCAATTACTGAAATGCCTCCTCGCATTATTGGGTCCATACTTAGTTAGTTTTTGCAGTAATGTGGAGGAACTTAAAAAAGGGGAGGCATTTATCAAAAGCACACGAAATAAACCTATTTAACGATGCAATGCGATCAGCCAATCATTGAACATCTTTGAGAGTGAATGAAGACTTCATTTCAATCAAGGCTTTAATCTTCTCAAGGTTTGCTTCAATCCATTATTGACCAACCATGAATCCGAGAAATTTTCCAACAGAGACCCCAAAAGCACATTTTCCTGGATTTAACTTCATCTGATACTTCCTCATCAGATTGAAGGCTTCTTGGAGATCTGCAAGATGATCATTGTCCATGATACTTTTTACGAGCATGTCGTCAAAATACACCTCCATATTCTTGCCAATTTGTGCAACAAAATTTTGTTGAGTAAATGCTAATAGGTGGCCCCTGCATTCTTGAGGCCAAAAGACATTACTTTATAGCAATATAGGCCCCGATCAGTGATAAAGGCAATATTTTGACAATCAGACGGATGCATCATAATCTGGTTGTAACTAGAATAAGCGTCCATAAAGCTGAGCAGGGCATGTCCTGCTGTTGAATCGACCAATTGGTCTATGCGGGGAGTCGGGAAACTATCCTTCGGGTACGCCTTGTTCAAATTGGAGTAATCTACACACATCCTCCACTTACCATTGGCTTTGCAGATAAGAACCACGTTCATGACCCACTCTAGGTAGTCAACCTCTTCGACGAAATTGATGGCCAATAATTTTCCGACCTCACCTTTAATCACCATTTGCCTTTCAACTGTGAACGCTTGTCGACGCTGACAAATGGGTTTGTACTTCGGATCAACATTTAGGCGATGGACCGCAACGTTAAGGTCGATACCTGACATATCTTTATGAGACTAGGCGAATACGTCTTGATATTCGACTAGGAAATTGGTGAGATATGTTTGAAAGATACAACTTAGAGATGATCTGATGTGGACCTTCTTGGAAGGGTCATCTTTAGATAGATGGATTTTGACTATCTCTTCCCCAGGAGTTCCTGATTGATGTGTGTACTCCCTCGGGTCCAATGCTGTTACTATCGGAGAATTCACTTGGTCTCCCGTAATCGTATGATAGGGGTTGGTCGGACATTAGTTCGATCTTGTACCGCAATTTCATAGCATGCTCGAGCTTCCTTTTGGTTCCCTCGTATTACCCCGACTCCACTTGGAGTAGGGAATTTAATGCATAGATAGAGGGGGTGTAGAGCTGCTCCTATTTTGGTAAGTGAGGGTCAACCCAAGATAGCATTGTATGCTGATTTTCGATCGACCACTAGGAAGTTGATGAACACAGTAATTTTGGTTGGACTTTCTCTAAAGGTGACAGGGAGGTTGATTCTCCCTTTTGGTGTTACAACTTCACCCCCGAAGCCAATGAGGGGGGTGGAGATAGTTTTGAGTAAATTTCTGGCAAGCGTCATTTTATTGAAAACTTCTAGGTAAAGGACGCCAGCAGAGCTACCTGTATCCAACATAATGCGATGAGTTAAATAATTTGATAACTTTAACGCGACCACGATGGAGTACTCATGAGGGAAATGAATTCCTTCAGCATCTTTAAGAGAGAAGGAAATTGGGAGATGGCTAGCACTTGGTGTATCAGACGACTTCTCCAGCTAGTAAATATGTTGAGGCTTCTGACACACCTTCAGATCATATGCTTTCCTTGAGTCTTGGGAATCTCCTCTGCAAGCGGGACCACCAGCGATGGTTCGAATCTCACCTGCAGGTTCCGTGTCTTCCTGTGGAGGATGATGCGGCGGTGAATTTTTTCTTCGTCCTTGATGTGATGAGGTATCGGTTTTTTTAGGTGACCGATCCTATCGTGCAACGTAATCCCGGAGATGTCCCTTCCGAATGAGAGTTTCAATTTGATCTTTCCGAGACATGTAATCTTGGGTATTTTGGCCATGATCTTTATGGAAGTAGCAGTCTCTTTTTTCGAGATCTGATTTGATCCTTGGAGCCCATTTAACATAAGATATATGCTTTATCTCCATTAGCACTTTTTCAGGAGACTGATTGAGAGGCGTGTAGTTGCGATATTTACCAGAGTAAGGCTTCTTAGGGAAGCGATCCTGCTGATCACGTCGATATTTCCTATCGGATGAAGAGATCTCCTCAGACTTGCGTTTCTTCCCTTGTATACTGTGACGAGCCAAAGTGACCTCTTCAGCATTAATATATTTTTTAGCTTTGACCTGGAATTCAGTCATGGTTTTAAGAGGGTTTTTATCCAGGGCGAATCGAAATTTCTCGCTCGTGATTCCTGCTATAAGGGCAGTGAGGCTTTTGTCTTCAATATAACCTTCAGTTTGGACGGCTTCTGCTGTAAATCGAACTGTGAACTCCTTAATTGTTTTTCCATGTTGCTACTTTAGATCCGATAGATGAGATGCAGGTTTTTTTGTACGGATACTTTCCATGAACTGAGAGAGGAAGAGATTCGATAATTGGGAAAAATATTCTATAAACTGAGGTTTTAGGCCACGAAACCATGTATGCTCCGCATCTTTTAAAGTTAAGGAAAAAGCTCTGCACATAATTTTCGAACTATATCCTTCTAACTCTATGAGAGACCTATACGTCTCCAAATGTTCGAGAGGATCACCGATACCAGTATATGGAACGATGCTAGGCGTTCGGTACTTTTTAGGCAAAGGGGCCTCCATTACCTCGCAAGTGAAGGGGGGTTCAGCTCGATGGATCGGTGCAAAAGCAAAAGGTGGGAGGTTGGATTGATATCATTGTTCCATTTCAGGAAACAATCTTCGATTCTCCTGAGATCTCCTTCCCAAGGTAAATTATAACTCGACGTTTCGACACCGGATTCTTGAGGTTGTCTTCGTCGAGAGGCGCTGGAGTGGATAGATTGTGGATGTTGAACTAGAGTTTGATTGCCGAGTGGCATGCGATTTGAAAGAGGATTTCGCTGAGCTCGTGGCTCATCTGCGGAATGTCTGGAAGCTACTAGTGCAGATTGTAGTGGTGGTCCTTCTGGAGGTTGCTGCAATTCGGGAAAATGCTGATCAAATCGATTGGATAGGGTTTGAAGTCCAACTTTGAGGGTAAGGAGTGTATCTCCGACGAAACGCATAACACCATCGAAGCCACCAGATATATCTTAGAATGGATTTTACAAAGGTAGGTTGGGCTCCGCTGGAGGAATCCCTATCGAAGCAGCCTGAGGGATGTCGGGAGTTAGTTCAGGGATGTCTGGCGGGGGTAACGCCTGCCTTGAGGTAGAGGGATGAGTCGTCTTCTTAGGAGGAATAGTGAGAGGTGACAATCGGTGATGAAAGCGGATTGAATTCCTGGTTCTCACAGACGGCGCCAATCTGTTAACGTCAGATTTTGGTAACAGGTCACTCCCAAGGATTCGCCCTTCTTTAAGTGAGCTTCCCTCTAAACCTGAAAGCCAAAGAAGAAAACTAAGGGTGGCCGGCGCTTGGTCGTTGGCCCTCTGAAGCTTAAGTCAGGTGGGACTTGATAGTAAGATGAAGTGTGAGACGTGGGCTTAGAGATTACGTACCTTTATCATCGGTGGGGTCATCTATTTATACAGATCCAGGTGATCCAGTCTGTTACGCAAGCCGTCGAGATCACCGTTGATTTCAAGGGATAAGGTGCTTATCTCATTAATCCTTAGACAAAGGGATGGTCTAACCACTTTATATGTCTAGCTGACTACGCCTAATCATAGAGATTCCCCATGATTCGGGGCTACGAATAGAGACAAGCCCAAAACCGGCCTATAGGAGCTGCTGGTACTATAAGACGAGAGCCATCCCTCCCAGAGACCAGAGATTAGGGCGGCTCGCATAATGGGAGTGTCCTCGCTCGATGACCAGAGACCAAGGTTACTCACATAACAAGGGTCTCCCTACTCAACGACCTGAGAGCAGGGCTACTCACATCCTGCGACCAGCGACCAGTCCTGCTCATATATTTAGGAATGTATAGGGACGCGTCTATGCGATATACGAGATGTGACCATATAGGCCCGTTAGTCGAATGATTAGGTCGCGATTTTACGGAGTCAAAGGCGCTCGCGGGTCTTGGGTCTTAAGAGCTCTTCGACGACCAACTTTATTCTATAACAGAATGGTTCGATTTCAGATAGAAGCTCAGGCCACATACCTTTACGCTCATCCAGTTTAGTTTTCAGATGATGTTTGATAATCTTATTGACTGCCTCAACTTGTCCATTAGCCTGAGGATGATATGGGGAGGTTCGAATACTTCGTATCTTCCATTTCTCGCAAAACTCGAAGAATGCAGCGTTGTCGAGCTGTTTCCCATTGTCAGTGATTATAGTATGGGGGAGCCCATAATGGCATATGATATTTCTCCATATGAATTTAGTAGTCTGCTTTTCAATGATTGTAGTTAAAGGTTCTGCCTCGACCCATTTGTCATATATGTATCATTAGACCTCTTGGATCATCATGCCTATGCATTAGCTTTCGAAGTAAATGAGCAGGGATCAAAATGCTTTCAAAGACAAGTCGCCGGACTCCAGGATCAAACATGTTTACTTTGTACCTTTTATAATTGTTGTACATAATTATTGTACAAACTATATCCATCCCAAATTGAGGTCCGAGACTAAGCCAAAGGGACCATGGTCACTATGAGAAAAAGAAATCAAAAGAGTTCTCACTATACTCAATACATTTGCTATGAACTGCTATCAAAACAAAGCTTGTCGATGTACTACCCATCCATAACGGGATCCGTTGGTTGAGCTTTTCAGGTAACCAATAGTCCAATTGCATGTCTTCCCACGGTCACCTGGATAATATAACAGGCACTGGCCCAGAGTTTCACGCCTCGACTAAAATAAACCATGACTTTCTCTCAACTCGGATCACTCGAAAGAACATGGGACATAGGCATCCGACTTGCCTAAAACACGATGGCTCAGTCCATAACAAAACATACAACCCAGTATTTACGACCATGAACTCTAAGACCCTGGCCCCTGATAGGTTTGTCTTTTGTCTTTTAATCAAGGGAGATAAACCATTGACGTAATTAAGGGCTCGTGCCAGTTCACGGTCCAGAATGTACAATATCACAAAAACTCTGGAATAAAATTCGCCTT
The DNA here is from genome assembly GCA_003013855.2 of Liriodendron chinense. Classification (NCBI taxonomy): domain Eukaryota; kingdom Viridiplantae; phylum Streptophyta; class Magnoliopsida; order Magnoliales; family Magnoliaceae; genus Liriodendron; species Liriodendron chinense. Next base: position 5,384,357 of record ML058408.1, read on the forward strand.
GCGATATCTTTCTCTTTGTGCATTTTTGTGAATGCTCGTGATTATCTATGAATGTTTTTAATATTCGGAATTCTCCCAGAACAACGAAACACAAGAAAACTACCTTGAACATTTTCTAGTTCTAACAATGCCTAAGCAAGGAGGAAAGACTGGCAAAGAAAGGAACTCATGCAAACTTGGCAAGTGTAAAAACACGATGCTCGGGTGCCCGACGGTCTCTGACCGGGGGAACGACCTACCCTATATTTTTCAATAGAAGGAAACCAGACAAGGTCGGGCGCCCGAAATTCAAAGATTCAGGTCCTAAACTTTCTGGACACTTTCTGACTTGTCCAAGCACCCGATGGCCACATGCCCGGGCGCCCGAAACTCAAAAAATAAGAATAGAAGCTTGTTGGACGTTTTTTGGGATGTTCGGGCACCAGATCGGGTGCCCGAAAACCAGTCCGGACGCTCGATCACTGCAGATCGGGCGCCCGACATTGCAGCGTCAAAATCCGTTTTGCACGCAATAGAGGTGGTTCTACGATTTTCTTTATAAAAGGGCTCTCCACCCTCGTCCTTAAGCATCAAGGAAGAACCCTAAAGGGGTTGGAGGCAGCGTAGCTCAACGTGGAGCTCTCCAACTCTGTTCTTTTAGATTTTCTTTGTAGTTTTCATGTTTATTTTAGTTTTTCTCTCATTTTCTAGTCCAATCATGTATTGGATTGGCTAGACCTCTTAACTAGAGCTGAGAGGAGAAGCTTTTAGTTTGTTTTTAATGAATTGATTCAACATAGGTGGTATTTTAATGCTTTAATGCTAAGCAATGGTTTGATTCATATTTGATTGGAGTTATAGTTTAAGATTTTCTTAAATCTTCTGATGTCTCTTGGCTCAGGGGATACTTTGTGGATTTAAATCTATCAACTCACCTATTTACATTGTATAAATCTGTACCATTCTTAGATCCATCATAGACTCAACCATGATAGATGCTTCGATTGCCATATCTTCTACAAAGCGATCATAATGTGGGAACTATGTCAAGCCAATGTTCTAATCTTTCTTACTGATCTAAGATAGAAGCTTTGCAAACTAATTTTGGTTTAGTTGAAGCTTAAGTCATTGGTTCTAGTCAAGTCTAGTGACAAGATTTGATAAAGGCCATGATTATGAGCTTAACTTGATTCGAAAAATGTTTGGTCTATGCGATTGGGTGTGGCTAATACCCGAGCAAGACTGTGGGAACCAAATCAATATGCAAACATTTGTCTTAATTCATATTTATGATTTAACTGGTTTATATTTCGACCGAATAGAGATAAGACTTAGATTTTGGCTAAGTGGCTAAAAGACCTAGTTGAGTCAAGTCATTAAGAACAATCTAAAGTGGATCCTTGAAAGCTCTAGTCCATCTCACATTTCTGAATTTAACATTCATAAATTGTCATTCTCGATTAAAATTCAAAACTTACATGAAATCCTAAATAGCCTAAGATAATTGGAATTGGAATAATCACCCTCCATGTGAATCGACCTCAGTCTTGCAATTATTACTACATCCAGCCTTGCACTTGAGGCAAGCTAAGTTATTACTACATCCAGCCTTGCACTTGAGGCAAGCTAACATATCTTCCACGTAATCTTCAGAGACATGCTCATAATTACCTATAAAATAGGACCGTTGGAGAGTTTTCATTTTAACCGTCCAATAGATGTCTGCCCATGCGATAGTCAGTCACTAAAATAATCGTACCTGCATATTATCCATCATTCTCGGCCCAACACTCTCCCCATTCGAGAGGGCTGGAGAAACGGATGGACAGCGTGGATATACAAAAATCATCAATGTGGGCCCAACGATAAGGGTAATACCCACTAAGCTGTTCCGCGGGTAACACCAATCCGCGCCCCTTCTCACTTTTATAAAGAGCTTTTTCTCTGCCTTTGTGCTCGTATCTCCCTCTACTCTTGATCTTTTGCTTTTCCGTCCATGCCCATGTGGATGTGCTAGAACCTGTTAAGCTTCCCTTCTATTGGGTTTTCTTTTCTTATTATTATTATTTTTACTTCCTTTTTTTTTGGACATGGGTTTCTCGAAGAACATGGGTGTGGTTTTGGTCACCCTCTTCTTCACGATTTTCTCTCTCTCCTCTGCTATGGACGTGTCTATCATAAGCTACGGCGGAAGGAGCGATGAGGAGGTGACGGGCCTCTACGAAGAGTGGCTAGCCAAGCATGGAAAAGCGCATAACGCGTTGGGCGAGAAGGAGAAGAGATTCGAGATATTCAAGGACAATCTGCTTTTCATCGACGAGCATAACGCTGGCAATCATACCTACACTTTGGGTCTGAACAAGTTCGCCGATCTCACCAATGAGGAGTTTAGATCTCTTTACTTGGGTGCGAAGATCGACTCGAAGCTTAGGCTTTCTAGGCCCAAGAGCGGCCGCTACAGTTACGTCCAAGGGGAGGAGTTGCCCGATTCCGTTGACTGGAGGGAGAAAGGGGCTGTTGCTCCAATCAAAGACCAAGGCAGCTGCGGTGAGTCTGCCCTTTTTCTTTCTTTCTTTCTTTCTTTCTCAGAACTTCTGGCTCACGTGTACGGTGTCAGATCTGCTCATCAGGTGGCTCCGGGCCAAAATTTAAAGATGGTTAACTCTTATTGTTAATATGGACCATTTCTCATCTGTTTTAACCGTCCACCCACAGTCCCAGTGGACCATCCTCATATTTCACATCAAAGTATAACACGTTCACGCGATTCTTATTCTTTCATCTCTCAGTTTCGTGCGCGGCTTTTTTCTTTTCTTTTATTTAAAGGAGTTCTGGTAATTAGAAAGGTACCGTAAAATCGTTACACAAATCACAAGTCTTGTTGTTGGCAACTTCTCTGCTTGCGATTTTTTCGGCAGATTTTCATATTTGGACATTTTCCTCCCGATATTATTAGCAAAATTTGGCTGAAAATATAATATTTAAAAAATTTATTATAAATTGCTAAATAATTTTCCATTAAAATCGTAATAATTTTTCTATAAAATCAAGAATAAAAACAAAACGGAGAAGATTTTCAAAAAATTTCAATATTACTGCAATAATATCATTTAATAAAAAATTTCAAAATCTGGGACTGTCGTTTGGTTAGTTTATATAAAGGTTATTTCAGTTATTTATCATAGAGCGTGATTGTTGGTTACCAAGTTTATTATTAAGACCTTGACCAAAGGAAATTTAATCTCTAATACATAATCGTATTGAATAAAATTACATGAAATTCTCTTAAATGTGCCCTTTAATTTTCTTTGTTGGGGGGCTTTTTCCCGGACGCGGATTGGCTAGTGACCCCAACACCAGCCCTAGCGCTGGTGTCAAAGCTGTGTGGGCCCCACCATGATGTATGTGTTTTATCCATGCTGTCCATCCATTTTTCCACCTAAAATGAGGCAGATCCAAATCTCAGGTGGACCACACCACAGGAAAACAGTATTGATTGAACGTCCACCCCTAAAAACTACTCAGGACCCACCGTGATGTTTATTTGCCATCCAACCTGTTGATAAGGTCACACAGACCTGGATGAAGTGAAAACACAAATATCAGCTTGATCCAAAACTTTTGTGGCCTCCAAGAAGTTTTTAACGGTGAGAATTCAATTCCCACTGTTTCCTATGGTGTGGTCTACCTTTGATTTGGATCTGCCTCATTTTTGGGCCCATGCCCTAATGAGGTGGAAAAATAGATGGACAGCATGGATAAAACACATACATCATGGTTTGGCCCACACAGCTTTGACACCTGCTCCGGGGCTGGTGTTGGGGTCACTAGCCAATCGGCGTCCCTTTTTCCCTGTCTATTTTCCTTGTGCTTGGTAGGCAGGGAGTTTTGCTTGAATACATCCGGACGCACTATGATAAGTCGGGATTTGGCCCGTCGGATTTTTATTTCTCTTAATGACTGGGACCAATTATTTGATATGGCTCTGCTTTAATTAAAAAAAAAAAAAAAAAAAAAACCTATTTTATCCTTTTAATTATCATGTAAAGGTTATCGGTAGGTTTGTGCTGAAAGCTAAAGAGCCAATCATCTAGTGAAAAGCTTTTATTTGTTGACTTACCACCATGCAAGGTGAGATTTGCCATACCTAGATTTAAAGGCTAAAGTCCCAACATATCATATGCCAACATGTCAAGATTTATTTGAGTAAAGCTCTCGTATGGGAACCACCCGGACAGCGTGGACGGTTTTTGTTGTGGTATCTTCATAATTGTTACAAGCAGATCCTCCAATGCTTATCAAATCTTGGAAATAGTTTGCTAGCAACCCAACTGTTTAAGGAAAGTTATATAAATAGTTTGCTAGCAACCCAACTGTTTAAGGAAAGTATATCTGATAAGTGCTTCGAGGTTGGACTTTGATTCCGTTTCGCTATTATCACTGATTTCTCTTCAAGCAGATGACCAGACCATTTCCTTTGTATGATCCAGACCATCCATCTTATCATTGGATTCACAAAATCAATGCGTATCTTTTTTCCGTGGCCTATATTAAGTAGCCGGATTATGCTTATGGAATATGGGGCCATGGATGCATAGGAACTGTGGCGAGACATAATGAATAAAGAAAAGGGCTGGGATAAGTCCAAAATAATGACGTGTCTCGCCTCCTAGCCCAGCCGGAAGACACACTAACCCCACCAGTGGGTGGGTGCATCGTGTGACTAACCATGTGGGTGCGTTGCCCAGCTAAGAGGGTGGGTGCTTTGAAAAAGTCTATGATAATAATGATAAGGAAAGCATGAATATGATTGGGTGGTGCTGATGTTTCTCTGTTTTTCTTTTTTTCTTTTTTCTTTTTTTGAATAAAAACAATAAAAAAATCAGGGAGCTGTTGGGCATTCTCAACGATAGCTGCTGTGGAAGGGATAAACCAAATAGTAACCAAGGGCCTCGTTTCCCTATCGGAGCAAGAGCTGGTCGACTGTGATACATCTTACAACGAGGGCTGCAATGGAGGTCTCATGGATTATGCCTTTGAATTCATCATCAACAATGGTGGAATTGACACTGAGGAAGATTACCCCTACAAGGGTTACGATGGCAGATGCGATCAGTACAGGGTCAGCTAATAAATAATATAGTAGAGCTTGTTCTTTCCAAACAAAAATCCACTCCTTTATTCCTTCTCCCAGCTTTGTGTCTGATGAATTTAAAAGTGACTCACTTTTCTCTTTCCAGAAAAACGCTCATGTTGTTAGCATTGATGGATATGAAGATGTTCCAGTGAACGACGAGAAGGCACTGCAGAAAGCTGTGGCAAACCAGCCTGTCAGTGTTTCCATCGAAGGAGGTGGAATGGCTTTTCAACTCTACCAATCGGTGACATTCCATTTCTATTTATCTACAATTGTTTGGCTGATTACCCTTTCGCAATACTAGTTGAATGAATCAGTTGGAGTAGAGAGTCTAATGCTAGGGATATATGCATATGTGAATGAATCCCTTGGCTTAATAGATTGTTTGTTATTACACATATTTTGTTCTTGTAAATGCAGTCTTAATGCATTTCAAGTAATTTGATATATATATATATATATATATATATATATATATATATATATATATATATATATATATATATATATATATATATCTTAACCACGTTGACCAAGTCTGGGTTCAATCTCATGATGACTAATGACTCTTTTGTTCTTATCATCATCATTACCATGTAAACTTTATACCAACTAATTGGGCCCAGCTATATGAATACTGTTATGTTGTGTCATTCCACTCTATCAAGAGCCATAACTTCAATTAGACCATTAGTCTGCAATTCTTTTCTTACTTAATCTACCCACTTGCCCTTTTAGAGCATTCAGCTCATACTCACTCACTCCTAAGTTAACTGGCACGCACGGTTCTTTATCCTTATAGCACATGAAACCATCTATGGATACTGTCTCTCGTCTTATATTACCTATTGGTGCTACTCTCAAGTTTTCCTAAAATGCGATGTTGTATTTTCAATTTCCAAATACTATACAGTTAGCTTTTAAGGCCTGTACTGAGGCTAGAAATCCATCAGGACTATTTTATTTCCAGTAACTATTGTGTATCTGAGATGCAGTACTGTTTTCTGGTTCTCCCGTAGGGCATCTTCACTGGGAAATGTGGGACTGCACTGGATCATGGTGTAGCTGCAGTAGGCTACGGCACAGCAAATGATGTGGATTACTGGATTGTTAAGAACTCATGGGGTACGGAATGGGGAGAGAAGGGATACATAAGGATGGAGCGGAATCTGGCTCACACCTCGACTGGCAAGTGTGGCATTGCCATGGAGGCATCCTATCCTATCAAGAAGGGGCAGAACCCCCCCAACCCAGGACCTTCCCCTCCCACCCCAGTGAAGCCCCCTGCTGTTTGCGATGGTTACTACTCTTGCCCAGAGAGCAACACATGCTGCTGCATATTTGAGTTAGGACGCTACTGTTTCACATGGGGTTGCTGCCCTCTTGAGTCGGCAACTTGCTGCGATGATCACTACAGCTGCTGCCCCCATGACTTCCCAGTTTGCAATGTCGAAGAAGGGATTTGCCTGACGGTAAGAAAACCATTTTCATTGCCTTGGAGACTTGGTATACTTGCATCCTTTTATTGCCTTTTCATGTGTTATCTCCTCTTATGAGATGGTTGTTTTGTAATCCAACAGAGCAAGAAGAACCCACTGGGGGTGAAGATGCTGAAGCGCACTCCTGCTAAACCCTTCTGGGCTTACTCCGGAGAAGCGCAGAGTGCTTGAGAGGTTTGCTTGCATTGCTTGGGGGGGCGCTTAGGGTTCAATTGTTGGTACCCTTGAACGAATGGATTATACCATTTTAATATTTATATTGATGAAAGGGATGGATGACTGTACATAAGTTGCTTTAATATGTACTAATGATACATAAATTATTTATTTGGATTTGCTCTATGATTTCCTCCCTGTAAATCGGTTCACATTTTTCAACTACCTTCCTACTTTGCTGGCTTCTGTGTGCACTAATCCATAAATTCATTTGTTTCCTTTGGTTAATCCCTAGCCGACGACATCCTTGTCTAAACCATGTGAGAAATCAGCGGACTTCACACATGGCATAGTCATATGGACAGCTCCATGAACGGTTTGGATCATCTGGGTATTCTTCAAGTGGGGCCCATGGCATTGGGCTCTGTATGATCTCATAATGACTTGAAGAGTACGGTAAAGAGTTGTGTTTAAACACAACCAGGGCTCTCTTCCACTTATGGGAGAGAGAGGCGTGGCGTGTAGAGGACGCCGAGAGTCCAGCGATGGGAGGGACTCTCGGCCGTTGATCGAGCTATAAAGAAGGTACAATGGCCCTATCTCCACTCACTCGTTTTTTTTTTTTTTTTTGTGGCATGCAAAGGCTCATCGATCATGTGGGTAAGGAGCGGAAGGTGATCACGTTGCTCATCATCTTCTCCAGAAAGCATCGTCGATCAGAATCCATGGTTGACATAGGTAAACTTCTCCGTATCTTGCATTCTCTATGATTTGATGCACGAATCCGAATCCTGCATGTGGTATTAGAGCGTTGGGCGTGCATCCTTTCGTGGCAGATCTAATTTTCTTTTTAAACTCAGCTCTTATACCTCTCCCATGGCCGCCACACTATATGGAAAAGCTCCACCATTTTTTGGTTTTGTTTCCTCTTAGGGCTTGTTTAGATTTCCACTTACCATGGTAATGTATTACAAATAAGCAATCATGACTGACCATTATATTGGGAGTGATTGTCGATGTATTTTGTCCAATTTATGTACGTGTTTGGGTAAAGATGTAAATTGCAAAACTTTTTGCTGATTTGACTAATCATGTTGTTTGGTAAAGATTTCATTGAGGGATTGGAGTATGGGTACTTCAATAAATAACAAAGGAACCTGAACGAAAAAATGTTCATCATCAAAAATTTCATTTATCTAAGTTCTTTTACATTTCTTGGAAAAATCCCTTGATTTTAGAATAGGATGTCTTTAATGTACAATATTAAATGAAAGGTGAGAAATGATTTTGGCAGCATTTTGGCAGTTGTTGACAGTACGTCGAAGTGATGGAAGAGTTGTGTGGGTTTAGAACCCCTTTTGCATGTTTCAGAACAAACATTGAATCGTCCCATGCTTGAAAATCCTAGACACCTAGCCCAAAACTTAAATCATCATGGCAGGGTGATAAGTTATGCGGTCGCATAAGTTTACCAAGTTACGCGGCTGCGTAATTGAAATTACATCGGATCGTCCAACATGATACCCTACGTTAATCACGGAAGCTTATAGCGGAGCTTAGAACTACGACTAAATCCTAAAGGGGGGTGATTAGGACCTTTTAAAAACATCTTGCTTATTTTAAACTAATTAGCAATATAAACAAATTGAGCAAGAAGTCTTAGCTTTTAAGCTTAAGTGGGTCCAATCATAAAGGCTATACAAGATTAAGCATTTAAGCAAACTAGCCTAAACACATAGATTATAGATATACAACATGTTGAGCTTTTAATCAATGTGCAATTATAAAGACTACAAGCATATACTAATCAGCCACCTAGTCTAAAAGTGAAACTACAAGATGTGTGTGAGACTATTCTTAGCAATGGATAGCATAATGTCATTCAAACATTCATATAATTAGCAAATAAAGACAATGCAAGAATAATAGTGTGCTCAAATGATAATCTCAAAAATAGTCATGTATAGTGGTTCGATTTTCCCACTCCACTCCCGACTATCAATCTCAACCTATGAGACCATCGGATTTCAGTATACAGAGGTTTTAAATTAGGTTCACCTCTCAACCTACATGTATACACTCGTATTGGTAGCTCCCCTTGAAGACTTGTTTAAACCCAACAAATGAGTCAAAGTTCGACAAACGAACTTGGAATTTAAGGTCTACTAATAAGCCAAGGTTTGATAAATGAACCTGGATTGAGTTTGAAACCAAACTCCACGATCTATTCAACAAATAGAATGTAAGACACGTACCTTGATTTGCCCTCCAACGTTTAGTTTCTGGTGCCGGTACCTCCCAGATGGACCAGATTAGTGAGCCTTGATCGTGACCCTATTTTAGTACCGCATCGACCTAAGACCTATACCCCTGCGACCGCGTAGGTTCTGCGATTCTAACGCCGCGTGGCACGCCCCATTGCGATACCCGGTGTGATAGTTGCGATCATTTGCGCAATCTGAGGCGGGCAGCGCAACGCACGTGTGGCGTGGACCCCACTTGCACAAATCTCAAGAAAAGTTAAATCAATCAATCAATCCCCCTCACCTTCACCCATAACCCTCTCATCACCCTAGTCAATACAAAGCATACTCACCCCATCCATCTCTCACCATAAAGTCAAGAGAGCCTATACCTTCCATGCCCCCTCCCATACCATCCTACTCCCCCTCCCATGCTAGCCATCATCATTTCATCTTTAAGAAAACCCCCAAACACCTCAAGCACCACACGTCCATGGCATTTCTAAGCTAGAGAGAGAGAGAGAGAGAAAGAAAAGATTAAGGAGAGAGAGAGAGAGAGAGAGAGAGAGAGAGCTTAGGGAGTTGGGAGAGTTAGAGGAATTAGAATGTGGAGATTAAAGCTCGGAGGGCCCCAACCATCATTCGAACCGTTCGATCAACCACCCGACCTGATCCAACCGTTCATCTTTTGAGGTGAGTGTAACGGGGGACATAAACTCCCCCTTTTCTTGTTTGCCTTTCATTTTCTTTTTTGGGCCCACCTTTTGATGGACAATCAGATGGATGGATTGGATCATCCATGAATGGACCCCACAACCTGGAAATAATAATGATAATAATAATAATAATAGTAATAATAATAATAATATATAAAAAAAAGAACAAGAGGCCGCTGAATAGACAGCGTCCAGAGAACGCTTCTACCCAGCAGCGCATGGGCGGGACCCCTTTTGGGCGTTAACCATGGGGCCCACTCGTGGGGCCCACCTTGATGTTTGTGTTCGATCTACGCCGTCCATCTGTTTCTCCGGTCCATTTTAAGGATGGATACTAAAAATGAAACATATCCAAATCTTCAATGGACCGCACCACCTGAAATAGTGTAGATAATGATGTCTACTATCGAACCTTCTTTGGCCCACCTTGATGTTTCTAGACCAAATCACTTGCCCAATATAAGGCTTTATGGGTTCCCCATGAGTTGGAAAACCTGATGAATGGAGTGGATCGTCCCCAAGTGGGCCCCACTTGAAAAAAAAAGAGAAAAAAAGGAAAAGAAAAAAAAAAGAATGCAGACGCTGGACGTTCACAGCGTCAGAGACGCTAGAACAGTCCAGCGTCAGAGACCTGGAACGACGTGAGTGGGGTCCCCACTCGTGGGACCCACCTGGATGTTTGTGTTCGATCCACGTCGTCCATCTGTTTTCCCGGATCTTCTTAGGGCCAGGGCCCAAATATGAAACAGATCCAAATCTTAAGTGGACTGCACCACATGAAACAGTGGAGATAATGATGTCTACTATCGGAACTTCTTTGGCCCACCTTGATGTTTGTAGACCTTTTTACTTGTCCAATATTGGACTCATTGGGTCATGAGCTGGGGAATCTGATAGATGGAGTGGATCGTCCTCTTGTGGGCCCCACTAGACGAAAACCAAGAAACAAAAAAAGGGGCACAGCGTCCACGGACGTTGGACTCGTGGTGCACAATAGGTGGCCCACCCTGTGGTTCCCACCATGACGCATATGTCATATCGTTTTAGGCCAAGGGCCCAAAAATGTGGGAGATCCAAACCTCAAGTGGGCCATACCAATGAAAAGACTCCCCTGTTATTGAAACCTTCTAAGGCCCACTGTGATGTGTATACACTACGAGACTTGTCCAAATTGTACTCATTGGGCCCGCCATAGGGTTGTTTATATAATGGATGAAGTGGATCGTCCTCATGTGGGCCCCACTTGATGAAAACAACAACAGCAACAAAAAAAGAAGAAAAAAGAAAAGAAAAGAGAGGCAGCTTCCCCACGTTGGCCACCCACAGCATCAGCGACGCTGGCCCCTTGGCTGCCCAGTAGGTGGTGTAAGACCCGTACCCTGAATTGTCCTCCGTACGTTTAGTTTTCAGTATCAGTACGTCCCGGATGGACCAGATTAGAGAGCCTTGATCGCGACCCTGATTTAGTACCGCAAAGACCTAAGACTTGTACCCTTGCAACCGCGCGGGCGCCACGATTCCAACGCCACGCGGCACGCCCCATTGCGATACCCAGTGTGAAAGATGCGTACTTTTGCGCAATTCGAGGTGGGTCACGCAACGCACGTGTGACGTGGGCCCCACTTGCACAAATCCCAACAATATATCAAATCAATCACCATCACCCTTACCCATACCCCTCTCATCACCCTAGTCTACACACACCATACCCACCCCATTACTCTCTCACCTCCAAAGTCAACACAACCCATACCTCCCAAGCCCTCTCTCATCATCATCATCATCATCACCTCATGCACCCCCCTCTCTACCCATACAAGATCCATACGTAGGGGGGGTGTGGCCTTCTCATTTTCCTATTTTTGCAAGAAAAAGGAGAGAGAAAGAGAAAGAGAGAAAGGAGAGAGAGAGAGAGAGAAGAGAGAGAAGTAGAGAGAGATTTAGAGGGAGATCAAGAGAGAAAGAGAGAGATTGAAGGAGGAGATCAAGCTTGGAGGACCCCGATCATCATCCGGACCGTCCGATCAGCAATCCAACCGTCCAACCATCATTGAGTGCAAACTTTCCCCCCTTCTTTTCTCTTTTACCTTTCATTTTATTTCCTTGGGCCCACCTTGTGATGGGCAATGAGATGGATGGGCTGGATCGTCCATGAATGGGCCCCACAACTTAGATAACAATAATTATTATTATTATTATTATTATTATTATTATTATTTTATATATATATATATATATATATATATATATATATATATATAAACAAGAGGAAGATGGCCGCTAGACAGACAGCGTACAGAGGACGCTGCTGCCCAGCAGAACCTAGGCTAAAGCCCTTTTGGGAGTTGACATTGGGTCCCCACTGATGGGACCCACCTTGATGCATGCATTCAATCCACGCCGTCCATCTATTTCTCCAGCCCATTTTAGGGCTGGACATCAAAAATGAAGTAGATCCAGACCTCGGGTGGACCACACCATAGAAAACAGTGGAGATAACGATGTCCACTATTGAAACTTCCGTGGCCCACCATGATGTTTGTAGACGGAATCACCAGTCCAATATTGGACTCTATGGGCTCCCCATGAGTTGGGGAACCTAATGAACGGATTGGATCATACCCATGTGGGCCCCACTTGATATAAACAAAAAAAAAAGAAACCAGCGTCACCTGGACTGTTTGAATGGGTCCCCACTCATGGGACCCACCTTGATGTCTATGTTGTATCCGCACCGTCTATCTGTTTTCTCAGATCATTCTAGGGCCAGGGTCCAAATATGAAGCCGATCATAATCTTAAGTGGACCGCACCGTATAAAACAGTGGAAATAATGATGTCTATTGTCAGAATTTCTTTGGCCCACGTTGATGTTTCTAGGCCTTGTAACGTACCCAATATAGGGCTCATTGGGCCCACCATGAGATGGCCCAGCTGATGAACGGAGTGGATCACCCTTATGTGGGCCCCACTCGATTAAAACCAATGAAAAAAAAAAAGAAAAAAAAACATAGGGGCAAGGCTCCCAGCGTCAGAGACGATGGGAGCACTGGCACGTGGCGTAGCTATCTAGCTACTGGGATGACATCACCAATTTCTATAGGCCCCACCGTGTTGTACGTGATTTATCCACACCGTCCATCCATTTGGGGAGATCATTTTAAGGCATGATCTGAAGAATGAGAGAGATCCAAATCTCAAGTGGACCCCACTTGTAAGGAAACAGTGAGGACAGTGACCAGACCGTTGAACCTTCCTATGGCCCACCATGATGATTATTTGAGATCCAACCTGTTCATGAGTTCACACGTGCATGTGAAAGGAGGGAAAGCAAAAATATCAGCTTGATTGAAAGCTTCTGTGGGCCCCACTACAGTGATGTTTATTTGTCATCCAACAGAAGGGGGCGCCAGCTGGGCTGGTTGGGCTGCCTAGCAGGTGGCCCACTCGTGGGACCCACCTAGAATGTATGTGTCTTATCTATTTGGTCCATATGTTTCTCCAGCTCATTTTAGTGGCTGAGCCAAAATTTAAGCATATCCAAACCTCAAGTGGATCATGCCACGGGAAACAGTGGGAATAATGAATTCCACCGTTGAAACCTTCCCAGGCCCTACAGTGATGTTTATTTATCATTGAACCTATTCATAAGATCACATGGATATGGATGAAGGAGCAAACAAAAATATCAGTTTGATTCAAAACTCTTTGGGCCCATTTGGGTGCCACGCTCCAAGCAGCGTGCTTTGGCACGCTGCCCAACAGGTGGCCCACCCTGTGGGTCCCACCACGATGCATCTATTTTATCTATGCCGACCATCTATTTTTCCATATTATTTTAGGGCTGTGGGCTAGCACAATGAGGTAAATACAAACCTCAAGTGGACCACATTGTAGGAAACAGTGGTCATTGATGCCCACCTTTGAAACCTTCCTTGGGGCCATTGTAATGTTTATTTATCCATCTAACCAAAGGTGATGGGGGCCCAACTTTGGGTTCACACCTTGATGAATGTTGGGTATACCTTGTCGTTCTTCTTGGCAGGGGTGTGGGCCCAGTTTTGGGTGGGCCACACGTAGAAAATAAGGGTGATTGAATGTCTACTATTGAAAACTTTAGAGGACCCATCTGTTATGTTCATTTGCCATTCTTCCTATTCATAAGTCACCCAGCCATGGGTGAGGTTCCACACGTGTGGTGTGCGGGCCCCACCATGGTGTTTGGTTGCCATCTCACTTGATTAGTGGGAAAGCACAAATATCAGGTTGATCCCCAACTGTTGGGGCCCATTGATGTATATGGCTTCCCCACTCCTTTGTGCGGTTATCCCTAACCACGGGTCCACCTTGTTGTGCATGTATTCTATCCACGTCAGCCATTGGCCACTATGGTGCGATATGTATGTTGCCAATCGATTAGGACCGCCTTAATTTTGTGCTTGATCCAAACCATCCAAATGAATGGACCCTAGCATGTTATGTACAGGATAGCCTTAAGACCACCTTAGTGTGCATGTTCGAATGACCGCGTTGTCCATCCCGTGGATCCACCTTGATGATTAGTTGTGTAAACCCTTATTGAAAGGTCATATAGATCTAGATGCATGGGAATCCCTAAAGTCCACTCGATCCAAGTCATAGAGCTACTTTCTTAAACTCACCCTGTTGAACCGTCTTGTCAATTCACCTTGTTAACTCACCATGTTGACCCGCCTTGTCAACCTGCCTTATTGACTGTTGGGGCTCAAATTTGTACCCATTATAAAACGGTATTCAACGGTCCATCTACGATGATTCGGACTGATTTCGAGATCCGAAATACTCGAAAAACGTCAGTGCAGCCCTAACATGCGCAATCGTGACTGAAACCTACGAATGATATTTCGGGGTGGAATCGGACATGCGAATTACCGCCAAATGATCCGGAACGCCCTAAAACCCTTAACCTGCAAGTTTCGAGATCGCACGATGCATATCTTTACCCGCGCGCTTCCAAATGCATTTTGCCCTAACGGTATCCGACTATAAGGGCCCAAAAGCCTACAGGTACCATTTCGGGCTGGAATCAAACATACGGATTACCGCCAAATGATCCGGAATGCCCAGAAAACCTTAAGTAGCAAGTTTGAAGTCGTTGCGGTGCATATTTCCACATGCATTCGTTCACTCTCTCTCCACATGCATTCGTTCACTCTCTCTCCACATGCATTCATTCACTCTCTCTCCACATGCGGATGTCATAAGGAAACATGCATTGGCTCTCTCACCACATGCGCATGAGAGCTCTCTCTCTCCCTTTTCAATATTCTAAAATTACAAAAATCATGAAAATATGCTAAGTGGGGTCACATGCGGCCAAAACAGAGGCCACATGCGCCCATACGAGTGGCACATGCGCCCATGCTATGCCACATGCGCCTGGTGCATGGGGACATGCGCATGATCCCATCACATGAGCATGACTCATCTCTCCAAATATTTCCATGCCCATGATCCCCACAACATGCGCATGACTCGTCTCTCCAAATATTTCCATGTGCATGCCCTCCCTTTTGCAAACAACATGCGCCCGGTACCCGATACCCGATTAACACGCTATAACTACCCCTCCACTCGATAAGACAAAGACGACAAGATCATCACTCCCAGAGCACTCTTCTTGCAGAGGTAAAAATTCCTCACCGGAATCCTCACCGGGAAAGGGACATGCGCCCATTCCTTTGCCGGATGCCCTTGCCGGAAAGGGATTTCTCCCACCGGAGCAAAATCCTCCAAGTCACATAGTGACATGCGCTCACCCATTCTTGGGAGGGGAAATGTGCAAAAATCCCTAAGTCCCATGGGGACATGCGCCCATGGCTGGAATGTTGGGCGCATGTGCATGTCACATGCGCTTGATAACCATGCATTTGTAGCAGGACATGCGCCTGGGGCGAACAAGTGCATCCACCTAGGACATGCGCCTGGGGTGAATAAGTGCATCCACTTAGGACATGCGCCCATGTCTAAGGTAACATGCGCCCAACCCAACCTCCCATGTGCCTGGACACTGATGGGGAGGTGGGGCCTTCTGTGATGTGGCCCGCCTTCCGATCGTGTCAGCACTCCTAGACACACATCAATGCCCTTTATCCATCCCCCAGACCGGATTCGCCAACGGTCGATGTTAAGTGGGCCAAATCAGCAATTTGATCGAAAAGGCCTACACTTAGCCAATATTGCAAACCTTGGAAATCCCTCCGAAAGAACCGAAAATGGCCGAAATCGAGAGGAATCGGGCGGAATTTGACCGAACCCGAGAGGGAGACTTCTCTCCGCCATAACCGGATACACCATAATCATGCATTACAATGAGATTACCTTATCTCAGGATCTCCGAGAAACCTTGATCAGACCATAAACAGGTCCACTACTTTGTCGTTTTTAGCCCTGGGAAGTGCCTTGTTGGCTCGGAAATCAACTTACACTAAACAAATCGAAATGCGATTGCACTACGACCCTCGTGGACATAATCCACCTCTATCCAAAGACGATCATGACAGGTATTCACCAAATCCTCCGATCAGATCGTAAACAGGCCCTGGGAAGTGCCCTGATGGCCCGAAAATCTACTAATGCCAAATGAAATCAATCGCGATCTCAAAGATGCGAGGGCAACATATTGATGACATAAAGATATATACGAAGCCGATTGATCGAATCAAATGCATAATTTGTCCGATACACTGATCATCTAGCATAAATGCAATCCTCTCTCGAGCATGCATAAAGTATAGTTACTTTGTACTGTACTCATTTGCATCCATTGCATGAATTCATTTCATCTCGGATCGAGATACGAAACTAAATCAAAGGGGACTATGGTTATTATCGAAAACCATAATGAAAGAGTTCTAAACGTCTGAAATACTTCATCGTTAAGACCAGTTGATGTGCGTCCTGTCCAAGGCGGGATCCGTCAGTTGAGTGGCTAAGGGAATGAGTGCCTTCCAGTAAGTCACCCGTCCAGCAGAGACGGTCACTGGCCCTGGTTGCAGTAAGTGGACGCCATGGAGTGTATTTCTGAAAGTCATATCGTCCATAGAGACGCGTCATGACACTGAGATATGCGACTCGGTCGAAACCCTGTTTGCCCAAAGACCCCATGGAGTGCCCTCCAGTAAGTCACCCGTCCAGCAGAGACGGTCACTGGCCCTGGTTGCAGTAAGTGGACGCCGTAGAGTGTATTTATGAAAGTCATATCGTCCATAAAGACGCGTCATGACACTGAGATATACGACTTGGTTGAAACCCTGGTCGCACTAAGACCCCATGGAGTGCCTTCCAGTAAGTCACCCGTCCTAGCAGAGATGGTCACTGGCCCTGGTTGCACTAAACGGAAACCGTGAAGTGTATCCTGAAAGTCATATCATCCATAGAGACGCGTCATGACACTAAGATACACGACTCGGTTAAAATCCTGGTTGCTACTCAACTAGGAATGCCCGAAGAGTATGGGACCAACATCTAATCGGTCTTAACGGTGAAGTATTTCATAATAAATCCTAGACTTGGTCTCGGCGACCATGAACTCGAGACTATAATCCCTGACGATTTAAACTACTTGCTCGATCTATCCGAGCTTTATCCCTTTGATATTCCATCTATTGTATAACTGAAATTCATAGTAGAATGTTGTCGCTTTGTGCCGTGGTTTTCTCCCGTAAGGGTTTCCACGTAAAAATCTCTGTGTGGTCTATGCTGTGCTTTATTTATATTTATGCTCCTTTAATGCTTTATTTAATTCATTTATGATACATGCATGCATTTACTTTTGCCTTTTAATCAAGGGTGATCATCCGTTGATGTAATTAAGGGTTCGTGACCAATTCACAGCCTGGAATGTAAAAGATCCCGGAATCTCTGGAATAAAATTCACCTCGCGGTGCTTTCTCGTGTATACTTTGTGATTGGTTATGATTGTCTACGAATGTCTCTATACTCAGAATTCCCCAGAATAATGAAACACAGGAAAAAGACTGCTGACGAGCAGTTTCGATTTTTCTAAGTTCTAACATTGACTCACCATGTTGATTGATCCTGGTAACTCAGCTTATTATATACTCATATGACTCACCCCTCCTACCCTTGTACCCAACTATTAAAGACTATCATATCGCGTATATCTCATCCACACCGTCCGTTTACCTTTAAGACGAGTGTGGTGCTCATCCTCGACATTAGTATGTCATCTAGGCCATCCATTATATGGAGCCTATCTTGCAGTATGAGGTTAGACCTGTCGTCCCTTTTTGGACCTCAGCATATTGACCATCTATCTCAGATTACTCTACCATGTATGATTCTCTGTCATGACCTGTCTATCTTGCAACCCGTTCTATGACATTCCTTTTATGGACCATTATTGTATTTATCTCAACTATACTACAGGATTATAGGTCTCGGCATGATTTTGGGTATTCTACTCTTGCCGCTCAAGTAGGTTCTATCTTTGATGTGTCAGTAGTGTATTCAATCTTTTTCTTTCCATTCAGGTTATCTGAATGTTGAAGGTTAATCCACCGTTCAATTGTTAGACCATCTGTGTTGTTGTATACCACCCATTTAGGGTCCTATCTCTTTGTGTTTGCTTGTGTTATAAGTGAATTGTCTTTTTATGATGTTTTTAGTATGTCTGTTGCCACACGTAGTGTTGTTTGGAATGCTCCTATGTGATCTATATACTATGCTTCAACGACCACCATGCATGTGTAATGAGTATGCATCCTGAATCACCATTGTTAGTTGGGGACCACTAGGGCATAAACGCATTCATAAAGCATTCGAGATGTAGTCAGTGCAAATGTAATTTATGTGCTCTCTATCGCAAACCTCTCCAATAGGTATGGGACTATTCGAGGACAGGAATCTATCATCCTGACTTACACTGTATGGCAGGAATAACTTAGCATACCATGTAGCCCTTGGTGCGAGATTCCCTGGCTAGCGACATCCCGCATTATGACTCGATCATTCATTTGTGTCCCCTCATCTTAATCATATCTTAAATAAGTTGGACTAAACTGATTTATAGCCATCGTGGTAAATTGACTACTTGTTAGCACTTATACTGTATGTTTGACTCATGCATCATGAATGCTTGGCTCATCTGATTGTCTTGTATCAACCGGCCATAACGGCCGCGATTGTCGTGCAGTTCATTACCAGTTGACGGTGACATTGTGTTTGAGACCCTATAGTTTTATGGTGCTCTTTGGAGACTTGCACGGGCATGTCGTCCCACGTTTGTATGCATGGTTGCATTTTGCATTGTCTGCTTGTGCCGCATATAGCATGGTTACTATGTTGCAACCACAGCTCCATCGTGGTTTGCAGAATACCGGAAATATGTGATCTTTAAATTGGATGCCAAAGATGTCCCTGGGTGAAAGTCCCTGATCCCGTTAGTGCCAAGGTGGGTGCTCCATTCAAGGACCGGGTGGTTTAATCATACACCAGTATGCCGAATATCAAATGGCGGTGTTTTCCACTACACGTGGTCAATTTGGAAGGAGGTCTAACCTAACCTACCGAAAGAGTGTTGGCAAAGTGGGTTGAGTTTGACCAGCTATGAGTAGGTCCGCTATTGCACCAGATAGGCTTTGGCATTCTACTGGTGAGTAGTGAGGTCTGTGAGACCCTGGTGATGTTCCGTTTTAGAGATGGTATTGGTATCACTGTATGGTATTGGACGGTCCTGACGTAGGCGGGTGTGATGTGGGCGGGGCTATAAGCCTGGGCGAGCTACCAGTTCCGAGTCCTTCATTGCTTAGGCGATTGCGTTATGACTGTTCGTATCTGGACCACTGTACTGAGAGGTGGTGATTTGCATACATGCATTAGATCATTGTATGGGACATTAGGCCTTGTAGGTCATTGCATAGTATGAGTATATAGCCTTGGTAGGCTGGTTACCTGTATTGCACGCTTACATCGCCATGGTAGGCTAGTTATATGTATTGCATGCTTGCATAGCCGTGGTAGACTGGTTATTCATATCACATGATCGAGTAGCCTAATTAGGCTAAGTTTTAGTTTAGATTTCTCATCATGCTTTACTGCTTACTCTGATATTTATCATGCTTGTCATACGCATTGCGCACGCACACACGCACTCACAAAGCTTCGTTCGAAGCTTATGCGCGTTTGTTACGCTGCAGGTTATACCAAAGTGTATCAGCAACGTTGAGTTGGAGTTGGGAATGCAGTAGCAGGAGGTGACGGATTGTGCATAGTTTTTATATTTACGCATTATGTATTTATCTTTCAGTACTGTATATAAACGAAATGACTTAGTAGAAATATTATGTTTGTCTTTGATGGTACTCATATGGTGATGCTCATGTTTCAAAAAAAAAAAAATTCAGACCCTAAAATCCTTCTTGTGGTGTCCTAGGATCGGAACTTGGCGTGTGGGGTTAGGATCAGAGATCGGGGTACTACGGAGGCTGCCACCTCTGAATTCGGGTTACAGCGAATGGACGTTGAGAACCGAATTTGGGGTTTGACAGGTGGCCCACTCATGGGACCCACCATGATGTATATGTACCATCCACGCCGTCCATCCCTTGTGCCATATCATTTTAAGCCTCAGGCCCAATTTTAGGCTAGATTCATTTCCCAGGTGGGCCACAACATAAAGAGTAGTGGGGGACAATGTTGCCCACAGTTAAAACCATCCTAGTGCTTACCATGATGTTTATCTTCCATCCAGACCTGTGGCACACGTCTGGATAAAAGAGAAAACACAAATATTACCTTTATCTAAAACTAATGCGACCCAGGGGGGTGTCACGCTGCAGACAGCGTGCGTGCGCACGCTGCCCCGCAGGTGGCCCACCCTATGGGTCCCACCATGATGTACTTGTTTTATACATGCTGCCCATCTGTTTTTCCATGCCATTTTAGGATATGGCCCCAACAATGAGGCAAATCTAAATTTAGGTGGGCCACACCCGCAAGGAACAGTGGTCATTGATGCCCACCATTGAAAAACTTCCTTGGGGCCACTGTGATGATTATTTTTCATCCAACTAAAGGTTGAGGGCCTATCTTTGGGTTCCACCTTGATGGATGTATTGTGTATCATACCATCCGTCTTGACCGATGCGTGGGGCCCAATTTGAGTGGGCTTCACTTAGAAAATGGTGGTGATTGAATACCTACCACTGAAACTTCCTAAGACCTACGATGATGTATATTTGCTATCTGACCGGTGGGTGGGGTCCGCTATGGTCCTTCCTTTGATATATATGTTTTATCCATGCCGTACGCCTATTTTGTCAGCCTATTTTGTATGTGCAGGCCCAAGTATGGGGCCGATGTGGTCTCAAGTTGGCTATGCCACGAAGACCTATACATTTTCAATGGGGCCCTTAGTCTAGGTCCCACTCTCTATATATATTGGGCCACTTAAGGCCAATATCACATGATATGTTTGGTAACATGCTAGTATACTTAGCTTGATACGTCACACTGATAATATGCTTAGTACAATGAATACCATGCTCATTCATATGCCCATACACATCATTTGTATGCCTGTTATGGATCACGATTAATAATAACATATGCTATTTGTCTTGTTATACTTAGGAGACCCGTGCAAGACAGGGTCGCCCCACATGATTGCACAGTATGCATAAGTTTGGTGCATGACTTAGATTGTATGACTCATGCATTTCGCATTATGTATGTCACGATCGCCTTCACAACCTAGCAGCATCGGGGTGGTGGCCACCATAGTCACATCATGGTTAGCAATAATGGACACCGGAAACATGTTTTAGCACGTGATCTCTATGGATGTCCTTGGGTGAAAGTCCCTAAACCCTGTGGTACTAGTAGGATGCTCCAACGTCGAGACCAAGTGGATAACATGAGCACCCGAGTGCCAAATACCAGTAGGCCGCGTCTCCCATTGTGTCGAGGTCGGTTGGAAAGGGGTGTGACCTTATTCGCCCGGTTGTAGTGGGCTATATGCTAGGTCGAGTCTGACCAGCTCGTGAAATGAGTCCGCTATCGAAGAGCCGGGTGGGCATTGGCATACCACTGACGAGGCGGATAGTGAGGTCTTTTCTACTCGCTTGGTTATGCGCGCGATGTGCGGCGGCCAGTATCAGAGTGTACTAGACCCCGATGATGTCTCAGATGAGAACCATTTGGATATGTGGATTAGTTGAGGATTGACGTGTTTGCATTGCATCTCTAGCATGTAACACTCGGCCATGTAGGCCTTTGCATCGCATAGCCTTGGGATGGCTGATTGCATTCATGAGCTTGGTAACTTAGCCTTCTATCACTTTCGCTTACTCTGATATCTGTATACTTGTCATATGCATCACACGAGCACACACGCACTCTACTGAGCTTTGTAGGAAGCTTATGTGCGTTTGTTTACGCTGTAGGTACTAAGGCACATCAGCAGCATTGAGCTTGGCTCATGTACCTGATATTTTAGACTTTTGCCACATTTTGTATTTCCCTTTTTCAGCACTGTACTTAACAAACTTTATAGTGGATATCTAATGATGTTTTATGGTTTTGATTATGCTCCGTTACAAAAAAAAAAAAAAATTACCCTGAAAATCCTCCTGGTGGGATCCCAGGATCGGAACCTAGCATAGGAGAGCTAGGAGCCGAGAATGGGGTACTACGGAGGCTGTTGACACCAAGGTCAGCAGTAGAGAATTTAGTGAGCCCGGTCCCTAGGTTTGGGGCGTGACATAGAAAGAGTGCAATGGACTCTCAATAATGACACTTACTTGTTGAATTGAGCACCTTTTGTAGCTCCGCTTGGGCTGCTTGATCTCCGCTCTCATGTGCTTCAATCAACTCTCCAATGCTCCCCTGATCTTGTTGCCAATGCCTTGTCAAGGTGCTGTAGGATAAAGTTGGTCGTCGAAGGAACTCGAAGCCTACAGACCTCGAACGTCTTTATGGTCATGTATATACGACCCGCGAGCGCCTCCAGTTTCCATAAGTCGCGAGCAGATAAGCCATCTAGCGAGCCAAAGCAGTCGTACCTCATATATTAGAGGAGCCTGCTCATTAATTGGTGACCTCCATTATCCGAGCAGCTTTGGTCTCTAGTCGTTGAGTGGGGACATCCCCGTTATTCAAGAAGCCCTGGTCTTTGGTTGTCTGGTAGGGACATCCCTCGTCTCACAGTCTCAGCAGCCCATATAGGCCGGTTTGGGCTTATTTCTGCTTGTAGCTCCGAACCACAGGGGATCTCCGTCAAGGAACATAATCAACAAGATGTCTAATTTGATCACGTTAGCACTTTATCTGAAGATTAATGGGATAAGCACCTTATCCCCTGAAGTCAGGAGTGATCTTAGTAGCTTACGTAATAGATTAGATTACCCGAACCTGCATAAATAGATGGTCCTATAGATGATAAAGGTACACAACCTCTAATCCCACATTTCACACTTCATCTTACTCTCAAGCCATCTCTAACTTAAGCATCGAAGGGCCAACGGCAAAGTGTCAACCACCCTTAGTTTTCCTCTTTGGCTTTCAGGTGAGGAGAGGAGCTAGCTTCGAAAAATTCTTATAGTTGGGGAGAACCTGTTACCAGAATCCGACGTTAACAAATCGACGCCGTCTGTGGGAATCCAGTATTTAATTCGTTCTCATTATCAATTGTTACCTCCCACTATGCCTCCTAGGAAGACGACTCATCCTTCCACCTAAAAGTAAATGCTGCCTCCAGCAGATATCCCTGAGCAAAATCCCAACCTCCCGCAAGCTGCACCGCTAGGAATTCCTCCGGGGCTGCCCAACCCACCTGATTCCGTACCACAAAATCCATTCCAGGATATATCTGGTGGTTTCGATGGTATTATGCGCTTTGTAGGGGATACGCTCCTTACTCTCCAAGCTGGATTTCAAACACTCTCTAATCAGTTTGACCAACACTTTCCTGAATCGCAGCAACCTCCAGAAGGACCACCATTACAACCTGCACCTGCGACTTCTAGACACTCTTTAGAAGAACCTCAAGTTCAGACAAATCCTCCTCCAAACCGTATCTCTCGCGGCAATCAAATTCCTAATCAACACTCGCAATCTATCCGCTCTAGTGCTTCTCGACAATGTCAACTTGAAGAACAACTTGATGTCGAAACATGCAGTTATACTTTGCCTTGGGAAGGAGATCTCAGGAGAATCGAGGACCGTTTTACTGATATTGAACAATGATATCAGTCTAACCTCCTGACTTCCACTCTGGCATCAATCCATCGATCTGAACCTCATTTTACTCACGAGGTAATGGAGGCTCATTTGCCTAAAAAGTATCAAACACACAGCATTGTTCTATATACCGGTATTGGTGATCCCCTTGAACATCTGGAGACGTACAGATCTCTTATGGAGCTAGAAGGATATAGCTCGGAGATTATGTGTAGGGCCTTTTCTTTAACTCTAAAGGACGCAGTGCGTACTTGGTTTCACGGTCTGAAGCCTCGGTCCATAGAGTCTTTCTCTCAATTATCGGCTATTTTCCTTTCTCAGTTCATGGGAAGCATCTGTACCAAAAAACTGCTTCTCATCTATCAGATCTAAAGTAGCAGCATGGAGAAACAATTAAAGAATTCACAGTTTGATTTATAGCAAAAGTAGTCCAAACAAAGGGTTATACTGAAGATAAGGGTCTCACTGCCCTTATAACAGGCATTATGAGTGAAAAATTCTGATTCGCCTTGGATAAAAATCCTCCTAAAACGATGACCGAGTTTCAGGCCAAAGCTAAAAAATATATTAACGCTAAAGAAGTAGCCTTGGCTCGTCATGGTATTCAGGAAAAGAAGCGAAAGTCTGAAAAAATTTCTCCAATAGACAGAAAGTATCCGCGTGATCGATGAGATAGCTCTCCTAAGAAGTCTTGTTCCTGAAAAATATCGCAATTATACGCCTCTCAATCAGTCTCCAGAAAAGGTACTGATGGAGATCAAACATAAGTCATATATTAATTGACCTCTGAGGATCAAATCGGATCCCGAAAAAAGCGACAAGAGAAAGTTTTATTACTTCCATAAAGACCATGGGCATAATACCTAAGACTGTATATATCTTAAAGATCAGATTGAAGCCCTCATTCGAAAGGGATATCTCCGAGACTATGTCGCACGGCAAGATCGTTCACCCAAAGGATCCGATCCCCCAGCACATCGTGAACATCAAGCGCAAAGGAAAAAGTCACTGCAACATCGTCATTCACAGGAAGATCCTAAACCTGCAGGCGAAATTCGGACCATTGCAGGTGGTTCGGCTTGTGGAGGAGACTCCCAAGCCTCAAGAAAAGCATATACTCAAAAGGCATGCCAGAAGCCTCAGCACATTTACTGGGTGGAGAAATCATCCATCACGTCAAGTTTAAGCCATCATCCAATCTCTTTCTCTCATGAAGATGCTGAAGGAATTCGTTTCCCTCATGAGGACTCTATCGTAATAGCGTTAAAGGTATAAAATTATTTAACTCACCGTATTATGTTGGATACAGGTAGCTCTGCAGATGTCCTTTATTTTAAAGCTTTTAACAAGATAACTCTCTCCAGAAATCTACTCAAACCAGTCTCGACCCCCCTTGTCGGTTTCGGGGGTGAGGTGGTAACACCAGAGGGGAGTATTGACCTTCCCGTTACTCTCGGAGAAGCCCCGACCAAAGTTGTTGTTTTCATCAACTTCCTTGTAGTCGATCGAAAGTGGGCATATAATGTCATCTTGGGCCGACCTTCACTCACCGAGATAAGGGCAGCTCTACATCTCCTCTACTTATGCATTAAGTTCCCTACTCCAAACGGAGTGGGGGTAGTTTGAGGGAACTAGAAAGAAGCCCGGGCATGTTATGAAATCGCAGTACAAGATCGAAAGAATGTCCAAGCAGCTCCTATTATGGCGATCTTAGGAGATTCGGCTGTCTCTCCGATAACAACAAACCTGGACCTAAGAGAGGATACATATCAGGTAAGAGCTCCCGGAGAAGAAACGGTCAAAATTCAGTTATCTAAGGATGATCCTTCCAAGAAGGTCCATGTTGGATCATCTCTGGATTGCATCTTCCGAGCCTACCTGACCAATTTTCTGGTCAAATATTAAGACGCATTCGCCTGGTCTCATAAGGCCAGGTATCAACCCTGACGTCGCAGTTCACCACTTAAATGTTGATCCAAAATTTAAAACCATCCATCAGCGTTGATGAGCGTTCACAGCTGAAAGGCAGATGGTCATAAAAACTGAGGTCGAAAAATTGCTAGTCGTTGATTTTATTGAAGAGGTCGATTACCCGAAGTGGGTCGCAAATGTTGTTCTCGTACGCAAAGCAAACAGTAAGTGGAGGATGTGGGTAGATTATTCTGATCTAAACAAGGCGTGCCCAAAAGATAGCTTCCCAACTCCCCGTATCGACCAGCTAGTCGATTCAATAGCAGGACATGCCCTACTCAGCTTTATGGATGCCTATTCTGGTTACAACCATATCATGATGCATCCACCTGATCGTGAGAATACTGCCTTTATCATTGATCGAGGTCTGTACTGTTACAAAGTGATGCCTTTCGGTCTAAAAAATGCTGGGGCCACCTATCAACGCCTAATCAACAAAATGTTCACTGCACAGATTGGCAGGAACATGGAAGTGTATGTTGATGATATGCTCATAAAAAGTGTTGTAGCCAATGATCATCTTGCGGATCTCTAAGAAGCCTTCGATCTGATGAGGAAGTACTAGATCAAGTTGAATCCAGAAAAATGTGCTTTTGGGGTGTCCGTTAGAAAATATCTTAAGTTCATGGTTGATCAGCGGGGGATCGAAGCAAACCCCGAAAAGATTAAGGCCTTGATTGAAATGCAATCCCCTCCACTCTCAAAGAAGCTCAACGACTGGTCGATCGCATTGCATCCTTAAACAAGTTTATTTCACGTGCCTCCGATAAATGCCTTCCTTTCTTCAAGCTACTCCATACGACTGCAAAATCTAACTGGGCATGAACCCAACAATGTGAAGAAGCATTTCAGCAACTGAAATAGTATATGAGTACACCTCCTATCTTATCAAAGCATGTTCCACATGAGCAACTCTTTCTTTATTTATCTGTATCTTCCACGGCCATTAGTGCCACCTTAATAAGCGAAGACTCTGGGGTGCAGAGGCTCGTTTATTATGTCAGTCGAGCAATGGTGGATGCTGAAACCCAATACGCTAATATGGAGAAACTCGCTCTGGCATTAGTAATAGCAACATGAAAGCTACAGCCTTATTTTCAGGCCCATTCTATAATAGTACCTACAAATCATTCGTTGAGGCAAGTCTTTCAAAAACCTGAAATATCTGGGCGATTAACTAAATGGGCGATTGAACTTGGCGGATATGATATTACCTTCCGCTCACGAACCGCCGTAAAGGCCCAAGCCGTAGCAGACTTCATTGCCGAATTTACATATTCGACCCCTACTATTCCTACCTCCAGTGATGACCCGCTGGAGAGCGAGCAAGCACCTTGGTCATTTTACGTAGATGGATCATCATGCTCATCTGGTAGTGGAGCCGAATTAATCCTAATTGCTCCTGACGGATCGCAATTCCAATATGCTTTGCACTTCGTCTTTCATGCCTCAAATAACGAAGCGAAATATGAAGCCTTAATTGTCGATCTCGAATTAGCAATATACTCGCGATAAGGAACCTGCTCATTCACAACGACTCTTAGCTTGTCGTAAATCAAGTACTCAACGAATTCGAGGCGAAAGAAGTGCAGATGGCTTTGTACAAATCCCAAGTACTTATCCTACTCGCGAAATTGAATAAGTATGAAATAATTCATATTCCTCGAGAGGAGAACAAGCTCACGGATTCTTTGACAAAATTAGCTTCTGCACCTGAGTCCGATCTGACACGAGCTGTTCCTATCAAGCATCTCTCTACCCCAAGTATCGATCAAGTCATTCCAGAGCAGGTCGTCACGTTGCATTTATTTTCATGTTGGATGGATCCCATCATCCTTTACCTCCAAAGCAGACAACTCCCAGATGATAAAAAATCAGCCCGACAAATTTACTATCATGCTGCTAGTTACATCTTACAAAATGAAAAATTGTTGCGTAAAAGTTTTACTTTACCGTATTTAAGGTGTCTTCATCCAGAAGAAGCACACCATGTTCTAGATGAAATACACTAAGGTGCATGTGGTAATCATCCCAAAGGACAGTTTATAGCGTACAAAGCAATGAGGCAAGGGTACTATTGGTCCATTATGAAGGCAGATGCCATCAAATTCTCAAAGTAAAGTGACAAATGTCAATGATATTCTCTAGTCCCTCATTTACTGTCTGAACAAATGACACCGATGGACGGCCCTTGGCCTTTCGGTCAATGGGGAGTCGATATAATTGGACAACTACCCACGGGAAAAGGACAAAACAGGTTCACAATTATGACAGTCGATTATTTCACCAAATGGGTCGAGGCGGAACCTCTGGCCACCATCACCGAAAAACAAACTACTAAATTCATATGGAGGAATATTATATGCCGTTATAGATTCCCCCATACCATAATTTCTGACAATGGAAGACAGTTTGATAATGCCGCATTCTCCGAGTATGCGAGAAATAGAAGATATGTAATATTCGAACTTTCCCATATCATCCTCAGGCTAACGGTCAAGTAGATGCGGTTAATAAAATCATCAAGCACCATTTGAAGACCAAGCTTGACGAACGTAAAGGTATGTGGCCAGAAATCTTATGAGCTTACAGGACGACAACTTGCACTTCAACAGGAGAAACACCTTTCTCACTGGTATTTGGCACTGAAGCAGTCGTCCCCATGAAAGTTGAAGTACCCACTCATTGAGTAGAACATTATGAAGCAGCGCATAATGAAGAAGGTTTAAAACTTCACCTCGATCTCTTAGAAGAAAAAAGAGATATATCTCATCTTCGAGCAGCGACCTATGAACAACGTATAGCCCGTTACCACAATTTAAAGATCAAGCCCAGGGCTTTTCAACTCGGTGACTTGGTGCTCAGGCAAAACATCAGAATAGCCACTCGGTCGCTGGATCCTAATTGAGAAAGCTTGTATCGAGTCATCAAGGTTGTTCGACCAGGTACATATTATCTGGAAGACATGCGGGGAAGATGAAATTGCATCGGGTGGTTTAACACGACACCCACGTATGTGCGGAAGCTTAAAGAGCAACTAAAATTATGGCTAAACCTATAAGAGGGGGTGATTAGGACCTTTTTCAAATTCTTTTCGCCTACTTACACAATTCAACAATTTAAATTAAGTAAGCAAGAACACTTCGGCTTCTAAGCCTAAGTGGGTCCAATCACAAGACTAGCATATGGTTAAGCAATAAACAATCCTAGTCTAAGCATGGATAGGTGAATAAATGATATAACCAATCAATCTCCTAACCTATGCAACCTATGTAGACTTATGAGAATGGATCAATGAGCTCAAGTCTACACACCTAGTGAAAGTACATCTTGTGTGGAGATGTGCCAATCTAGTGCCTAGCATACATTCCTATCAAGCATTCATAATTAAGCAATTTAAACTCAAATGCTAAGATATCAATGTGCTCAAATCAATCACAAACACAAGCATGTATAGTGGTTCGACTTTGGGTCTACTCCACTCCCGGTTCAAGTACTCAACTCCTTTGAGCACACCGGCATTCACTATCGGAGGTTTTAAATGAGGTTCACCTCTCAACCTTTACACGGAGGTTTTACCAATTCACCTCTCAACCATATCCGGAGTTTTGGACAAAGGGCTAACTCTCAACCCAAACGGAGTTTGGACATAGGCTAACTGTAACGCCCCAAATCTCGAGACCCAATTATGACGTTAGGCCTCGGTATTTCGGGTATTACGGTTGCCTTGCGGAAGCG
This sequence comes from Liriodendron chinense, assembly GCA_003013855.2. Classification (NCBI taxonomy): domain Eukaryota; kingdom Viridiplantae; phylum Streptophyta; class Magnoliopsida; order Magnoliales; family Magnoliaceae; genus Liriodendron; species Liriodendron chinense. The sequence continues at coordinate 5,414,036 of ML058408.1, forward strand.
TGCTGTTCGTAAAACATTCTTGGCATCAGTGTTCTAATGTAGAATCAACCATAAGCAATGCATAATAACAAGTAAATGGTAATAAGGTGCTAATCCAACTACAGATCATCATCATCCAAAATATGAGGCACCCACATCACGGGTGACCTCACCCAGCCCAAAAGGAAAGGTTACGATATATAGCAATTTCCTTTACAACCCGGAGCCACTGCTCCCAAAATGAGGCCAACTAGGCCTGATACCCCATCTAGATCTGATCGTCAGCTTGCTGAAAGTAAGAGGACTCGACAAAGTCCTCGAATTCAGCTTGCAGCGCCTCCTCCTCCACTTGACCTGCATCTATGATAATTTCATCTGGGGGTGTGTCATAACACCAACCCAGGTGCGGGTGTGAGTGATCAATTCAGTGAGGACTATAGTTCGAAGTTTAACATGTTATCAAACGAAGCAGAGTTAGGCATTGACCACAAGCAAAACAAAGAATTCCTAGTCTAGTGAGTTAATGCATGAATGACATGAGTTCACATATGATGAATGTTCCGGATGACAATGAGTAACACGAGATAGCCTGGCGCCACATCAAGCAACCAGGCACCCCAGAACCTCTAATGTGGAAATGAGAGTGAATCATCATTAGGTATCCTGGCCTTTGACAGTAGGACAGTTACCTGGGTGATCCGTGACATGCATGCATGATTTTAATCTTGTATTATGATTAGTCCCCTTTTCAAACAGTAGATTGGGGAATTCAAGGTACCTGGTCCAATCACATGTCCAACTCTGAGCCACCTGGCTCCGACGATGCGTCGTCGATCATCGCCCGTGGCCCCCGTATCCCCTTTTCTTCTACACACAATGCATGGTTCCCTTCATACTGATCAGCACGGAGTCCTCCCAACTGTCTAGATCATACCGATATAGTGGGTATCCTCCAGTTTTGCTCCAAGGACACTATGGGGAGGTGCATCACCCCAGCATAGGCCGACGACTCGGCCACAGTGTCCCATACCGCCATGACCGGCCCAAGAGACTTGTCAGGATATCATTGCACGTTTAGTTCTTGATGGACCAAACACATCTTAGGCCTCTGGGTACCCTGAATTCGTAGGACTATGTTACACAACCATCAGTCATCCACGTTGCCATCTTGAGGCATAACCGATTGACACTTGAGCCTCTGTTTGGTCTGACGTGGGCATCTGAGGCCCGTGTAGCAAAACTACCGTCGACCATCCATTTTCCTTGTCCAATCGGATACGCCTCGAGTGACCAACCAACTCGGGTTACCCATCTCAGAAGGTGTGGCCAAAGAATTCATACCATGACTCAACCTACACTTGATGGAAATTCCCCACCATGATACTTAAGAAAATACTAATAACTTGAATTTGCGGACTTACTTTAATTCAAAACACATGTGAGCATGTTCCACCACAGGAGATCACAACAGGGCAGTTATGAGATCAGCTAATTCATTCAAGCATTTTATCAAACATATGGACTGCACAAATTGATAAACAGTATATTTTTGCAATAAACCTTAGCTCAAGAGGTTCAACGACAAATCGTCCTAAATCTAGCAGCCACATCAATCCTAAACTGACAGCATTTGATAAAAGCAAACCTAAAAACATAATCCCGCACCTTAAGGTTTCGAGTTTCTGTATGATTTCGCAACACTAGGTTTGGGTCGGTGTATCACGAAGTTGTGAGCACGAATATGTCGAGGTTAGGGTTGACAACCACCAATTACACTTATTGGGACATGAGAGACGGAGATTGTTACTTACCGACTCTCGACTGGTGGTTGAAGTAATCGTTGGCGGCTCAACGTAATAGCGACGATGAGTAGCAGGTGGGATCTCGAGTCTCAAAACCCTATCTCATCCCCACCACTCCGAATCTCAACTCCACTATGTGACCTAGCTCTCAAGACTTCTCTCCAAGCAAATGGGAGAGTGAATTTTGAAGGCAAATGCCTCAACATTTGCTATTTATAGGCCCAGTAAGATTTGGATAGCCCTATGACTTGTAATATTTAGAATTTGGTCCTTTGGAGGGCTGTTTTGTTTAGTAGGGCCCATTGGGTTCCACATAATCCAACCCCAACCGATCATAAGATCGGCTAAGTGGAGATCTACCCTGGGCTGACCTATCTCTTGGATCAAATATGGCGATCAACTGCCCCAGTGTGATACGCGATTAACGGCCGTGGCGCCACGATCGGATGAGCGGCCACAGGTGGTGGCTTATGGATTTATTTGTGATAGGGGGCCTAAATCTCAAGGCGTTTCAACGGTTCTGATTCCATTCTGTGGACAATGACCAAAAGAGCATACACAGAACTCCTAGTCTCGGTCACTTGCACATCTCATGTGCACCACATTTGGAACAGAAATCGAGGGATTTAGCTCCTCGGTTATCGTCCGCATGGGTTGGCAAGCCCACCAAGGCCAAGGGCCACCCCCAGTTTTCTGTCAATCCGTGATTCATCAAGGATCCTACGGACGATTGGAATGCTCAGGGCCTCACCATGGGCCCGTGGAGTCTGGTAATGGACAGGTTCGAGACGAAGCACAGCTATACGTACGGCCCTTATGACGTCACCACTTGTAGGTGAAATTGTAGGACGTTACACTAACTCTCAACCCGACGCACGTTTGCTCCCGTGTCGGAGGCTTCCCCTTGGAGACTTAATTTAGGCCCGGCTAACGGGCCAAGGAACTGCTAACGTCCCTAAATTGAGTTTGACAAACAAACTCTAAATGGACTCTCAAAAAGGACAACCTTACTTGTCGGATGAGCCCCTTGTTTAGCACCGGTTTGGGTTGCTTGATCTCCGCTCTCCCGTGCTTCAATTAGCTTCCCTTGCTCCCACGATCGTGTCGCCGATGTGTCGCCAATGCCTCAACTACACTCGATCAAACACCTTGCATGTGATGCCTTTGAGATGCCCAAGGTGATAGGAGGATAGGTTGAATCTCCTACATGGGGTATGTAGCTTGTTCTAATTAGGAGATTCACCTAGAGGGTCTTCTAGAGGTCTTGAACAATAGATATAACTATGTGGTATAGTGTCTCACCTCTAGAATTGAGAGAGGAATCAAGTCATCTCTTAGTTTGCATTTGAATGCCCTCACTTGTGATTAAACACAAGGGATATGACTTGAAACTCCTCCTCTTTGAGGCCCCAAAAGATGTACAAAAGGTGTGGGCAATAGGCTCTCAAAACCCTCTCACTTATGCCCAAAAACCGAGTTTCATATATAGGAAAAATGAGCTCCAACGGTTATAAAATGGGCAAGAAACGGCTCTGCCGACCTGTCCCGACCGATCTCGACCGGTCGGCCAAATGCCAAGAGAAGACTGGGAGGTTGCTGTCTTGGGGGAAAGACTGCCCTACCGGTCGGACCAGCCCAGCCGACCGGTCACGACCGGTCGGCCCCACTTGCCTGCACACGCTGTCTGGACTGGGAGTCCTGTCCGACCGGTCTTGACCAGTCGGTCCAGTCCAGGCGACCGGTCGTGATCGGTCGGACAGGCCTGGGTTCAGCCAGTCTAATTGCTGACCCATGCATTCTTCAACCCACTAACTTAGGCTAAGATTTAGGTGATGTTTTGGGACACCTAGGGCCAATCTATGATGACTAAAGGTTCCCTAATATGGTCAAGGTCATCAAAGAGGTTAAGGGTTGGGTTTTTGTCAAGGTTAAGGCACCAAGGCATCACTTTTACCTGATTCTTCTTCCTTGATGCAGCAAGGCCACTTGATTCTTCGGTCTTGGTCTTCACTAGGCTCAACCGACACTAGACTCACTAACGTAAGTGATTGACAAACAAGGTGGACTAGTATGCCACAGAAAAGTGCATTAACAATCTCCTCCTTTGTCAATTACTTACAAAAACCTAACCTACCAAAACAAAATACATGTTCAAGATATTACATTGATAAAGCATTAAATACAGGACTCTTGACATGCCTAATCTAAGCTGCTGCTCTTTTGATTGCTCCCGCATAACCTGTCAATCCCTGCATCACAAAACATAGCAAAGTAGTTTTGGTGGGATTTAAGCTTTCTCCCCCTTTTTATTAGCAATTGATAAACTATTCTCTCCCCCTTAATGATATATCAATAAGGTTAAGGTAAGAGCAGATAGTATGTTGCAGTTATAACTATAAGCATATGCTAACAACGAGAGTATAGGGTGCATGACTCATAAAAACATGGAGCATACTAGGAAAACATGATTAACAAGAAAATGTAACTATTTAGTCAAAGTTAATCATGCATAATTGGTCAAGGATATACATTTGCAATAAAAGCACAAGGGCTTATAGCCCAATCAACCAACCTCCCCTATTGGTATATCAAGACCAATACTAAGTAAAATTAGCATACGATGAAGCATAAAATTCAGCAAAAGTAGCTAATCTAAGCATGGAGATAGTCTAGCAAGAAAATATGCAAGATGAAAGCAAGGTTAAACTACCAAATTTGGGCTTATGAGGCTTGAATCCTCTGATTTGCCCATACACATAGAAATGAGGCTGAAATCCTCAGATTTTCCTATTAAAGCATTTCTAGCTACCCTCACTAATTATATTTAGATTGAAAAGTCTAAGGGTAACTAATTTCCACAACACCCTCATAAAATATAGCATGAGGTGAGGGGTTGGGAACTCCTTCTCTTAGAAGGGATAGCGGTTGGGATCCCCTCTTAGATAAGCAGGAAGGGGGGGTAATGGTGGAGGCCGAGAGAGCTAGATCTTTATATTGGCTCTCATCACAAGCGGAGTCACCTGATTCAGACTCCTCTGTATCATCCCAAGTGGCAGCCATTGCCTTTTTACCTTCCGGTTTAGGCCCATCCGGACAATCCGGGGCAATATGGCCACGACGACCGCAACCGTAACAACGGACGGACGAAGGCATGGATGATTTTCCTTTATGTTTACCACCCTTCTTGTCCTTCTTGTCACGGCTACTCCCTCTATCAAATTTGAGGAATCTCCTGAATTTTTTGTTCAATTTCTCATCCTCATCATCCTCATCATCACTATCTTCCTCCAACTCACTCTTAATTTTCTTATGTTTGAGAGAGGACTTGAGAGCAATGCTTTTCTTTCTAGAGGGGGCCTTAAAGTGTAGTTCATGAGTTTGTAGGGAACCTATGAGTTCTTCTACTTTCATGTTATCTATGTCTCTACACTCCTCTAAGGCAACTATCTTGGAGTCAAATCTATTCGGGAGGGACCTAAGTATTTTTCTACAAATCCTACCATCCGGAACCCGATCACCCAAGACAAACATGGAGTTGCAAATATCTGACAATTTATATAAAACTCCATGAAAGTTTCAGTCTCTTCCATCTTAATGTTTTTAAATTTGGTGGTTAAGAGCTGAAGCTTCGAACGTCTTACTGTGCTAATTCCCTCGTGGGTAACCTCAAGTATATCCCACGCTTCTTTTGCAGTTGCGCATGTGAGAATGTGCTGAAATTCATCCGGAGAAACCGCACAGCAAATCGCATTGAGAGCTTTGGCATTCACAATGTATCGTGCTCTCTCTATGTCATCCCATTTGGAATCATCTTTGGGAATGACAATGTATTTCCCATCAACCTCCACTTGCACGGTGGGCAAGGTGTATCCATTTTGTGTGCTTAGCCACACCAGATGGTCCATGGATTGGAGAAAAATTCTCATTCGAGCCTTCCAATAAGCATAGTTGGGACCCGTCAAAGAATGGTGGACGGTTGGTGGTACTCCCATCTCGGTTAGATATTATGCTAGTGCTCCGGTACCGGATCTTACTCTAGACGGTTACGTCCTTGAAGAGCAACCCGCTCTGATACCAATTAAAATTGCATCCGGTGGTCTAACACGACACCCACGTATGTGCGGAAGCTTAAAGAGCAACTGGAATTATGGCTAAACCTATAGGAGGGGGTGATTAGGACATTTTTCAAATTCTTTTCACCTACTTACACAATTCAACAATTTAAACTAAGCAAGCAAGAACACTTCGGCTTCCAAGCCTAAGTGGGTCCAATCACAAGACTAGCATATGGTTAAGCAATAAACAATCCTAGTCTAAGCATGGATAGGTGAATAAATGATATAACCAATCAATCTCCTAACCTATGCAACCTATGTAGACTTATGAGAATGGATCAAAGGGCTCAAGTCTACACACCTAGTGAAAGTACATCTTATGTGGAGATGTGCCAATCTAGTGCGTAGCATACATTCCTATCAAGCATTCATAATTAAGCAATTTAAACTCAAATGCTAAGATATCAATGTGCTCAAATCAATCACAAACACAAGCATGTATAGTGGTTCGACTTTGGGTCTACTCCACTCCCGGTTCAAGTACTCAACTCCTTTGAGCACACCAGCATTCACTATTGGAGGTTTTAAATGAGGTTCACCTCTCAACCTTTACACAAAAGTTTTACCGGTTCACCTTTCAACCATATCCGGAGTTTTGGACAAAGGGCTAACTTTCAACCTAAACGGAGTTTTAGACATAGACTAACTCTCAACCCAACGCACGTTTGCTCCCGTGTCGGAGGCTCCCCCTTGGAGACTTAGTTTAGGCCCGGCTAACGGGCCAAGGAACGGCTGACGTCCCTAGATTGAGTTTGACAAACAAACTCTAAATGGACTCTCAAAAAGGACAACCGTACTTGTCGGATGAGCCCCTTGTTTCGCGCCGGTTCGGGTTGCTTGATCTCCGCTCTCCTGTGCTTCAATCAGCTTCCCTTACTCCCACGATCCTGTCACCTGATGCGTCACCAATGCCTCAGCTACACTCGATCAAACACCTTGCATGTGATGCCTTTGAGATGCCCAAGGTGATAGGAGGATAGGTTGAATCTCCTACATGGGGTATGTAGCTTGTTCTAAGTAGGAGATTCACCTAGAGGGTCTTCTAGAGGTCTTGAACAAAAGATATAACTATGTGGTATAGTGTCTCACCTCTAGAATTGAGAGAGGAATCAAGTCATCTCTTAATTTGCATTTGAATGCCCTCACTTGTGATTAAACACAAGGGATATGACTTGAAACTCCTCCTCTTTGAGGCCCTAAAAGATGTACAAAAGGTGTGGGCAATGGCTCTCAAAATCCTCTCAGCTTATGCCCAAAAACTGAGTTCCATATGTAGGAAAAATGAGCACCAACGGTCATAAAACAGACAAAAAACGGCTCTGCCGACCTGTCCCGACCGGTCCCGACCGGTCGGCCAAGGGCCAAGAGAAGGCAGGGAGATTGCTGTCTTGGGGGAAAGACTGCCCGACCGATCAAGACCGGTCGGACCAGCCTAGCCAACCGGTCACGACCGGTCGGCCCCACTTACCTGCACACGCTGTCTGGACTGGGAGTCCTGTCTGACCGGTCTTGACTGGTCTATCCAGTCCAGGCGATCGGTCGTGACTGGTCGGACAGGCCTAGGTTCAGCCAGTCTGGTTGCTGACCCATGCATTCTTCAACCCACTAACTTAGGCCAAGATTGAGGTGATGTTTTGGGACACCTAGGGCCAATCTATGATGACTAAAGGTTCCCTAATATGGTCAAGGTCATCAAATAGGTTAAGGGTTGGGTTTTGGTCAAGGTTAAGGCACCAAGGCATCACTTTTACCTGATTCTTCTTCCTTGATGCAGCAAGGCCACTTGAGTCTTCGGTCTTTGTCTTCATTAGGCTCAACCGACACTAGACTCACTGACGTAAGTGATTGACAAACAAGGTGCACTAGTATGCCATAGAAAAGTGCACTAACAGAAGACCCCTACGTCGCCCTTGGCACGTGGAACATTTACTCTAATATTTTTCATAAGGCATTTATGATGTGAATATTGGATCATATCTAAATAAAGAAAATCTCTTTCATTCTAGCTATTCAGCTATGGAACCTATAACTTGGTCGCTACTCCATTTTTTTGGACCTGAATAGCCCTGAAAAGAATACAAACATTCTCTTGACTAAGTCTTTTGCTCACGATAGAACTAAAGACTCAATTGATAGGCCAGCCTATCTCTATGCGAACATGGTCTCCAAGACCTCCCTAATTGAGCCCAACTCATTTTCATGAGTTGAGTAAATATTCATGCATGAATTCATTTCCATGAATCTAGAAAGAGAAGATAAAATATTTCCTTTCCATTAAAAAATTATTCAAATTACAAAAAAAAAGATAGACAACAAACTGTTTTTAGCAAAACAGAAATGAGAGATCAAGATCAACATAAGCTGCTTATTCCTGAGTGTTGCTTGGAGGAGGTGCATGGCTCTGTACTTTAGGTTTCGTCTCAGGGGCTCCCACAGCTTCGGTAGCCTCCGTGACTTCATTTTCAGCGGCTGCTCTTTCCTTAGCAGGGACGATGATAATGACCTTATCGAATTCCTCTAGGTTGAATGTTGGATAAATTCGTTGCATTACTTTGATCGCAAATTCACAACTAGCGTCGTACGATTCGTACCGCTCATCTTCATAAAGCTGCGAAGTCCGAAACTCCAGAACCCTAGAACCCTGCAGGGGTCTTCTTCGAATACCATCTTGACATAGGCCACCCTCTCCTCTTCCCAGTGGATGGAGTCGACCTTCAGTTCTGCGAGGGTCGTCTACTCCTTTTTCAAGTTTTCACTTACCTCCTTGAGGCACGACTTGTACTCTGCGAGCTGCTTTCGAGGGAGATCTTATCCTGGCGAAAGATCTCCTTCTCCTTCTCAATCTTCTCCTTCACCTCGACAAGTCTCGCAAACTTGATATCCAACAATTGATACCTTTCGGTCAAAGCTTATATCTTGCCGATGAGGATCTTCTTCTCCTCATTCATTTTGACGATCAGAGTCTCGCGAGCTTTTATTACTTGATCCCTCCCTTGGATCGCATTCTCCTGGCCTTCTTCTTTTCTTCACCCTCATCTATAATACGGTGAGTAGCAACAATGTCACGTCTCGTCCGTAGGGTAAGGTCCAGACTCTGCTCTAAAATCAAAGAAAGTGTCACTAAAGGTATAAGAGCTTCCTTAAGACAAAAGAAACGATGAAGTATTCCATACATACCTGGACCAACCTCACCCCTGTATCTAGGGAGAGATCCTCCAGACCGGGCTCAGGAAGAGCACCGAAGGATTGTGGAGTAATATTATCAAATAAAAACTTGCAAATAGGGTGCAAGTGACCTAGAATGGTAAAAACCCCAACCCCTGAAGGCTGGGCTACTACCATCTCAGAAGCGCTCGTCTCACGAGTGAAAGATGGCTCCCGAGCAAGAGCCGACTCTCGAGCAGGAACTGACTCCTGAGTAGGAGCCAATTCACGAGCAGCAACCGGCCCACGACTCCCTTCACCCGTAGGGTGACTTGGTCCTGCCTCATCACCCCTCAGGGAATTATCAATTATATCAATCATCGGCTGGTCACAAGGACCAACCGAAGGTGTTGCTGCAACTTTCGCTGGGGGAGGGTGTTCGCTCGCCTCAAGTGCAAGGCTGCATTGTAGTAATAATTCTCGGTAAGACCGAGGTCGATCCACAGGGAAAGAAGTAAACAATTCCAACTACTTCAATAACTAAAATCCAAGAAGTTTAGGAAAACAGTTTTTAACATAAAATAGGAAAATCTGATATTTGAAAAGAACTAGAGTATCAAGGATCCACTTGTAGTAGTTCAATACTAATCCATTCATCCAAGCACAACACAATTAGAATCAAAGTTCTATCTCTCATCTAATTGGAGGATATAACATTCAAGCACAAATAGTCCCACTTAAACTTGAAAATCAAATTTCTAGTTCTAATAAAGCACATAGAACTCAAACTTGTAGCCTTTGAAGTAACAGCCATGCCAAGAGACTATGGCATGCTCTGGGGTTACTACAATTCGAATCTAAACAAACCCATCATGGCAATCTTAGAGAATTGCAAGGAACTCATGTCCAGAGTACACAAAATCTCATAATTCATCTAAAAATCCAAACTTTATTCAAACTAGAAGTTCAAAATCCAAAATTAAGAAAATGATACTTGAAATAAAAAAATTAAAGCATTGAAACTAACTACAAATTTCACCTCTAGCTCTAGCTAAGAGGTTAACTAAGAAAAAGCATATTAAAACTAGAACTAGAACTAAGAAAATGAAGAAAAACTAGTTGTAGGCGGCTAGGTAGCCTCCTAGGACTTGAATTCCTTACTTCCCATGTCCTTGACTGCCTTGGAGTAGAAGAGAGCACCTCCTTTTATAATACAGCAAGAGTACCGCAACATAATAGATTTTGTTTCACTTCGTACGGCCTAACCAATGGTCGGATTGCCTTCAAATTTGATTTGTAACTTCCTTGGAACTTGATCTTCCTCACATATGATTTAGATTTCCAAGATTATCTTCTGAATGGGCCCACTAATCAGATCAGCGACTGCCTCTCAAAATCTCACAATTTGGGTACCTCCAGAACTAGTCATCTTGCTTTCAACGCTACTGAGTGTACAGAGGTCAGATTGATCTCAAATTTGGAACATTAGTAGAAGCCTTCCTTCTCTAGATGATATATGAATTAGATTTTACAAATCAACTCCAGAGAAAATTATAACACTTAGGCCTTTTATAAAATCTACGCAGTTGAATCTTTCTAGATGGTCCATCTTTCTTCAAGCGATATGATCAAACTACACACCCTTTTGATCTGTAACTTTGTGGTTATTCATATATGGATGTGGTCTATAAGATGGTTAAATTAGATTTTTCATATCATCAATGATGGGCCACCTGGACCATTCCAGTGTTGAGCAGCGAAATCTAGAAACCTTCTGGACAGTTCGTATTGTTTTGGCCGCCACGATCAATCCGTAGCTCCGATCGACACGAAACCACCTGAGTTATTTCGGCGTCGATCTCCTCTTCAACATAGATGTGTTGGATTTTCAAATATCATCAAGATAAGCCCCCAAAACCGGGCTAAAAAACTAAAAGGGACTGCTTGTATTTGAAATCTACTTTAGAAAGTGCATGGCCGACCTGTCATCCGGCCGACCGAACCACAGGTCGGCCGTCACAAAATCGCTCCAAAGATATTTGTATTTCTAGAGGGTTTGGCTGGCTGGCCGGTGGCTGTAGCTGATCAGGCTCTAAATTGTGACCTTTTCACACTTTTCTTCCTCGATTGCATTGCATCTTTCCTCCATCTCTTATCCTTTTTTTGTTTGCTCCTCAAGGCATACAAAGTGACTTTTTTAACCATGAATTAGTGAAGTCTCCCTCTCATTCCTACAGTCATAAAAACATGCATTAGATGAGTCTTTAAACATAAAAACCATGCATATAATGTGATGTAATGGGTTGGCAAATGTATAAATTGGAGGCTCAACACACCCCCCAACCAGCATTTTACTAGTCCCGAGCAAAACATGCGTAAAACAAGTTCAAATCTCCAAAACCAAACTCTACTTTAGAAACTATGCTTCTATACATTCCAAGACATACAAGTGTAAAAATGAGAAAAACTAGGTGATAGAAGCTGAAACCTTTAACTTCTGAAAACATAATAAGTGTTCATATAGAATTCCCGTTGATCGATTAATAAATAGAAGAACTTAAATAAATTTAACCTAGTGTGCAAAGTGAATGTTCATCTCATGAGTTTCCAGGATTATATTCTTCATAGATTAACTAAACAATGGGTTTAAAAGTGCACAAATCAACAACAAGCCTATAACAGGAATTTTTCTTACCATCCTTCCGATGGCTTTCACACTACGTCCCATTTCCGGCTTTGGTTACGGGTAGACCATCCCCCGGTTGGTAATAGGTAGCCCTTTTCGAAAATTTCCACCATATTCTCAATCATACCCATATTTTCTTTCCTTCTTTCCTTTTCATACACATTAGATAAAAATTTTAGAAATCCATATCTTTTGTTATTTTCCCACAGACAAGGATGGACAAAGTACCCCGGCTTGGTTCCTCAACACCTCAAATCTAAGCCTAGCCAATCCACAAAGCTATATAATCCTTTCAAACCATGAAAATCGTGTAATGTGAACTAGGTGTAAAAGTGTTCAAATTTTCTATCAATCATATAAATAGGGGAATTCACATATAAAACCATTATATTAAAAGTAGTTCAAGACTTGCAACATCACTCACTTCATATCTCATTTTCTTATACTCGTATCATCCCGAATGCATAGAAACAAAGTTTTCTAAAAAGAGTTTTGAATTTTTAAAAAATTTGAAAATTTTCTACATAATTGCTTGAAATGTTATAAAAGCTGGTATATTCATCTAAGGAATCTCACCCCCCAACCAAAATCTTACATTGTCCTCAATGTAACAAGATATGCAATAAGCATGACATGAGAGTAATGACATAAAATAAAGAAGAGTGAGAACGAGAGTAACTGGGATAACAATTTGATTAATTCTAACCATGAATTGGTGAATTCTCCCTCTCATTCCTACAATCACAAAAACATGTATTAGATGAGTCTTTAAACATGAAAACTATGCATATAATGTGATGTAATGGGTCGGCAAATGTATAAATTAGAGGCTCAATAGAGGGTTGTGTGGCTGCGAGCCATAAGAAGGCTCATCTGCTCGTGCGGCCGGATTAGAGGGACCAGTCGCCATCCTCTTCTGCCTCTTCAAGGCAGTGCCCTTCAGATGGGGTAGCACTCCTAGCACTCCCCTCTTCTCTCCAACATTCACCATTGCTTCCTCTTAGGAGATAAAGCCGGAAGCAGCTAGTAGTGGAAGCGAAAGGGAGAGGTTAATATCTCTACCGTCCTCCAACAATTTGAAGACTTTGACAATCTTCTCGTTAATTCCTCCTCTCAAGTTGGGTTTCCTTCCAGCTGGAATACTTGTAAACACAAGAAAAATTGAATAAGTAAGAGAGATAGAACCCTGTTCGTACTCGCACAGAAGTGAAGATTCACCCACCTCCACAAAAGAAGCGACTAACGTATGGCCCCTGAGGTTGGACCCCACGTCAGATTCCCAATTACTAGAGACATAAAACCACTGTCTTCTCCACCCGGGATAGTTCGAAGAGGGATTCTCCAAAATGAAATTCTCCCAGTGCCAGTAACACAGGTAGTATGAACCCTCACTGGATGGGGCCATCTTGAGTTGGAACATCTTCAGGAACTCATCGGCCGTTAATTCCTCATTGCCAGCTTGCTTCCAAAGGACATATGCACTCAGCACAACTCTTCAACCATTTACAATGAGTTGTTTGGGGGATATCTTATAAATACGGAGCACGTCTCGGATAAAAAGATGAAGGGGGAGACGTACCCCAAGCTTAAAAAAAAGTATTCATACAAGGCCACACAGCCTGGCGGTGGAGAATCCAGAGTTTCTCCCTCTCCGGGCAATTGGAGAATGATGGAGTCTGGAATCCGGTACCTTTCCTGTAAAACATTCAACTATTCTTCTGTCATTATAGAGGGGTACTCAGACGCAGAATAGCTCCCTGCAGTACCCTTGCATTATTCGATCTGGAGGAATCCGGAGTTTCATCTCCTAGACGAACAACTTCGTTATCTGAATCCACCGCCATGAAAAGGAAGAAAGAAGAAAAGAAGAAAGGGAATACCTTAGCAACGAGGTCACGCCAGAGACAGAAAAAGGAAGAAGGAGGGATTTTTGAAAATCTCTAGAAAAATTCGAAGTAAAGAAACCCTTCGCAGGCTCTGGATATTTATATGCAATCATTCCATCAAGATTTGAATGACACGCGACAACTCTTCGTTTGGCACGACAGTCGAACGGGCACGAGCATTAACTCCTGAGACACGTGGCGAGCGCCGCATCATTTCTTTCAGCCGAAAAGCTGGCTTTCCTCAATGAGGCTCAATTATGTATGGTTTCTCCTTCTAAAAACATGCTAGGCAGTTACATACGCAGTCAAGTCCTTTGCTTAGCTGCTCAACACAAAGGATTTAAGGGGCATCTGTTGTAGGATAAAGTTGGTCGTCGAAGGAGCTCGAAGCTTACAAACCTCAAACGTCTTTATGGTCATGTATATACGACCCCAGAGCACCTTTAGTTTCCATAAGTCGTGAGAAAATAAGCTGTCTAGAGAGCCAAAGAGGTTGCACATCATATATTAGAGGAGCCTGCTCATTAACTGGTGACCGCCGTTACCCGAGTAGCTCTGGTCTCTGGTCGTTGAGTGGGGACACCCTCGTTATTTGAGCAGCCCTGGTCTCTGGTCGTCTGGTAGGGACGTCCCTTGTCTCATAGTCTCAGCTGCCCATATAGGCCAATCTGGGCTTGTTTCTGCTAGTAGCTCCAAACCACAGGGGATCTCTGTCAATGAACGTAATCAACAAGATGTCTAATTCGATCACACTAGCGCTTTATCTGAAGATTAATGGGATAAGCACCTTATCCCCTGAAGTTAGGAGTGATCTTAGCAGCTTACGTAATAGACTAGATCACCCGGATCTGCATAAATAGATAGTCCTACATATGATAAAGGTACACAACCTCTAATCCCACGTTTCACACTTCATCTTGAAATTGGGGTTTGCACCGCTATTAAGATAAGCTTGAAGGTATGCTTAGGTCCTAGAGGGGAGTGAATAGGACTTTTTACAAATATTCTTGCTAATTTTAAAAACACAATTGCATTCACACTTCAATTAACAATTACGTACTAGTAAGTGAAGACAATTGATCAAACAGTTGATAGCCATGATTGTACTAATCATTTAAATATGGCATATGAGCATTTTCTCAATTAATAGATAAGCATTAATAGACAAGACATAATAATGGATAAAATGTATTCACCACATTACGCGAGATGTATAGTGGTTCGACGATGAGTCTACTCAACTCCCGGTTCAAGTGCTTAACTCCTTTGAGCACACCGGCATTCACTATCGGGGGTTTTAAATGAGGTTCACCTCTCAACCTTTACAACCTACACAAGGACTAATCCTACACAAGCACCACACACGTATTCTCCCGTGTCGGAGGCCTACGCAAGGACTTTCAAGTCCTACACAAGGACACACATGTCCTACTCAAGGACAACATTGAGATTGGGTCACAATCTCTAGACCCCAATCTCAACAAGAAGGGGGAATCAAACAATGGACTCTATAAGCTTAACCACTTCCAAGAGATGAGCCCCGATACAGTGCCGTTGTTTGAAGAAGCTTCGTCTTGCACGAATGATCTCTTCTTCAGCTCCCTCGATTAGCAACCTTGCATTGATTGATGGCTTGTAGCTTCCAAGGTGAGGGATTAGGGTTTGGAGAACGTATTTTAGGAATATGGCTTTTATATGAAGGATGGGTTCTACTTAAACCACCATTAATAGCATTGATGACAAGAATATGACTATTTAGAGTTGGTTAAGAAGCGTTTAAAGAGGGGTTGAGTTCATGATTCAATCCAAGCTTTGAATGCTCTTTAATGTTAGTCAAATCAACATGGATTGAAGTATGAACTCAACAAATCTAAGAGAATGAGAGATAAGAATTACAAGGAAGAAGCCTAAACAAACCCTAGATGATGCTCAAGATGATCTTTCTAAGACCCAAGCAAGATGGCTATATAGAGTGGTTCACAACGGATAGAAAACGGTCATCTCGATAAGATTGGAAAGAGTTCTGATCGATTGGACATAAGAATCAACACATTTTTTATTTTGCTGAAATAGATTCTTTGATTGATCGGACATGGTTTGGATTCATCGGAAGACCATCTCTGATTGATCGGAGACAGAGTCCGATTGATCGAAAATGTGTCCAGATGTATGTTGGAATATTGCTGGACGATTTTTCGATTGATCGGATGATCATCCGATTGATTGGAGGCACCTAGTCTGATTGATCGAACTTATCTCCGATTGATCTAAATAATGTCCAGAGAGGTTGAAGTTTTGCTGGACGTTTGTCCGATTGATCGGGCATATACTCCGATTGATCGGACATCAATCGAAACTAATTCTGATGGATCGAGATCCCATCGAAAACAGCAGTTAGAGAATTTTTCCTGCTTTTCAACAACTATTAGGACAAACGATTCCATGGATGATCAATATGGAAGACGGACTATAGAGAGGGCTAGAAGGATGTTCCTAAGAGGGTGTGGCCATCTATAGAAGAGGGTTTTGGGATAACTGGTTTAGGGAAAAAGGATTGAAGCCGGTTTGAATATATGATCTTCTTGAATAGCTTTTGTCAGAGATGTCACAGGTCTTCAATCTTTAGCAGCAAGTGGTTTTACATACTAGACGATACACTAAACACGGTAATTGATAAAACTTGCATTAACAATCTCCCCCTTTGTCAATTACAGGACAAAACCAATACCCTATTAAGTCTTGGTCCGTACCAAAGACTTTTCCTAAACACAAAAAAAAAAAAAAAAATACATTGAACATGTCATAAGAAATAAATTACATTTTACATAGACATGACCCAATACACACAAAATGTACAGATTCAATGTACAGACTAGGCTTCACACAAGCGCCCCCCCACCACCCCCCCCCCCCCCCCCCCCCCCCCAAAAAAAAAAAAAAAATCCCTGCACATAAAAGATTAACAAAAAATAACACGGACCTTTTGGTGGGATAACTTCTCCCCCGTTTTGTCAATCATTGACAAAGGTTAGTAACAATTTGGCGCAAAAAATATGTCACAGACTGTAATGAAAGGGAGGAAGAGACATGAAGTGCCGAGGGAGAAAGCCAAACACACATTGTCATAAGAGGATATACAAGCATGTATCAATAAGCACAGTGAGCATATAGCCCAAGAAACCAACCTCCCCTATTGTTATGTATATCATGACCAACAGACATCACTATATATACAAACCAAAATGGGCAAGAAGCCTGATAAAGGAGAATCCAATAAGCACAAGTATATATAGGCATATAGATAGACAACTAGGAATCATAAAAAGAGAATAGGTTACAGAAAAGCATTGAAACATAGCCATTGATCCTCAAGATAAGTGATATCCAAAATGATGTGAGAGAATTAACAAAGTGATCATCAAAATATCTATAAAAAAAAATTCTATCAATGTCAGCACTAGGTATGTAGATAACAGAAAGTTAATTGGTGAAAGCGCTTAGATTATGTGGCAAAGTCGCCAAAAAGATACTCTCAACCATGCAAAAAATATACTACCCTAGCCAGCCATAAATAAAACTACTGAGTGGGGCCTGAGACATCATCGCACCGGCAAGAGAGAGCAGAGGTGAGGCGCTGAACTACGTCGTGGACTGATTGCATCATGCTCTCAGGTCAAGTAATCTTCTCTCCATGCTGAGCTAAGGTTTGCTCCACATGATCAAGTTGTGTTATGATTTGCTCCGAGTGGGCAGGAGGAGGTGGTGGGGCAGAAGTGGCCTCAGATTGAAGATGTCTCTTAACAGAGCGTTGAGCGGGAGTCGGGGTCGGGGCCGAGGATTTGCCATGAGTGGCAGAGGTTACGTGTGTGGGAGTATGCAAGAAATCACGATCTTCAACGTCGTCCTCTTTTGGCAGTTGCATCTTCTTGATGTTGAGGTTTGGAACTTACGGCGTGGAACAGGATGAACCACGACATTTGTAAATCCGCAGTCTTGGGCCAGCAGGGTAATAATCCATCCAAATGGAATCGTGTTTCAGGAGTTATATAAAGTGTCCAAGATGTTATGCAGGATGATGGAGGGCAGGCATAAACAAGTCCCATGGGCAACATGATAGAGCATGTTAACCATATGTGCTGTCAATATGGAAGAGGGACTATAGAGAGGGTTAGAAGGGCTTAATCACCTAGAGGTAGATCCTAAGTGAGCTTGTAAGTATGTCTAACTCCGAGGCGAGTTTAATTTCTAGTCTTCCACACTTTGATGGATCCGATTATACATATTGGAAGGCTAGAATGAGAATATTTTTAATGTCACTAGATCCAGATATATGTGACATAATTGAGAAAGGTTGGTTGGTCCCTATTGTTCAAACTAAAAGTAAGGGTAAGACCACTTTCACTCCAAAAGATGAATAAAAATGGAGTAAAGAAGAAAGGGCCAAATCTATGAGCAATCTTAGAGCCCTTGATGTAATCCGTTGTGCCCTCTCCCAAAAGGAACAAAATAGAATATCTACTTGTGAATCCGCTAAGCAAAGTTGGGAGAAGTTGGAATCTATTTATGAACATTCTTACACAACTGATTCATCCATGCCCATCCCTTCTACTAAAAGAGTTGTAAGTATCAATTTAAGGGAGAATATGAGCAATGATGAGACATCCTCTAGTAGTGAAGAGGAAGATAATGATGAGGATGACCAATTACAAGATGTCTATAATGAGCTCTATTGTGAAAGTTTAAAAGTTATGAAAGAGCTCAATAAAGAAAAGATTGAAAAGAAAAAGTTGAAAATTGACCATGTCTCTCTAACTAAAGAAAAGAAAAATGTTCAAAATGATTTGAGAGAGGCATTAAAAAGAATTGAAGAGCTTGAGCTTGAACTTAAAATAATAAAATATGAAAATCAAGCTCTAAAACTTGAGGTCAACCAACTTAAGACCTACACTAATTAGAACAAGGACTAAGAGACCCAAAATGAGCAAATAAGTAAATCTTGTAATATGGGTAAAGAATTGGGAGAAAAATAAGGTTACAAATATGTCAAGAAAACCCCTTCTCTGGTATTTGTGGAGGTTGAATCTTCTTCACTTGAGAGCAAACCCAAGTCGGCTCTCTTATGCCACTTTTGTGGAAAGGCGGAACAATTTAAATTTGAATGCCCAATTGCAAAACAACCGCCATGCACCTCAGTCCGACCTCAAATAGTTAAATCGATTATGACTGAAAGAGTGACTCAAGAAAAGAAGAGCCAACATGGGAAGGCTCCAAAAATTCTGAAGAACTCAACTAAAGTTGAGAAGAAGGAAAAGTTTTCCAAAGTTGGCAAGAAAAAGAAGCCTCCTTCCCCTCCAAAAGTATATGATTATGTGGGGATGATGTTTAAACAAGTCTTTTAAATGAATAAAAAGGTAAATCAAATGATTAAGGGCAAACAAAAGGTTTTTGAGAATCATATTGGCAATTCATATACCCAAAATCAATATTATGTACCAACCAAGATGAGACAGCTAGTTGACATCTTTAGACCTTTAGATTTTAGAAAATCCATGGGAGGCTTTGTTTGCTAGTCGGCTAGTTAGCTAAATGTGCACATTGGCAAATTTGAGGACTAAGCCTTATTCTCTTCTAGTTTAGTTTAACTCTTGTATGTCATGATTATATCATCTTGGATATTAAACTAATTTGTTTAGATTAGTATAGATTGTTTATATGTTTTATTTTCTGCTTTGCTAATCTTTGGAATGATCATTGATGGTTAATAGTCAAATATCGTGTGTGATCATTCACATATGTTGCATGCTTCATTTATAGTATGTGACATTATCGGCTGTGTTTTTGTATCTTGAATTGATTGAATATCATCTTGAACTTGATTGTTTAAGGTGTTCGAGAAAATTTTGTTAATTATGCTTTATAAGTAAACTTGAGGAAATCTAACCTCTTTAAACATTTTCTATCTATCGAACTTATCTTTGTATGCATACTTAGCATAAATAATCTTGAGCTCTTTAGTTAGCCATCTCATATGCTATTATTTGTTTATTGTTGTGCTTAAGATGATTCATTTTGATATTGTGGCCCATGCAAATATAGGTAAATCCTTCAATTGAATCTCATTGGCACATTTGTTTGGGTTATGGTCTAGCTACCACTTCATATACTCTTACAGTTTAAATCTGTTTAAGAAAGATATGATAGTAAAATGGGATAATTAGATTCAAAATCTCGTAGTGATGAAGACCGAGAAATCATGAAGCCTTGACAATCTTCAACACCCTTCTCTCCATACATTTATAAATTTGGGAGAAAGCATTTGACCATAACACTTTGAGTATTAAAGAAACATCCTCCAATTATGATGACAAAGATTATAGCTAAGTGGGTCATGAAGGGCAAGTAATCTTATAGCCTTATGACAGCCCCGTGAATTTGATCAATCTGGAATATCATGGAAATACATTGGTGGCTGTGCATTGGGGATTGGCTAACAAATTATCTGTTTTGCAGGTTGTTAGCCTTTAGATAAATGTGGTTTGGCATTTTGTAGTAAATTCTGAGGATTTTACCTCAAATTCTTTTTGAATAAGTTTATCTCTTGCGTGCTATATTGGTAAATTTCTCTGTGCTAAACTAATAGTACCTTGATTAGCTTAGATTAAGTAAATGTATTATCTTTTGCTAATCCCCGTAATAATCGACTTTACCCAATGATTTAGCTTCATTTGTGATTTTCTATTTTGTTGTATGATCCTAATTCAATATGTGAGATTCTCGTGGCATGTTCTGATTACATATCATTTAAGCCTTGTATATCGAGAGAGTATTATTACAACATATCATAGACGTATCTAAGTTCAAGTAATCTCATTATGTATAACCATATCAGATGATTAAACCTCATCATTCCTGAGCATAATAGGAAAATCTGGAAATAAGATCCCTCACTTCACTTTGTCTTAAAATTTAGTCATCTTAGGCATCAAATCCCTTAAAATCATATGGTTAATCTTAAGTTTTCTAATGTTTAATGCTTATAAACCTCTGGCTAACCCAAATTGCTTGATTAGGTCTCAAACAAATCATATTTGAGAACACAATAGCGGACCCATCTTTGCGGATCTTAAAAACTGTTCAAAATGTGCATTTTTGTTAAGGTCCGGCCGACCGATGACCCCTGTCCGACCAGTCGACAGTCGTCTAGCGGGTGCTACCCGGGGAGCTTTAAGTAGGCCGGTCTCGCTCTAACCAAAATGAAAAATTTTTGAGGACCGGCCGGCCGATGCCCCCTGTCCGGCCGGCCAGATACGGTCCAGTGGGCTCACCCGGCCAGCACTTAAAATGGTCGGAGTGATTCTTTCATTTCCATTTCACTTCTCCTCACTCTCTTTTTCACTCCAAAGCTCTCCCCAGCCCTCCTCAAGGTATCCTAGGTCTCCAAATAAAATTTGAAGCTCCCCAAGTTGTGCATTTCTCTTCCAAATCAAGCATTTTCTTGTCATCTTCTCCGGTAAGGGTTTCTATTTGGGTTTTCTTTGTTGCATCCCTTTCTTTTGAGACCTTGGGTAGACTTGTCTGGATCTTAGGCTTCCATTATGTCTTCCCATAGTAGAAGAGATGAGATCCCTCCTCGGCATGAACATCGTTCAAAGAATCAACATGATGAGGGGCCCTCACAACTCAAATCCAAGAAAACCGCTTCCAAGCGAAAAGGGGTAGCCTCAAACTCCAAATCCCCTTCTCAATCCCGAGGTCCTGACACATCTCATCTTGCCAATTGAAAAAAATTCGTTGACCGAGATGTGATTTGTGAGAGATCAGCCTCTCTTGTGGACTTAGAACCCTACAATGTTGTAAATTTATTAAAAGCAATAGATTGGGAGCCGGTGTTGCATATGGGAGGTCCTGTGCAAAGAAATATTGTCCGTAAATTTTATGCCTGCTGTCAAGACACCATTGAAGATCCCATACCCTTCACTGTCCATTACAACAACTCTGTATGGACTTTTGGTCTGGAATCCATATCTCAAGCTATTAATGTTCCTATTCTTGATCTGTGTGATCTCCCTGATTTTTTCGAGGAGTCTCCACCTATGCTTGATATGATTAATGTTCTTTGTGACGGGGAGAACCCTAGAGAGGTTAGTGGTTGTGCTCTACGGTCTTCTTATATGACGTGGGACTATCGAATTCTCCACAACTTATTCTTCAGAAACATTTATGCTCATAAGAGCAACAAAGTTGACTTGACTGAGTCCATGGTATTTGTTCTATACCGAGTCAGTCAGGGTGAGAAGATGTGTCTCCCCTTTATGATCATGAGCACCATTCATTTTGTTATTTTGGGGACTGACGGTCAATCAGTAGGCCTTCCATTTAGGTGCCTCATAGGAAAATTTGCTAAAATCATAGGTCTTGTAGATCTAACAGAAAAACCTATCAGGCCTATCATCATCAATAAATCCATTATCGCCATAATGGAGATCACTCAAGCAGAACTTCAACGAAGAAGGTATCAGCGACAATCGAGGCAGCAGCAGGAGCTTCCATAGCATACTGAGTCTGAGCCTGCTCTACGATCATCTGATGATCCTCGTCAGTATCTAGGGCGTTTCAGCACTCTAGTTCATGCATTTTCACGTTGCGGCACATCTTCGCTCTCTGATCATCCATCTTCATCTGTGGCTCCTCCCGCATTGCTCTCTGAGATACGTTAAACTCAGGACCGCATTATTCAGACACTGGATTAGATCATACAGATGCTCGTACAGATGCAGCAGACAGACGAGTAGCTATTGTAGGGACAAGCTCATATTCTGGTTCGGATGTCTCAGTACGAGGAGAGGTAGGATAGATGGGAGCGTCTATATTGGGGTGACCCGCCACCACCTGATCAGGACGATGGGGCTAACTTTTGAGAGATGAGTCATGAGTTAGTTGTCTTGGTTAGGAGTATCTTTTTATATGACCAAGACACCAGTCGCTCGTCAAGTTATATATATTTATATATTTTGGATGACTGTTTGACTTTTGATGATTGAGCCTTACAGTTATATCTGTATATGACCACATATGTTTAAATTTCTTCTCTTTGAGCTATATTGTTACATCTTTTTTAGATGATGTCCATCTGTTGCATGTATATATCGCTGTGCTTGGGTGACTCACCCATTTTTGGTATTTTCTTCGATATATACTTGTGCTTTATAGTTATATTCATTTCAAGTCTTGTGCCTTATTGAATATTGATTGAGTGAGACTAGCCAATTGCGCTATATACACTTTGACTCATGCTATAGGTCCATAACATTTGGCCTATCATCTATTTTTATCACCATACATCATATAAGCATACACTTTTAAATGAAAATCTGATTCTTGGAAGGTTGGATGGCTTGGGCAAAATGCTTATTTTTTATCCATTATTGCTATATTGATGAGTCTATTGGATTTTATTGGTCTATTGTTACGGGGAGGTTAGATGGTTTGGGCATTAAGCCATTTTGACTCATTGCTCTATTTAAATATAGCTTATTTTGATCAATTGATCTTGATATACATGCCATTTGGGGTGGTTGGTTGATTAGGCAAAAGGCCCTTTGTGCGTAATGATTAATTGTATATCATGTTGCTATGTGTTGCTTCTTTTCTCCCATGTTTTTCATGATCTATCTCTTCCCTTAAATCGTATGATTGACATATTTTCTGCGCTTTATTGCTTATTGTTCGTGGTTTAGCTTCGCTGCTCTCATATGCATACTCTTTTGCGAGCTAACCTTTGTTAATCACTGACAAAAAGGGGGAGAACTATATCCCACTAAGAAGTCGTTTATATCTTTTTGCAGGCTTTCTTAGGTATAGGTATGGAGGGGGAGAATTTGAAGACATTTCGAGTCTGTACATATCATTTTGTAAAGATAACTTTGTAATATTTTGTATAGACATGTAAGTGGGTGTGATAGTTTCTTGGTTTTGGGATATTCATGATATGGAGATCATGAACGGTCTTAGGATTGTGTTTTGTCATGTAATTGACAAAGGGGGAGATTGTTAGTGCATTGATTCGTGCATCGTATTATCAATTTCGTGATTGTCTAAGACAACCAAGTCTTGTGAGCCCCTGTGAAGATTGAAAACTCAGGATTTGAAGTTCGAAGCAGCTTTCCGCACTCAAGTTCAAGCTAAAACAAGCTCAGAAGGTAAGGTGCATATAGACAGCCCATAGGATCCCAAAACACCCAGTTTTATGGCATTCTAAACATACTTAATCTTAGCCATTTAATCCACAGGTTTTAGGTCAAGTTGATCAGGCTTAGACCCTCAATGTGTAGGTGCCCAATCTTGGAAAAACGGTCATATCGATAAGATCAGAAAGAGTTCCGATCGATCAGACATAAGAATCAGCACATTTTTTATTTTGTTGAAATAAATTCTCCGATTAATCGGACATGGTTTCGATTGATCGGAAGACCATCTCTGATTGATCGGAGACAGGGTCCGATTGATCGAAAATGTGTCCAGATGTATGTTGGAATATTGCTGGACGATTTTTCGATTGATCAGATGACCCTCCGATTGATCGGAGGCACTTAGTCTGATTGATCGGACTTATCTCCGATTGATCTGAATAATGTCTAGAGAGGTTGAAGTTTTACTGGACGTTTGTCCGAATGATCAGGCATATACTCTGATTGATCGGACATCAATGGAAACTAATTCCGATGGATCGGGATCCCATCAGAAACAGCAATTAAAGAATTTTTCCTATTTTTCAACAACTGCTAGGACAAACGATTCCATGGCTGATCAATATGGAAGAGGGACTATAGAGAGGGCTAGAAGGATGTTCTTAAGAGGGTGTGGCCATCTATAGAAGTGGGTTTTAGGATAAATAGTTTAGGGAAAAAGGATTAAACCTAATCTGAATATACAATCTTCTTGAATAGCTTTTGTCGGAGATGTCACAGGTCTTCAATCTTCAGCAACAAGTGGTTTTACAGATTATACGATACACTAAACACGGTAATTGGTAAAACTTGCATTAACACATCTTACTCTTAAGCCATCTCTAACTTAAGATTTAGAGCACCAACGGCCAAGCGCCAGCCACCCTTAGTTTTCCTCTTTAGCTTTCAGGTGAGGAGAGGAGCTAGCGTCGAGAAGGTCTTATAGTTGGGGGGAACCTATTACTAGAATCTGACGTTAATAGCTCCAATGATCAACGCCTTGCATATGATCTTTAAGAGATGACCAAGGTGATAGGAAGTGGTGGGAATTCTCTACAACTAGTAGAATTTGGTTCCTTAGAGGAATTTCACGTAATTGGATCTTTGGAGAGGTTTAGACAAAGGATTTACTTATGGTCAAGGTGCCTAAAACATTCAGAGATCAAGAGAGAGCAAGTCCATCTTCAATTGAGCTTTGAATGCTCCATCTTGTGATCACACATAAGGAAGATGACTTAGAATGGTTAGGATTAGAGCCAAATGGTATGGGCAATGAGAATGGCTTCTAATATACTAAATTCTCTCTAAAAACTTCCAAAACTTGATCTGTCAATATATGAGCAAAAGCTCCAACGGATAGAAAACGGGAAGAAACGGCTAGTTGCCGAGGGGTCATTGATCGGTCTGGCATTGAGCTCAAACCGATCTGAAAATGACCTGGGACTAGTTCAATGTTGTTATCCCAATCTTAGCCTCTACTGACCGGTCGAACAAACCAGTCGATCGGTCGAGCAGCCGGTCTAAAATTGGCTAAGGGCTTAGTTTTCTTTGTTGTCCTTCTATGACCTTAGACGACCGGTCGACTAGAGCCTACGACCGGTCGGCAGACACATGAGTTCTGCTATTTGGTTTGTCTTATATCCAGCAGCTCAACATCTTGGGCCTATCATTGAGTGATCTTTTGGGACACCTAAGGCCAATATAAGATGACTAAAAGTTTACTTATAAGGTCAAGCCATCTAAAGGTAAGGGTTTTCGTTACGGTTCAAGGGTTTTGGCTCACCAAGGCATCTCATTTACCTGTTTCTTCTTCCTTGATGTAGCAGGTCCACTTGAGTCTTCAGTCTTCATCTTCTTTAGGCTCAACCAACACCTAGACTTACTGACCTACGTAATTGACAAATAAGGTGCACTAGTATGCCACAGAAAAGTGCACTAACAATCTCCCCCTTTGTCAATTACGCAATAAAAACTTAACCTACTATTGAGCTCTGAATTGTGCATATTCTAATTCCAATTCATCACACATTATGCATAGTTTGTATGTTTAAAGACTCATCCAATACATGTTTTTTTTATTGTAGGAATCAGAGTGAGACCTTGTGAAAATAATGTTAAAGGAGCCTTCTTAGCACACATTGAAGACCATGGAAGAAGAGCCAAGAGGTGAAGAAGAAGATCTGCAAAATTCATTATGGCCTATTGATCGGTTTCCCTGATCGATTAATCGTCAGCTTGACCGATTAATCTGCCACTTTGGCCGATTGATCGATCACACTGGATTTGGGATGAATTGTTGCTGGACTGAAAATCGAATTACCGATTGATCGGTTTCCCAAACCGATTGATCGCTTAAATTACAGAAAAATCATATTTATTGTTGGACCTTGCTGGACAAAAACCACCAGCCACAACCGATTGATCGGTGGTCAAAATCGATCAATCGGTTGGCTGCCCAAATGTTCAGATTCAGTTTTTACAGTTTCCCCAGAACAACCGATTGATCGCCCAGATCAACCGATTGATTGCCTAGATCAACCAATTGATCAACCACTGCCCTGACTGCGTAAGTATTGCACAAATTCCAGAAGATTCGAAGTTGGTGGTGCGGTTTTTCTATAAAAGGACACCTTTACCCTCGTCTACAATTATCCCAAAACGGTTTTACAATCGCTGGAGGTGGAGAGGATCGTCGTGGAGCTTCTACAACTCTGAGTTATAGGATTTTTCTAGTTTTCTCATGCTTTACTTAGTTTTTCTTTTGTTTTTTAGTTCAATCATGATGATGGTCAGCTAGAACCTCTTAGCTGGGCTAAGAGATGAAGCTTGTAGTTAGTTTTGATGTTCAATTCAGTTATTCAAGTACTCTTTACTTAATTATGGATTTTCAAGTTTTAGTTTGAATAAAGTTGATATTTTTAGAAGTTTTGTGAGAATTTGTGTACTTCGGACATGAGTTCCTTGCAATTCTCTTAGATTATCATGTTGGTTTGATAAGATTTGAACTGTAGTAACCCTGGAGCATGCTATGATCTCTTGGTATGGCTGTTACTTCGAAGGCTATAAGTTCAAGTTCTCTATGCTTCATTAGAACTAAAAATTCTGATTTCTAGATTTAAGTTTGACAGTGTGTTTGAATGCAATATCTTCCAATAATATGAGAGATAGGACTTTGATTCTAGTTGTGTTTATGCTTGGATGAATGGATTGACATTGAACTACTATAAGTAGATCCTTGGTGCTCTAGTTTCACCTTTTAGTTCTCAGATTTCCTTTATTTACTTTTCCGTTTTAATCTTAGTTTTAAATTTTGAATTTCCTAAACTTCTAGATTCAAGTTATTAGAATAGTTTGAATTGGTTTAGTCTTTTCCCTGTGGATCAACCTCGGTCTCACCGAGTTATTACTACATCGCAGCCTTGCACTTGAGGTCGGCGAACAAGTTTTTAGCGCCATTGTTGGGGAATTAGGTTAAACGATTCTAATTGTTCTAATAGCTATAGAGTAGTCTTAGTTAGGTAGGATTTTCAATTTTTCTAAAATTAGGTTTTTTGATCTTTCTAGAACTAACGTTGTTTGTTTTGTTTTGTAGGAAGCTCACCCATTTCAAGCTTTATTGGTAATATCTTTCTAACTTAAACCTCCTTCTACTTTAGTTTTCAGTTTTTCAAATTTTTATTTAGTTCTAGATTTTATTTTTTTAGATTTAGGTTTTAGTTTTAGATTGGGTTTTGTGTGGTTTATGTCCCGTTGGGAACGTGACCACACAAATCGTCTCCAAACTGAAGGAGGTTATAGGCCTTTCGGTTAAAAAATGTTTTAGAAAATACATAGAAATTTATGAAAGTTCGGAGAGCATGGCTGAGAATCATGTTAAGCCTTAAATTATGTATATTTATCCCAAATTTCACGCTTTAATTACATAAAACAATGAGCTTAAAGATCGACTTTTACGTGTTTTTGTGATTACAGGAGCAAATAAGAGATGAAGAAAATGAGCTTAACAGGAAACAAATAGACCACTTTTCTCTTAGCCATCCAATCCATAGAGAAATCCTTTCTCGTTCGTTCCTTCATCAACAAGTAAAATCCAACACATGGTGGACTCCAGCATTATCTATACTCTTAGTCGTTCACAGCTTGTCCAACTTAAGGTGGACCACCAAATCAGCCACACTTTTTGGAAAGTCAGGCTTGCATGCTTGATCATGGCTAGGATTGAGCGTTCACATGTAATTGGATGACCACACATGAGACCATCCAAGAAGGCCTTTCACGCATCAAGCAAGGGCTAGGCGTCCCACCTTCTTAGCATGTACAGCAAGGAGAACTCCATACCTGCAACGCCTTGCAAGATTGTTCATCCATCCAAGCTGGTGCAGATCACATGTATAACATCACACGCCCATCAACTAGGAGCTGATAAATATCTTCTACGCATGCAACCTACAAATCAATGGTCTAAATCTATTATACGTGCAGCTTCCAAAGATCAGCAGCTAGCTGGACTTTGGCCAAGTCACACATGTACACGTCCATCAACTCTAGCTCCAACCACCAAGTTTGATGATTCTTACAAATCCAATCCATCCATGTTGAAAAATATCTCAACTACGAAATAATCCAAGTGGTTTCATGTCAATCGGAGCTATGAATTGACCGTGGCTGCCAAAACAATACGAACTGTCCAGAACGTTTCCCGATCCGCCTCCTCAACTCTGGAATTGTCCAAGTGGCCACTACTACTGATATGAAGAATCCAAGCTAACTATCTTCTAGAGTACATCGATATATGAATAACCACAAAGTTTCAAGTTAAACGGATGTGTTGTTTGATCGTACCGGTTGAAGAAAGATGGACCATCCTGAAAAATTTCAACTGCGCAGACTTTATAAAAAGCCTTGAATGTTTTTATACTTGCACCCAATTCTAAAATATTTTTGGACAATCTTAACCATCTATCATGTATAGGAGGAAGTTTTCTACCAATGTTCAAAATTTAAGACCAATCCGACCTCTGTATACTCCGTACCATTAAAACCAAGATGACTGGTTCTGCGAGGATCTGAATTGCGCGATTTTGAGAGGAGGTCGCTGATTTAATTGGTAGGACCATTCAGAAGATAAGCTTGGAAATTTAAACCATTCATGAGGAATCTAATATGTCATGGAAGCCACAAATCAAATTTTAAGGCAATCCAACCGTTGGTTAACCTTTGCCAAACAAAACAAAATCTACTATGTTGCTATCCTATTGTCTGAATTATAAATATAAGAGCTCATCTCTCTTTTAGGTGTCAAGGATGTGGGAAGCAAGGAGAGCAAGACCTAGAAGGCTTCCTAGCCTTCCTTCTTCTAGTTTTCTTTATTTTCTAAGTTATAGTTGTTATTTTTTATATTTTTCTTAGGTTAACTCTTAGTTAGAGCTAAGAGGTGAATCTTGTAGTTATCTTAGATATTTTAATTCATTTTTAAGGTTTCAAGTTTGGATTTAATGATGAACAATAGTTTGTTTATGTTTGAATAAAGTTCTAAGTTGGTTTTTCTTTAATCTCTTGATGACTCATGGATGTTTAGAAGAATTAAGCTTAGATTCTTAATTGTTATACAAGATCTAGACCTCTATGCTTCGAAGAATCGAATTCAATACGCTCTAGAGCTTGAATCTTCATGTGGGAACTTCAAACCAAAGTTCTATCATTTTTTTATGAAATTTGAGATATTTGTTGAACATTAGTTGGAATCAAGTTCAAATTATGATTTTAGTTGAATCTAGTGACAGGATTTAATGTTTATCATAGATGTGATCTTAATCTATTGGGAATAGGATTGGCCTATGCAATTGAGCATGACCAATGCCTAACTTGAATTGAGGGAGTCATGTTATGAACTACACATGTTGGACTATTTTGATGTTATAACCGTTCCATGTTCCGGCTAGATAGGATTGAATTCCAATTCTTGTTATGTAATTGAGAAACCTATACGAATTATGCATTAATGATAGCTATAAGTGGATCATCGATGCTCTAGTATTTCTTTTAGATTGTTAAGTTCATCCTTTAAGTTTAATGATTGCTCATCCATATTCAAATTCTAGATAAGTTTACTTTGATTTAATTTCAATTAGAGTTATTTGAAGAAGTTTTGTAAATTCCTAGTCGATCCCTGAGGACGATCTCAGTTTATACCGAATTATTACTACAACGCAGCCTTGCACTTGAGGCGAGTGAACAAGTTTTTTACGCTACTGCCAGGGATTCGACGATGTTTACAAGATTTCTAAAAATAACTTTCAATTGAGATTTTTAGGAATTTTCTTTTAGATTAATACTAACTTAATTTTTGTTTTGATTTTTCAGAAAATTCTCTTAGAAGTAGAAGTAAGTTGCTTCTCTTAGATTCACAAATCAGGTTTTGTCTTTCTAACCTTATTCTTCTCCTTATTATTCTATTCTTATTCTTGTTCATCTTTAGTAGAGTGGGTGGAGATTCATTTTGGTCGATCTAACCGCCTTGAATCTCTGATTGGTTGGCCCGTATCGCCTTGATTGCTTTCGGTCGGCATAACCGTCTTGGATCACCCTAAGCTCGGAGATTTCTTTTCTCAACCTATTCCTCTTTCTTCTTTTCTGATTTTTTTCTTAAGATTCAAAGGGTGGGTGGAGTATTCTCTTGAACCTCTATTAACTCGGAGAAATCGGTCTCTATCCTTACCCATGACTTTCCCCACCGTAAGACACCTTGTGCTTCGATCTCTGAGAAAGGTTGGAAAAGTAGTAGAGTTCTTTTTCTTTCCTTTTCTCTTTCTTAGGATCTTCTTTGTTCTTTTTTTCTTTTTTCTTTTTTTTTCCCTCTCTTCTCTTCCCCATTTCTTTTCTTTTTATTTTCTAAATTTTCTAATTTAGATTCTTTTAGAATTTCATCATGCCAATGCCTGAGTGGACATGTGAATATTCTAAGTTTCTTTTAGAGGACGAGCGATTGAATCAAGGGCCTCAAAACAACTATGCTAAAAAATGTTTTATGCGTGATTATGTTATGGAGAACCAATCTACTTCTAGTACTGGAATGAGAATAACGCACATAATATTTCACCGGGTAAGACAATGGGAGAGTATCGGAAAGAGATGAACAATGTTTCACCAGTTAGGACGTTGCATGATCACTTGTATGGTTATGCATATAAAAAACCATCTATCGTTCCATTATACAACACGTACGATCCTAATTGGGGGAATCATAAAAATTTCAGTTGGAGGGATGAACCAACCATGAATGCAGCAATTATCCTCAAGAATCTTCAACTCATGCGCTCCAACTGACAAAAACCCTTGAGGATATATGACAAGAGTTTATGGAAATAACTGAGCCATATTTAAATCAAAACCTCTCACCAACTTTCAAAGATTCTGAATCAGAAATTGAGAGCACTGAATCACTCCTTACTAATGTGGAGGAAGGGACTTTTCAATCCCAACCTTCACCCAACCCACTTGAATTACTAGGGGAGGTTGATTTCAATGATCCCGATATCAACGTTGACTATGAAGAGTGTATTATCTCTTTTAGATATAATGAGCTGAACGATGAAGAGATTCTCATGACGGTTGACGAACCCGAGGAATCTACCAAATCTGAAGGTGATGATTGAACTCATCATTATAATGGCTCAGAAAGTGATTGTGCATCCATCCTTTTGTCTCCTCAAGAAATGAATTCATATAAGTCTCTTGATGATATTCATGCCAGGGAACCTTTTAAACTAGATGATTTTGATCTCATCGACCAAACGAACATAACTAATTCGAATGTGGAGGAAGACCCCTGATTGAATACACCATCCCTCTAGAAGATAGTTTGGCCAACTCCCTTAAGCTTAACAATGATATGATTAGGGAGATGGATGCCTTACTTGATATGGTTTCGATGCTTGAAGAGCCCCCTTCCACTGATTTAATTTCATCACCATTAATTGTGGAAGCACCGATAAATTATGATTTTGTGGAGGAGACACATTTTCTTGAAAAGAACTTTGATTGAAGTCTCTCCACCCCTGTGGGTTTTTTAACCCATGGAGGATTATGTTTGAAAAGATCCACACTTGCTTAACTATACCCCAGACAATACATTTAGGAGATATCTTTTTAATGATGCACATAATTATTTTATCTCATTTTCTCATACATGTGGTGTGTGTTTCTTTTGGCTTTTCATGATGAAGAACACTCATATATACCGTCGAGCAGGATAATAGATGGTCCAAATGAAAAATTTATTGAAATTCATGAAAATCCTGCTCAAATTTGATCATATAGTCGATCCGACTAATGTGGATTAGGTAGGTTAGGTTTTTTTTTTTGTATTAAGATTAATTTTGTCTAGGATTGAATAAGTATCTTAGTTTGATGGAGACATGAAAGAAGTTTCTCTTGAATAGCTTGCTCTCTCAGGTACTTTCTCTTTTACTCACTCTTTATGTTATCATTACTCTCATGTTGCATGCATTACATATCTTTCTTACATTAAGGACAATGTAAACTTTAAGTTGGGGGTGAGATTCCTACTGAATCTAGTAGTCTTTTGGG
Organism: Liriodendron chinense; assembly: GCA_003013855.2. NCBI lineage: Eukaryota > Viridiplantae > Streptophyta > Magnoliopsida > Magnoliales > Magnoliaceae > Liriodendron > Liriodendron chinense. The sequence continues at coordinate 5,446,463 of ML058408.1, forward strand.
ACATTTCGAGCAAATTTTCAAAAAAAAATCTGAGTTTCTGATTTTAAAACTCTCTTAGAAAGTAAAATTCTATAAATTTAAAGTCTATGTGAATATGAGAAGATGAGATATGAAGTAGTCTGATTTTGAAAGCTTAAAATCTATTGATTTAGTAGTTTTCTACTTGAGCTCCTTCCATTGTTTGATTGATAGAACGTTTAAACATTAATGAATCTAATACACGTTACACATCATTCTCATTTGTAAGGATTTGGAAGGATGTTTTGATTAATTGATTGGATTATAGTTTGAAAGTGTTGAGGAACCAATCCGGGGAGTATTATCCATCATGTTCAAATGTAATTTGAGGCAAGGATTTTTATCCTATGTCGTTACCATTATGTGATTATTACTTTAGTTCAAAGTGAGCCTTTTGGATTCTTCGGCTATTGATTTTTTAAAAAAATAAAAGAATGAAAAAAAGAGTTGAATTAAAAAAAGTAAAGAAAATAGGATATCGAAAAAGGGCTACCTACCTAATTCCATTGATGAGTCACTTATTGAGGACTCATTCCCTGATGAGCAACTCTTTGTTGCTATGCATCCACCATGGTATGCTGACATGGCCAATTATCTTTCCACAGGTGCGATGCCGAGTCATTGGACTGCGCAGGACAAACGTCAATTTCTAAGGGAAGTGCGCAGATTTGTCTGGGATGAACCTTTACTGTTTAAATATTGCTCAGACCAAATTATAAGGAGATGTGTCCCTGATGATGAACATAATTCCGTTATCTCCTTTTGCCATGATCAAGCATATGGGGGTCATTTTTTCGCCAAGAAAACCACTGTAAAAATTCTGCAGTGTGGGTTTTATTGGCCTACGCTATTTAAGGACACTCACGAGTTTTGCAAAGCATGCCAGCGTTGTCAAAACTTAGGAGGATTATCCCGTTGAAATATGATGCCTCTTACCCCAATTCAACATCTTGAAGTCTTTGACTGTTGGGGCATCGATTTTATGGGACCATTCCCCTCATCCTTTAGTCATGTCTATATTTGACTTGCTGTAGACTATGTGTCTAAATGGATAGAGGCTATTCCATGTAGAACTAACGATCATCGTACGGTTCTAAAGTTCCTCAAAGAAAACATACTTTCCAGATTTGGGACGCCTCGAGCCATCATTAGTGATGGTGGTTCTCACTTTTGCAATAGGCCTTTTGAAGCCTTAATGAAGAAATATGGCATTAGGCATAAAGTGAGTACCTCATACCACCCATAGACATGTGGGTAAGTTGAAATTTCTTATCGAAAAATAAAACACATTTTGGAAAAGACGGTGAGGCCGGATCGCAAAGATTGGTCACTAAGATTAGATGATGCGCTTTGGGCTCACTGTACTGCTTACAAGACCCCCATTGGTATGTCCTCTTATAGACTTGTCTATGGGAAAGCTTGCCACTTGCTTGTGGAGATTGAACACAAAGCCTATTGGACAATTTGGGCTTTAAATTTTGACATTGACAAGGCTAGCTCGCTTCGCAAACTCCAATTGAATGAGCTTGACGAGATCCGGAATGATGCTTATGAGAACTCAAGAATTTACAAGAGTAGGATAAAGGCCTTCCATGATAAGCACATCTTCAGGAAATCATTCCATGAAGATCAGAAAGTGCTCTTGTACAATTCCCGACTTCATCTTTTTCTGAGAGAATTGCGATCTCGATGGACCAGCCCATACATTATTAAAGAAGTTTTTCCTCATGGGGCTGTCAAGATAGAGAATGCCGCAAATGGTAATTGTTTTAAAGTGAATGGACAATGCCTTACACCATTTGTTGAGAAATTTGATTCAGAGGACATGTCCATCACTCTGAATGATCCTGTGTATCAGGATGATTGATCTCCTAGTCTGATGGAGGTATAGCATAGGTTTAGTCGTTTCGTTTTGCTTGCTTAGTAGCTTTAGTTGTTGGGTTGTAGACTTCCATGATCGACTCTCTCAGATACTATTGTTCTCACTCCCTTTTATTTTACTATTGCTCCCATTTTCATGCTCATTGCATATCTTTTTACATTAAGGACAATGCAAGATTTGGTTGGGGGGTGAGATGAGATTCCTCATCTAGCAGTTTACAACATTTCAAGCACCATATGCACGAATTTTTTTTTGAATTTTCTACAATTCCAAAACTATTTTAGAAAACCTTATTTCTTTGCATTCGAGATGATATGAGTATAAGAAGAGGAGATATGAAGTGTGTGATGTTCTAAGTCTTAGGACTTCTCCTAATATAATGGTTTTATATGTGAATTCCCCTATTTATGTGATTGATAGAAAATTTGAACACTCTTACACCTAGTTCACATTACACGATGTTCATGGGTTAAAAGGATTATGTGATTGTGGATTAGTTAGACTTTGATTTAAGGTGTTGAGAAACCAACCAGGGTACTTTGTCCATCCTTGTCCATGGGAAAATAACGAAAGATATGGATTTCTAAAAATCCTATCTAATTTAAAAGAAAAAGGAAAAGGAAGGATGAAATTGGGAATGATGGAAAAATGGTGGAAAATTTCGTAAAGGGCTACCTATTACCAATCGGGGGATGGTCTACCCGTAACCAAAGCCGGAAATGGGACGTAGTGTGAAAGTCGTTGGAAGGACGGTAAGGCAAATTCCTGTCATTGGCTTGTTGTTGTTCTGTACACCTTGAGATCCATAGTTCAGTTGATCTATGAAGAAGATAATCCCATAAACTCATAAGATGAACTTTCATTATGCACCCTAGGTTGAATTTTGTTCGAGTTCTTCTATTCATCAATCAATCAGTGGGAATTTCATATAGACACTGATTATGTTTTGAGAGTTTGAGGTTTCAACATTCTATCACCAAATTTTTTCCGAACTCTATACTTGCATGTCTTAGAATGGATAGAAATATAGTTTTTGAAGGAGAGTTGGGTTTTGGAGGTTTGAACTTGTTTCAAGCATGTTTTGCTCGAGACTAGCAAAAAGCTGGTTGGGGGGTGTGTTGAACCTCCAATTTATACATTGAATAACCCAGTACATCACATTATATGCATGGTTTTCATGTGTAAAAGGCCTATCTAATGCATGTTTTGTGATCATAGGAATGAGAGCGAACTTCACCCAATTGGAGAAAAAAGAATGCATTTAGGACCCTTTGAATGAAGGCCCAAGGTGGACAAAAGAAGAAAGAAGAAAGAGGGAGAAAAGAGAAGAAAGAAAAGAAGAAAAAGAAGGTCGACCGGTCCTGACCTGTCGGCCGACCTGCCGACCACCCTCATGACACTATTGGATAAAGGACCAGTTGGTCCGACCGGTTAAGACCGGTCGGCCAACAGGTTGTCCCCTCTGTTGAACTCCCTAGACTAAGTTCAAAGTGGCCCGACCGGTCAAGACCGGTCGGCCAACAGGTCGGATCCACCTATTGTGCACGCTAGACGTTTAACAGACTAGTTCGACCGGTCAAGACCGGTCGGCCAGCCCAGTCCTACCGATCACGACCGGTCGGCCACATGCAAAAATAACAGCTTTCCAAATTGGGCTCCGATTTTCTCTGCGCATTGCGTATGCTTACGCAATTTTTAGATGGTTCCGACGTAACAGAGCTTCCCCATTATAAAAGGACACCCAGGGTCTCTTCCTAGGGCATCATAGAAGCCAAAGAACTTCGTGGGAGAGGAAGGAAGCCGTCGTGGAGCGTTTGCAACCCTCCAAACTCTGGGTTTTTATGTTTTCTAGTTTTCTTTTATGAGTTCTAGTTGTAGCATGACAATGCTCGGCTAGAATTTCTCAGCTAAGGCTGAGAGGTGAACTTGTAGCCAATTTCATGTTTGATTCAGTTTAGTTGAAGTAATTCTACATCAAGTTTGTATTTTTGAATGTTCTAGTTCTTAAAATTGATAGTTTTAGATGTTTTATGAGAGTTCATGTGCTCCGGACAAGGATTCCTCGCAACTCTCTGAGATTATCATGTTTTGCTTGATTAGATTCGAATTATGGTAACCCTTGAGCAGGCCATAGTCCATAGGCATGGCTGTTACTCTGAAGGCTATGATTTCAAATTCTATATGTTTGAATGGGGCTAGAACTTGGAAGTTCAACTTGAATGGGATTGAATGTGTTTAATGATTTATCTTCCAACTAGATGAGAGATAGGACTTCAAATCTAGTTGTGTATCATGCTTGGATTGATTGGATTGACATGGGATTACTACAAGTGGATCCTTGAAAGCCTTAGTACCTTTAATCATTGATTTTCATTAAGTTAATGTTTTAGCATAATTATCTCCATTGAATCTCTTGTCTGTTACAAACTGAGTTGCTAGAATAGTTTGGAATTCGTTCTCTAATTCCCTGTGGATCGACCTCGGTCTTACCAAGATTTACTACTACATCGCAGCCTTGCACTTGAGGCGAGCGAACACGGAGCACATAAACTCTCATAAAAGATCTAAAACTATCAAATTTAAGAACTAGAACATTTAAAATTCAAACTTGAAGTAAGACTACTTGAATTAAACTGAATCAAACATGAAATTGGCTACAAGCTTCACCTCTCAGCCTTAGCTAAGAGATTCTAGCCGAGCATTGTCATACTACAAATAGAACTCATAAAAGAAAACTAGAAAACATAAAAACCCGGAGTTTAGAGGATTGCAGACGCTCCACGACTTCCTTCCTCTTCCATGAAGTTCCTTAGCTTCTATGATGCCCTAAGAAGAGACCCTAGGTGTCCTTTTATAGTGGGGAAGCTCCCTTACGTTGGAAACATCCAGAATTTGCGTAAGGTTATGAAATGCCCAGAGAATTTTGGTGCCCGAATTAGAAACTAGTTGTTTTTATGCATGGCCGACCGGTCACGGCCGATCGGACTAGGCTGGCCGACCGGTCTTGACCGGTCGGATTGGTCTTTAATTGGTCCAGCAAGCACAGAGTGATGCCCGACCTATGGGCCAACCAGTCTTAACCGGTCGGACTGGGTTGGCCGACCGGTCTTGAACGGTCGAACTGCCTTGTTTTGAAGTCCAGTGTGTACAACAGCGTTGGCCGACCGGTCTTGATCGGTCGGGCCTCTAGATTTCCAGCTTCTCTTTCTTTCTTTCCTCCTCTCTCTCTTCTACTTGATTTCTTCTTTCTTTGGTCCTCCTTCAATCTTCATTCAATGGCTCTAAGTGGACCCTTTTTGTCTTCAATTGGGTGAAGTCCGCTCTCATTCCTACAATCACAAAACATGCATTAGATGGGCCTTTTAAACATGCAAACCGTGCATATAATGTGATATAATGGGCTATGCAATGTATAAATTGGAGGTTCAATAGGGGGCCACATGCGCCTACCTCAGACCACATGTGCCCACCACTCCACCTACATACGCTCGGATGGTGATTGCAATGGGTGGGACTCCGTGGTGTGGCCTACCTTCGATGCAGCCCATCTCTCCATCATACTATCGCTCTTGGACACACATCGACGTCCTCTATCCATCCCCCAGACCGGATTCCCCAACGGTTGAGGTTAAGTGGACCAAATAAGCAATTTGATCAAAATGGCCAATACTTAACCAAAATTGTAAACCCAGAAATCCATCCAAAAGAGCGGGAAATGGCTAAAATCAAGAAGAATTGGACAAAATATGACCGACCCCGAGAGAGAGTTATCTTCTCCACAACATGATCCACCATAATAATGCACCACAACGAGGTTATTGATCTTAGAATCCTCGAATACCCTAATTAAGTGGTAAAACCCAGAAAATGACAGTGGAAATATGCACCCATTGTAAAAAAAAAAAAACATCCCGCGGTCCATTTACAATGATTTGAATAAATTTTGACACCGAAAAAACTCGAAAAATGCCAGTGCAACCCTAACCACTTAGTAGCGACTAAAATTTGTAAACAGCATTTCGGAGCAGAACTGAACATACAGGTCACCATCAAATGATCCAGAACGTCCTAAAACCCTTACCCTGGAAGTTTTAAAGTCGTACAGCACGTATCTTTACCTGTGCACCTCGAAATGCGTTTCATCCCTACTTGAAGCTGACCAAAAAGGGTCCGTAAGCTTACACCTACCATTTCAGAGAGGAACTGACATCCATACCACCGCCAAATGATCTGGAGCACCCCAAAACCCTTTAATAGCAAGTTTAAAGTCCTTACAGTGTGTATTTCCATGTGCGCGCTCCTCATAATAACATTTTTTATACAACGAGCCGACCTGGAGGCTCCAAATTAAGAAGGAAGTACCAAAATTTACAACACCTTGACCTCCACACCCCATCCGTTCATTCAGGAGGTCCATCCCAACCTAGAAATGGCTTGGTGACAATGATTGCAATCCCAGAAAAGGTAGCTGTCCTCTGGAGGTCTCCCGTCGGAGTGTAAAATCCTAAAATATTCTAAGTCTAGGAATTTTCTCTCTCACAAAAGTATAAAAATCCAAAATTTGGCTAAGTAGTGGAAATTTTCAAGGGGGATATGCGCCCAGCCTTCCACCACATGCGCCTGCAACCCATATCCGAAAGAAACCGATTCGGACACTTTCTCAGAAACCGTCGGGAAAATCCGCCAGAAATGACATGCGCCCGACCTAAAAACACATGCTCTTGGCCTAAAATGACATGCGTCGGACCCTTGCACTCAACACTTTCGCCGAGCACATTCACCGGGGAATGCTCCAGATATACATGCGTCGGGAAATACCCGCCGGGTCAGACCTGAACCCGATTGCACTACTGTAAATAGCAAGTCCTCCTGATGACATTAAGCAACATCACCCCCTTTTGACCTTAGAGCAACGCAAGAGGTACATGCGCCCGCTCCGTTATCCCTCGTCGGATGCCTTGGCCGGAATGGATTCCCTTGCCGGAATCCCTCACTGAAAAGGGATTTCCCCACCGGAACCCTAAAAATACACTACCGTCGGATAGATCTCTTGCCGGAATCCCTCGTCGAAAAGGGATATCCCGCGACGGAACGAGTGCAAGGGGAAAAATCTTGAAATTCACTAAGTGTTGGGACTTTTCCCATTTTGCAGAGGCACATGTGCCGGCTTTCTCTCGTCGGGAAATGCAAAAAATGCACTAAGTGTAAATCCCACATGCGCCCACTATTTGGGGATGGGTGCATGTGCAGTGAGACATGCGCCCTGGACTTTTGTCTCTTCTATTTTCATAAAGCAAGGCCACATGCGCCCAGGAGGGGGTCACATGCGACCACCTCCTAGGCACATGCACCCAACAGCCATTGCCAATCCAACATGCGCCCATGCACACCCCCCATGCGCCTGAATGCTAATGGGAGGGGTGGACCTTCCATCATGTGGCCCGCCTTCTTTCGGGATTAGATTTCGATCAAATCACCTCTTAGATGCACACTAGAGAGATCTATCCATCCCCTGGATCAGATTCACCAATGGTCGATGATAAATGGCCCAAATCAGTGTTTTGATAAAAAATGACCAACACTTAGCCAATTTGGCAACTCCGGAAATCCTCCAGAAAGAGTCGAAAACAGCCAAAACCAAGGAGAATCGGGCGGAATTAGAACGAGCCCGAGAGGAAAACTTTTCTTTATTACGTGATGCACCATAATCGTGCACCACGACGAGGTTATCCAGTCTCAAGACCCTCGAATACCCTAATCAAGCGGTCAGTAGGCACAATACTTAGTCATTTTCAGCCCTAAGAAGTAAACTATTGGCTCGAAAATCGACCTATGCTAAGCGAATCGGAATACGAAAGCACTGTGACCCTCGTGGACATAATCCACCCATGTTCAAAGATGGTTATTGATGATATGCACTAAATGTCCTGATCAGACCGTAAACAGGTCCACTACTCAGTCATTTTCAGCCCTGGGAAGTGTATTAATGGCCCGAAAATCGACTGATATTGAATGAAATCAATCGCGATCTCAAAGACGCTAAGGCAAAAACAATGCACTCAGGCTATGAAACAGCCAAGTTAAAACGTCTATGGGGCACTGATCCCCATCATTCATCATAAATTGGCATATGCAGGCATCCATCAGACCTGACGGTTAACCACTTGTAAGCATTGAAAATGACCAATCCAGCCCATTGGATTTGAATCCTCAAAGGATCTCGGCTCAATATAGCCTATTCGATCTCAAATAAATCATTGGAAAATACTTAGAAGAAAGAGTGTTCTCAAAGACGAGTCACCCGACTCCAGAAGAAACACATTTACTTTACCGTACAAAGCTCTATTCATCCCAGATAAAGGTCCAAGGCTAAATTTAAGGGATTATGGTTACCACAAGAAACCACAAACAAAAGAGTTCTAGAAAAGCTTGAAACATCCTGCTATGGATTGCCATTATGAAAAAGACAGTCGATGCCCTACCCATCGACAACGGGTCCATCGGTTGAGCTGATGAGGCAATTACGAAATGCTTTCCTAAGGTCACCCCGTCATAAAAATACGGGCGCAGGCCTTGGGTTGTGCCGACCAACATTTCGATGCTCGTGTATTCTAGAGGCCAATGGCCCAGAGTTGCACCACTCGATTAAAAATCTCGCTTAGGAAGTTGCGAAGTGCCTTCTTAAGGTCACCCGTCATAAAAATACGGGCGTGGGCCTTGGGTCGTGCTGATCAATGTTCGATGCTCGTGTATTCCAAAGGCCAACGGCCTAGAGTTACACCACTCGAATCCTGACAGTCCTTCAACCCGGACAATCGGAAAGAAAATGGGACATAGACACCCTACTTGTCTAAGAAACATGGCTCAGTCCATAACAAGAAAACAAATAAGTTTATACAACCATGAACTCAAGACCATAATCCCCGGCAAATTAGTCTTTCGCCTTCTAATCAAGGGTGATCAACCATTGATGTAATTAAAGGCTCCTGACCAGTATCACGGCCTGGAATGTAAAAGATTTCAGAATCTCTGGAATAAAATTCTCCTTGTGATACCTCTCTTGTATACACTTTGTGATTGCTTATGATTGTCTGTGAATGTCTCTATACTCAGAATTTCCCCAGAATAATGAAACACAGGAAAAACTGCTGACGAGCATTTTTCTAGTCTTAACAAACTGGCGACTCTACTGGGGAATCGAACAATACCAGAATCCCTGGTTATTTCTGAGTAAATAGACATTTTATGATAAATCATTTGCAAACACTGATGTGTATATGAGAAAGGCTACCGTAAGGAGAAATGTTCGGCGCCTTCACAGGCGCCAAACTAGTGACTCTCAACGGGAACGTTCTTCCCTTCATATTTAAGGTAAAAGAATTTCGAAACTTCGCATAGCATGCATGTGGTTTGTACTTGTATGTTTCTGTCTATCCATTGTCGAGCCGTATCATGATTGGTAAGGTCACGTCCCCTCTCTTTTCCAGATGCACAGAATATTCTAATTCGTGTATGACTATGTAGAGAGAGAGAGAGAGAGAAGCAGAAAGACAGGAAAAGAACCAACCAAATGGCATCTACAATGATTTTTCTAGCATCCGGAGGATTTTACTTCCCCCATCTTGCGGCAACCTCTGACATCGGATGGCAGGTTGTGCAGAAGCACAGGATAGTTAAGAAGACTGAGAACAAGAAGGTTGTTCCGACTTTAACAGGGATGATAGCAAGGGCACAGGGCAGAACAAAGAAACAGTGGAAGCCAGCCTAAAGGAGCAAAGCCCATGATGCTAGCAGAGCCATAGTGTCAACCAGGCCAAAGTTCTCCTTCGCCACTATCGACTTCCCAGCGATGCCAAAGACTGCACTGCCAGCCAAGATACCGAATAGATCCGCTGTCCAACAATCGGCTAAGGCGACGATGAAGACAACCCCTACTGAAGCCTTCGTGACTAAGATAAGGCCGCAGCGAGCATAAGTGATGATGTTACGAGTCGTCGAAGGAGAGGCGAGTGAACGATACCCAGAGCTGCCTCCAATCCAAGAACAGATAGATGAGATCATTCAAGTCTAAGAGGACATGGCCAAAGAGATCAGAGAGATGAAAGAAGCACTATTAGCTCTAGTTACCCAGGGGGTAAACAAAAGCCCGGCTGTTCCTACTCGATAGTCTGTGGACGAATGCCAGGGAGCAGCAGGAGAACCAGCCGCCGCTGAGCCACAGGTTCTCCCGAAAAACGTCATGTTTGAAAGTGTGCTGCCACTGTCATCTCAAGCCATGAGAGAAGAGCTGTCTCAGACAGTTGTGAAACTGATGCGTCAGGAAAGAGAAAAGAAGAAGAGAGGAAAACATGTATATCAGGTGCCGTATTTACCCGAGGTTGACGACGTTCCGTTTCCCAGCAATTTCAAGCGTCCGAATTTTCCTAGATTCGATGGCAGAGGATCGCCGAAGGAACACATGGCTCAATTCATGACAATGATGGGCAACCTGTTGACAATCCCCCAGTATTGTCTCAGATTGTTTGGCTCGACACTCACAAGCAAAGTATTCCAGTGGTACATGTCACTACCTGTAGGGTCAGTCAAGTCCTGGGATCAGATGCAGGATCTGTTCATCTCCAAATTTTTCTCTACTGAGCGAGAAGTTTCGCTGACGGATTTAGCCTTAGTTCGTCAGAGGCAAGGGGAGTCAGTCGAGAAGTTCATCGACAGGTGGGGGACTATAGCAGTGCAGTGTCGAGAACTGCCCAAAAAATCTAAGCAGTTTAAGATGTGCATGCAAGCCATGGATGTGATGATTTCATTTGGCCTATCTGGACACAACTTCTCGATGTTTCGAGACCTAGCCATGAAGGCCCACCTGGTGGAAGGAGCCACGTTCAGAGCGCAGTTCAAGGCAAAGAAGCCCAAGAGAGAAGTCGGAAGGATGATAGCATCTAATTATGTCGACAAAGGAAAGGGTTTGAATGACAGGAAATGCCCGAACACCAAGCGTAGAGTCGAGGCCAGGCCAGAAACCACGACACAAGATAAAGGCAAGAGTTTTTAGAGGCTGCGACATATTATGATAAAAGAGCGTAATCGAGCAAACGGACCTTATACCTTCAACATGGAAGATCTGGTTCCGATCATGGAACAGCTAGTAGAAGAAAGGTTAATAAGACTGCCAGAATGCAAGCGTCCAGAGGAAGCGAAGATGGTCGATCATCCCAACTACTGCAAGTATCATCGCATGACCAGCCACAAGACTGAAGACTGCTTTGTCCTGAAAGGCTGGATTCAACGGATGATCAATGACGGCACCATTAATATGAAGGCAGAAGAGGAAAGCTGGAACACCGCGACAGTGGTGTCTGCCCTCCTTGTACCAGCTTAAATTCGAACGGCGAATCCGTTCCCAGAACCAGAAGAGCCATGGACACTTGTGAGCAGCAAGAAGAGGCTAGAGAATAAAAGAAGACTCTTGGAGAAAGAGAGGAAGATGAAGAACGGAAGGGGAAGGAGAAATGTTGGACAGAAACAGCCGCATGCACAGCCCATTCAGTGCGCCATGGTCTCGGTGATTGCTCAGCCAGGGGCCAGCGACAAGGACCAAGTCCTAGGGAGAGAAGAAGTCAATGTAGTGGCTCTGCGGTCCGAAAAGCAGGTCGTGTAGAGAGAGTTTCAGAGATGACCAGACCCTAGAAGAATGAATGTGGTCATAGGTGAGCCATCAAGAACACCTCGAGAAAAAGAACCAATAGAAGTAGTCAATGAGCCAGTAGCTGACTAGCAAGATCACGCTCGAGAGAATGCACCGGTGATTTATGATGTGGTGTCTCATCTGAATAAGGTTCCTACTCGAATCAGCATCTATGATGCCTTGTGCTTTTCGAAGAAATATTGGGAAATGCTGCTCAATGCATTGCTTGATCAAGAAGCTCGTGAGGTCATGATGACAGAGATCGAGTTAGAGATGGAAGAAATGAAGATAATGGGAACTGAGAATCAACCCGCAGAGTAGGTTATGCAGATCGACCAATCGTCCATGATCACATTCTCTGAAGAAGACAGAACGATCAACTTAACGGACCACAACCACCCATTGATGGTGACAGATCTTATCCGAGACATAGAGGTCAGAAGATGCATGTTAGACGACAGATCCGCTATGAATATTATGTCTCTGAAGACATTACAGCAGTTGGGTTTCAGACAGACAGCACTTCGCCCAAGCGTCATGGTTATCCAAGGGTTCACTCAGGATGGCTAGCGTGTCCTAGGGTCCATCACTGTCATGCTGGAGATAGAAGAATTAAGTACTAAAGTCACCTGTCAGGTGATCGATGCGATGACGACATACAATATCTTCTTGGGACGACCGTGGCTTCATCAATACAGTATCATTCCCTTGACATACCATCAATGCTTCAAATACAACCAGTATAGAGTGGCGGGAGACTTGAGGCATACTCCGTCACTGAATCCTTCTTAGCAGATGCACAATACTATCAGGAGAGCGATGGAAACGAGGCCGCCAGAAAAGCCAACGAATCGACAGAAGTGGCACAGGGGGCAGAACCCCGAGGTGAGAATCTAAGACAAGTAAACGAAGCTCCGCAAGTGGTCGCTGAAGCCACAAGGGCTCACGGAGAGAATCTGTTGCAAAAGAAGAAGTTCTACCTAATCCCAAAGCACCTCCGGAAGGCAGGACAGTCAGTGTTGAAGCAGATGACAAGCCAACAGATGAGTGTGTTACAGTCCAGCTTTAATATGCCGGTACCAAAGGTTGAGAGGATTCGTCCCTTCCTTAAAGCTCCAAGCTAGTTCTGCGTACCGCCGACAATGGGAGCCAGCCACAAGATAAGGTTTCATATTGGACCCCGCAACCCATTGCAGATCGAAGAGAACGCCAAGAGAACGCTGGTAGAGACACCGCTCATTGAAGAAGAAACATATAGCAAGGCTAGTAGACACATCATGAGAAATATGGAGTTCATTTGTTTAGAACCACAAGCTCGAAAAGGCATGCTAGCACCCTTCGAAGTAAAGATGAAGGTATACAGAGGAAAAGAAGCCCTAGGGGCAGGATGTGATATCAGGCACATTCACATGGTGACGATCAGTCCTGTGGAAGAGGTAAGGTCCGCTAGACAGAATGAAGTCATACAGTCGAGTGCCGCACCAGAGCAGATTGAAGATGGTGTCAACCCACAATAGATGAGTTACAAGAAGTCAATCTGGGGACCAATGAAGAGCCGAGGAATACTTATATCAGCAAGAACATTCTGGAAGAAGAGAGGGAAAGCTACATTGTGTAAGTGCACAAATCAGCGCATCGTTTTGTCAATTCCGTGACTATGTAAGTCAGTTGAGTTTTGTGAGCCCCGACGAAGTTTGAAGACTCAAGACTTGAAGACCAAAGCAGCTTTCCGCACTTAAGTTCAAGCCAAATCAAGATCGAAAGGTAAGTTGCATATAGACAGCCTATAGGATCCCAAAACACTCGTATTTATGGCATTTTAATAATTCCAATCTTAGCCATTTAATCCATGGTCTTAAGGTCAAAATGATCAATCTTGGACCTTCATTAAGTAGGTGCCCAACTATGAAAATCAATAGGAAAATCTCCGTAGTGGGGCACACATATTCAGCTGGAAAACAGCTAGAATCTGGGCTAGATTAGGCCTGCCGACCAGCCGGTCACTGGTCCTGAACCAGCATTGAAAGAACAATCTCATCAGCCGACCGGTCTAATGACCAGCCAGCCAATAGGTGGGATGGATCATCCGACCGGTCGGCCAACCGGCCGGACGCTGCATTTTCCGAAAGCATAGCCGACCAGTCTTGACCGGTCGGCCTGCATGTTTAAATCATTCCAGCGAGTACTGGGCAGGTCTGCCGATCGGCCGGTCTACCGGCCGGACAGCAAGTCGGCTGCCCAATCCGACCGGCCGGACAGCAGGTCGGTTAAGCCAAAATCTGTCCAACGAGTTTTTCGTTTCTGGACCATTTACCCGACCCATCTGAGGACAGGTCGGAGCTCAAATTCGACCGGCCAGAGGGGGTCCCTAGCAGGTCAGAATATGACTGTTTTATGTCTGTTTGAGCTCATTTTTGGGCCTCTATAAAAGCATATCTTGAGGTCTTTTATGAGATGACTTGCACACCCATTGAGAGCACTGAAGGGGGCAATTAAGAACATCATCTATCCTTCTTTTGCTCATCATTGCTTAGAGTTCATCATTCAATCCAAGTGATTCATGGCACTTCAATGAGCATTCAAAGCACGGTTTGAAGAATGAACTCAAGCAAGGTATTCATGGCTGACCTAACCCATCTTGTTGAATCTTTTGGTCATCAATAGCCATTGAATACTCAAGTTGGTAGTTCCTATCATCACCATTGTATTGAATAGGCAAAAGGAACCCCAACAACTCCTCCCACCTACTCGGTACTAGTCTAGGAACATCATATGCATTGGTAGCTGATCGTGGGAGCTTGGAGAGAAGCTAAGGCATTCGTGGAAGCTGAAGCTACTCATCAACGGCGCTGAATCGGGGCTCAATCGTCTAGGTATGTCTAGTTTTTTAGAGTCCATTTATTGAATCTCTATTCCCTGGATTGGGAAACTCCGGCGGGAGTGTACGTGACCGTCCTTGGATTAGGATTGGTGAGAGTTTGAGATCCAAACTCGTCAAGTCCCTGGATTGGGCCATCGGCGGATGGTGAACGCGGTCCTAGATCAAAGGATGTCAAGGTTGATGTTAACCTGATTTAAAACCACGACTATAGTGAAATCCGGTGGTCTCATAGGTTGAGATCGTGAACCGGGAGTGGAGTAGGGAAACCGAACCACTATACATCGTGTGCAATGTGGTGAATGCATTTTGTCTATTTTGTTCCTTATTGATCAATCTTATAAGTGCTTAACTGTATGCCCATCTTATGTTTGACAAAATGCTCATATGCCATCCTTGAATGATTAATATAAGAATGCATATAAACTGTTTGATGAAATACTTCTCTTAGTAAAGTTGTCAATCGAGTTAGATCTTGGGTGATCAGTTGCTATCATTTACATGCACTTAATTAGTAAATTATGGTATAAATGCAATTGAGCTTTTGAATTTGCAAGAAAAATTAAAAAGTCCTATTCACCCCCCCTCTAGGACATAAACATACCTTCAAGCTTATGTCACTAGCGGTAAAACCGCAATTTCAATTGGTATCAGAGCTGGTTCCTCTTTAAGGGCTTAATTGCCTAGAGGTAGATCCTAAGTAAGCTTGTAAATATGTCCAACTCCGAAGCAAGTTTGATTTCTAGTCCTCCACACTTTGATGGATCCGATTATACATATTGGAAGGCTAGAATGAGCATATTTTTAATGTCACTAGATCCAGCTATATGTGACATAATTGAGAAAGGTTGGTCGGTCCCTATTGTTCAAACTAAAAGTAAGGGTACGACCACTTCCACTCCAAAAGATGAATCAAAATGGAGTAAAGAAGAAAGGGCCAATTCTATAAGCAATATTAACGCCCTTGATGTAATTCGTTGTGCCCTCTCCCAAGAGGAACAAAATAGAATATCTACTTGCAAATCCGCTAAGCAAGCTTGGGAGAAGTTGGAATCTATTTATGAACATTCTTGCACAACTGATTCATCCATGCCCATCCCTTCTACTGAAAGAGTTGTAAGTATCAATTTAAGGGAGAATATGAGCAATGATGAGACATCCTCTAGTAGTGAAGAGGAAGATAATGATGAGGATGACCAATTACAAGATGTCTATAATGAGCTCTATTGTGAAAATTTAAAAGTTATGAAAGAGCTCAATAAAGAAAAGATTGAAAAGGAAAAGTTGGAAAGTGACCATGTCTCTCTAACTAGAGAAAAGGAAAATATTCAAAATGAACTGAGAGAGGCAGTAAAAAGAATTGAAGAGCTTGAGCTTGAACTTAAAACAGTTAAATATGAAAATCAAGCCCTAAAACTTGAGGTCAACCAACTTAAGACCTACACCAATGAGAACAAGGACCAAGAAACCCAAAATGCGCAAATAAGTAAATCTTGTATTATGGGTAAAGATTTGGGAGAAAAATGGGGTTACAAATATGTCAAGAAAACCCCTTCTCTAGTATTTGTGGAGGTTGAGTCTTCGTCACTTGAGAGCAAACCCAAGTCGGCTCTCTCATGCCACTTTTGTGGAGAGGCGGGACACTTTAAATTTGAATGCCCAATTGCAAAACGACCGCCATGCACCTCAGTCCAACCTCAAATAGTTAAATCAATTGTTACTCAAGAAAAGAAGAGCCAACATGGGAAGGCTCCAAAAATTGTGAAGAACTCAACCAAAGTTGAGAATAAGGAAAAATCTCGCAAGGTTGGCAAGAAAAGGAAATTTCCATCCCCTTTTAAAAGATATGATTTTGTGGGGGAGATGCTAAAGCAGGTTGCCCATTTGAACCAGAAAATTCAAAATATGGTTAAGGGCAAACAACAAAGGATTTTTGGGAATCATATTGGCAATTCATATACCTAAAATCAATATTGTGCGCCAACCAAGACTAGACGGCTAGTTGACATCTTTAGACCTTTGGATTTTAGAAAATCCATGGGTGGCTTTGTGTGCTAGTCGGGTAGTTAGCTATATGTGCATATTGGTAAATATGAGGACTAAGCCTCATTCTCTTTTAATTAGTCCAACTCTTGTGTATCATGCTCAGATCATTTTGATGGTTGAACTAATTGCTTTTGGATTAGCTTGGATTGATTGTGTGCTTTGCTAATCCCTATTGTGGTCAATTTTGCTCAATATTTAAAATTCATTTGTGACCATATATATGTTGCATGCTTCATTTGTAGTATGTGACATTCTCGGCTAAGTTTGTGTATCTTGAATTGATTGAATATCATTTAAAGCTTAATTCTTTAATCTTGCCGAGAAAATTCTGTTAATTGTGCTTTATAAGTAAACTTGAGGAAATCTAGCCTCTTTAAACATTTTGTATCTATTAAACTTATCCTTGTATGCATAATTAACATAACTAATCTTGAGTTCTTTAGATAGCCATCTCATATGCTATTATTTGTTTATCTCTTTGTCTGAGATGATGTGGTTTGATGAATTTTTCGTGGCATGTGTAATTATATGAAAATCCTTCAATTAAACATCTTTGCCACATTTAGATGGTTATGGTCATGCTTCCTCCTCATGCTTTATTATAACATATTGGGAGTGATCTGGTAGAAAAATGGGACAACTAGATTCTAAATCCCGTGGTGATAAAGAGCGAGAAATCATGCAAACCTTAACAATCTTCATCACCCTTCTCTCCCCACATCTATATATTTGGGAGAAAGCATTTGACCATAACACCTTGAGTATTAAAGAAACATACTCCAATTATGAAGTCAGAGATTATTGCCAAGAGGGTCATGAATGGCAAATAATCTCATAGCCTTATGCCAGCCCCATGAACTTGATCAATCTGTAATATCATGGAAATTCATTGGTGGCTGTGCATTGGGGATTGGCTAACAAATTATCTGTTTTGCAGGTTGTTAGCCTTTAGATAAATGTGGTTTATCATTTTATAGTAAAATCTGAAGTTCTTAGCCTCATCATTTCTGAGCATATTATGAAAATCTGGTTATAAGATCCGTCATCACCATTTGTGTTCAATCTTAATCATATTAGGCATCAAAATCTCATGAAATCATATGGTTGCCTTAAAATTTTTTATGTGTAATGCTCATGAACATTTGGCAAACTCAAAAGTGCTTGATTAGGTCGTAGACACATCATTTAAGATCACGATAGCGGACCCATCAAAGCGGGTCCCAAAAACTGTCTTAAGATGAGCATTTTCGTTTAGGTCTGACCGGCCAGGTTTCCCCTGTCCGACCGGCCGGCACACGTGCAGCTGGTGCCCAATCCTTTATAAGGGGGGAGGTGGTTGAATATTGCTGTGGTCCGACCGGCCGGTGCCCACGTCCGACCGGCCGGTGCGCGTCCAGCGTGTGCGGCCCGACCCCGTTTTAAAACGGTCGGACCACTTCAATTCTGTTATCTTTCATCTTTTTTTCTTTCCCTCTTCTCTCTAAAGGTCTCTCCAGCCCTCCTCTAGGTATCTTAGGTCTCCTTTCAAGGATTGAAGCTCCCAAGAGTGTGCATTCCTCTTCCAAATCCGGTTTTTCCTTGTCATCTTCTCCGGTAAGGGTTTCTATTTGTTTATTCATTGTTGCATCCTTTTCTTTTGAAACCTAAGGAAGGTTTGTGTGTATCATTGGCTGCTATCATGTCCTCTCATGGTGGGAGAGATGAGCCCCCTCCTCGGCGTGAACGCTGCTCCAAGAAACATCATGATGAGGGGCCCTCCCAACTCAAATCCAAGAAAACCGCTTCCAAAGGAAAAGGGGCAGCTTCAACCTCCAAATGCCCCTCTAAATCCCGAGGTCCTGACACATCTCATCTTGCCAACTGGTCTAAATTCGCTGACCGAGATGTGATTTGTGAGAGATCAGCCTCTACTGTGGACTTAGAACCCTACAATGTTGTAGGCTCATTGAGAGCAATAGATTGGGAGCCGGTGTTGTATATGGGAGGACCTGTGCAAAGAAATATTGTCCGTAAATTTTATGCCTACTGTCAAGACGTCATTGAAGAGCCTGTGTCCTTCACTGTCCATTACAACAACACTGTATGGACTTTCGGTCTCGAATCCATAGCTGAGGCTCTTCATGTTCCCATTCTTCATCCATGTGATCTTCCTGATATTGCTGAGGAGGCTCCACCTATACTTGATATGATTAATGCTCTTTGTGACGGGGAGATCCCTAGGGAGGTTAGCGGTTGTGCTCTTCGGTCTTCATATATGTCGTGTGACTTTTGGATTCTCCACAACTTATTCTTCAAGAACGTCTATGCCCGTAAGAGGAACAAAGTTGACTTAACTGAGACCATGGTGACCATTTTGTATCGAGTCAGTCAGGGTGAGAAGATGTGTCTCCCCTCTATGATCATGAGCACCATTCATTCCGTCATTTTGGGGACTGATGGTCAGTCAGTAGGCCTTCCATTTGGGTGCCTCATAGGGAAATTTGCCAGCTCTATAGGTCTTGTAGATCCAACCGAAAAACCTGTCAGGCCTATCCTCCTCAACAAATCCATTATCGCTAGAATGGAGATCACTCAAGCAGAGCTTCAACGAAGAAGGGATCAGCAGTAGCAGAGGCAACAGCAGGAGGTCCCACAGCATACTGAGTATGAGTTTGATCCTGTTCTACGATCATCTGAGGATCCTTGTCAGCATCCAGGGCATTTCAGCACTCCAGTTCACGCATTTTCACGTCGCGGCACATCTTCGCCCTCTGATCATCCATCCTCATCTTCAATTCCTCCTGCATGGCTCACTAAGATTCGCCAGCATCAGGAACGTCTATTTCAGAGACTTGACCGAATTGAGCAGAGGATGGATCAGACCGAGTCTCAGCTGTTTCAAGGGCAGGCCACTCTCCTTGTACAGCACGAGACTATTATGGCTCGCCTTGTCCAGATTGACAGGCGTTTGGAGGATTGGGAGCGAGCTACTCGTGGCGATGCACCGCCACCAGATCTGGGCGATGGGACTGATTTCTAGCACCATTATCTGTTGTATCATGTGTCTTGGTCAGGAGTATCTTTTTGGGTGACCAAGACACTTGTCGTTTGTCTTGTTTTGTATTTATACATTTTAGATGACTGTTAGACCATTTGATGTTTTAACTTTCCAGTCATATCTAGTTATGGCATCACTTGTTTGGATTTTCATCTTTCTTGAGCTTCACAGTTATATCTCTTTATGTCATCACATGTTGAGCTATATTGATATATCTTTTTGAGATAAGTGATCTTTTTCTCGATATATATTTGTGCTTTTAAGTTATATTCGCTTTGAGTCTTGCGCCTTATTGAGTATTCATTGAGTGAGACTAGCCAATTGGGCTATATACACCATTGACTCATGTTATTAGTCCATACCGGTTGGACTATCATCTATGTCCATCTCCAAAAATCATGTAAGAATGCGCTTTTTATATGAAAATCTGATTTTTTGGAGGATGGATGATTCGGGCAACATGCCCAATTCGAGTCTATTAGTGCAATATTGATGAGTCTATTGCATTTTCTTGGTATATTAATAGGGGGAGGTTGGATGGTTTGGGCATTAAGCCCTTATGGCTCATGGTTCTGTTTAATATAGCTTAAATGTGTTTCATTGCTCTTGATATACATGCCAGTTGGGGTGGTTGGTTGATTGAGCGAAAGGCCCTCTTGTGCGTAATGATTATTGTATATCAGGTTTCAATGTATTGCTTCTATTCTCCCATATGTTTCATGATCTATCTCTCCTAATTCATGGTTTAGCTTCGCTGCTCTTTTAGGCAAATCATTTTTTAAAGCTAACCCTTGTCAATGACTGACAAAAAGGGGGAGAACTATATCCCACCAAGAAGCCAATTTGTTTTGTAGGCCTTCTTAGGTGCAGATAGTTGAGGGGGAGAAATTGAAGATGTTTCATGTCAGTACATGTCACTTTGTAAAGTTTTTATTATAAATTATGTTCTGACATGTAATTGGGTGTAAGTGTTTTTTCTATTTTGGGATGTTCATGATACGGAGTAAAAAGGGGAATCTATGTTGCCTCATGTTGAACTATAAGTAAAATGATTAGTTGAGGTCAACAATAACTAGGGTAGGAACTATTATCATATCCCCTACCAAACATTGCTCTCCAACTTGGAATGAACCTAAGGGAGAAAAATCTAGGATAAATGAATTCCCTCCCAACAAGCATGTTGGGTCCTATTTATCATACCCAAGGGGGTTGTGATCTAGGTTAGGTGACCTTAGGAGACCATATTGAGCTCAAATACATATCTGAGGATCAAGCCTCATTTTGAGCAAATTGATGAACTTGAGGAATTTAGCCTCTTTGGAACAATAGGAAAATCTGAGGTTTTTAGCCTCATGTTTGTTCTTATGGGCAAATCAGAGGATTCAAGCCTCATTAGTCCAAATTCGGTAGTTTAGCATTGCTTAAATTTGTATATTTGCTTGCTAGCTATCATCCGGCTTAGATTAGCTAATCATCTTGAGTTATATGCTTCATTGAATGCTAATCTTTGTTTAGTTTTGGTCTTGATATACCATTAGGGGAGGTTGGTTGATTGGGGTATAAGCCCTTTGTGCTTTCATTGCAAATGTATATCCTTGACCAATTTTGCATGATTAACCTTGTCTAGATAGTTACATTTTCTTGTTAATCATGTACCTTAGCATGCTTCATGGTTTTATGAGTCATGCACCCTATACTCTCCTTGTTAGCATGTGCTTATAGTTATAACTGCGACATACTATCTTCTCTTACCTTAGCCTTATTGATATATCATTAAGAGGGAGAGAATAGTTTGTCAATTGCTAACAAAAAGGGGGAGAAAGATCAAGTCCCACCAAAACTAGTTTGCTATGTTTTGTCATGCAAGGATTGACAGGTTATGGGAGAGCAAACTGAAGAGGAGCAGCTTAGATTAGGCATGTCAAGAGTCCTGTATTTAATGCTTTATCAATGTTATATCTTGAACATGTATTTTGTTTTGGTAGGATAGGTTTTGTCATGCAATTGACAAAGGGGGAGATTGTTAGTGCACAAATCAGTGCATCGTTTTGTTAATTCCGTGACTATGTAAGTCAGTTGAGTTTTGTGAGCCCCGACGAAGTTTGAAGACTCAAGACTTGAAGACCTAAAGCAGCTTTCCGCACTCAAGTTCAAGCCAAATCAAGCTCGAAAGGTAAGTTGCATATAGACAGCCTATAGGATCCCAAAACACCCGTATTTATGGCATTTTAATCATTCTAATCTTAGCCATTTAATCCACGGTCTTAAGGTCAAAATGATCAGTCTTGGACCTTCATTAAGTAGGTGCCCAACTATGAAAATCAATAGGAAAATCTTCGTAGTGGGGCACACATATTCAGCTGGAAAACAGCTTGAATCTGGGCTAGATTAGGCCTGCCGACCGGCCGGTCACTAGTCCTGAACCAGCATTGAAAGAACAATCTCATCAGCCGACCGGTTTAATGACCAGCCGGCCAATAGGTCGGATGGATCATCCGACCGGCCGGCCGACCGACCAAACGCTGCATTTTCCAGAAGCATAGCCGACCGGTCTTGACCGGTCAGCCTGCATGTTTAAATCATTCCAGCGAGTACTGGGCAGGTTTGCCGACCGACCGGATAGCAGGTCGACTGCCCAATCCTACTGGCCGGACAGCAGGTCGGTTAAGCCAAAATCTGTCCAGCGAGTTTTTCGTTTCTAGACCATTTACCCGACCCATCTGAGGACAGGTCGGCTGACAGGTCGGAGCTCAAATCCGACTGGCCGGAGGGGGTCCCAGGAAGGTCGGAATATGACCGTTTTATGTCTGTTTGAGCTCATTTTTGGGCCTCTATAAAAGCATATCTTGAAGTCTTTTATGCGATGACTTGCACACCCATTGAGAGCACTGAAGGGGGCAATTAAAAACATCATCTATCCTTCTTTTGCTCATCATTGCTTGGAGTTCATCATTCAATCCAAGTGATTCATGGCACTTCAATGAGCATTCAAAGCTCGGTTTGAAGAATGAACTCAAGCAAGGTATTCATGGCTGACCTAACCCATCTTGTTGAATCTTTTGGTCATCAATAGCCATTGAATACTCAAGTTGGTAGTTCCTATCATCACCATTGTATTGAATAGGCAAAAGGAACCCCAACAACTCCTCCCACCTACCCGGCACTAGTCTAGGAACATCATATGCATTGGTAGTTGATCGTGGGAGCTTGGAGAGAAGCTAAGGCATTCGTGGAAGCTGAAGCTACTCATCAACGGCGCTGAATCGGGGCTCAATCGTCTAGGTATGTCTAATTTTTTAGAGTCCATTTATTGAATCTCTATTCCCTGGATTGGGAAACTCCGGCGGGAGTGTACGTGACCGTCCTTGGATTAGGATTGGTGAGAGTTTGAGATCCAAACTCGTCAAGTCCCTGGATTGGGCCATCGGCGGATGGTGAACGCGGTCCTAGATCAAAGGATGTCAAGGTTGATGTTAACCTGATTTAAAACCACGACTATAGTGAAATCCGGTGGTCTCATAGGTTGAGATCGTGAACCGGGAGTGGAGTAGGGAAACCGAACCACTATACATCGTGTGCAATGTGGTGAATGCATTTTGTCTATTTTGTTCCTTATTGATCAATCTTATAAGTGCTTAACTGTATGCCCATCTTATGTTTGACAAAATGCTCATATGCCATCCTTGAATGATTAATACAAGAATGCATATAAACTGTTTGATGAAATACTTCTCTTAGTAAAGTTGTCAATCGAGTTAGATCTTGGGTGATCAGTTGCTATCATTTACATGCACTTAATTAGTAAATTATGGTATAAATGCAATTGAGCTTTTGAATTTGCAAGAAAAATTAAAAAGTCCTATTCACCCCCCTCTAGGACATAAGCATACCTTCAAGCTTATCTCACTAGCAGTAAAACCACAATTTCACATTCAACTCCTGAAAGAGAACAGAGACGTGTTCACATGAACCTATTCTGAAACGCCAGGACTGAACCCGGCAATCGCGATGCATAGGTTGAATATCACGAAGGAGAAGAGGTCAGTCAAACAGCCACAGAAGCGCTTCCATCCCGACATCGTCCCAAAGATAGAAGAAAAGGTGAAGAAGCTACTTCAGGTCGGGTTTATCAGGGAAGTTCAGTATCCCAAATGGATCTCGAACATTGTACCCATGAAGAAGAAGAGCGGCCAGATCTGGGTGTGCGTCGATTTCCGCAACCTGAATGAGGCTTGTCCCAAAGATGACTTTCCTCTCTCATCCCTGAGCTCCTGATCGATAGCACGTCAACATATACAACGATGTCCTTTATGGACGGGTACTCAAGGTATAATCAGATCCGAATGACTCCAGAAGACGAAGAGTCCACTGCCTTCTGCACATCTCTCAGGATATTCTGTTATCGGGTGATACCGTTTGGGCTGAAGAATGCAGGCGTCACGTATCAGAGAGCGATGCAGGTAATCTTTCAAGACATGATGCACAAGCATGTCGAATGCTACGTTGATGACCTGGTAGTGAGGTTTGACGGGCATCAGCAGCACCACGAACATTTGAAGTTAGTATTTCAGAGGTTGAGGAAGAAAAGCCTTCGAATGAACCCATTGAAGTGTACCTTCGGGGTATCCTCTGGAAAATTCCTTGGCTTTGTGGTTAGGCATCGGGGAATCGAAATTAACCCCGCGAAGATCAAGGAGATCCGAGAAATGCCTCCTCTGAAGAACTTGAAAGAGCTGAAGAGCTTCCAAGGGAGAGTCGCTTACCTGCAGCGGTTCATCTCGAACTTGTCAGGTCGTTGCTAGCCTTTCTCTTTGCTGAACAAGAAAGACGTCCGCTTCAAGTGGGATGAAGTGTGCCAGAAAGCCTTCGATTCCCTCAAAGAGCTACTCGGGAAAGCTCCAGTTCTCACAGCGCCGATCGAGGGAAAGCCTCTGATACTATATGTAGTAGTGGGAGAAAACTCCCTAGGGGCATTGCTCGCCCAGAAGAACAAAGAAGGAAAAGAGAATGCTCTCTACTACTTGAGTCGCACGCTCGTCAGCGCTGAGTTTAATTACTCACCAATTGAGAAGATATGTCTGGCTTGATCTTTGTTGTGAAGAAGCTGAGGCATTACTACTTGTCATACCAGATTACATTCATCTCCAGAGCAGATCCTATCAAGTTCCTGATGAATCAGCCTATGTTGTCCGGGCGATTAGCCAAATGGGCCCTACTGTTATCCGAGTTCGACATTATGCGATCTTCCGTCTCAAGATGTTAAAGGATAGGCGATAGCCGATTTTTTGGCAGCCCACCCGATACCGGATAACATGAAAATGGAATGTGATCTTCCCAACGACCAAGCCATGGTAGTAAGGATCGCGAGACAGTGGCAAATGTACTTCGACGGAGCCTCCAGAGCTACAGGATCAAGGGCCAGTATGATCTTCATCATTCCTCAAGGTGACTTATTGCCCTACTCATTCACAATAGTGCCGTCGTGTGTTGAACCTCCAATTTATACATTGCATTGCCCATTACACTACATGGTTTGCATGATTTTCATGGTTTAAAGGCCTACCTAACACATGTTTTGTGATTACAAGGGATGAGAGCGGACTTCATTCAATTGGGATTAAAAGAAAGCTTTTGGAGCTTTTGCATGAAGGACGAAAGAGAATCGAAGATAGAAGAAAGCAAGGAGAAGAGAAAGAGGGAAAGAAGAACAATGTGAAGAGGGCTGACCGGTCCACAGTTGCTGATCAAAAGGAAGAACAGGACGACCGGTCTTGACCGGTCGGCCATACACACTGGAAGCTGGAAAGCAGAGTCCGACCGGTCATGACCGGTCGGCCACACTTGCTGGATGAATGGACAGCCAGTCCGACCGGTCATGACCGATCGGCTGTACTCCCTGGAATGCTTAGAAAATCAGTCCGACCGGTCACGACCGGTCGGCTCTGCGTACATGAGTCCTTTCTAAATTAGAACTCCGAAAAACGCTACGCAATGCGTAGTCTTTCGCAGAATCCGACGCAAGGGAGGTTGTTTGCTATAAAAGGACACCTAGGGGCTCTTCCTAGGTTATCAGAGAAGCTAAGGAACGTGAGTTTGGAGAGTGAAAGCGATCGTGGAGCGTCTGCAACTCTCCTCTTCGGGTTTTTCTGTTTTTATGCTTTATTTCAGAGTTTTTAGTTGTAGCATGACAATGCTCGGCTAAAACCTCTCAGCTAAGGCTGAGAGGTGAAGCTTGTAGCTAATTCCATGTTGATTTCAGTTAATTCAAGTAATTTACATTCAAGTTTGGATTTTTGCATGCTTTAGTTCCAAAAAGTGGTAGTTTGAGACGTTTTATCTGAGTTTATGTGCTCCGGACATGAATTCCTTTTAATTCTCTGAGATTATCATATGTGTTTGTTTAAATTCGGATTATAGTAATCCTTGAGCAGGCCATAGTCCAGAGGCATGGCTGTTACTCCGCAGGCTATGGTTTCAAGTTTGTATTGATTGAATGGAACTAGAACTTGGAAGTTCAACTTGAATGTAATGGAATGTGTGTGAATGCTTTATTTTCCAACTATATGAGAGATAGGACTTCAAATCTAGTTGTGTTCTCTACTTGGATTGAATGAATTGACATAGGATTGCTACAAGTGGATCCTTGAAAGCCTTAGTACTTTATATCTCTGATTTTTCATTAAGTTCCTATTTTTTTTAATAAACACTCAATTGAATCTTATTTCCTTCAAAAACTGAGTTGCTGGAGTGATTTGGGAGCTGTTACTATTTCCCTGTGGATCGACCTCGGTCTTACTGAGTTTTATTACTACATCGCAGCCTTACTGAGGCGAGCGAACAAGTTTTTGGCGCCGCTGCCGGGGAAATTAGATAACAGTTTTTGAATAGTTTCAGTGGCTGTAGAAGTAGCAGTAGATAGTTTTTCTGATTTTCTTAGAACTAACAAGTTTTTCTATTTTGTAGGAATTTTTCTCTAGTTCAAGCGCATCAGGTGATACCTTTCTAACTTAGCTTCTGCAGAATTTTTTCAGATTAGTTTCAGATTTTAGTTTTCTAGGATAGGATTAGTTTCAGTGTCTGGTTGAGTGGTTTATGTCCCGTTGGGAACGTAACCACTCAAATCGTCTCCAATCTGAAGGTGGTTTAGTTGGACCATTGTCAGTCCATAGACGAGTCCGGAATTATCAAGAGCATTGTGAAAGTTTGGGGAGTATGGATCAAACACCTGTAAGGAATCCCCCCCCCCCCCCCCCACTCCAACTACAAACGTAAATCAGGAAGGAGTAGGAGAGAATGAGGTTCATAATGTTCCTCCAATGAGATCACTACGGGACTACCTACAACCTGCCCGTGCAATTACACCTTCTTGCATAGTTCTACCAGCAAACGGTGGAAACTTTAACATAAAACCGGGCGTAATTCAACTTTTACCTAAATTCTATGGGCTAGACTCTGACCGCCCATACTTACACTTGCAAGAATTTGAAGAAGTGTTAGCCACCTTGCATTACACCAATGTTTCCGACGATACTATCAGACTTAAACTCTTTCCCTTCACCTTGAAAGAAAGAGCCAAAGATTGGCTTCACTCTCTTAGACCACGCTCGATTGGGTCATGGGTTGAGATGAACCGGGAATTCTTGAAAAAGTTCTTCCCGGCTCATAAAACGAACACCCTTCGAAGAGCCATAATGAATTTTTTGGCTAAAGAAGGTGAATCTTTCTTTCAATGTTGGGAAAGATTTAAGGAACTCCTGCTTGCTTGCTCACATCATGGCTATGAGAGTTGGCGAGTTATAAATTTTTTCAATGATGGATTAAGTTCCAATATGCGCCAATTTGTGGAAATGATGTGCAATGGTGAGTTTATGAGTAAAAATCCAGATGAGGCTTGGAGTTACTTGGACATGTTGGCTGAAAACGCCCAATCTTGGGATACCTCGGATAAACCCAAGAACCCCAAGCCCACTCAAGAGAAAGGAGGGATCTATGTCCTTAAAGAGGAAGACGACGTGAATGCAAGGATAGCCAACCTCACAAGGAAGGTTGAGGCCATGGAACTTAGCAAAAGTGGAGTTCCCAAGTCCAAGGAAGCTGTTGAAACCACATGTGGGATTTGCCTCACCGACTTACACGCTACGCAAGACTGTCCCACAATTCCTGCGTTTCAGGAAGTGCTACATGAAACAGCCAATGCCACATATGGTTATCAACGGCCCTTCAATGGACCGGTAGGTAATACGTACAATGAGAGTTGGAAGAACCACCCGAATTTCAGTTGGAAGAATGCTCCTACGGGCAATCCTACCAACTCCCAAAGAGGGCCACCCATGCAAAATATGGCCCCACCTCAATTCTCATTGGAGGATACCTTGAGAGCGTTTATGCAAGGGCAAGCGCAAATAAATGAATCGAATCAGCAAATGTTCCAAGAGCTTAAAGTCTCGGTTGATGAGATTAAGGGACGCTTGAATGCTAGGGAAGGGACCTTTCCGGCCCAACCTCAGCCCAATCCCAAGCAAGTACATGAAGTAAGCATCCCTAATCCTTCCAACCAAAACATGGAGCAAGCTAAATCCATTACCACCCTTAGAAGTGGTAAACAAATTGATAAAACTATTCCGGTGAAGGCCGATGAGCCTAGTGATCCGGTAAATTCTGAGGATGAAAATGGATCTAACTTAGCCCCACAACAACCGGAACGCATTTACAAGCCCGTAGCACCATTCCCTTCGAGATTGGTTGCCCCAAAATCTCTCCCAAACTCTCAAGATATTCTAGAGATTTTCAGACAAGTCAAGATCAATATCCCTTTACTTGATGCCATCAAACAAATTCCCTCTTATGCCAAGTTTCTAAAAGACCTATGCACAACAAAACGCAAATATAATGTGCAGCAAAAGGCCTTCTTAACTGAGCAAGTGAGTGCCATCCTCACTCAAAAGACCCCCCCAAAATTCAAAGATCCCGGTAGTCCCACCGTCTCATGTATCATTGGAGACTACCGGATTGAACGTGCCTTGTTAGACTTGGGGGCGAGTGTGAACTTGATCCCATACTCGGTATATGAGCAGTTGGGTCTTGGTGAATTAAAACCCACCAAAACCACGTTGCAACTCGCTGATAGATCTATTCGTATACCGAGGGGGATAGTTGAGGATGTTCTAGTCCAAGTTGACAAATTCTATTACCCAGTAGATTTTATAGTCTTGGACACACAACCGGTTTTGGATACTAGCACCCAAATACCGGTAATATTAGGCCGCCCATTCCTTGCCACATCAAACGCAATCATCAATTGCCGGAATGGGGTGATGCAACTATCTTTTGGAAACATGACACTAGAGGTGAATGTGTTTCACCTGGGCAAAAGACATAGGGATGTCGATGATGATGAGTTCTTCGATGTAAACATGCAGGAAATTTTTGAAGAAGAAGAACTCCTCCAACTTGAACCACTAGAAAGCTTGGAGACATGCTTAGCACACTTCATGGATTCTGAAGACCCCATCTTTAGTGAAATTGTGCAGGCAGAAAGACCGGTAGTTGATACTAGCCGGTGGAGGCCCCATTTTGAAAAATTGCCACCAACCACATCAAGGCCTCTTCCATCTAACATCAAACCACCGAAGCTTGACCTCAAACCACTGCCATCCGAGCTTAAATATGTATATTTGGGTCAAGAGGAAACATTCCCAGTTGTCATTGCCTCCCACC
The DNA here is from genome assembly GCA_003013855.2 of Liriodendron chinense. Lineage (NCBI taxonomy): Eukaryota > Viridiplantae > Streptophyta > Magnoliopsida > Magnoliales > Magnoliaceae > Liriodendron > Liriodendron chinense. The sequence goes on from ML058408.1 coordinate 5,475,723, forward strand.
TTGAGAAAAACCAAGAGCACAAGTTGATTGAGTTACTCGAAAAACATAGGGAAGCCATAGGTTGGACAATAGCGGATCTCAAAGGGATAGATCCTTCGGTTTGCACGCACTGAATACACCTTGAAGAAAATGCAAAAACGACTAGACAACCTCAAAGACGGCTAAATCTAAACATGATGGAGGTTGTAAAAGCCGAGGTATTGAAGCTATTGGATGTGGGTATTATCTACCCCATCTCAGATAGCCAATGGGTGAGTCCTACCCAAGTTGTCCCCAAGAAATCTGGTATTACCATCATTGAAGACGCCAACAACGAGCTTATACCGACTAGGGTGACCACCAGTTGGCGTATGTGCATTGATTATAGGAAGCTCAACACGGTTACTAGGAAAGACCACTTCCCTCTCCCATTTATGGATCAAATTTTGGAGAGATTGGCAGGCCATTCCTATTATTGCTTCCTAGATGGCTATTCCGGATACAACAAAATTGAGATAGCTCCGGAAGACCAAGAGAAAACCACATTTACATGCCCGTTTGGCACCTTCGCTTACCGAAGGATGCCATTCAGGTTATGTAATGCACCCGCCACATTCCAACTGATGCATGTTGAGTATTTTCTCGGACATGGTGGGTGAGTTTCTTGAGGTATTCATGGATGATTTTTCTATTTTTGGTTGTACATTTGATGAGTGTCTCAAGCACTTGAAGTTGGCCTTGATGAGGTGTGAGGAAAAGTAACTTGTATTAAACTGGGAAAAGTGCCATTTCATGGTACAAAGAGGAATAGTCCTTGGACATATCATCTCGTCCAATGGAATAGAGGTAGACCGGGCGAAAATTGACATAATTTCTAATCTACCACCACCCAAAAGCATACGCGATGTGCGGTCCTTCCTTGGACACGCCGATTTCTATCGAAGGTTTATAAAGGATTTTAGTCACATCTCAAGGCCTTTATGCAACCTTCTACAAAAGGAGAACCAATTTGAGTGGAGTGCCGAATGTCAATTAGCTTTTTCAAAGCTAAAAGACATGTTGACAACCGCTCCTATCATGCAACCACCAGATTGGTTCATGCCTTTTGAGTTGATGTGCGATGCGAGCGATTTTGCTATTGGGGCGGTGTTAGGCCAAAAGAAAGATAAAAAGCCCCATGTCATCTACTACGCAAGTAGGACCTTGAATCCTGCCCATGTTAATTATTCGACTACGGAGAAAGAGCTCCTAGCTGTCATTTTTGCCTCGGACAAATTCAGGCCATACTTAATAGGATCCAAAGTTGTTGTTTATACGGATCATGCGGCGATGAAATACCTTCTTTCTAAGAAGGATGCTAAGCCCCGTTTGTTAAGATGGATCCTACTCCTTCAAGAATTCGACTTGGAGATCAAAGATAAGAAGGGGGTAGAAAATGTGGTGGCGGATCATCTATCCCGCCTAGTCCTACCAAATTCCATTGACGAGTCACCTATTGAGGACTCATTCCCTGATGAGCAACTCTTTGTTGCTATGCATCCACCATGGTACGCTGATATAGCCAATTATCTTTCCACAGGTGCGATGACGACTCATTGGACTGCGCAAGATAAACGTAAATTTCTAAGGGAAGTGCGCAGATTTTTCTGGGATGAACCTCTATTGTTTAAATATTGCCCAGACCAAATTATAAGGAGATGCGCCCCCGATGATGAACACAATTCAGTCATCTCCTTTTGTCATGATCAAGCATGTGGGGGTCATTTTTCAGCCAAGAAAACAACTGCGAAAATTCTGCAGTGTGGTTTTTATTGGCCCACGTTATTTAAGGACACCCACGAGTTTTGCAAAGCGTGTGAGCGCTGCCAGAAGTTAGGAGGATTATCCCGTCGAAATATGATGCCTCTCACCCCAATTCAACATCTTGAAGTCTTTGACTGTTGGGGCATCGATTTCATGGGACCATTCCCCTCATCTTTTGGACATGTCTATATTTTGCTTACCGTAGACTATGTGTCTAAATGGATAGAGGCTATCCCATGTAGAACCAACGATCATCGTACGGTTCTCAAGTTCCTCAAAGAAAACATACTTTCTAGATTTGGGACGCCTCGAGCCATTATTAGTGATGGTGGTTCTCACTTTTGCAATAGACCTTTTGAAACTTTGATGAAGAAATATGGTATTAGGCACAAAGTGAGTACCCCATACCACCCACAAACAAGTGGACAAGCTGAAATCTCCAATAGGGAAATCAAGCAGATTTTGGAAAAGACGGTGAGACCGGATCGCAAGGATTGGTCCCTACGATTAGATGATGCACTTTGGGCTCACCATACTGCCTACAAGACACCCATTGGAATGTCCCCTTATAGACTTGTCTATGGGAAAGCTTGTCACTTGCCTGTGGAGATAGAACACAAAGCCTATTGGGCAATTCGGGCTTTAAATTTTGACATTGACAAGGCTAGCTCGCTTCGCAAACTTCAATTAAATGAGCTTGATGAGATCCGGAACGATGCATATGAGAATTCGAGAATTTACAAGAGCAAGATGAAGGCCTTTCATGACAAGCACATCTTAAGGAAATCTTTCCATGAAGGACAGAAAGTGCTCTTGTATAATGCCCGACTTCATCTTTTTCCGAGAAAATTACGATCTCGATGGACCGGCCCATATATTGTCAAAGAAGTTTTTCCTCATGGGGCTGTTGAGATTGAGAATGCAACGAATGGTGACTGTTTCAAAGTTAATGGACAACGCCTTAAACCATTTGTTGAGAAATTTGATTCAGAGGACATGTCCATCTCCCTGAATGATCCTGTCTATCAGGATGGTTGATCTCCTAGTCTGATGGAGGTATAGCATAGGTAGGTTTAGTTTGTTTTACTGTTTTAATAGGTTTTAGTTGTTGGATTGGAGAATTCCATGATCGCTCTCTCAGGTACTATTGTTCTCACTCTCTCATTGTTTACCATTGCTCTCATGTTCATGCTAATTGACTATCTTTTTACATTGAGGACAATGAAAGATTTGGTTGGGGGGTGAGATGAGATTCTTCATCTAGCATATTGCAATATTTCGAGCTCCATATGCACAAAATTTTTTCGCATTTTCTAACATCTCAAAACTCTTTTAGAAAATCTTGTTTCTATACATTTGAGATGCTATGAGTATAAGAAGAGGAGATACAAAGTGTGTGATGTTGTAGTTTTGAATTTCTCCCAACATAATGGTTTTATATGTTAGTTCCCCTATTGTTGTGATTGATAGAAAATTTGAACACCTTTACACCAAGTTCACATTACACGATTTTCATGAGTTGACAGGTTTATGTGATTTATGGATTAGCTAGACTTTGATTTAAAGGTGTTGAGAAGCCAAGCCGGGGTATTTTGTCCATCCTTGTCCATGGGAAAATAAAGGAAGATATGGATTTCTAAAAATCCTATCTAATTTAAAAGAAAAAGGAAAGAAAGGATGAAATCGGGACGGAAAGAAAAATGGTGGAAAATTCCGAAAAGGGCTACCTATTACCAACCGGGGGATGGTCGAACCGTAACCAAAGCCGAAAATGGGACGTAGTGTGAAAGCCGTCGGAAGGACGGTAAGGCAAATTCCTGTCATAGGCTTGCTGTTGCTCTGTGCACTTTAAAATCATTGGTTTACCTAATCTATGAAGAAGATGATCCCAGGAACTCATGAGATGAATTTTCACTATACACACTAGGTTGAATTTGTTCGAGTTCTTCTATTTATCAATCAATCAGCGGGAACTTCATGTAAACACTTCTTATGTTTTGAGAGTCCAAGGTTCAGCTTCTATCACCTAATTTCTCCAAATTTGATACTTGTACATCTTGGAGTGGGTAGAATCATGGTTTCTGGAAGAGAGTTGGGGTTGGAGGTTTGAAATTGTTTTCACGCATGTTTTGCTCGGGACTAGCAAAAAGCTGGTTGGGGGGTGTGTTGAACCTCCAATTTATACATTGCATTGCCCATTACACTACATGGTTTGCATGATTTTCATGGTTTAAAGGCCTACCTAACACATGTTTTGTGATTACAAGGGATGAGAGCGGACTTCATTCAATTGGGATTAAAAGAAAGCTTTTGGAGCTTTTGCATGAAGGACGAAAGAGAATCGAAGATAGAAGAAAGCAAGGAGAAGAGAAAGAGGGAAAGAAGAACAATGTGAAGAGGGCTGACCGGTCCACAGTTGCTGATCAAAAGGAAGAACAGGCCGACCGGTCTTGACCGGTCGGCCATACACACTGGAAGCTGGAAAGCAGAGTCCGACCGGTCATGACCGGTCGGCCACACTTGCTGGATGAATGGACAGCCAGTCCGACCGGTCATGACCGATCGGCTGTACTCCCTGGAATGCTTAGAAAATCAGTCCGACCGGTCGGCTCTGCGTACATGAGTCCTTTCTAAATTGGAACTCCGAAAAACGCTGCACAATGCGTAGTCTTTCACAGAATCCGACGCAAGGGAGGTTGTTTGCTATAAAAGGACACCTAGGGGCTCTTCCTAGGTTATCAGAGAAGCTAAGGAACGTGGGTTTGGAGAGTGAAAGCGATCGTGGAGCGTCTGCAACTCTCCTCTTCGGGTTTTTCTATTTTTATGCTTTATTTCAGAGTTTTTAGTTGTAGCATGACAATGCTCGGCTAAAACCTCTCAGCTAAGGCTGAGAGGTGAAGCTTGTATCTAATTCCATGTTGATTTCAGTTTAATTCAAGTAATTTACATTCAAGTTTGGATTTTTGCATGCTTTAGTTCCAAAAAGTGGTAGTTTGAGACGTTTTATCTGAGTTTATGTGCTCCGGACATGAATTCCTTTTAATTCTCTGAGATTATCATATGTGTTTGTTTAAATTCGGATTATAGTAATCCTTGAAGTAGGCCATAGTCCAGAGGCATGGCTGTTACTCCGCAAGCTATGGTTTCGAGTTTGTATTGATTGAATGGAACTAGAACTTAGAAGTTCAACTTGAATGTAATGGAATGTGTGTGAATGCTTTATTTTCCAACTAGATGAGAGATAGGACTTCAAATCTAGTTGTGTTCTCTACTTGGATTGAATGAATTGACATGGGATTGCTACAAGTGGATCCTTGAAAGCCTTAGTACTTTATATCTCTGATTTTTCATTAAGTTCATGCTTTTTTTTAGTAAACACTCAATTGAATCTGATTTCATTCAAAAACTGAGTTGCTGGAGTGATTTGGGAGCTGTTACTATTTCCCTGTGGATCGACCTCGGTCTTACCGAGTTTTATTACTACATCGCAGCCTTACACTTGAGGCGAGCGAACATCATGCACAAACAACGAGGTAGAGTATCAGGCCCTCATCATTGGGTTACAGTTGGCACAAGACATGCAAATCCGATCACTACAAGTCTATGGTGATTCCCGGTTAGTTGTGGGACAGCTTACAACGGAATATGAAGTCCACAAGCCAGAACTATCACCTCTTTGCCATCGGGCCCAAGCCCTGTTCGATCATTTCCTGGACAGTACAGTGTCGCACGTCCCCAGAGTTGAAAATTCTCAAGCAGATGCATTGGCTAACTTGGTCGCGATTCTTGCACACCCCGGGGGAAACCCACTTCAAGTTACCATAGAAGAAAGGAGGATATTGCCGTCCCTCACAGTGGCCAAGAATGTCACAAGCCCAAGCCCTGTCCATTTCTTTGAGATCACAGAAGAAGAAGATTGGAGAAGGCCATTCTCTGATTACTTGAAATACGGGTTCTTACCCGAGGATCTACAAATGCGCACTCAAGTCAGAAGGCGCGCCAACTCATTCATCTTCTTAGAAGAAGTACTATATCGACGCTCTAATGATGGAACGCTGTCAAGATGCCTTGTCACGCCCCAAACCCGGGGACCGGGCTCACTAAATTCCCGATCGCCGACCTTGGTGCCAACAGCCTCCGTAGTACCCCATTCTCGGCTCCTAGCTCTCATGTGCCAGGTTCCGATCCTGGGATCTTACCAGGAGGATTTTCAGGGTAAATTTTTTTTTTGTACAGGAGCATAAACAAAACCATAAAACATCATCAAATATCCACTAATAAGTTTGTTGAGTACAGTGCTGGAAAGGGAAATACAACATGAAGCAGAAGTCCAAAATATCAGGTACATAAACCGCGCTCAACGCTGCTGATATGCTCTAGTACTTGCAGTGTAAACAAACGCGCATGAGCTTCCTACGAAGTTCAGTGGAGTGCGTGTGTGCGCGTGTGATGCATATGACAAGTATACAGATATCAGAGTAAGCGAAAGTAGTAGAGGGCTAAGTTACTAAGTTTATGAATGCTATCAGCCATCCCAAGGCTATGCTATACAAGGGCCTACATGGCCGAGTGTTACATGCTAGAGATGCAATGCAAACATGTCAATCCTCAACTGATCCACATATCAAAATAGTTCTCATCTGGGACATCACCGGGGTCTAGTATACTCTAATACTAGCAGCCGCACATCACGCGCATAACCAAGCAGTAGAAAAGACCTCACTATCCGCCTCGTCAGTGGTATGCCAATGCCCACCCGGCTCACCGATAGCGGACCCATTCCATGAGCTGTTCAGACTCGACTAGCTTACAGCCCACTGCACCCGGGCGGATAAGGTCACACCCCTTTCCAACCGACCTCGACACAGTGGGAGACGCGGCCTACTGGTATTTGGCATACGAGCGCTTATGTTATCCACTCGGTCTCGACGCTGGAGCATCCTACTAGTACCACAGGGTTTAGAAACTTTCACCCAAGGACATCCATAGCGCCCACGTACTAGAACAAGTTTTCGGTGTCCAATACTGCCAACCATGATGTGACTATGGTGGCCACCACCCCGATGCTGCTAGGGTGTGAAAGCGATCGTGACATACATAATGCGAAATGCATGAGTCATACAATCCAAATCATGCACCAAACTTACGCATACCGCGCAATCATGTCGGGCGACCCTGTCTCACACGGGTCCCCTAAGTATAACAAGCCAACTAGCATATGCTATGGTTAATCATGATCCATAACAGGCATACAAATGATGCGTATGGGCATATGAATGAGCATGGTATTCATTATACTAAGCATGTTATCAGTGTGACATATCAAGCTAATCATACTAGCATGTTACCAAACATATCATGTAACATTGGCCTTAAAAGGCCCAATATATACGGAGAGTGGGACCCGAACTGTGGATCCCATTGGAAATGTAAAAGTCTTCGTGGCCTAGCCCACTTGAGACCACATCGGCCCCATACTTGGGCATGCACATGCAAGGTAGGTTGACAAAATATGTGTACGACATGGATAAATCATATATATCAAAGAAGGAATCATGATGGGCATCAAGGACCATTATTTCCTACGGGTGTGGTCCATCTAACATCTGAATTTGCCTCATTGCTGGGGCCGTATCTAAAATAATATGGAAAAATAGATAGGCATCATGAATAAAACAGATACATCATGGTGGAGCTAATAGATACATCACGTTGGGACCCATAGGGTGGGCCACCTGTTGGGCAGTGTGGTACCCATCTAGTCCCAATAAGTTTAGAATCAAGCAGATATTTGTGTTTTCTCCTTCATCCATGTCCATGTGATCTTATGAACAGATTGGATGGCAAATAAACATCACTATAGAACCTGAAAGGGGTTTCAACGTTTGAAATCATCATCCCCACTGTGGCATGGTCCACTTGACATTAGGATATGCTTAAATTTTGGGCCCAGCCACTTATGAATAGGTTGGGTGACAAATAAACATCATTGTAAGACTGGAAGGTTTCAATGGTGGAGATCATTATTCCCACTGTTGTCCCGTGGCATGGCCCACTCGCCGTTTGGATAAGTTTAAAATTTGGGCTCAGCCACTAAAATGAGCTAGGAAAAACATATGGACGGAATAGGTAAGGCACATAAATTCTAAGTGGGCCCAACGAGTGGGGCCCATGAACAATACCCATATAGACTACGCTGCTGGGCAGCAGCATTTTATTTTATTTTATTTTTATTTTTATTTTTTTTTATTTATACTCTCAACAAGTGGGGCCCACAGAAGTTTCCGATCAAGCCGATATTTTTGTTTTTCCTTCTTCCATGTATGTGTGAACTTATGAACAGGTTGGATCGCAATTAAACATCATGGTGGGCCATAAAAAGGGTTTCAAACTGTCCTTATTGTTTTCTAGTGGTGGGGCCCCCTTGAGACTTGGATCTGACTCAATCTTGGGGTCATGCCCTAAAATGATCTCCCCAAAAGGATGGACGGTGTGGATACAGCACATGCATCATGGTGGGACCCAGGAGTGGGCCACCAGTCGGCCTCACGAGCAGCGTACCTGGACGCTGGTACGCCCAGCGTCAGAGGCGCTGCCTCTTCTTTCCTCTTTCTTCTTCTTTTCTTTTTTTTTTGTTTTCATGTACTTATATCAAGTGGGGCCCACATGGGTCTGATCCACTCCGTTCATCAGGTCCCCCATCTCATGGGGGACCCAATAAGCCCAATATTGGGTATATGATTCGGTCTAGAAACTTCAAAGTGGGCCGAAGAATTTCTGACAGTAGAAATCCTCATTTCCACTGTTTTATGCGGTGCGGTCCACTTAAGATTTGGATCGGGTTCATCCTTGGGCCTTGGCCCTAAAATGATATGGGGAAGAAGATGGAAGACGTGGATGGAACACAAACATCAAGGTGGGTCCCACGAGTGGGGACCCCAGTACGGCGTCCAAGTGACGCTGGACGTTCCAGCGTCAGAACTTCCAGACGCTGGAAGTCCGTGCCCCTTTTATTTTTTTTGTTTCCCTTTTTTTATGGTTATTTTATGTGGGGCCCACTTAGGGACGATCCACCCCCTTCATCATGTTCCTCAGATCGTTGGGGACCCAGCAAGCCCAATATTGGGCAGGCGATGTGGTCCACAAACATCACGGTGGCCTAAGAAGTCTCAACAGTAGGCTTCATTGGCCCCAGTGTTTCCAATGGTGTAGTCCACCTGAGATCTAGATCTTCTTCATTTTTGAGTCTCTGCCCTGAAATGGGATGGGGAAACAGTTGGACGGCGTGGATCAATTACATGCATCAAGGTGGGTCCCACGAGTGGGGGCCTGTTCCACGCCCAACCGGCTGCCCCTGCTGGGCACCAGCGTCCTCTGGACGCTGGCTGTCCAGCTGTAACGCCCCTAAAATTCGACACTTGAGTATATAACCCAAACCTCGAAATTAAGGGTGTTATGTATGAAACCTTCAAAATCACAACTGAAACTTTTATCCTTTCCATTCACAAGGTACCAAATATATGGGATAGAAATAAACCAACTTTGAAAATTAAACTATAATCAACGTGTTTATGAAATTGTTCCAAACTGTCTAAACTAATGGCCATCTAATGGGCCTTATTACATCAATGCTTTCAAACCAAAAACCAAATATCTAATTCAAATAAAAATCTTCTAGAGTATTCCCTCATCTGGAACTGCTTCTTCGAAGTCTTCTAAATCATCACCTGTCACTACGGTTAATCGCATAACACTGCGTCAGCTATAAAAGCCGGTGAGCATTCTCATATAGTTTAACACATGTAATTCGACATAGAAAATCACTTAACCCTTAAAGTACAATTCCTTACAAATCTAATAGTAAATTCATCAACCCAAAAATCTCTTAAACATGCACATGATGCATGGAATGCAAGTATGCTTCACCAATCTCAGTACGGTTATCAGTAGAACATCCAGTGCCAATTTATAGTCGGGCCTACACTGTCTCATAATTGCAGGGTTGGTCTCTTGTACACACCAGGGAACTCACCCAACCTGCCAAAATCATCTGATATCCACCGGGTACGCTAGTATGGTATCTTGCACACAACAGGGAGCTCAACCAACCCATCCAGAATCGATGGACTACCAGAAGGGTATGTTGCACAAACAGGGTGCTCAACCAGGGACTGTTGCACACACTTGGGCGCTCACCCAAACAATCATTAATGGGTCTATTGCACACACCAGGGTGCTCACCCTACGGTAATTACTGGAGTTCTCAAATCGTGCTATGCATGAACCAAATCAACATTCCAAACATATTTCCAAGATAATTCAAAATCTCGCCAAAGAAACAAATTTAATATATGGATATGATATCCAAATTTTCAGTAAAATAAAACACAAATATTTGAATTGTATTTCTAGACCATGACTAACAATCCCAAAATTATCATCAAATCAAATTCTAATATCAACTGTAATAAAATCTGAATTAGCATGTAAAGAAAAACGAATATGAGAGAAAACTCACTCTCTTCCTTTCTTTCCTTCCTTCTTCTTTCTCTTCTTCTTCCTCTTCTTCTTTTCCTTCTTCTTCTTCTCTCCTTGCTGCTGGAAGGTTGCTCCAGCAGTGGAAGGAGCAAACAGCAACGTCTCTCTAACGTTGCTTCTTCTTCTTTCTCTCTCTCTCTAACGTCTCTCTCTCTCTCTCGTTCTTCTCTTCCACGGCTCTCTCTCTCTCTCTCTCTCTCTGACATTTCTTTAGAGAAGACGCTGCCAAGAGCAGCTCTTATACAAGATGATATACGGACGGGTTGCGGTTTTTGAATCCAAGTTGGATTCGAACTTCAAAGCTTGCAAGTTAAGCCACCTATGAAACGTTAGAAACCTAGGTGGGGCCCAGGCAAACAGTCCCTTTGAATTTCAGGAACCCATGCGAAGAATCGGCTCCGATCTTGCGCATTTTACTTCGATTAGTTCTAGGTTCTAACGGATTTTGCGGCCCACTCCAATCACGGATTATTAAGATACATCCTACCCTTAGTAGTCCTAAGGGAGCTCTACACAATGGATGGAGTGGATTTTCTAATGGGGTCCACCTTGACGGACGGTCTAGCCCGACCAGCGAACAGCGGACGCTGCTGTTGCAGCGTCTGGGCGAAGAAGAAGAAGACGCGCTTCTTCGGTCGCGCACGCGGTCAACGCGCGTTGACCGCGGCCAAATCGTGCACGCGATGCACGTGTGTTCTACTGTGACGTGTATGACAAATCTGCTCCGACCATCATGTAGGCCACATGATTCTAGGATATGACACAAAATTTGGTGCAGTTCCGAGTTTAGATGGCCCACTTATGGCCCGATTTCTGATTAGGGTGCTTGTGGGATGATCGGAGGGCTGAAATTTGACGTGTATGGTTAGATTAGGTTTCTAAACTATTATATGAAGTTTTACATGAAACGGATCGTCAGAAACTGGTACACTTAAAATCATCTATATAGATTAAGTTAAATCAATGGTATTTATCGTGTTTATGGCGAGTTTTGATATACCTACTACTTCTACACTAGTCTAGGGTTTGTGTTAATCAAATTTAATAAAGGACCCTACATGAATTCCCTACAATTTATTAATTTATAATAATCCACAAAATTTATTAACTAATTAACTGATTTGTTAATTTAATTATTTTCGAAAACTTGGGGTATTACATTCTTCCCTCCTTAAGGAAATTTCGTCCCGAAATTTATTTTAAGGTAAGTTAAAGTGTTTCACAATATGATGAAATGTATAATCAAATGTATATATGGAATGCAAATATGAAGTGTTTCGCACTAAAATGAAAAACATTTCGTCTCGAATTTACCTTATTGGTCGAATAGCTGTGGGTACTTTCCTTTGATTTCGTCTTCTCGTTCCCATGAGGCTTCGTCTTCTCCATGATTACTCCACTGAACCTTGATCAGGGAAATCGTTTTGGTTCGGAGTATTTGGTCCTTTCGGTCCAAAATTCGTATCGGTTGCTCTATATAGGTAACGTCTTCCCGTATTTCTAATGGTTGCCAATCAATCACATGGGATGCGTCTCTTTCATATCTTCGCAACATACTCACGTGAAATACATTATGCACGCTCGATAATTGTGGCGGTAGAGCTAGTCGGTACGCTACTTGTCCCACCTTTTCCAATATTTCAAAAGGTCCAATGTATCGGGGTGCAAGTTTTCCTTTCTTTCCAAATCGCATTACCCCTTTCATAGGAGAGACCTTTAAAAATACATGTTGTCCTTCGAAAAATTCCAATTCTTTTCTGCGATTGTCGGCGTAACTCTTCTGTCGACTCTGTGCTGTGCGGATTCGGTCTCTTATGATGTGTACTTTCTCCAAGGTTTCTTGTACTAATTCTGGCCCGAGTAGACATTTTTCTCCGACCTCGGCCCAACAGCTTGGTGATCGGCAGGGTCTTCCATAAAGAGCTTCGTATGGCGCCATTTCGATGCTGGCCTGATAACTGTTATTATATGCGAATTCAATTAAGGGTAAGTGATCATCCCAACTTCCTTTGAAATCTAGGGCGCATAACCGAAGCATATCCTCGAGTATCTGGTTTACCCGCTTGTCTGTCCGTCAGTCTGGGGGTGAAAGGCCTTACTATAATCGAGTGTAGTTCCCATTGCTTTCTGAAAGGTTTTCCAGAATCTAGACGTGAATCTTGAATCACGGTCGGAAACAATCGATACAGGGATTCCATGCAGTCGTACTATTTCCTTGATATAAAGTTTACACAATTTATCCATCGAGTATGACATACAGATCGGTATAAAATGTGCAGATTTGGTTAGTCTATCGACAATTACCCATATCGCATCGTGGTTTCCCTGGGTTTTCGGAAATCCTGTCACGAAATCCATCGTAATATGCTCCCATTTCCACTGAGCGATAGGTAATGGTTGTAACAACCCTGACGGTTTCTGATGCTCAGTCTTCACTCGTTGACATGTGAGGCATTTAGATAAGAATTCTGCTACGTCTCTTTTCAGGTTATTCCACCAGTATTGTCTTCGTACGTCGCGGTACATTTTTGTGCTTCCCGGATGGATGGTAAATTTTGATCGGTGTGCCTCACTCAATATTTCCTCCTTTAATTCTGTAATGTCCGGGACGCATAATCTTCCTTGGTGTCTAATTCCTCCGTCTGTTCCGATATTCCAATTGAGTGTATCTCCTTTTGGTGCTTCCGTGATTTTAGCTTGTAACCATGTATCATGTTTCTGCGCTTCTATAACTTTGTTCACTAGTGTTGGTCGGACTACTAAGCTGCTAAGATAGGAATTTTCTCCTCCCGACTTTAGTTCAAAGTCATAATTCTTTATAGCATCGATCATCCTCCATTCCTTTATGGTCATACAAGCTGCAAGTCGATGATTCTTCCTACTTAATGCATCGGCTACCACATTTGCCTTGCCTGGGTGGTAACAAATATCAAAATAGAAATCCTTTAAATATTCTACCCATCGCCTCTGATGCATGTTGAGTTCCTTCTGATCGAACAGATACTTCAAGCTCTTGTGATCTGTATAGAGCTCAAACTGCTCTCCGTATAGATAATGCCTCCATATCTTTAGGGCAAACACCACTGTTGCTAATTCTAAATCATGAGTCGGGTAGTTTCTTTCGTGATTCTTCAGTTGCCTCGATGCATAAGCGATAACCTTACCTCCTTGCATAAGGACGCATCCTAACCCTTGGTAGGACGCATCGGTATATACCACGAACTTCTCTCCTTCAACCGGTATTGTGAGCACTGGAGCAGTCGTCAGTTTTTCTTTTAACTCACGAAAGGCTTTCTCTTGCTCATCTTCCCATCGAAATGGTGCCCACTTACCAATTAAGTGAGTCAATGGTTTTGCTATCTTTGAAAACCCCTCAATGAACCTTCTGTAATATCCTGCTAGTCCCAGGAAGCTGCGAACTTCTGACGCATTCGTGGGCTGTTCCCATTTCACCACTGCTTCAACTTTAGAAGGATCAACCAATATTCCTTTTTCCGACACTACATGGCCCAGGAATTTCACTTCCCTTTGCCAGAAATCGCACTTCTCAAATTTTGCATACAATTGATGATCCTTAAGGGTTTGCAGACAAATTCGTAGATGTTCCTCATGTTCTTCTCGCGACTTTGAGTAAATCAAGATGTCATCTATAAACACTATGACGAATTGGTCCAAGTAGGGTTCGAAAACCCGATTCATTAAGTCCATAAATACTGCAGGGGCATTCGTCAGTCTGAACGGCATCACTAGAAATTCATAATGTCCGTAACGTGTCCTAAAAGCGGTCTTAGGTATATCTTCCTCCTTAATACGAAGTTGGTGGTACCCTGATCGTAAGTCAATCTTGGAGAAGTACTGGGCTCCCCTCAATTGGTCGAATAGATCGTCAATTCTGGGCAGAGGGTATTTATTCTTGATGGTGGCTTTGTTTATCTTCCTATAATCAATACAGAGTCGTAGGCTACCGTCCTTCTTCTTCACAAACAGCACAGGTGCTCCCCATGGTGAGACACTGTGTCGAATAAAGCCTTGCTCTAGTAGTTGTTCGAGTTGATCTTTTAATTCTTTTAACTCAACAGGTGCCATTCGGTATGGTGGAATCGATATAGGCGTAGTTCCCGGCAGCAGGTCGATACAGAAGTCTATTTCCCGACGAGGCGGTAATTTCAGCACTTCGTGAAATACTTCGTGAAATTCGTTCACGATAGGGATGTGATCCATGCCGCCCTTTTGGGTTTCATCATCTATAAGGATTGCCAAGTTCCCTAATTCATTCCATTCTTTAGTTCCATGGAATTGTACGCTCGGTTGTCCGGGGACTGAGAACGTTACTGTTTTCTTGAAACAATCGATTTTGGCATGAAACGCGGCGAGGAAATCCATGCCCAAAATCATTTCGAACCCTTGCATTTCCATTACAACTAAATCGGCCAATAGTTTCCATTCCCCAATGGTGATGGGACAAGATTTACACACTTGACTTAAGACTACTGATTTCCCCACGGGTGTAGCCACCACAAGTTTTTCTATTAACTGTGCAGTAGGTAAGCCTAATAATTTGATGATAGATGTGGAGATAAATGAATGAGAGGCGCCGGAATCAAATAAAGTTTTCACCGGAGAGGCATAAATGAGTAAAGTACCTTCCACCATATTCCTGTCCGCGGCTACATCGGCATCAAGATTTTCTTCTGGTTCGTCTTCTGGAGGAGCTACAGCAAAGACCCGCCCTTGTGTTGTCTGACGTACCGCTTGACCGTTCTGCCTTGTTTGTTGTTGTGGTTGCGGCCTTACTTGAGTCTGGGGGTAGGGTGGCTTTGGCTGCGAGGTTTTGGGTGTCAAATCAAATGGTTGCATCCTTGCCTGAGTTTGTTGTCCAGGTTTCTGATCTTGTGGTTGACGACGGGGTTGGGGGCAAGTACGTGATATGTGCCCTTCTATACCGCAATTATAGCATGTGACCAAAAAGTTTTGTCGTTGTTGAGGGTGTGCTGGAGGTACTGCCGGTGTAGTCCTTTGTCTTTTCTCTTGATTTGCAGGATATTCTGATATCATTTTCTGCTTAGTGCCCACCCCTTTCTTTGGTTCGCGATTTTTCATAATGTCTTCAAAATCGTGTTCGATGACCAGTGCTTTGTTTACGACCTTGGAGTATTTTTGAAGCTCGAAAGGGACTATTCTGGTACGGAGGGGAGTCTTCAATCCTTGAATGAACTTTTTCACTTTTTGTTTATCATCAGGAATGAGATGGGGTGCAAAACGTGATAATTCAGTGAACTTAGCTTCATATTGGCCGACAGTAAGATTTCCTTGTTCTAAATTCATAAATTCGGCCACCTTTCTGTCCTTTACACTTTCGGGAAAATATTTTTGGTCGAATTTCTCACAAAATTTCTCCCATGTCCATACTGTGTTTGCAGAGGCTGCTCTTTTGGTTGCCTTCCACCAGTGATCTGCTTCTCCTTCTAACATGTATACTGCTAAGACCACTCTGTCTTCATCGGTACACCTCATTCCGTCGAAGAGATTTTCCATTTGATTCTTCCAATTGTCTGCTTCCAGATAATCAGCTTGTCCTTTAAAGACGGGTGGTCGAAGTCTTCTGAATCTCTCTAATACATCTCCCCCCCCACTGCCTTGTGGAGTCGGTATCTGGCGCTGATTTATAATGTTATTCGTTGTCTGCACTTGTTGACGGAGGAGAGATGCTATGTCTCCTAAAATGTTGTATAGTCCCTCTATTGATTGTCCGTCACCTGTTACGTCGAGCGTAGGTGGAGTAGCTTGACTTTTCCTTTTAGGTGGCATGATCTACATTTAGTGGAAAGCAACTTTAGTACTCCTTAAAGTATTACTCGTCTAAGTATACACGTATAAAGTGTTTCAGTATTAGTAGCTATGTTATTCATCCTTTGGTCTAGACAGGTTATGTCATTCCATATTTTTTTGTTTGATGGAGGTTTTGCAAGAAAATCGGATGGCTGAACAGGCAGTTACTCTACAATTTATTCCTACCAAACCATATATCCAATCGAGTTGAAATTTGGAACAGATGTTACTGACTTCCAGATGTATCATCAGAAAAATTTTCAGCTTAAAATACCTACAAATTCTTAGGTTTTCTCCCTTAAGAAGGTAGTAATATGTTGCTGTCCAGCAATAAATTTCACGTTTCTCAGTCTATTTCTAGAATATTTAGAATTTTTCTACAATTCCGTTTTGTTCTGAAATTTTATAGGGATATCAATGGGTATGTTTATGACCTCTAGAAAATTTTAAAAATTTTTAGACTTGTATTATGTCATAGGTGATCATAGGTATGAATCTGGTCCATAATTTCAGTTCTACAGGTGAAAATTAAGGAAAAATTCAAAAATATCGATTTTTGGTCAATCCACTTGTTGTGATTTCGTGGGAATGTCCTTATAACCCTAAGAAAATTACAGAGGTTTAGAAATTTTAATTTCGATTACTTATGATTTAGCAAAACGCTTATTAAGGTGGGGATTCACTCCTCATGGTACCTAGGTACATGTGTCTAGGTTTAGTGGCTATCCTAAAGTATCTGGAAGCTTATGTTTAGAGTTCCTACATTCATGAAGCTACTATATATCCTAAAACTTTAGTGGACTATTTCCCAAGGCACAGTTTATCTCATTCCTATCTCTGATACCAACTGTAGCGCCCCTAAAATTCGACACTTGAGTATATAACCCAAACCTCAAAATTAAGGGTGTTATGTATGAAACCTTCAAAATCACAACTGAAACTTTTATCTTTTCCATTCACAAGGTACCAAATATATGGGAAAGAAATAAACCAACTTTGAAAATTAAACTATAATCAACGTGTTTATGAAATTGTTCCAAACTGTCTAAACTAATGGCCATCTAATGGGCCTTATTACATCAATGCTTTCAAACCAAAAACCAAATATCCAATTCAAATAAAAAAATTCTTGAGTATTCCCTCATCTGGAACTGCTTCTTCGAAGTCTTCTAAATCATCACCTGTCACTACGGTTAATCGCATAACACTGCGTCAGCTATAAAAGCCGGTGAGCATTCTCATATAGTTTAACACATGTAATTCGACATAGAAAATCACTTAACCCTTAAAGTACAATTCCTTACAAATCTAATAGTAAATTCATCAACCCAAAAATCTCTTAAACATGCACATGATGCATGGAATGCAAGTATGCTTCACCAATCTCAGTACGGTTATCAGTAGAACATCCAGGGCCAGTTTATAGTCGGACCTACACTGTCTCATAATTGCAGGGTTGGTCTCTTGTACACACCAGGGAACTCACCCAACCTGCCAAAATCATCTGATATCCACCGGGTACGCTAGTATGGTATCTTGCACACAACAGGGAGCTCAACCAACCCGTCCACAATCGATGGACTACCAGAAGGGTATGTTGCACAAACAGGGTGCTCAACCAGGGACTGTTGCACACACTTGGGCGCTCACCCAAACAATCATTAATGGGTCTATTGCACACACCAGGGTGCTCACCCTACGGTAATTACTGGAGTTCTCAAATCGTGCTATGCATGAACCAAATCAACATTCCAAACATATTTCCAAGATAATTCAAAATCTCGCCAAAGAAACAAATTTAATATATGGATATGATATCCAAATTTTCAGTAAAATAAAACACAAATATTTGAATTGTATTTCTAGACCATGACTAACAATCCCAAAATTATCATCAAATCAAATTCTAATATCAACTGTAATAAAATCTGAATTAGCATGTAAAGAAAAACGAATATGAGAGAAAACTCACTCTCTTCCTTTCTTTCCTTCCTTCTTCTTTCTCTTCTTCTTCCTCTTCTTCTTTTCCTTCTTCTTCTTCTCTCCTTGCTGCTGGAAGGTTGCTCCAGCAGTGGAAGGAGCAAACAGCAACGTCTCTCTAACGTTGCTTCTTCTTCTTTCTCTCTCTCTCTAACGTCTCTCTCTCTCTCTCGTTCTTCTCTTCCACGGCTCTCTCTCTCTCTCTCTCTCTCTCTGACATTTCTTTAGAGAAGACGCTGCCAAGAGCAGCTCTTATACAAGATGATATACGGACGGGTTGCGGTTTTTGAATCCAAGTTGGATTCGAACTTCAAAGCTTGCAAGTTAAGCCACCTATGAAACGTTAGAAACCTAGGTGGGGCCCAGGCAAACAGTCCCTTTGAATTTCAGGAACCCATGCGAAGAATCGGCTCCGATCTTGCGCATTTTACTTCGATTAGTTCTAGGTTCTAACGGATTTTGCGGCCCACTCCAATCACGGATTATTAAGATACATCCTACCCTTAGTAGTCCTAAGGGAGCTCTACACAATGGATGGAGTGGATTTTCTAATGGGGTCCACCTTGACGGACGGTCTAGCCCGACCAGCGAACAGCGGACGCTGCTGTTGCAGCGTCTGGGCGAAGAAGAAGAAGACGCGCTTCTTCGGTCGCGCACGCGGTCAACGCGCGTTGACCGCGGCCAAATCGTGCACGCGATGCACGTGTGTTCTACTGTGACGTGTATGACAAATCTGCTCCGACCATCATGTAGGCCACATGATTCTAGGATATGACACAAAATTTGGTGCAGTTCCGAGTTTAGATGGCCCACTTATGGCCCGATTTCTGATTAGGGTGCTTGTGGGATGATCGGAGGGCTGAAATTTGACGTGTATGGTTAGATTAGGTTTCTAAACTATTATATGAAGTTTTACATGAAACGGATCGTCAGAAACTGGTACACTTAAAATCATCTATATAGATTAAGTTAAATCAATGGTATTTATCGTGTTTATGGCGAGTTTTGATATACCTACTACTTCTACACTAGTCTAGGGTTTGTGTTAATCAAATTTAATAAAGGACCCTACATGAATTCCCTACAATTTATTAATTTATAATAATCCACAAAATTTATTAACTAATTAACTGATTTGTTAATTTAATTATTTTCAAAAACTTGGGGTATTACATTCTTCCCTCCTTAAGGAAATTTCGTCCCGAAATTTATTTTAAGGTAAGTTAAAGTGTTTCACAATATGATGAAATGTATAATCAAATGTATATATGGAATGCAAATATGAAGTGTTTCGCACTAAAATGAAAAACATTTCGTCTCGAATTTACCTTATTGGTCGAATAGCTGTGGGTACTTTCCTTTGATTTCGTCTTCTCGTTCCCATGAGGCTTCGTCTTCTCCATGATTACTCCACTGAACCTTGATCAGGGAAATCGTTTTGGTTCGGAGTATTTGGTCCTTTCGGTCCAAAATTCGTATCGGTTGCTCTATATAGGTAACGTCTTCCCGTATTTCTAATGGTTGCCAATCAATCACATGGGATGCGTCTCTTTCATATCTTCGCAACATACTCACGTGAAATACATTATGCACGCTCGATAATTGTGGCGGTAGAGCTAGTCGGTACGCTACTTGTCCCACCTTTTCCAATATTTCAAAAGGTCCAATGTATCGGGGTGCAAGTTTTCCTTTCTTTCCAAATCGCATTACCCCTTTCATAGGAGAGACCTTTAAAAATACATGTTGTCCTTCGAAAAATTCCAATTCTTTTCTGCGATTGTCGGCGTAACTCTTCTGTCGACTCTGTGCTGTGCGGATTCGGTCTCTTATGATGTGTACTTTCTCCAAGGTTTCTTGTACTAATTCTGGCCCGAGTAGACATTTTTCTCCGACCTCGGCCCAACAGCTTGGTGATCGGCAGGGTCTTCCATAAAGAGCTTCGTATGGCGCCATTTCGATGCTGGCCTGATAACTGTTATTATATGCGAATTCAATTAAGGGTAAGTGATCATCCCAACTTCCTTTGAAATCTAGGGCGCATAACCGAAGCATATCCTCGAGTATCTGGTTTACCCGCTTGTCTGTCCGTCAGTCTGGGGGTGAAAGGCCTTACTATAATCGAGTGTAGTTCCCATTGCTTTCTGAAAGGTTTTCCAGAATCTAGACGTGAATCTTGAATCACGGTCGGAAACAATCGATACAGGGATTCCATGCAGTCGTACTATTTCCTTGATATAAAGTTTACACAATTTATCCATCGAGTATGACATACAGATCGGTATAAAATGTGCAGATTTGGTTAGTCTATCGACAATTACCCATATCGCATCGTGGTTTCCCTGGGTTTTCGGAAATCCTGTCACGAAATCCATCGTAATATGCTCCCATTTCCACTGAGCGATAGGTAATGGTTGTAACAACCCTGACGGTTTCTGATGCTCAGTCTTCACTCGTTGACATGTGAGGCATTTAGATAAGAATTCTGCTACGTCTCTTTTCAGGTTATTCCACCAGTATTGTCTTCGTACGTCGCGGTACATTTTTGTGCTTCCCGGATGGATGGTAAATTTTGATCGGTGTGCCTCACTCAATATTTCCTCCTTTAATTCTGTAATGTCCGGGACGCATAATCTTCCTTGGTGTCTAATTCCTCCGTCTGTTCCGATATTCCAATTGAGTGTATCTCCTTTTGGTGCTTCCGTGATTTTAGCTTGTAACCATGTATCATGTTTCTGCGCTTCTATAACTTTGTTCACTAGTGTTGGTCGGACTACTAAGCTGCTAAGATAGGAATTTTCTCCTCCCGACTTTAGTTCAAAGTCATAATTCTTTATAGCATCGATCATCCTCCATTCCTTTATGGTCATACAAGCTGCAAGTCGATGATTCTTCCTACTTAATGCATCGGCTACCACATTTGCCTTGCCTGGGTGGTAACAAATATCAAAATAGAAATCCTTTAAATATTCTACCCATCGCCTCTGATGCATGTTGAGTTCCTTCTGATCGAACAGATACTTCAAGCTCTTGTGATCTGTATAGAGCTCAAACTGCTCTCCGTATAGATAATGCCTCCATATCTTTAGGGCAAACACCACTGTTGCTAATTCTAAATCATGAGTCGGGTAGTTTCTTTCGTGATTCTTCAGTTGCCTCGATGCATAAGCGATAACCTTACCTCCTTGCATAAGGACGCATCCTAACCCTTGGTAGGACGCATCGGTATATACCACGAACTTCTCTCCTTCAACCGGTATTGTGAGCACTGGAGCAGTCGTCAGTTTTTCTTTTAACTCACGAAAGGCTTTCTCTTGCTCATCTTCCCATCGAAATGGTGCCCACTTACCAATTAAGTGAGTCAATGGTTTTGCTATCTTTGAAAACCCCTCAATGAACCTTCTGTAATATCCTGCTAGTCCCAGGAAGCTGCGAACTTCTGACGCATTCGTGGGCTGTTCCCATTTCACCACTGCTTCAACTTTAGAAGGATCAACCAATATTCCTTTTTCCGACACTACATGGCCCAGGAATTTCACTTCCCTTTGCCAGAAATCGCACTTCTCAAATTTTGCATACAATTGATGATCCTTAAGGGTTTGCAGACAAATTCGTAGATGTTCCTCATGTTCTTCTCGCGACTTTGAGTAAATCAAGATGTCATCTATAAACACTATGACGAATTGGTCCAAGTAGGGTTCGAAAACCCGATTCATTAAGTCCATAAATACTGCAGGGGCATTCGTCAGTCTGAACGGCATCACTAGAAATTCATAATGTCCGTAACGTGTCCTAAAAGCGGTCTTAGGTATATCTTCCTCCTTAATACGAAGTTGGTGGTACCCTGATCGTAAGTCAATCTTGGAGAAGTACTGGGCTCCCCTCAATTGGTCGAATAGATCGTCAATTCTGGGCAGAGGGTATTTATTCTTGATGGTGGCTTTGTTTATCTTCCTATAATCAATACAGAGTCGTAGGCTACCGTCCTTCTTCTTCACAAACAGCACAGGTGCTCCCCATGGTGAGACACTGTGTCGAATAAAGCCTTGCTCTAGTAGTTGTTCGAGTTGATCTTTTAATTCTTTTAACTCAACAGGTGCCATTCGGTATGGTGGAATCGATATAGGCGTAGTTCCCGGCAGCAGGTCGATACAGAAGTCTATTTCCCGACGAGGCGGTAATTTCAGCACTTCGTGAAATACTTCGTGAAATTCGTTCACGATAGGGATGTGATCCATGCCGCCCTTTTGGGTTTCATCATCTATAAGGATTGCCAAGTTCCCTAATTCATTCCATTCTTTAGTTCCATGGAATTGTACGCTCGGTTGTCCGGGGACTGAGAACGTTACTGTTTTCTTGAAACAATCGATTTTGGCATGAAACGCGGCGAGGAAATCCATGCCCAAAATCATTTCGAACCCTTGCATTTCCATTACAACTAAATCGGCCAATAGTTTCCATTCCCCAATGGTGATGGGACAAGATTTACACACTTGACTTAAGACTACTGATTTCCCCACGGGTGTAGCCACCACAAGTTTTTCTATTAACTGTGCAGTAGGTAAGCCTAATAATTTGATGATAGATGTGGAGATAAATGAATGAGAGGCGCCGGAATCAAATAAAGTTTTCACCGGAGAGGCATAAATGAGTAAAGTACCTTCCACCATATTCCTGTCCGCGGCTACATCGGCATCAAGATTTTCTTCTGGTTCGTCTTCTGGAGGAGCTACAGCAAAGACCCGCCCTTGTGTTGTCTGACGTACCGCTTGACCGTTCTGCCTTGTTTGTTGTTGTGGTTGCGGCCTTACTTGAGTCTGGGGGTAGGGTGGCTTTGGCTGCGAGGTTTTGGGTGTCAAATCAAATGGTTGCATCCTTGCCTGAGTTTGTTGTCCAGGTTTCTGATCTTGTGGTTGACGACGGGGTTGGGGGCAAGTACGTGATATGTGCCCTTCTATACCGCAATTATAGCATGTGACCAAAAAGTTTTGTCGTTGTTGAGGGTGTGCTGGAGGTACTGCCGGTGTAGTCCTTTGTCTTTTCTCTTGATTTGCAGGATATTCTGATATCATTTTCTGCTTAGTGCCCACCCCTTTCTTTGGTTCGCGATTTTTCATAATGTCTTCAAAATCGTGTTCGATGACCAGTGCTTTGTTTACGACCTTGGAGTATTTTTGAAGCTCGAAAGGGACTATTCTGGTACGGAGGGGAGTCTTCAATCCTTGAATGAACTTTTTCACTTTTTGTTTATCATCAGGAATGAGATGGGGTGCAAAACGTGATAATTCAGTGAACTTAGCTTCATATTGGCCGACAGTAAGATTTCCTTGTTCTAAATTCATAAATTCGGCCACCTTTCTGTCCTTTACACTTTCGGGAAAATATTTTTGGTCGAATTTCTCACAAAATTTCTCCCATGTCCATACTGTGTTTGCAGAGGCTGCTCTTTTGGTTGCCTTCCACCAGTGATCTGCTTCTCCTTCTAACATGTATACTGCTAAGACCACTCTGTCTTCATCGGTACACCTCATTCCGTCGAAGAGATTTTCCATTTGATTCTTCCAATTGTCTGCTTCCAGATAATCAGCTTGTCCTTTAAAGACGGGTGGTCGAAGTCTTCTGAATCTCTCTAATACATCTCCCCCCCCCACTGCCTTGTGGAGTCGGTATCTGGCGCTGATTTATAATGTTATTCGTTGTCTGCACTTGTTGACGGAGGAGAGATGCTATGTCTCCTAAAATGTTGTATAGTCCCTCTATTGATTGTCCGTCACCTGTTACGTCGAGCGTAGGTGGAGTAGCTTGACTTTTCCTTTTAGGTGGCATGATCTACATTTAGTGGAAAGCAACTTTAGTACTCCTTAAAGTATTACTCGTCTAAGTATACACGTATAAAGTGTTTCAGTATTAGTAGCTATGTTATTCATCCTTTGGTCTAGACAGGTTATGTCATTCCATATTTTTTTGTTTGATGGAGGTTTTGCAAGAAAATCGGATGGCTGAACAGGCAGTTACTCTACAATTTATTCCTACCAAACCATATATCCAATCGAGTTGAAATTTGGAACAGATGTTACTGACTTCCAGATGTATCATCAGAAAAATTTTCAGCTTAAAATACCTACAAATTCTTAGGTTTTCTCCCTTAAGAAGGTAGTAATATGTTGCTGTCCAGCAATAAATTTCACGTTTCTCAGTCTATTTCTAGAATATTTAGAATTTTTCTACAATTCCGTTTTGTTCTGAAATTTTATAGGGATATCAATGGGTATGTTTATGACCTCTAGAAAAATTTTAAAAATTTTTAGACTTGTATTATGTCATAGGTGATCATAGGTATGAATCTGGTCCATAATTTCAGTTCTACAGGTGAAAATTAAGGAAAAATTCAAAAATATCGATTTTTGGTCAATCCACTTGTTGTGATTTCGTGGGAATGTCCTTATAACCCTAAGAAAATTACAGAGGTTTAGAAATTTTAATTTCGATTACTTATGATTTAGCAAAACGCTTATTAAGGTGGGGATTCACTCCTCATGGTACCTAGGTACATGTGTCTAGGTTTAGTGGCTATCCTAAAGTATCTGGAAGCTTATGTTTAGAGTTCCTACATTCATGAAGCTACTATATATCCTAAAACTTTAGTGGACTATTTCCCAAGGCACAGTTTATCTCATTCCTATCTCTGATACCAACTGTAGCGCCCCTAAAATTCGACACTTGAGTATATAACCCAAACCTCAAAATTAAGGGTGTTATGTATGAAACCTTCAAAATCACAACTGAAACTTTTATCTTTTCCATTCACAAGGTACCAAATATATGGGAAAGAAATAAACCAACTTTGAAAATTAAACTATAATCAACGTGTTTATGAAATTGTTCCAAACTGTCTAAACTAATGGCCATCTAATGGGCCTTATTACATCAATGCTTTCAAACCAAAAACCAAATATCCAATTCAAATAAAAAAATTCTTGAGTATTCCCTCATCTGGAACTGCTTCTTCGAAGTCTTCTAAATCATCACCTGTCACTACGGTTAATCGCATAACACTGCGTCAGCTATAAAAGCCGGTGAGCATTCTCATATAGTTTAACACATGTAATTCGACATAGAAAATCACTTAACCCTTAAAGTACAATTCCTTACAAATCTAATAGTAAATTCATCAACCCAAAAATCTCTTAAACATGCACATGATGCATGGAATGCAAGTATGCTTCACCAATCTCAGTACGGTTATCAGTAGAACATCCAGGGCCAGTTTATAGTCGGACCTACACTGTCTCATAATTGCAGGGTTGGTCTCTTGTACACACCAGGGAACTCACCCAACCTGCCAAAATCATCTGATATCCACCGGGTACGCTAGTATGGTATCTTGCACACAACAGGGAGCTCAACCAACCCGTCCACAATCGATGGACTACCAGAAGGGTATGTTGCACAAACAGGGTGCTCAACCAGGGACTGTTGCACACACTTGGGCGCTCACCCAAACAATCATTAATGGGTCTATTGCACACACCAGGGTGCTCACCCTACGGTAATTACTGGAGTTCTCAAATCGTGCTATGCATGAACCAAATCAACATTCCAAACATATTTCCAAGATAATTCAAAATCTCGCCAAAGAAACAAATTTAATATATGGATATGATATCCAAATTTTCAGTAAAATAAAACACAAATATTTGAATTGTATTTCTAGACCATGACTAACAATCCCAAAATTATCATCAAATCAAATTCTAATATCAACTGTAATAAAATCTGAATTAGCATGTAAAGAAAAACGAATATGAGAGAAAACTCACTCTCTTCCTTTCTTTCCTTCCTTCTTCTTTCTCTTCTTCTTCCTCTTCTTCTTTTCCTTCTTCTTCTTCTCTCCTTGCTGCTGGAAGGTTGCTCCAGCAGTGGAAGGAGCAAACAGCAACGTCTCTCTAACGTTGCTTCTTCTTCTTTCTCTCTCTCTCTAACGTCTCTCTCTCTCTCTCTCTCTCTCGTTCTTCTCTTCCACGACTCTCTCTCTCTCTCTCTCTCTCTCTCTCTCTCTCTCTGACATTTCTTTAGAGAAGACGCTGCCAAGAGCAGCTCTTATACAAGATGATATACGGACGGGTTGCGGTTTTTGAATCCAAGTTGGATTCGAACTTCAAAGCTTGCAAGTTAAGCCACCTATGAAACGTTAGAAACCTAGGTGGGGCCCACGCAAACAGTCCCTTTGAATTTCGGGAACCCATACGAAGAATCGGCTCCGATCTTGCGCGTTTCACTTCGATTAGTTCTAGGTTCTAACGGATTTTGCGGCCCACTCCAATCACGGATTACCAAGATACATCCTACCCTTAGTAGTCCTAAGGGAGCTCTACACAATGGATGGAGTGGATTTTCTAATGGGGTCCACCTTGACGGACGGTCTAGCCCGACCAGCGAACAGCGGACGCTGCTGTTGCAGCGTCCGGGCGAAGAAGAAGAAGACGCGCTTCTTCGGTCGCGCACGCGGTCAACGCGTGTTGACCGCGGCCAAATCGTGCACGCGATGCACGTGTGTTCTACTGTGATGTGTATGACAAATCTGCTCCGACCATCATGTAAGCCACATGATTCTAGGATATGACACAAAATTTGGTGCAGTTCCGAGTTTAGATGGCCCACTTATGGCCCGATTTCTGATTAGGGTGCTTGTGGGATGATCGGAGGGCTGAAATTTGACGTGTATGGTTAGATTAGGTTTCTAAACTATTATATGAAGTTTTACATGAAACGGATCGTCAAAAACTGGTACACTTAAAATCATCTATATAGATTAAGTTAAATCAATGGTATTTATCGTGTTTATGGCGAGTTTTGATATACCTACTACTTCTACACTAGTCTAGGGTTTGTGTTAATCAAATTTAATAAAGGACCCTACATGAATTCCCTACAATTTATTAATTTATAATAATCCACAAAATTTATTAACTAATTAACTAATTTGTTAATTTAATTATTTTCGAAAACTTGGGGTATTACACCAGCGGGTAGTCTTTCTCTCTCTCTCTCTCTCTCTCTCTCTCTCTCTCTTTTTATATATACATACATATATATATATATATATATATATATATATATATATATATATTATTACTATTATTATTATTATAGAGTTGTGGGGCCCATTCATGGATGATCCAATCCATCCATCAGGTTGTCCACCACCAGATGGGCCCAAAGAAAAGGAAAATGAAAGGAAATAAGAAAATGGGGGATTTATGTACCCCTTGCACTCACCTCGAAGGATGGACGGTTGGATTGGATCGGGTTGATGATCGGATGATCCGGACGGTCCGGATGATGGTTGGGGTCCTCCAAGCTTGGATCTCCACCCTCAATCTCTCTAATCTCTCTCTCTACTCTCAAATCTTTCTCTCTCTCTAATCTTTCTCTTTCTCTCTCCTCTCAAATCTCCTTCTCTCTTTCTCTCTCCTCAAATCTCTCGAATTTTGAAAAAATGAGCTCTCCTCTCCCCCTACGTATGCACTTGTATGGGGGGGGGGGGGAGAGAGAGAGAGAGAGAGAGAGAGGGAATCATGGGGGGTGATGATGGTGCATGGGAGGCGGTATGGGAGGTATGGGTGAGGGTTGACTTTGGGAGGAGAGAGAGGGATGGGGGGTATGGGGTGTGTAGGGTAGGGGTATGGGTAGAGTGATGGTGATGGATTTGATTTATTAGACATATTCTTGGGATTTGTGCAAGTGGAGCCCACGCCACACACGCGTTGCGCGGCCCACCTTGGATTACGCGATTGATCATAACTTTCACACCGGGTATCGCAATGGGGCGTGCCGCACGGCGTTGGAATCGCAGCGCCTACGCGGTCGCCGGGGTATAGGTCTCGGGTCGATGCGGTACTAAAAAAGGGTCGCGATCAAGGCTCACTAATCTGGTCCATCCGGGACGTACCGGCACCGGAAATTAAGCGTACGGAGGGCAAATAAGGGTACGGGTCTTACATGCCTGGCCCGGGAAGAAGTTCATGATACGCTGAGAGAGGCGCACGGAGGAGAATGTGGTGCCCACCAAGGCGGCCTGAACCTGCATCATCGAGTGCGGCACATGGGCTATTATTGGCCCACCATGGTGAAAGACGTGATGGACTACGTCAGGAAATGTCATCAGTGTTAGTTACATGCCGACATTATACATATACCTCCAGAAGAATTGCATCAGTCAGTGACGTCTTAGCCTTTCGCGGCCTGGGGTGTGGATGTGATAGGCCCCATTAGCCCCTCTTCCTCTCAAGTACACCAGTACATACTAGCAGCAATAGATTACTTCTCTAAGTGGGCTGAGGCTGTGGCCTTGAAGAACGTGAAAGCTAAACAAGTGGAGGGTTTCATCAGGAATGCCATCATCTACAGACACGGTATTCCCGATCGGATCGTCACGAATAACGGCACACCCTTCCGAAATGCCATGATCGACAAGCTGTGCGCTAAGTTCAAGATCAAGCATTGCTACTTGACAACCTATTATCCTCCCGCGAACGGGCTTGCTGCATTCAACAAAACCATCGTGAAGATTTTGAAGAAAATGGTGGCAGAAAATAAGAAAGATTGGGATAAACAGTTGCCTGAAGCGCTCTGGGCATATCGTACCACGCACCGCACAATAACGCGGGCTACTCCCTATTCACTAGTATACGGCACAGAGGTTGTCGTCCCGATGGAAGTTCAGGTCGAGTCCCTGCGAGTAGCACTTCGGAACTCCCTAACAGATGAACGTAATGCCGAGCTCAGAATGGCCGAGCTCGATGCCTTGGACGAGAAGAGGCTCGCGGCATAACAACGACTGGAGATGTATTAGAAGCATATCTCAACAGCGTATGACAAGCGAGTCAGGGGTAGATCCTTCAAGAAGGGTGACTTGGTACTCGTAATGAAGCGACAGACAGTCGCGCACACTACAAAGAGCAAGTTCGACCCTAAGTGGGACCCGATATGCATAATAGAAGAAGTCTACTCCAACGGGGCCTACCGTTTAGTGAATTTTGACGGTGGGGGAGCCGATTTTGCAATTAATGGCTGGTTTCTGAAGAGATATTACCCCTAACAGTTAACCTGTTACTTTATTTTACATAAATGTAAGAAGTGTAAACTCCCCAAGAGAGGGAATGTAATAGTATGGATAGAAATGGAGAATGAAATGAAGTAGAATACAGTAGATAAGCTTCTAATTATAAAAGCTAATCAGTTACTCCGTATTCTTGCAGGTCTTCCTTGCCCTTGCTATGGAGAAATAACCAAGAAAGACCATTCATCTACGACACGAGCGTATATCGAGTTTATAAACCCAAGCCACTCCCAAAATCGACGATAAAGGGAAGTATTACTCTTTTCATTTCATTCCACATTCATCATTTATTAGAATTGTGATCATTATTATATTGCAAACCATTTTAACACACATCACACAAACATCACATGATAGAAAAGTAATTGCTATTGTCATTTCATTTAATAAAAAGTATCGTTGACATCTTTTCAACACCATATACATGAATGGTCAAAAGATAAGTATTTCTTACACCAATTACAAAAATCCTAAAGGTAAGACCCTATGATCATTTTATACATTTAAAGTAAAAGAGAGAGCATCAGGAGTGAAAGATCAAAGCTTCTCCAAACTCCTGATAACAGCCTGATCATGGCCACCTTGACGGTTTCCATCGTTGACTTCATTGCAGACAACACCTCCACAGGATCGGGAACATGTTGAAGTTCAGGAATCAAATCTTCTAGTTGCTTTGCACCGCTTCACCCTCGCTTTCAAGCCGTGTGACAACTATCTGGCCCGGAGCGACTACCGACTCAAGATGGACAGCTTCGAAGCTTACGACAATCTTCTCCGCCTGCAGACGCTCAATCTGGACGTCAATTTCAGCTAGGTGACCCAGGCACCCTTCATACTGAATCTTATTATTTTGTAGGGATTCTCACGCGTGCACCGTCGACTGCGTATGGCGTTCCACTGCGGGTCCCAAAGACTCCGCAATCCTCCGCTTCTCCTCGATAGTAGGATCGGGCTCGGCATGCTCAGCAGCCGCTACGTTCGCGAGGGAGCTTTCGAACGAAAAAATGTGATCAACAACCACGAGTGCATCAGACCCAACCACTCTGACACAAGCTTCCAACGCTTTCATGCCAGCACTCAACATATGCCATTCTCGTGGATTGGCCAATGCCTTCATGAGCTAAACAGCAGACCCTTCAGCACGCTCTGCCCAAAACAATCTAAATGTTCAAACACAGGAATGTCCAGCATCATAGCAATGACAACGTCAGAATCGACGGCAGCTACAAGGAAGAATGCAAGACAAACAAATGACGCATTAACAAACATGAAAGCAAAAACTGCAAGTTGTAATCTAATGTAAATTATGAAAGAGTCGTACCAGGAATGGCAGGAAGATCAATAGCAGGCTCCGAAGGCCTGGCAATGCATGTCCCAGCATCAATGACTGTTTTTAAAACTTCGCCTGACGGTTCAGTAATCACAATCAGAGACGATGTGACGGAAGTGGCAAAGGCAGATATCGGCTCAATAGGATCTATAGAAATAAGATAATAATGATAAAACATGGTTAATATGATTATGCAGGAATCAAAGCAGAATTACAATCGCATTTCTTACCTTGTGCTTGCGGAATGTCGGGTTCGACTCCGACCTTAGCAGAATGTGATGTATCCATAACCTCCAAGTCAACAGGACAGTCTACTTGCAATGAATAGCCTGATGGAAGGACCGAAGAAGGATCGATGTCCCCCTCACGCATCTTAAGCTCAGGAACGGATTCCTCGACATTATCAACATGAACAGGTGAGCAAGGATGAACATCCATCGGCGACCCCATAGTCGGTACCTCGACAGCCTGAGAAATGAAGACTAAGGGCTCGGAAGAGGGCTGGACCTCGACGTCGTCATAGAGTTATGCTTCGATCACGGCTATAACAACATCATCAAGATCGCCTGCGCCCCCGACACTGGCGTCAATATCATAATAATTCGTGAGGGAATCATCATTGCTGTGATCATTGGCACGATCAACTTCCCAGTCATCGTCAGAATAATCAACAGGTTCATCTTCAAGCTGTGACCCTGAATCATCAAGGTGTGCCTCTCCCTGACCATCACCGGCTTCAGAACCGCCTTCGGCATTTTCCCACTTGACATCTGCAGGCCCAGACTCACCTCTGTCACGGTTATCGACAATCCTATCCTCTTCGTAGGCAATTTCCTCTGTAGCACCAGACCGGAGCTCACCTTCTTCGTGACTATCGACAATAGTCGCACCTGCGGCATCATTGGCCACTACTTCTGGAGGATTGATCTACAACGACGGATCCAAACTTCTTCACTTCTTGATGTGTAATATTTCTGCCTGTTTTAAGTTTTTCTCAGGTGTTGACGGGCGAACCCTCAGCGTGAGCCTTATCTTGATTCTTAACTGATCTCTCGGATGGCCCGATGGAAGATAGTCAACGAAATCATCAAAAGGTCTAACTCTTGCCATGCCTTCCGTAGGCTCACCCTCTTCCGCAGATGGAGGAATAGTCTATACCGGAGATGTGAAGATCCAACCTCCTGTTGATGCCTTTGTATAGGGACCCCGAGGCAATACCATCAGTCTAACGCTCCATCGTCTTTCCTATGAGTGATCGGCAAATTTAAGGAAGTCAGATGACTGGTACCAGGAACTCCAACAGCCTCACGCTGCTCATGAAGATAACCAAGACCGTCCTCAGGAACGTCAGTCAACCTCGGAGGAGAGAGAGAGAGGGAAATCAACAGGCTTGGCATCTCGGATGCGCGCATACTGATGCCCCCCACCATCTCATCTAACCATAAGAAGTCGCGGAACGTCGATTGTAGCCATGTAACACGAACCTCGCACTAGTTTGCGTCAGCAAAAGATAGTCCTACATCCACTCCCAATGGACAGGACTTGTACCATATGCTCGTTCTACCCTCGTCACGCTTGAAAGAGTCGATGAAACACCCTGATCGTAGCCAAACTGTCTGGTGAACCTGCTCGGAAAATAAGGCTCGCATCAGAACTCCATGCCTTCGTGAAATGGGAGAGAAGCAGTCCGGATCGATATCAAGAATTTCTTGTCAGAAGAATCAATCGAATCCTCATCATCGATGACTTCGAGATGTTCATCAGCAATAGAAATAGGGAAATGGTAGAAGTCGACTTTGTTTTCACGACAGATCCTTGAAGACACCCATTCCGGCGTCTTAATCACCATCTTAGCCCTCATGAATCTGAGAAGAGGCGCTTGATCCGAAAAGAAGTATGAGACTTCATGTCGTACACCCATGGGAAATAAACGCCTAACCAGCCGCAGAAATAATGCCACGGGCAATAGGCCGCATCCATTCCATTAGCAGGCTTGTCCGGATTACTGGCAACATAACTAAATGCCCTATATATACTGCATAGTATAGGTGGTGCTATAGCAAGACGTTGACCACTGGCAAGGGCACCCACCATGATGAAACAAGAAACCCTGATGCCATCAGCACTCTTTGAGCTGGGAAGCGCGACCGCGGACAACCAATAAGCAAGTAAGCCTGCTAGTTCGCAAGTAGAAGACAATATGTTCGGGTAAGAAAATTTACATTTGAACCGTTGTCGTAAGGCCCTTCTTCTTTTAATGCTAAGTTTATACTTCTTGTAGTCGATCCTGAAAGAGAAAAAGGAGAGAGAACTTCACATAAGAAGCTATGTAGAAGAAAAGAGCATACATCATGAAAAGAAAGAAAGAAACGTCTTATGAAGACTTACTGCAAGCCGTGGCTGAAGTAAACCAACCAATCCTCGTAGTGTATCTTTGTAATGCAGTTGAACTGTTGCAATTCATGGAACAACTCCAAACACGCCTCGGAATGATAAGCCTTTCGATCACCTTCGCGTCTGAAGCTAGACAATTCTTCATCAGAGGGGATATACTTGTGATAATATCTACCGCGGATGGGCAAGCACGCCATCATCATAAGATCCCAGAGAGTTATGCTCATCTCTCCTTGATAAAGATGGAAAGAATTGATAACGGAACTCCAGTAACTTTAGAAGCCCCTAAGAATCGTCGAATCTCACGGAAAGAAGCCGGCAGTCGTTTCGATAGCATGGTAGAGCCCGACCTCCCTCAGCACAGCCTCGTGCCGGATCAGAATCTCCTTCACCCACGGTATGTAACTGACACGACAACTCAGATGCCTTCATGTACGGAAGCTCGAAGTCTTCCACATTGCAGACATGCTCATAGGAAGGAATCTTTGACGGACCGTCTCGAAGAAATGAGTCGGGTAAGGCACATGAGGATCGCACGTAGGCATGAGGAAAGTCATCTCTTCAACCTCACCAACCTTCCGTTGCCTCCCATTGTTCTCCAGAGTGGCAGTGAGTAATCTCTCAAGAACTAAAGCCCATCTCTCCACTCCATAGAATTGGCTAGGTCTCGAACATCAGACGGCTCGATGCTCGGAAAAGGTTTACACCTCATAAGAGACTTCTCGTGCAAGATGACCTCACCATTGTAGGGGTTCGTGATACAGAGGCCACGCTTGGCAACGATCTTATTGCTCTCCCATCCGATCTTCATCCGTTCATATTTTAGATTGAGGAGGAGATGTGTCAATCGCTCCGCTAGATTGAGCGCTTCAAAGGTTTTTTGCGTCCTCCTCTCCTCTTACCTTTCTAACCTGTTGGATTTTCTTCTGTATTTTGGATAGGTAAATCTTAAGGACTCGCTTCAACGGCACTTGCCGCGCCAGCAAGTTGGGGGTACTAATATACCCACTCTTGTGAAAATGCGGTATAAGTTTGATTACCGCTAATGTAGAAGCAAGAAACAAGTTGTCTTGTCCTAGAGGGGGGTGAATAGGACACTTTTTAAATTTTCCAATCACACACTTGTAATCATGCAATGTATTTTCAGAGTACTTTCATCAAACAGAAGACATGCAGAATATAAATCAATAAAAGCACATGTGAAAGAAGTAAATCAAGTTATCCATTCACCACACAACAGGAGATTTTTATAGTGGTTCGGTTATGTACCTACTCCACTCCCGGCTGATCCACTCACTCCTTGAGTGGCCGGATTTCACTATCACTATGGTTTTAAATGAGGTTAACCATAAACCTTAACAGCTTACAAAAGGACTTACGACTCAACACATGGATTCATCCTTCCATAGGACTAATCCATAGCCACTTGGTCCTACACAAGGACTCGTCCTACTCAAGGACTTGTCCTACGCAAGGACTCTTACGAGTTTGGGTCTTCAAACTCTGAAACCCAAATCTCAACTTGAGGAGGTTTCTTGGACTCGAAAGACTAAATATACTTAGCTAATTGAGTCCCTTGATGATGCCTTTGTTGAAGAAGCTTCGGCTTGTACGGAAGATGGCTTCTTCAGCTCCCTCGATCAGCAACCTTGCTCCGGATGACTCATTGTAGATTCCAAGGTGAGGGATTAGGGTTAGGTTGAGGCTATATTGGGATATGGCTTTTATGTGAGGAAAGCTTCTACCTAATCCACCATTAATGGCATTGATGACAAGAGAATATCTATGAGAGGTAGGTCAAGATGCCATTAAAGAGGGGTTGAGTTCATGATTCAATCCAAGCTTTGAATGCTTCATCAATGTTGGTCAGATCAACATGGATTGAAGTATGAACTCAAAAAATCTTAGGGTTTTGAAGAGGGGGATCTCAAGAAGAAGGCTCACACAAACCCTAGATGATGCTCAAGGTGTCTCTCACAAGATCCAACCGAGTCCCATATATAGAAATGACATTCAACGGTCAGAAAACGGTCAGCTCGATAGGATCCGATCGATCGGACATAAGATTTAGCTAGATTTGAATTTTGCTCAAAAACAGGTTCTCCGATTGATCGGACTTAGTTCCGATTGATCGGAAGACCCTTTCCGATTGATCGGACAGATGGTCCGATTGATCGGAATTCCTTCCAGAGAGTTGATGTAATTTTTCTGGAAATTCCTCCGATAGATCGTATGTGTGTCCGATAGATCGGAGCACCCCTGTCCGATGGATCGGACAGACCTCCGAGGGATCGTAAAAGTGTCCAGAGAGATTTTCATTGTTTGCTGGATAATTATACGATTGATCGGACATACTGTCCGATTGATCGGAACACCCTGTCCGATGGATCGGACAGGCCTCCGATGGCTCGAAAAAGTGTCCAGAGAGTTTTTCAATGTAACTAGACTATTCTTCGATGGATCAGACACATTGTCCGATTGATCGGACACCTATCGGAATAATCTCCGATGGATCGGGTATGTATCGGAGAGAGAAGACATATTGTTTTTCAATTTTTAAGCAACTTCTGCTAACATTAACCCTTCCAAAGCTGATCTAAATGGAAGGTGGGCTATAGATGGTGCTAAGGGTGTGCCTAGGAAGGATTTGGGCCATCTATAGAAGGTTTTGGGATCAAAGGTTTGAATGGAGAGGCTTGAAGCTATCTTGATGAGCGATCTCCTTTGAGAAGCTTCTGTCTTCAGCCGCAAGGAAACTGTCTTCAGCCGCAAGGAGACTCGACGACACACTAACCATGCTAATTGACAAATCTTTGCATTAACAATCTCCCCCTTTGTCAATTACCAGACAAAACCAAACCTATACAAGTCTTGGTCCATACCACAGACTTATCCTAGACACCAAAACCAAAATACATCATGTCGAGGAAAATAAAAACTTTATACATAGACATGACTCATTACATACAAAATGTACAGACTAGGCTTCACTTGAACTCCCCCTTGGTCCCTGCACACAAAAGATCAACAAAAAAGATAACCTGGACCTTTTGGTGGGATAAATTCTCCCCCTTTTTGTCAGTGATTGACAAAGGTTAGTGAAATGAGAATGCAGCGCATATGTCATAGACTAAAGGAGGAAATAGACATTATCATGCTCAGAGAGGAAGCCAACACACACATGGTCATGCAAGGATATACAAGTATATGACAGTAAGCACAGTGGGCTTATAGCCCAAGCAACCAACCTCCCCTCCTGAAATGTATATCATGACCAACATACCATATATACAAAATCCAAAAGAGGGCAAGAAGCCCAATAAGGATAAAGCAGTGTCGCACAATTATATGTATATATGCACAAGATAGCCAAAGAGAATGATTATCAGACTATTCAATATAAGACCATAGCAAAATATCATAACCAAAAAACATAATGATCATCAGAATATCCAGATCCAACACAAATCATAGCAAAATATCCAAAAGGAAGGACCATCAGACTATCCAAAACAAAATCTGTCAAAGAAAAGATGTATCAATCAATACAACTAACAACATCGCTCCAAAAAGATATCTGCGACGACTAGACACTAGGGACCCTGACTAAAAAGATAGGCAGCTATGGAGCAGGGCCAGCGACGTCATCTCGACGATAGGAGAGGGCTGATGTGAGGCGCTGGACAACATCATGAATGGTCTGCATCAGGCCCTCAAGACACGACAGCCGCTCACCATGCTGTACAAGGGCAGCCTCCACTCGATCTAGTTGAGCAGTGATCTGCTCCGTGCTGGGAGGAGGAGGTGCCGAAGAGGCGTCGGACTGACGTCGCCGATTGACTGAGCGACGAGCTGGGGCCGGCGTCGGTGATGAAGCTGAAGACCTGCTGTGGGTGTCAGCCGACACCTGTGTGGGAGTGTGAGAGAAATCCCGATCTTCTACGTCATCCTCTTTTGGGAGGGTCATCTTCTTGATATTGAGGGCCCTGAAGGTGCTGCGAGGAATAGGGTGGACTACAATATCTGTGAACCCGCAATCGTGCCCCAATCTGGTAATGATCCAGCCGAACGGAATGGTGTTGCGGTTGTGTGGCAGAGCGTCCAGAATATGATGCAAAATGATGGATGGGAGACACAGGCGCGTCCCATGACCAACGTGATAGAGCAGATTGACCATATTTGCAGTAAGGTCGAATTTATTGGTACTGCGTGGGTAGACATTTGTGCTGAAGATCTGGTGGAGCACTCGAAACCTATTGGACATTTCAGACGCCCGAAGTGCACTACCGTCTATCCACTCCGGATTGGGACCCCGACATAAGTATCGAGTCCAATCAGCCCTAAGAGTAGTATCAAGAAGATTGTCATTTGGTTGTGGGGCTGTGGACATGGGAACACCAATCAGGTCGGCTATGGTTTGGGCTGTGACCTTGACTACCCGGCCTCCGACAATAACCTCACATGAGGGAGGGTTTCCAACGGGGTTGATGATTTTAGATAAAAATGTATACACAACCTCAGGATGGGCTACGCTTCCAAATCGTAGCAAACCATCCCACCCAATCTGTGCAAGAAGAGCGGGAATGCCAAAGGGCTCCACACATGACACAGCGACCTCTCTCTCATATATAATGGTGCGAGATTGAAACCGAGAGAGAGAGGCTAGACTCTCAGGCTGGGTAGGAGGAGCAGCAGGAGGAGGAGAGCCCTGAGAGGGTCGAGAAGTTTGCAGCTTCTTGGTCCTGGCAGTGGTGGATGGCCCCGCAGCCATCTTGGACTTGCCTTTAGGATCTTTAGGCATGGTGTATCAAGATTGGAGAATGGATTCGAACAATGCAGACACCAAGATGGACAGGAAGAACCTCAAATCCCTACAAATGATAAGCTAATAGAGGAAAGGGATAGAAGAAACCGATCGGACAGCAAGAAACCGAACTGACAGCTTGTGAGATCTTACCTAGGAGACACGAAGAGCTATTGTAGCTGCAAATGAGGACCGATGGAAAGCCAGCTGAGCTACAGTCCGATCGCACAGGGGTGCCCCACCAGAAGAGGCTGAGAGAAAATAAAAACTAGGGCAGAAATGAACAGGGCTGCGTATATAACTATCGGACTCCCGATATTTCCGATTGATCGGAGAAGTGTCCGATCAATCGGAAATGCCCCTAGTGACATTTAAGCAATAAAACCCTTCCTCCCTTCAGCAAATGATTCCCCAGCTTATTTTATGAGAATGTAAGCTTTGGGATATCAATGATCACTCAATAAAATGAGGCTAATTCCTTAGATATACCTATATGCACATGATTTTCCAATTTGCTAGAGTGAGCATAGACCGATAGACTTCCGAAGGTGTTCAAACCTTGTGGAGTCTAACGGCTTAGTAAGAATGTCGACCAATTGCCGCTCGGTTTGGATGTATTCAAGATTGATCAGTTTTTCCTCAACTAGTTCTCTTATAAAATGGTGCCGGATGTCAATATGCTTGGTTTGAGAATGTTGAACCGAATTTTTTGAGATATTAATGGCACCTGTGTTGTCACAAAAAAGCGTCATTTCGTCCTGATTAAGACCATAATCCTTCAACATCTGCTTCATCCAAAGTAGTTGAGCACAGCAACTACCGGCAGCAACATATTCAGCTTCAGCGGTGGACAATGAGATGGAGTTTTGCTTTTTGCTATGCCAAGCAACTAAGCAGTTTCCGACGTAAAAACAGCCACCGCTTGTGGATTTTCTATCATCCATATTTCCGGCCCAATCGGCATCGGAGTACCCCGCAATGATGGTTGAGGTGTCAAAGGGGTACCACAAGCCATATTTAGTTATGCAGGCCACATATCTAATCACTCTTTTTACAGCAATGAGGTGTGATTCCTTAGGATCGGCTTGAAATCTAGCACATGCCCCTACACTAAAGGCAATATCAGGTCTACTAGCTGTGAGGTAGAGAAGACTCCCAATCATACTTCTATATAAATGTTGATCAACACTTTTGCCAGATAAGTCTTTAGAAAGTTTAATGGTAGTGGCCATAGGTGTGGTGTGTGATCGACCCGAGTCTAGCCCAAACCTCTTGACTAAATCTTTTGCATACTTAGTTTGGTTGATAAAGATTCCATTTTTCAGTTGTTTAACTTGCAATCCTAGGAAGAAATTTAGTTCACCTACCAAACTCATCTCAAATTCAGATTTCATTAGTTCAGCAAATAAAGCAGAGAATTCTTCACAATTTGACCCAAATACAATATCATGCACATAAATCTGAGCAATGAGAAAGGAATCAGTCGTCCTCTTAACAAATAGGGTTTTATCAACACTCCCCCTAACAAACTTGTGAGCAATTAGAAATTGAGTAAGACGTTCATACCATGCTCGGGGGGCTTGTTTTAACCCATAGAGAGCCTTTTTCAATCGGTAGACTCTTTGAGGATAAATAGGGTCTACAAACCCCTTTGGTTGTTCAACATAAACCTCCTCATCAAGTATACCATTTAGAAAGGCACTTTTCACGTCCATTTGAAATAATTTGAATTTGAGAGCATATGCTATGGACATGAGAATTTGAATGGATTCGAGTCTAGCAACCGGGGCAAAGGTTTCATCAAAATCAATTCCCTCGATTTGAGAGTACCCTTGAGCTACAAGACGTGCTTTGTTTCGAATCACATTGCCAGATTCATCTGTTTTGTTTTTGAAGATCCATTTAGTTCCAATGACATTTTTCTCATATGGTCTTTCAACCAGAAGCCAAACTTCATTTCTGGTAAACTGTTGAAGTTCCTCTTGCATTGCAAGTATCCAAAACTCATCATTGAGAGCCTCATTTATATTTTTCGGTTCAATTTTTGAAGTGAAGCACACATGACTGTTGATGGCCTCAAGTTGTCTTCTCGTCTTGACTCCAACATCCGGATCTCCAATGATTTGATTGAGGGGATGATCCTTGATGTGTAGAACATTTCCAGAAGCTATTGAGGCATTGGGAGTGGGAGATTTTTCAACAGGTTTACCTATGTGGCACGGTTCTCCCACTTCATCATCATCCTGTCTTGTGTCTTCTTTGGATTGGTCATCAATGACAACATTTATGGATTCTTGAGTTGTTTTAGTCCTTGTGTTGTACACTCTATAGGCCCGACTATCAGAAGCATATCCTAGAAATATTCCCTCATCGCTCTTAGAGTCAAATTTTCCTAGATTTTCTCTATCTCGAAGGATGTGGCATTTGCTACCAAAGACCCTAAAGTACTTGATGTTTGGGACTTTTCCATTCCATAGCTCATATGGGGTCTTATCTAGGCCGGCTCTCAAATAAACTCGATTAATGATGTGACACGCTGTATTCACTGCTTCGGCCCACAGATTTTTTGCTATATTTTTGCTGTTCATCATAACTGTGGCCATGTCGAGTAGCACTCTGTTTTTCCTCTCTGCTACTCTATTTTGTTGTGGAGTCTTTGGGGCTGAGAATTCATGTTTGATGCCTAAATTTTCACAGAATAGTTCAAAGCGCCCATCCTCAAATTCCCCCCCATGTTCACTCCTAATACGTTTTACTGTGCATTCTTTTTCATTGTGGAGTCGTTTCATGAGTTTCTCAAATTCTTCAAATGTATCCGACTTTTCTTTCAAAAATACAACCCATGTATATCGGGAATAGTCGTCAACAATAACGAAGAAGTACCTCTTAACACCTTGACTCATTACTCTTGTGGGGCCTACAAGATCCATGTGGAGTAGATCAAGGGGTTTTGATGTAGCGATGATGGATGTCTTCTTATGTGCAACTTTAATTTGTTTACCTTTCAAGCATTCAGCACATAATTCTTTTGGTTTCTTCCCAATCTTTGGTAAACCTCTTACCAATTTCTTTCTACTCAACCTAGCAAGGTTCCTATAATGGACATGACCAAGCCGTTGATGCCATAACTCAGTTTCATCATTAATAGCCATGTGGCATACGGCAGATGGTCCCTCATCACCTTTGTTTTCAATCACATAGCAGTTATCACCCATACGAAACCCTTTTAATATTAATTTTCCAAATTGATCCATAATTTCGCACATTTCTTTGGAGAATTTCACCGAATGTTGTTCATCACATATTTGAGAGATGCTTAATAGATTATGTTTTAAACCGTCAACACATAGTACATCCTCAATTTTGGGCAATCCTGGCCCGGTGATGGTTCCCTTTCCAACAATCTTGGCAACACTCCCATCTCCAAAGGTAACAGACCCACCATCAAATTCAGCATAATCACAAAACTGAGTCTTGTCAACTGTCATGTGTCGGGAGCATCCACTATCAAGGTACCACCTAGTGTTTCTTCCGGCTCTAAGGGCTGTATGGATAACTAAGCATTTGTTCTTTACTACCCATTTAGAGACTACCCTTTTTGGAGAACTAGGCTTCTTGGTTGATTCTAAGGATGTCATCGTTTGAGTATAAGGTGTTGAGGTTTTCTCTTTACTTGATTTCTCTTTCATCAGCTCCATGGTTCTTTTGTTCAACTGTTTTACCATTTCTAGGAGCTCTTCCATTCTTTTGTCTTTCTTCGGTGGAGTGGGATAATTTTTCCTCACGTTTGGTGTTTGTTTAGGAGGACTCCACATCTGATTCATCCTTTTTTCGGTAGGTACAAATTTACTTTTCAAGTTCCGAACCGGATTCTTAAGGATCAAGCATTCAAATTTCAAATGTCCAACATCTCCGTATGCATGGCATATAGGTGAATTTCTCTTAGTGCTTCCTGATGCATTCCTAATTTTTTTTAGGTTCTGGGTTACTAACCTTAGTTTGCTCACCATAGCCTAGCCCTCTTGTATTCCTACAAGGCTTACCTGATTTAAGGATATCATCTAGTTTTTCTCGACTTTGGGCAAACCTTTCATTTAGTTGACTTTCTTGATTAAGTTGCAAGACTAGACACTGATTTGTAGATTTGGCTTTTTTCAGCTCATCTTCTAAGGTATTAATTTTGTCTTGAGCTGCTTTGTTTTTCTTTTCTAATTCACAGATCTGATGGTAAAATCCGTTGTTTTCTCTCTTTACTTCTTGCATTTCATCAGCCAATTTGTTGTTGTCAATATTTGCTTGGCTCAACTTCTTGGTAAGAAGGATGCTTTGACGAAATAGCTCATCATAGGCAACTTGCAAACCATCATTATCATCCTCGTCATCATCGGAGGATGTTTGACTGTTTTCTGATAGCTCATGATCATCCTTGTCTCTTTCACCTTGTATGTCTGGGACAATCTCCGAGATAGAGGCCATCAGAATTTTAACTGATCCTCTCTCATCACTTTGATATTCTTCTGTTTCTGAATCTGTACTCTCGAGGTTGTCCCATGTGGCTGCCATTGCTTTCTTTTTGAATTTTTCTTTGGAAGGAGCTTGGCAGTCAGAGGCAATATGACCATAGCGTCCACAGTTGTAGCACTTAGGATCTTTTGGCTTGTTGTAAGATTTTCCTGTATAGCGCTTTTTGTCAAAAGATTTGCTATTTTTGTCAACCCTCTTTCCTTTGTTTTTGAAGAATTTTCTAAACTTCTTAGCCATAAGAGCCATTTCATTCATATCCATTTCTTCATCACTATCAACTACAGATTCTTGTGTAGTGTGTGAAGTTTTCAGCACTGTGTTTCTACTTTTTGGGGATTTCTTGAAATGAAGTTCATGGGTCTGTAGAGATCCAAGTAAGTCTTCTATTTTCATAGTATCAATATCTCTACATTCCTCAATAGTTATGACCTTGGAGGAGAATCGTTCGGGTAAGGATCTTAGAATTTTTCTACAAATGCGCGGATCCGATATCCTCTCTCCCAATCCCCACATAGCATTGGTGACATCACTCAGTCGGGTGTAAAAGTCCATGAAGTTCTCATGTTCCTCCATTTTCATATTCTCAAATTAAGTGGTCAAGAGCTAAAGTTTTGACCTCTTGACTGTACTAGTTCCTTCATGAGTAGTTTCAAAGATGTCCCATGCTTCCTTAGCAGTTGTGCAATTACAAATTCTTTTAAACTCATCAGCTGAAACGGCACAAAAGATAGCATTGAGTGCCTTGGCATTGCTTATGTATCTCAGTTGTTCAAGATCAGTCCATAAATCATCAGGCTTGACTGTGGTAGTGGTGACCCCATCTATGACAGTGCTCAAGAGGGGTATTTCATATTTGATTTCCACAGATCTCCATGTTGCATGATCCAATGATTGCAAGAAGACTCTCATTCTTGCTTTCCAGTAAGCATAGTTTGATCCATCAAAATATGGAGGTTTGGAAACCATACTAGAATCCCCTTTTGACATGATTTCAAGCTTCTAGAGACGGATCACATTCCGGGCGGTTACGCCTTTAAGGAGGAACCCTCTCTGATACCAATTGAAAATGCGGTATAAGTTTGATTACCGCTAATGTAGAAGCAAGAAACAAGTTGTCTTGTCCTAGAGGGGGGGTGAATAGGACACTTTTTAAATTTTCCAATCACACACTTGTAATCATGCAATGTATTTTCAGAGTACTTTCATCAAACAGAAGACATGCAGAATATAAATCAATAAAAGCACATATGAAAGAAGTAAATCAAGTTATCCATTCACCACACAACAGGAGATTTTTATAGTGGTTCGGTTATGTACCTACTCCACTCCCGGCTGATCCACTCACTCCTTGAGTGGCCGGATTTCACTATCACTATGGTTTTAAATGAGGTTAACCATAAACCTTAACAGCCTACAAAAGGACTTACGACTCAACACATGGATTCATCCTTCCATAGGACTAAT
Organism: Liriodendron chinense; assembly: GCA_003013855.2. Lineage (NCBI taxonomy): Eukaryota > Viridiplantae > Streptophyta > Magnoliopsida > Magnoliales > Magnoliaceae > Liriodendron > Liriodendron chinense. Next base: position 5,519,487 of record ML058408.1, read on the forward strand.
CCATAGCCACTTGGTCCTACACAAGGACTTATCCTACTCAAGGACTTGTCCTACGCAAGGACTCTTACGAGTTTGGGTCTTCAAACTCTGAAACCCAAATCTCAACTTGAGGAGGTTTCTTGGACTCGAAAGACTAAATATACTTAGCTGATTGAGTCCCTTGATGATGCCTTTGTTGAAGAAGCTTTGGCTTGTACGAAAGATGGCTTCTTCAGCTCCCTCGATCAGCAACCTTGCTCCGGATGACTCATTGTAGATTCCAAGGTGAGGGATTAGGGTTAGGTTGAGGCTATATTGGGATATGGCTTTTATGTGAGGAAAGCTTCTACCTAATCCACCATTAATGGCATTGATGACAAGAGAATATCTATGAGAGGTAGGTCAAGATGCCATTAAAGAGGGGTTGAGTTCATGATTCAATCCAAGCTTTGAATGCTTTATCAATGTTGGTCAGATCAACATGGATTGAAGTATGAACTCAACAAATCTTAGGGTTTTGAAGAAGGGGATCTCAAGAAGAAGGCTCACACAAACCCTAGATGATGCTCAAGGTGTCTCTCACAAGATCCAACCGAGTCCCATATATAGAAATGACATTCAAAGGTCAGAAAACGGTCAGCTCGATAGGATCCGATCGTTCGGACATAAGATTTAGCTAGATTTGAATTTTGCTCAAAAACAGGTTCTCCGATTGATCGGACTTAGTTCCGATTGATCGGAAGACCCTTTCCGATTGATCGGACAGATGGTCCGATTGATCGGAATTCCTTCCAGAGAGTTGATGTAATTTTTCTGGAAATTCCTCCGATGGATCGTATGTGTGTCCGATGGATCGGAGCACCCCTGTCCGATGGATCGAACAGACCTCCGAGGGATCGTAAAAGTGTCCAGAGAGATTTTCATTGTTTGCTGGATAATTATACGATTGATCGGACATACTGTCCGATTGATCGGAACACCCTGTCCGATGGATCGGACAGGCCCTGTCCGATGGATCGGACAGGCCTCCGATGGCTCGAAAAAGTGTCCAGAGAGTTTTTCAATGTAATTGGACTATTCTCCGATGGATCGAACACATTGTTCGATTGATCGGACACCTATCGGAATAATCTCCGATGGATCGGGTATGTATCGGAGAGAGCAGACATATTGTTTTTCGATTTTTAAGCAACTTCTGCTAACATTAACCCTTCCAAAGCTGATCTAAATGGAAGGTGGGCTATAGATGGTGCTAAGGGTGTGCCTAGGAAGGATTTGGGCCATCTATAGAAGGTTTTGGGATCAAAGGTTTGAATGGAGAGGCTTGAAGCTGTCTTGATGAGCGATCTCCTTTGAGAAGCTTCTGTCTTCAGCCGCAAGGAAACTGTCTTCAGCCGCAAGGAGACTCGACGACACACTAACCATGGTAATTGACAAATCTTTGCATTAACATCTTGTTCTGTTCCCTGCTTCGGAGGTTTGGGCATTGTTTCGTTGACAAAGATGCGCACCAGCAGTTCATGAGGAAGCTGCTCAATACACTCTAAGAAATCCTTTATCTCAGGTTCGACCGTAGGAAAGAAGAGAGAATTATGTCTTGGACGAGGAGGGTGGGAAGGACCTTCATCTATTCTTTTCGACCACGCTTCATCAGGGACGGACCAGAAGAATGCGATCCAGAAGTTTCGTCAGAAGATCCCATTGTCGCTACTGCAATTTACTGCAACGCGCAAACAGAATAGCATCAGAAAACAACTTGATTTAAATGAGCAAATAGCTTAACGAAATCATATCACAAACACAAACACAACACTTAGATCAAAAGCGATAAAGCATGAAAGCTACAAAATCAAAAGCATAGCATATCATTCATCATACATGTTTCGCAACAAAGCAATTACCATCATACATATATGCATACATGTGGTCGATGCGCACACAAAGTCATATATTGAACCCACAACACATTCATGCATTTAGCCTAAAAGTAACCTTGACAAGTCCAGGTGATTATAATCAGGTATTGAATAGAGTCAAGAAACAATTTCAGTAGCAGGCATACACTATTATTCACACATAAGAACTTTGCGTGCATTCGGAACGCTATGGGTGCGCTTTGACAGATATGCCCTGAACCTGCCTAAAATAGACAGTTGCAAGCTGTAAATAGGCCAAAGCAGGTAGCCTATTGCAGGCCCAAGGCACTAAGTTCCAATTGTGCTTGAATTTTAAGCAATCTAGCCTCAAACGGCATCAAATTTGACTGAGAACAGAGCTAGAAAGGCAATTTCTTCACCAAGTATAAAGCGAGGCCAAGATTCTAAAATTTGGCTAAGTATTAGGCTGACATGCACCCAAGGAGGAGCCCCAGGTGTAAGACCCATACCCTTGTTTGCCCTCCGTACGCTTAATTTCCGGTGCCGGTACGTCCCGGACGGATCAGATTAGCGAGCCTTGACCGCGACCCTATTTTAATACCGCATCGACCCAAGACCTATACCTCGGCGACCGCGTAGGCGCTGCGATTCCAACACCGCGCGGCACGCCCCATTGCGATACCCGGTGTGAAAGTTATGATCGATTGCGTAATTCGAGGTGGGCCGCGCAACGTGCGTGTGTGGTGGGCCCCACTTGCACAAATTCCAAGATATGTCACATCAATCAAATCCATCACCATCATTCTCACCTATACCTATCCCATACCCCTACTCTACACACATCATACCCCCATCCCTCTCTCTCTTCCAAAGTCAACCAAGGCCCATACCCCCATACCTCTCTCCCATGCTAGCATCATTACCCATAATTCCTTTCTCTCTCTCCCCCCCATACAAATACCATAAGTAGGGGGAGAGGAGGCTTCCTCACATCCCATATTTGCAAGAGAGAAAAAGATTTGAGAAAGGAGAGAGAAAGAGAAAGATTTGAGAGAAGAGGAAGATTTGAGAAAATAGAGAGAGATTAGGGAGATTGAGGGTGTAGATCCAAGCTTGGAGGGCCCCAACCATCATCCGGACCGTCCGGATCATCCAATCGTCAACCCGATTTAATCCAACTGTCCAATATTTGAGGTGAGTGCAAGGGGTACATAAATCCCCCATTTTCTTCTTTCCTTTCATTTTTCCCTTTCTTTTGGGCCCACCTGATGGTGGACAACCTGATGGATGGATTGGATCATCCATGAATGGGCCCCACTTTGTAATAATAATAATAATAATAATAATAATAACAAAATTAAAAAAAAAAGAGAGAGAGGAAGCTAACCAGCTGGACAAACAGCGTCCAGAGGACGCTGCTGCCCAGCAGGGCAAGCCCCTTTTGGGCGTTGGGTGTTGGGCAGGGTCCCCACACGTGGGACCCACCTTGATGTATGTATTAGATCCATGCCGTCCAGCTGTTTCTCCACCCCATTTTATGGCTGGACGCCAAAAATGAAGAAGATCCAGATCTCAGGTGGACCACACCATTGGAAACAAATGAGGCTAATGAAGCCGACTGTTAAGACTTCCTGGACCCACCGTGGTGTTTGTGGACCACATCACCTACCCAATATTGGGCTTGTTGGGTCCCTAATGATATGGGGAATCTAATGGACGGGTCGGATCTTCACTAAGTGGGCCCCACATGAAATGATCGCAGGAAACAAAAAACAAAAAAAAAAAACAAAAAATATTATATGAGAACGCTGGACGTCCAGCGTCTGGACGTTCTGACGCTGGAGCGTCCAGCGTCACTTGACAGTGAATGGGTCCCCACTCGTGGGACCCACCTTGATGTTTGTGTTCCATCCGCGCCGTCCATCGGTTTTCCCAGATCATTTTAGGGCCAGGGCCCAAAGATGAGCCAGATCCAAATCTTCAGTGGACCGCACCGCTTGAAACAGTGGGAATGATGATTCATACTGTCAGAATCTCTTGGCCCACCTTAGCATTTCTAAATTGATTTTTATACCCCATATTGGGCTTGTTGGGTCCCCCATGAGATGGGGAACCTGATGAACGGAGTGGATCAGTGCCATGTGGACCCCACTTGATATGAACTCAAAAAAAACAAAAAAAAGGAAAAGAAGAAGAAAACGGAAGGAAGAGGCTTACCTCTGACGCTGGGCGTACCAGCGTCCTGGCACGCTGGCTCGGCCAGCAGGTGGCCCACTTGTGGGTCCCACCATGATGCATGTGCTGTATCCACACCGTCCATCCAGTTGGGGAGATCATTTTAGGGCATGACCCCAATAATGAGTCAGATCCAAGTCCCGAGGGGGCCCCACCACAGAAAACAGTAGGGACAGTAGGCCCTACCGTTTAAACCTTCTCATGGCCCACCGTTATGTTTATTTGAGATCCAACCTGTTCATAAGTTCACACAGACATGGAGGGAGGAAAAATAAAAAAATATCAGCTTGACCGAGAACTTCTGTGGGCCCCACTTAGTGAGAGCACAATATAAAAAAAAAAAAAAAAAAGAAAACATGAGACCGCTGGACAGACAGCGTCCAGGGGATGCTGCTGCCCAGCAGCCCTCTGGGCGTCCCAATGGGCCCCATTCGTTGGGCCCACTTAGTATGTGCCTTGTCCACTACGTCCATATGTTTTTCCACCTCATTTTAGTGGGCCATGCCACGGGCCAATAATGGGGATAATGATCTCCACCGTTGAAACCTTCCCAGTCCTACAATAATGTTTATTTGTCACCCAACCTATTCATAAGTGGCTGGGCCCAAATTTTAAGCATATCCTAATGTCAAGTGGACCATGCTATAGTAGGGAAATGATTTCCAACATTGAAACCTTTCTAGGTTCTACAGTGATGTTTATTTTGCCATCCAATCTGTTCATAAGATCACATGGATATGGACGAAGGAGAACACACAAATATCTGCTTGATTCAAAACTTATTGGGACTAGATGGGTACCTCGCTGCCCAGCAGGTGGCCCACCCTATGGGTCCCAACGTGATGTATCTATTAGCTCCACCATGATGTATATGATTTATCCATGCCGTACATACATTTTTGACGGCCTATCTTGTATGTGCAGGCCCAAGTATGGGCCGATGTGGTCTCAAGTGGGCTATGCCACGAAGACTTTTACATTTCCAATGGGACCCACAGTCCGGGTCCCTCTCTCTATGGATATATTGGGCCTTTTAAGGCCAATGTTACATGATATGTTTGGTAACATGCTAGTATGATTAGCTTAATATGTCACACTGATAACATGATTAGTATAATGAATACCATGCTCATTCATATGCCCATACGCATCATTTGTATGCCTGTTATGGATCATGATTAACCATAGCATATGCTAGTTGGCTTGTTATACTTAGGGGACCCGTGTGAGACAGGGTCGCCCCACATGATTGCGCAGTATGCGTAAGTTGGTGCATGATTTGGATTGTATGACTCATGCATTTCACATTGTGTATGTCACGATCGCTTTCACACCCTAGCCACCATAGTCACATCATGGTTGGCAGTATTGGACACCGGAAACTTGTTCTAGTACGTGGGCGCTATGGATGTCCTTGGGTGAAATTCCCTAAACCCTGTGGTACCAGTAGGATGCTCCAACGTCGAGACCGAGTGGATAACATGAGCGCCCGTGTACCAAATACCAGTAGGCCGCGTCTCCCACTGTGTCGAGGTCGGTTGGAAAGGGGTGTGACCTTATCCGCCCGGGTGAAGTGGGCTGTAAGCTAGGTCGAGTCTGACCAGCTCATGGAATGGGTCCGCTATCGGCGAGACGGGTGGGCATTGGCATACCACTGACGAGGCGGATAGTGAGGTCTTTTCTACTCGCTTGGTTACGCGCGCGATGTGCGGCGGCCAATATGAGAGTATACTAGACCCCGGTGATGTCCCAGATGATAACTATTTTGATATGTGGATCAGTTAAGGATTGACGTATTTGCATTGCATCTCTAGCATGTAACACTCGGACATGTAGGCCCTTGCATAGCATAGCCTTGGGATGGCTGATAGCATTCATGAATTTGGTAACTTAGCCCTCTGCTGCTTTCGCTTACTCTGATATCTGCATACTTGTCATATGCATCACACGCGCACACACGCACTCTACTGGGCTTCGTAGGAAGCTCATGCGTGTTTGTTTACACTGCAGGTACTAGAGCCTATCAGCAGCATTGAGGGCGGTTCATGTATCTGATATTTTGGACTTCTACTTTATGTTGTATTTCCCTTTCCAATATTGTACTCAACAAACTTTTAGTGGATATGTGATGATGTTTATGGTTTTGATTATGCTCATATAAAAAAAAAAAATTTACCCTGAAAATCCTCCTGGTAGGATCCCAGGATCGGAACCTGGCACATGAGAGCTAGGAGCCGAGAATGGGGTACTACGGAGGTTGTTGACACCAAGGTCGACGATCGGGAATTTGGTGAGCCCGGTCCCTGGGTTTGGGGCGTGACAGAAGTTGGTATCAGAGCATAACTTGGGAATACCTGCGGATGACATCACATATCTACTAATGGCCTTAGATTAACTACCCTTAACTGAATGATTGTTGCAAACTTAGGATGATTAGGATCCCGATCTCATGCACTTAGTGACCCACACTAGGATCCTGTTACAACATAGTTATAATAGGATTCCCTATGTTAAGCTTAGAAACTTCCGAATATGATTCCCTAACGTGTGTGCATTCGGGAGTATCAATGCTAAGAGGTACCTGTCCTTTTCTGTAGGATATGGCGCCCAAGAGAGCCACCAGTAGGCCGTCGACCGGTGCAGGTTCATCCTTAGACCGCCCCAGTCCCAGCTCCAGCTCCAGCTATGACTGCTGGTCAGTTTCAGGAGATGATGCGGGTTATGACCTCCATGGTAGAGCGCCAGGAGAGGAGGTCATCTGACGCAGTTGCCCCATCGGAGCAGGATCGTGCTCGTTCCTTGTTGATGGACTTCAGGCGGATGGATCCCCCACGGTTTTTGGGCGGACCAGACCCGGTGGCAGCGGAGCGATGGAAATCGGAGGTAACGAAGATCTTTACCACGATGCGATGCTCGACCGAGGAGCGAGTTCCTCTTGCCGTTTTCCTTTTTCAGGGAGAGGCCGAGCACTGGTGGGCGTCGGTTACCCGAGCAGCCGGGCCCGATTTCCAGTGGACATGGGAGGACTTTGTAGACCGGTTTGACCGGAAGTTCTTCCCTGAGCATGTCCTCCAGCAACGTGCTCTAGAGTTCGAGACACTGGTCCAGGGAGATATGTCAGTGTCGCAGTATGAGGCTCGATTCGTTGAGCTATCCAGATTTGCGACGTATCTCGTGGATGACGAGGTGCGGAAGGCCCGTCGATTTGAGACCGGACTGCGCCTTGGCCTTCGTGGCCGATTTGTTTGTTTTACCGATGACTGAGTTTGATGTTATCCTGCGCATGGACTGGCTGGCCGAGTATCACGCTGTATTGGACTGCTTCGCAAGAACAGTCACTTTCCTTATACCCGGCATGCCGCAGTTTCAGTTCGTTGCCGAGCCTAGAGGTGAGCAGTTGTCATCTTTGATGTCGTGTGCCATCGAGGAACCGGTTGCGGTGTGTATCGACCAGCTGCCGGTAGTTTGCGATTTTCCGGATGTGTTTCAGGAGATTCCGGGGTTGCCGCCTCGTCGGCATATTGAGTTTCAGATTGACCTCGTGCCCGGTACTGCGCCTATCTCAAAGGCCCCGTACCGTATGGCACCTTTGGAGTTGCAGGAGCTGCGGAAGCAGTTGGACGAGTTGCGTGAACTAGGCTTCATTCTTCCGAGCAGTTCATCGTGGGGAGCGCCGGTACTCTTTGTGAAGAAGAAGGATGGCTCGTTGAGGCTCTGCGTGGATTACCGCGAGCTCAACAAGGTCACGATTAAGAATAGGTACCCGCTTCCGAGGATCGACGATTTATTTGACCAGTTGCGGGAGGCCCAGTTCTTTTCGAAGATTGACCTACGATTCGGTTATCATCAAGTCCGTGTCCGGGAGGAGGATATCCCGAAGACGGCATTCAGGACGCGTTACGGTCATTTTGAGTTCCAGGTCATGTCTTTCGGACTGACCAATGCGCCCGCTGTGTTCATGCAATTGATGAACGAGGTCTTTCGTCCTTACCTTGATCAGTTCGTTGTGGTGTTTATCGATGACATTCTGATCTATTCGAGGACTCGGGAGGAGCATGCGCGGCATCTGGAGATCACCTTGCAGACCCTCCGCACACACCAGCTTTATGCGAAGTTGGAGAAGTGTGAGTTTTGGCAGGAGGAGGTGAAGTTCCTCGGTCATGTGGTGACGAGGCAGGGAGTAGCAGTAGATCCGATGAAGATTGATGCCGTGCGTCAGTGGAGGCAGCCCACGAACGCGTCCGAAATCCGAAGTTTCCTGGGGTTAGCAGGTTATTATCGTCGTTTCATAGAGGGCTTCTCTCGTATTGCAGCCCCGCTGACCAGGTTGACCCGTAAGGGTGCTGAGTTCGTTTGGAGCGACGCCTGTGAGCGAGCATTTGCAGAACTGAAGGACCGTCTTACTTCTACACCAGTCCTCACTCTTCCCTCCGGGAGTGAAGGATTCGTGGTTTTTACAGATGCCTCACGTATTGGCTTAGGTGCTGTCCTGATGCAGCATGGCAGAGTAGTAGCGTATGCGTCTCGCCAGCTCAAGGTCCATGAGCAGAACTACCCCACGCATGATCTGGAGCTAGCAGCAGTAGTCTTCGCACTGAAGGTGTGGAGGCACTATCTTTATGGGGTCAGGTTCGAGCTCTTTTCTGACCACAAGAGCTTGAAGTACCTCTTCTCGCAGTCCGAGTTGAACATGAGGCAGAGACGTTGGATGGAGCTCCTGAAGGATTATGATTTTGATCTTCAGTACCACCCTGGCAAGGCCAACGTGGTGTCTGATGCCCTCACGAGGCCTGGTGGCGTATATGATGGTCCAGGAGTGGAGGATGCTCTAGGAGGTTGCCGAGTATGATTTTGAGCTGAGCTTGCAGTCTTCTATCGTGCAGTTATCGAGCTTGTCGATTCAACCCTCTCTTGTTTCTAGGGTGATCGAGGCTCAACAGTCAGATCAGACGTTGAAGGATTATTGGGAAGAGGCCGCGTCAGAGGGTCAGACTGATTGGCAGATTGGGTCAGATGGTGGACTTCGTTTCAGGGGTCGGTTGTGTGTTCCAGATATTCCTCAGTTGCGCAGAGACCTTATGGATGAGGCACACCGATTGAGGTTCACGATTCACCCAGGCTCTACCAAGATGTATTGTGATATGAGGAGGCAGTATTTTTGGGCCGGTATGAAGCGTCAGATTGCCAGTTTTGTGGCTAAGTGTGACACTTGCCAGCGTGTCAAGGCCGATCATCGCAAACCTCCAGGTCCCCTGCAGCCGTTGAGTGTCCCGTTGTGGAAATGGGAGCACGTGACCACAGACTTCATTTTGGGCTTGCCAAGGACTGATCGCGGTCATGACGCCATCTGGGTTGTCGTTGATCGTTTGACAAAGTCGGCACATTTTCTTGCGATACGTACGACCTGGTCATTGGACAGACTTGCAGAATTGTTTATCGAGGAGATTGTGAGGCTGCACGGAGTCCCAGTCTCGATCGTTTCTGACCGAGATCCGAGATTTACGTCGCGGTTCTGGAGGAGTTTTCAGAAGGCGATGGGGCCTGCCTTGAAGTTCAGCACCGCATATCATCCTCAGACTGATGGTCAGACCGAGAGGGTCAACCAGATCCTTGAGGACATGCTTCGAGCTTGCGTGTTGGATTTCTCAGGTAGTTGGGATAAACACCTACGTTTGGCTGAGTTTGCATATAATAACAGCTACCAGGCGACTATCGGTATGGCTCCTTTTGAGGCGTTGTATGGTAGACCTTGTAGGTCTCCTAGTTGTTGGGCCGAGGTTGGAGAGCATCGTCTCCTAGGTCCCGAGCTTGTGCAGAGGACATCAGAGGCTATCGATATCATCAGGCAGAGGATGCGCACAGCTCAGAGTCGACAGAAGAGTTTTGCAGATCGTCGACGTCGTCCCCTAGAGTTTTCCATTGGGGATCGTGTGTATCTCAGGGTCTCGCCCATGAAGGGCGTGGTTCATTTTGGAGCTAAGGGGAAGCTTGCCCCGAGATTCATTGGACCCTTCGAGATCATTGGGCGCGTTGGCGCCGTGGCCTATCAGCTTGCCTTGTCACTTCAGTTGTCTGGCGTCCACAATGTTTTTCATGTTTCCATGTTGCGGAAGTGTGAGTCAGACATGGTTCCTGTGATAGATTGGCAGCCGTTGGAGGTTCGTGAGGATGCTTCTTACATTGAGCAGCCGGTTCGTATCCTTGACCGGAAGGAGCAGGTCCTCCGGACTAAGGTCATTCCTTTAGTGAAGGTCCAGTGGAGTCATCATAGCGCAGATGAGGCGTCGTGGGAGCGAGAGGCAGAGATTCGCGAGTCTTATCCTCATCTTTTTTATGATTGATTGTATCTATATGATTGCTTTTCGATTTGATAGGCATATATAGTGGTGCGATTTTTTTTTATGATCTTCGGCTAGTTTAGGCTTGTATTGCAAATTTCGAGGACGAAATTTTTGTTAGGAGGGGAGAGTTGTAAGACCCATACCCTTGTTTGCCCTCCGTACGCTTAATTTCCGGTGCCGGTACGTCCCGGACGGATCAGATTAGCAAGCCTTGACCGCGACCCTATTTTAGTACCGCATTGACCCAAGACCTATACCTCGGCGACCGCGTAGGCGCTGCGATTCCAACGCCGCGCGGCACGCCCCATTGCGATACCCGGTGTGAAAGTTATGATCGATTGCGTAATTCGAGGTGGGCCGCGCAACGTGCGTGTGTGGTGGGCCCCACTTGCACAAATTCCAAGATATGTCACATCAATCAAATCCATCACCATCATTCTCACCTATACCTATCCTATACCCCTACTCTACACACATCATACCCCCATCCCTCTCTCTCTTCCAAAGTCAACCAAGGCCCATACCCCCATACCTCTCTCCCATGCTAGCATCATTACCCATAATTCCTTTCTCTCTCTCCCCCCCCATACAAATACCATACGTAGGGGGAGAGGAGGCTTCCTCACATCCCATATTTGCAAGAGAGAAAAAGATTTGAGAAAGGAGAGAGAAAGAGAAAGATTTGAGAGAAGAGGAAGATTTGAGAAAATAGAGAGAGATTAGGGAGATTGAGGGTGTAGATCCAAGCTTGGAGGGCCCCAACCATCATCCGGACCGTCCGGATCATCCAACGTCAACCCGATTTAATCCAACCGTCCAATATTTGAGGTGAGTGCAAGGGGTACATAAATCCCCCATTTTCTTCTTTCCTTTCATTTTTCCTTTTCTTTTGGGCCCACCTGATGGATGGATTGGATCATCCATGAATGGGCCCCACTTTGTAATAATAATAATAATAATAATAATAACAAAATTAAAAAAAAAGAGAGAGAGGAAGCTAACCCGCTGGACAAACAGCGTCCAGAGGACGCTGCTGCCCAGCAGGGCAAGCCCCTTTTGGGCGTTGGGTGTTGGGCAGGGTCCCCACACGTGGGACCCACCTTGATGTATGTATTAGATCCACGCCGTCCAGCTGTTTCTCCACCCCATTTTATGGCTGGACGCCAAAAATGAAGAAGATCCAGATCTCAGGTGGACCACACCATTGGAAACAAATGAGGCTAATGAAGCCGACTGTTAAGACTTCCTGGACCCACCGTGGTGTTTGTGGACCGCATCACCTGCCCAATATTGGGCTTGTTGGGTCCCTAATGATAGGGGGAATCTAATGGACGGATCGGATCTTCACTAAGTGGGCCCCACATGAAATGATCGCAGGAAAAAAAAAACCAAAAAAAATATTATATGAGAACGCTGGACGTCCAGCGTCTGGACGTTCTGACGCTGGAACGTCCAGCGTCACTTCACAGTGAATGGGTCCCCACTCGTGGGACCCACCTTGATGTTTGTGTTCCATCCGCGCCGTCCATCGGTTTTCCCAGATCATTTTAGGGCCAGGGCCCAAAGATGAGCCAGATCCAAATCTTCAGTGGACTGCACCGCTTGAAACAGTGGGAATGATGATTCCTACTGTCAGAATCTCTTGGCCCACCTTAGCATTTCTAAATTGATTTTTATACCCCATATTGGGCTTGTTGGGTCCCCCATGAGATGGGGAACCTGATGAACGGAGTGGATCAGTGCCATGTGGACCCCACTTGATATGAACTCAAAAAAAAAAAAAGGAAAAGAAGAAGAAAACGGAAGGAAGAGGCTTACCTCTGACGCTGGGCGTACCAGCGTCCTGGCACGCTGGCTCGGCCAGCAGGTGGCCCACTTGTGGGTCCCACCATGATGCATGTGCTGTATCCACACCGTCCATCCAGTTGGGGAGATCATTTTAGGGCATGACCCCAATAATGAGTCAGATCCAAGTCCCGAGGGGGCCCCACCACAGAAAACAGTAGGGACAGTAGGCCCTACCGTTTAAACCTTCTCATGGCCCACCGTTATGTTTATTTGAGATCCAACCTGTTCATAAGTTCACACAGACATGGAGGGAGGAAAAATAAAAAAATATCATCTTGACCGAGAACTTCTGTGGGCCCCACTTAGTGAGAGCACAATATAAAAAAGAAAAAAGAAAACATGAGACCGCTGGACAGACAGGGTCCAGGGGACGCTGCTGCCCAGCAGCCCTCTGGGCGTCCCAATGGGCCCCATTCGTTGGGCCCACTTAGTATGTGCCTTGTCCACTACGTCCATATGTTTTTCCACCTCATTTTAGTGGGCCATGCCACGGGCCAATAATGGGGATAATGATCTCCACCGTTGAAACCTTACCAGTCCTACAATAATGTTTATTTGTCACCCAACCTATTCATAAGTGGCTGGGCCCAAATTTTAAGCATATCCTAATGTCAAGTGGACCATGCTATAGTAGGGAAATGATTTCCAACATTGAAACCTTTCTAGGTTCTACAGTGATGTTTATTTTGCCATCCAATCTGTTCATAAGATCACATGGATATGGACGAAGGAGAACACACAAATATCTGCTTGATTCAAAACTTATTGGGACTAGATGGGTACCTCGCTGCCCAGCAGGTGGCCCACCCTATGGGTCCCAACGTGATGTATCTATTAGCTCCACCATGATGTATATGATTTATCCATGCCGTACATACATTTTTGACGGCCTATCTTGTATGTGCAGGCCCAAGTATGGGCCGATGTGGTCTCAAGTGGGCTATGCCACGAAGACTTTTACATTTCCAATGGGACCCACAGTCCGGGTCCCTCTCTCTATGGATATATTGGGCCTTTTAAGGCCAATGTTACATGATATGTTTGGTAACATGCTAGTATGATTAGCTTAATATGTCACACTGATAACATGATTAGTATAATGAATACCATGCTCATTCATATGCCCATACGCATCATTTGTATGCCTATTATGGATCATGATTAACCATAGCATATGCTAGTTGGCTTGTTATACTTAGGGGACCCGTGTGAGACAGGGTCGCCCCACATGATTGCGCAGTATGCGTAAGTTGGTGCATGATTTGGATTGTATGACTCATGCATTTCACATTGTGTATGTCACGATCGCTTTCACACCCTAGCAGCATCAGGGTAGTGGCCACCATAGTCACATCATGGTTGGCAGTATTGGACACCGGAAACTTGTTCTAGTACGTGGGCGCTATGGATGTCCTTGGGTGAAAGTCCCTAAACCCTGTGGTACCAGTAGGATGCTCCAACGTCGAGACTGAGTGGATAACATGAGCGCCCGTGTGCCAAATACCAGTAGGCCGCGTCTCCCACTGTGTCGAGGTCGGTTGGAAAGGGGTGTGACCTTATCCGCCCGGGTGAAGTGGGCTGTAAGCTAGGTCGAGTCTGACCAGCTCATGGAATGGGTCCGCTATCGGCGAGACGGGTGGGCATTGGCATACCACTGACGAGGCGGATAGTGAGGTCTTTTCTACTCGCTTGGTTACGCGCGCGATGTGCGGCGGCCAATATGAGAGTATACTAGACCCCGGTGATGTCCCAGATGATAACTATTTTGATATGTGGATCAGTTGAGGATTGACGTATTTGCATTGCATCTCTAGCATGTAACACTCGGACATGTAGGCCCTTGCATAGCATAGCCTTGGGATGGCTGATAGCATTCATGAATTTGGTAACTTAGCCCTCTGCTGCTTTCGCTTACTCTGATATCTGCATACTTGTCATATGCATCACACGCGCACACACGCACTCTACTGGGCTTCGTAGGAAGCTCATGCGTGTTTGTTTACACTGCAAGTACTAGAGCCTATCAGCAGCATTGAGGGCGGTTCATGTATCTGATATTTTGGACTTCTACTTTATGTTGTATTTCCCTTTCCAATATTGTACTCAAAAAACTTTTAGTGGATATGTGATGATGTTTATGGTTTTGATTATGCTCATATAAAAAATAAAATAAAATAAAAAATTTACCCTGAAAATCCTCCTGGTAGGATCCCAGGATCGGAACCTGGCACATGAGAGCTAGGAGCCGAGAATGGGGTACTACGGAGGTTGTTGACACCAAGGTCGGCGATCGGGAATTTGGTGAGCCCGGTCCCCGGGTTTGGGGCGTGACACCAGGCGCATGTGGCCCCTCACATGTGCCCAATCCACAAACGTCGGGAATGCAAAACACCTTATGCAGGGCCTCAGGTGAATGTGCAATCTAACATGCGCCCAACCCAAATAAGGAAGGACAACAAGTCCGTTATAGTGCACCAGGCGCATGTAGATCCTCACATGCACCCATCTCCCAAAATCTGGAGAAAACACAAGTCCTAGGAAAAGCCCTGGGTGCATGTCTAGAGCAACATGCGCCCACTCTCTACAGGTAATACAACATGCGCTTAGAGTAGAAATCTTTCATCGGAAAAATGGCCGGAAGCACACATGTGCCCACACTGGTGACACATGTGCCCAAGACCCCATGAGAGCTCTCTCACCTTGAGAAATCTTGTCTCTTTGACTCGAAAAAATGACAAATGACTCAATGAGTCAACTATTTATACTTGAGCTTAAGGGACCGGTGCACTGCACTGGCATGACGTAAGCATCTAGCGCAGCACACCTAGGGGGCACTTGTTGGGGTTCAAATTTGCACCCATTGTAAAAGAACATCCCACGGTCCATCTACAATAATTTGAATCAATTTCGAGATCGAAAAAACCCAAAAAATGCCAGTGCAACCCTAACCACTTGGTAGCGACCAAAATCCGTAAACAGCATTTTAGAGCAGAATCGGACATGCGGGTCATCGACAAATGATCCAGAACATCCTAAAACCCTTCACCTGTAATTTTTAAATTCGTACGACGCGTATCTTTACCTGCGCACCTCAAAATGCGTTTCATTCCTGCCCGGAGCTAATAAAAAAGGGTCCATAAGCCTACAGCTACCATTTTAGAGCGGAACCAGACATCCATACCACCGTCAAATGATCTGGAGTGCCCCAAAACCCTTAAATAACAATTTAAGGTCCCTGTGGTGCGTATTTCTATGTGCGCGCTCCTCAGAATAACATTCCTATACGACGAGCTGACCTAGAGGCTCCAAATTAGGAAGTACTAAAATTTGCAACACCTGGACCTCCACACCCCATCACGTTCATTCAAGAGGTCCATCTCAACCTAAAAATGGCTTGGTGACAGTGAATGCAATCCCAGAAAAGGTAGCTGTCCTTTGGAGGTCTCCCGTCGGAGCCTAAAATCCTGAAATATTTTAAATCTAGGAATTTTCTCTCTCACAAAAGTGCAAAAATCCAAATTTTGGCTAAGTAGTGGAAATTTTCGAGAGGGACATGCGCCCGGCCTTCCACCACATGTGCCCGCACCCCATATCATAAAGAAATCGATTCGGACACTTTCCCAAAAATCGCCTGAAAAATCCGCCGAAAATGACATGCGCCCAGCCTGAAAACACATGCGCTGGCCTAAATTGACACGCACGCAGACCCTTGCACTCAACACTTTCGCCCAGCATATGTTCCAGGGAATGCTCCAGAAACACAGCACCAGGAAATACCCACCGGGTTGGACCCGAACCCGATTGCACTGCTATAAATAGCAGGTCCTCCTGATGATATTAAGCGACATCACCCCATTCTGACCTCAGAGTGACACAAGAGGTACATGCGCCTGCTCCGTTATCCCTCGCCGGATGCCTTGGCCGGAATGGATTCTCTCGCCGGAACCTCAAAAATGCACTACCGTCGGAGAGTTCTCTCGTCGGAATCCCTCGCCGGAAAGGGATATCCCCCGATGAAAATGAGTGTAAGGGGAAAAATCTTGAAATTCACTAAGTGTTGGGACTTTTCCCATTTTGCAAAGGCACATGCGTTGGCTTTCTCTCTCCGCGAAATGCAAAAAATGCACTAAGTGCAAATCCCACATGCGCCCACTATTTGGGGCTGGGTGCATGTGCAGTGAGACATGCGTCCAGGACTCTATCTCCTTCTATTTTCATAAGGTAAGGCCACATGCGCCCGAGAGGGGGTCACATGCGCCCACCTCCTAAGCACATGCGCCCAACAGCCCATTTCCAATCCAATATGTGCCCATGCACACCCCTCATGCGCCTGGACGCTGATGGGAGGGGTGGACCTTCCATCATGCGGCCCGCCTTCGTTCGAGATCGGATTTCGATCAAATCACCTCTCTTAGATGCACCAGTGAGATCTATCCATCCCACGGATCGGATTCACCAACAGTCGATGATAAATAGCCCAAATCAGTATTTTGATAAATAAAAAAATGACCAACACTTAGCAAATTTGGCAACTCCGAAAATCCTCCCGAAAGAGCCGAAAATGGCCGAAATAAAGAAGCATCGGGCTGAATTGGACTTAGCCCGAGAGGGAAGCTTTTCTTCTTTATAACATGATACACCAAAATCATGCACCGCGATGAGGTTATCCAATCTCAGGACCCTCGAATACCCTAATCAAATAGTCAGCAGGCAGAGTACTTAGTCATTTTCAGACCACCTGGGAAGTGCCCTATCGGCTCAAAAATTGACCTATGCTAAGAGAATCAGAATACGATCGCATTGCGACCCCCGTGGACATAATCCACCCCTGTTGAAAGACAGTTATCGATGATACGCACCAAATGCCTTGATCAGACCACAAACAGGTCCACTACTCAGTCATTTTCAGCCCTAGGAAGTGCCCTGATGGCTCGAAAATCGACTGATGCCAAATGAAATCAATCGCGATCTCAAAGACGCTAAGGAAAAAACAATGCACTCAGGCGATGAAACAGCCGAGTTAAAACATCTACGGGGCACCGTTCCCCATCATTCATAATAAATTGGCATATGCAGGCATCCATCGGACCTGACGCTTAGCCACTTGCAGGCATTGAAAACGACCAATCCGGCCCATTGAATTTGAATCCTCAAAGGATCTTGGCTCGATATAGCCTATTCGATCTCAAATAGATCATTGGAAAATACTCAGAAGAAGGAGTGTTCTCGAAGACGAGTCGCCCGACTCCAAAAGAAACATGTTTACTATACCGTATAAAGCTCGACTCATCCCGGATAAAGGTCCAAGGCTAAACTTAAGGGATTATGGTTACCAAAAAAAACCAAAAACAAAAGAGTTCTAACAAAGCTTGAAACATCCTGCTATGGACTGCCATTATGAAAAAGACAGTCGATGCCCTACCCATCGACAACGGGTCCATCAGTTGAGCTGAGGAGGTAGTTGTGAAGTGCTTTCCGAAGGTCACCCGTAATAAAAATATGGGCTCGGGCCTTGGGTTATGCCAACCAACATTTCGATGCTCATGTATTCTAGAGGCTAATGGCCCAGAGTTACACCACTCGATTAAAAACCTCACTCAGGAAGTTACGGAGTGCCTTCCTAAGGTCACCCATCATAAAAATACGGGCGCGGGCCTTAGGTCATGCCGACCAACATTCGATGCTCGTGTATTCCAAAGCCCAACGGCCCAGAGTTGCACCACTCGAATCCTGACAGTCCTTCAACCCGGATAATCCGAAAGAAAATGGGACATAGACATCTGACTTGTCTAAGAAACGTGGCTCAGTCTATAACAAGAAAACAAATAGGTCTATACGACCATGAACTCAAGACCATAATCCCCGGCGAATTAGTCTTTCGCTTTCCAATCAAGGGTGATCAACCATTAATGTAATTAAAGGCTCGTGACTAGTATCACGGCCTGTAATGTAAAAGATCTCAGAATCACTAGAATAAAATTTGCCTTGCAATACCTCTCTTGTGTACACTTTGTGATTGCTTATGATTGTCTGTAAATGTCTCTATACTCAGAATTTCCCCAAAATAATGAAACACAGGAAAAACTGCTAACGATCATTTTTCTAGTCTTCACAACTGGGAATCTCCTATATGTATCAGGACACTTGATTCCCTAGTCTGATGGAGGTATAGAGTAGTTTAGGATTAGGATTTTGTTACTTTTTGCGTTATTTGTTTTTCAATTGGTTTGTTTATAAGAGGTAGATTTTCAACTTTTCCTCTCTCAGGTACTATCATTCCTCACTCCTCTTATTTTTTGCCATTGCTCTCATGTTATCCTTGCATTCATATCTTGCTACATTGAGGACAATGTAAGCCTCGTTTGAGGGGTGAGATTTCATCTTTCTAGTATTTTGTACATTTCAAACAATCATGTAGGATTAACTCTCTGAAATTTTCAAATTCTCTTGGAAAACATTATTTCTATGTACTTTGGATAATACGAGTATAAAAGGATGAGAGATGAAATATTGTGACTTTGAAATCCTTGAATTATTTCAAATATAGTAGATTTCTATACGAATTCCCTTATTGAATGATTGATAGAAATTTTGAACATTTTAAGTCTAGCTCACCACACGATTTTCATGATGGATGGGATTACTAGATTTGTGAATTGATTAGATTGTGATTTAAGGTGTTGAGGAACCAAGCCAGGGAAGTTTTGTCCAACTTGTTCAAGTGTAATTTGGAGCAAGGATTTTTTTTTATCCTATGTCGTTACCATTACGTGATTATTGCTTTAATTCGAAGTGAGCCTTTTGGATTCTTCGGCTATTGATCTTGAAAAAAATAAAAGAAAAGAACGAAAGATATGGATTTATAAAAATCTTATCTAATGTGTATGAAAAGAAAAGAAAGTTTGGTTATTATTGAATATTTGTTGAGAAATTCTGAAATGTGCTACCTACTAACCAACTAGGGGAAGGTCAACCCGTAACCTAAGCTGGAAATAGGACGTAGTGTGAAAGCCGTCGAAGGAACGGTAAGGCAATTTCTTGTCATAAGCTTGTTTTTTATCTGTACACTTTAGATCTTCAGTTTGATTGATCTATGAAGAAGGTTATCCTCAAAGTTCATGAAATGAGCATTCACTTTACACACTAGACCACACTTGTTCTAGATCTTCTATTTTTCAATCAATTGGTGGGAATTCTATGCGGAATATTTACGGTATTCAGAGGGTTTAAGATTTCAAGCTCTATTGTTGATTATCTCCGAAAATTATACTTGTATGATTTAGAGTTTATAGAAGAATGTTTCTAAGAGAGAGTTGAGTCTTAAATGATGGATTTGTTTTACGCATGTTTTGCTCGGGACTAGAAAAATGCTGGTTGGGGGTATGTTGAGCTCTTAAATGTGTTTATTCTAACCCCATTTCATCACTAACTATACACGATTTGTACGTTTAAAAGTCTATCTAATGCATGGTTCTGTGAATGTAGGAATAGGAGAGAGGCTTCACTATTTGGATGTTAAATGACACTTCAAAGAGATATTGAAGAGTCAAGGAAATGAAGAAGGAGAGGAAGAAATCAAGCAAAGAAGATCTGAAGAGAAAGCAGAAGAAAAAGAAGAAATTAGAATTCCTGATGGATCACCGATAGGTGTCCGATTAATCAGAGGAGTTTCTGATGGATGGTCCAATCCATCAGACATACCAAAAAAACCAGATTTATGAAAAACTCTCTGGACATATTTCCAATCAATCGGCACATCTCCGATCAATCAAAGAGAGGTGTCCGATCAATCGGAATCATGTCCGATTAATTAGAATAAGTGGCAGAAATAACAACTCTTTGGACTCTTTTACGATCAATCAGAGAGCACATTCCGTTCAATCGGAGGAAGCTCCAATTAATTGGACCTATCTGCGTAAGTTGCGAAATGAGTTACGCAATTCCAGAAGTTTCTAAGCGAAAGATGGATATGTGCTATAAAAGGGGACCTCTACATCCTCCCTAACCGAACCTAGAAAAGATCTATTGTAGCGGGAGGTAGAGATAGACGATTGTGGAGTTCTACAACTCCCTCTTTCTAGTTTGCTTTCTAGTTTTCTTTCATGTTCTTAGTTGATTTCATGTTTTCCTTAAGCATGGTCGGCTAAACCTCTTAGCTAGGGCTAAGAGGTGAAGCTTGTAGTGGATTATTGATGTTTTAATTCATTTTTATATGGTTTCCAGTTGGATTTATTAATTGAACAATGGTTTATTAAAATTTGAATAAAGTTCTAGGTAGTTTTTCTTAATCTTATAATGACTCATGGATATTTGGAAGAATTGCTTCACTTCTTAGTTGTTCTGCATGGATCTAGACCTGTACGCTCCGAGGAAATGGATTCAAGACGCTCTAGAACTTGGTTCTTCATGTGGGAACTTCAAATCAAAGTTCTATCTTTTTCTGAAAGTTTGATTTATGTGTTGCTTATTCATGTGATTTGAATGAAGTTCAAATCATGATATAGTTAAACTTTGTGACAGGGTTTGATGATTATTATGGTTATGATCTTAACCTATTGAAACTAGGATTGACCTATGCAATTAAGTGTGCTCAAGTCCTAACTTGAATTGAGGAAATTATGTTGATGAACAACACATGAATTGGACTGTTTTGCTGAATTAATTGTACTATCATCCGGCTAGATAGGATTTGATTTCGATTTTATTTGTGTAATTGAGAAACCACAACAAATTATACATCAAGGATTGCAACAAGTGGATCCTTGGCACCCTAATGTTTCTTTTATATTATTACATTCACTTTTAGTTACAGATTACCTATCTACATTCATTAATCAAATCTGGTTAGTTTGATTTCAATTAGAGACTTTTGGAAGTAGTGTTGTAAATTCCTTAGTTAGTCCTTGTGGATCGACATCAGTCTTACCGAGATTATTACTACATCGCAACCCTACACTTGGGGAAGTGAACAAGTTTTTGGCGCAATTGCTAAGGACTTTAACGGTTTTTACAGAATTTTTTAAATTAGTTTTTACTTGAAATTTTTAGGATTCTTTTACTAACTTAGTTTGTTTTATTTTGTTTTTGTTTTTCTGCAGAGATTCTAAGAGTTAAAGTAGTTACTACATATCAAGTTTATCTAACTTTTTAGTCTTTTATTTTTTTAAAATTTGCATGTCAGATTGGGTTTGGGATTCAAATAACCGATTAATCAGTGAAGGAGAAATTGTCGAGGGAATAGATAAAGAACCACACACTAAGAAAATTTTAGATTCCCAAATCTTTGCTAAATCTATGGCTAAAAATCAACCCGATCCTAGGGCCAATCAAAATCTGGGCCAAAATTAAAATCAAATAGAAATAGGAGAGAATGAAGTTGTGAATGTTCAACGACCTAGAACTCTACATAACTATTTGCAACTTGCAAGAGCAAGCACTCCCTCGTTCATAATCTTCCCATACAATGCAGGGAACCTTGATCTTAAACCGGAAGTAATCCAACTTCTTTCTAAATTCCATGGATTAGACAACGAAAATACCTATGAACATCTTAAAGAATTCGATGAGGTAATAGCCATATTGCATCTTGCAAATGTAATAGATGATGTTGTGCGACTTAAGTTATTTCCTTTTTCACTTGAAGAGAAGGCTAAGGCTTGGCTTTATGCATTAAGGCCAAGATCAATTGGTACATGGACTGAGATGATTAGGGAGTTCATTAAAAAGTTCTTCCCTACTCATAAAACAATCATGCTAAGGCGCTTAATCATGAATTTTGCTAAAAAAGAAGATGAGACCTTCTTCCAATGTTGGGAGAGGTTTAAAGACTTTTTGAATACATGCCCACATCATGGCTACGAAAGTTGGCAGGTAATAAGCTTTTTCTATGAAGGACTGACTTCACCCATGGGCCAATTCATAGAGATGATGTGTAATGGGGAATTCATGAATAAGGAAGCCGAGGAGGCATGGGATTATTTTGATGTCTTAGCCAAGAATGTACAGTCTTGTGATACATCTAAACTAGCAAATCCCAAGACAAGACAACAAAAGCAAAAAAGGAGAAATTTATGTCCTCTCAGAAGAAGATAGTAAAGTGCACATGTGGCTAGCCTCACAAGAAAAGTTGAGGCCATAGAATTGAAGAAAGGAGAGACGATTAATCCAAAGGAAGTTGATGGTGTTAGTGAAATTTGTGCCGAAAATCAACATGAAACACAGGATTGTCCCACAATTCCTGTGGTTCAAAAAATTTTGCAAGAACAATCCAATGCCATAAATAATTATCAACGATCATTTAGTGCTCCAAACTCAAACACGTATAATTCTAGTTGGAAGAACCATCCCAACTTCAGTTGGAGGAATGGACTAACTGGGAATGCAAGGTTTAAGCTGAATATAACAAGACTAATTCTTTGAGATGGATCCTCCTACTCCAGGAATTCGACATAGAGATACGAGACAAAAAGGGAGTAGAAAACGTAGTGGCTAACCATCTCTCTAGGCTTGTTCTCACCAACTCGCCTGAGACAACTGCGATCAATGACATGTTCCCCGATGAACAACTATTCAAAGTCTCCTAATTACCATGGTATGCGGACATTGCTAACTATCTTGCTACAGATACAATCCCGACACATTGGAAAAAGCAAGATAAGAATAAGTTTTTCAACGAGGTAAGAAAATTCCTAGAGACGACTCGTACTTTTTTAAGTATTGTCCCGATCAAATCATAAGGAGATATGTGCCGGATGATGAGCAACACAGTATCATCTCCTTCTGTCACTCCCAAGCCCGTGGTAGCCACTTTTCAGCTAAAAAGACCACAGCCAAAATTCTACAATGTGGGTTCTATTGGTCCACCATGTTCAAATATACTCATGACTTTTGTAAGGCTTGTGAGCCTTGTCAGAAATTAGGAGAAATATCCCGTGGGAATATGATGCCACTCAATCCCATCTTACCAATCAAAATTTTTTATTGTTGGGGCATCGATTTCATGGGTCTGTTCCCATCTTCTTTTGGAAATTTATATATTTTGCTTGCCGTTGATTATGTTTCAAAATGGGGTCGAGGTGATACCATGCCAGAACAATGACCATAAAACAGTCATTAGATTTTTAAAAGAAAACATTCTTTCCCGGTTTGGAACACCTCAAGTCGTTATCAGTGATGGAGGGTCTCACTTTTGTAATTGACCACTTGAAGCTTTAATGAAGAAATATGGTGTTAATCATAAGGTGAGCACTCCCTATCACCCACAAACAAATGGACAAGCTGAGATATCCAATAGGGAAATCAAACATATTTTAGAGAAAACAGTAAACCCCAATCGCAAGGATTAATCGCTTCGACTTACCGATGCGCTCTTGGCTTACCGTACGGCTTTCAAGACTCCCATTGGAATGTCTCCCTATAGACTTGTTTATGGAAAAGCTTATCACTTATCTCCTTATAAACTTGTCTATGGGAAAGCCTGTCACTTGCCTATGGAATTGGAACACAGGGCATATTGGGCGATAAAGAAAATGAATTTCGATTCTGACAAAGCAAGCTCGCTGCGCAAACTTCAATTAAACAAACTTGCAGAACTCCGGAACGAAGCATATGAGAATGCAAGAATTTATAAGGACACGACAAAGGTGTTCCATAATTAGAACATCCTTTATAAGACTTTCACGATTAACAAAAAATTCCTCATGTATAATTCTCGACTCCATTTATTTTCAGAAAAATTAAGATCTCGATGAACCGGTCCTTTTTTTGTCAAAACTGTTTATGCATATGGGACTGTCGAGTTGTTGAATCCAAGGAATGATAACATCTTCAAAGCTAATGGTCAGCGTCTAAAATTGTTCTTTGAGAACCTTCCCTCAGAAGGTATGACCATACCTCTGACTGATCCTGTGTATCAGAATAATTGATCTCCTAGTCTGATGGATGTATAGAGTAGTTTAGGATTAGAATTTTGTTACTTTTTGCATTATTTGTTTTTCAATTGGTTTGATTGTAAGAGGTAGATTTTCAACTTTTCCTCTCTCAGGTACTATCATTCCTGACTCCTCTTATTTTTTGCCATTGCTCTCATATGGACAATTTTGCCATTGCTCCTGAGTGTACAATTTTCTATCAATCATATAAATCCACTTGAACTGGCCAAACCTCTATAGCTATTTACAGACCTGTGTGTGAATCCATTGTTTACCTTATATAGCATGAGATTTGCTAGGCGCACATGTGTGTCCAAATATGCCAGCCTCGCAAACGAGTGAAAATCTATAGATGTAAATCTCATGCCAGGCAGAAAGAATGAATTCACTCTTTTCTCCTCTTTATTTTACATCAATAGGAGTACGGATAAAAAAATCTGGAGAAAATAAAAATAAAAAAAAGTCATTATCTGAAACTTCTGATTCTAACCATAGAACTTATGTCACCAAAAAAATCCCCATTCTTATTTGGACTTTGATTGCAATGAACTAAAGTTCGCTACAAATAACTGAGCCTGGTGCTCTACTTTAATTTTGAGTCAAGGGAAAAAAACCATGTAGCTGAAATAACTCACTCAAAACACCTTTTAAAGGATTATGCGGTACGATCGGATCAAATAAGCCCTTATGGAATGAATACTCAGCCGCTTGTGAACCGTCAGGTGCTTTCTTATTCAATGTTTGTCAATACCATGCCAGGCTGAAATATCTATAGTCACATCACAATGTAGCCACCCCCACTATGGGAATCGATGCCATGACCTCTGTGTTGAAACGAGGCTATCTTCACTCAGTCTGCCACTTGAGCTATGGACCTGGGTGGCAAACTTAATTAGTGGACCACCTTTATCTTTGGGCAATAACATCTACACACCATAAGGTCTACTTATGAATGGCATGGATATTTCACATGTCTCATGTGATGGCATCTGCACTAACTGATTTATACATGCGTCTGGGCTTAGCAAAGCTCCTGTGTGTGTCTTGCTCTAACTCACCCTCGCTGTATGTGTCTGTTAAAAGTTAGGGCTATTTAGGTGCTGCCAAAAGATTGATCCAACTAGTTTAATTCTCAATCCAGCACTACATGTTAGCCACTTTCCCACATACAAGGAAGGTGGTGATAAATCACTGACTTCCCAGGGATGTGGGTGATTTCCTCCCTGGCTTAGGATGTGGCAGGGTTTTTTTTTTTATATGTTATTTCTCCTTTTTCTCTCCTTTTTAAGGAGACTAGGTTTTAATGTATTTTGTTGGTGAGAAGAGAAGCTTCCTACTTACCTTCTGGAAAAAAAAAAAATCATTGGTTTCTCCAACAAATTTTTTCAAAGGATTTGCACGAGGACTGTTTCTACTATAACGACAATCATTTTAACAAATTAAAAAATAATGGAAAGTTAGCAGCAGCCAGATAAGACCTAAGTGCTACATCTGGAAGTTCCATGCATCTATGGATCCTTGTGATTGTGTGTGTGGAATATGGAGTGATTTCTTTTTGAGCGAATCATCTGTTTGAAGTGGTGCAAAAAGCAAAAACCAAATGAGCCTGGTTATCATTTTCCTCTTTTCTACCTGGGAACAATAATTCCTTTATTTCAGCCACTTCCCAAATAAGAAAAACCATTATTTGAGGGATAAAAAGGCACTCAGACCCACTTCATGAGGTTCCTCCATCCATTCATATCCTATGTAGTAAAAAAGTTTTTTGGGGTTAATACTTTTCAACTTTGGACACTATAGATCAATTTAACATCAAAGTTTAAACTGAGTCCTTTTTTTTTCTTCTTTTTTGTTTTCTTGAATAGGAGGATTTATTCGTGAAGTCGCCCATTTCTTGTACATTCTATATTGGGTCTTCATTCATGACAAGTAGGGAATGTGTTTAGGTAATGCACGTTGTGTTTATAGAAAGTTCCTGTCTCATATTGGTTAACGAAGAGGAATTCTAATTCTGAATAATGTCCTCCCATTCAAAAGCCAATGATCACGGCCAAGATTATTTGATCATAAATCGACAGTGGACTGATTAGATGAATGTTTTGATCTCCAGCTAGGTACACCATGTGTGTACAAGATCTTGATTTACATCAGGACTTAGTGAAATTTATGCATCCAGCTGATGGATGGATTGCAGGAAAAAAAAAAAACAAAAAACAAAAAAAAGGAAAAGGGAAGGAACATGCACTTGGGAACCAACTGGCAAAGAGAGGGAACGGTCTTATCATGTACCCCTAGTTAATAGAAAAAAAGATAAAAAAAAAAGAGAAAGGTGCGTGATGCTGGACCTTCCATTGCGTCCCCGATCGGTGACACATGGGTGATGGTTCACCACCATTTTAAAAATTGTGGTAGGTCATCCACCGTACATGTGCGGCAATCCAGAATCTTTTTTTTAATCATGGGACCTACTGTGGATGCATGGTGATGTCACCGACATCTTGTACCAGACGAGGCGAGAATGGATTTCACCTTGAGGATGATCATAACTTGATTTGGATAACCACGAATGATTTAGATCTTGGTTATGGATGCTGCAAAACACAACCAAGGCTAGGAGGTTGTCGGGGAGCGATCGTTAGTCCTCCGATGCCTAAGTCAGAAAAATTATCCTTGGATCAAATAAACTTCTTTAGAGAATTGATATTGTTTACCCATTATGAAGATCCCTTTTCCTCTTTATAGATGTTGGAGGAACTATTTTAGGCTGTAATCTCGGCTGACATATTGGGAGCGTATCTCGATACCGCGCGATCTCCGGGGACCATGATTCTCGTTCTTGCAACGAATCAGGGATAAGGTCGTTCATCTCCATCATTTCCATTATGGATATCCAACCACTCGAGTCCTCTAATCAGCAAAAATACGAACTGAACTTATTCACGACAGATGGATGAAGCAGACCTTCCGTCTGTCGTTGGTTCACTCCACGGCTATTGTGACTTCGATCGTATTTGACCTCGGTAGTGAGAATAGTTACCCGAAGTCTCTCTTCAGCTCGTTCCAGGTTTTACCCATAATAGGAGCCCCCCTACTCTCGAGAGAGACCTATCTAACTTGGGAGCATTTTTGGATGGATAAGGTCCGAGCCAAAATTTGGTGATACCGTCAGCACGTTTAGGCGGTAATACCGCATTTATTGAGGCTTTTCGAATTTTGAAAAAATTGCCATGATGAGCGTACGACCCCATAGGCTTTTTGCTTTGTAGACAAACGAAACGATGACACGTGGCTTCCGTATATGGAAATTGGTTCTTAATATCAGGCTTACCAATGGTAGGATGGACACGTGGTGGAGCAGACCAAGGGTCGCGTCGGTTCGAATTTTGAGGCTACAACTTGAAGACACGTGGCCATTGTACGGACTAGGTGCTGTCACGGGTTAAGTATAAATGCAGCACTTAGAGAAATTTTTGAGGATTCCTGATTTCTTGCTCTAGCGTGGCCCCTCTTCTTGTTGTTGTCCTTGATTCTTCCGCCAAGCTTCCTGATTTTCTCAGTTGATCCTTATCTGAAGCTTAATCCGGTATGTCCATTTTCTTCTAATCGTTTCCTTTTGGCCTGTTTTTCTTTTATCTTTAGTAGGTCCCCCATTTTTCCTTTTTCTTTATTTCCGGATATTCATGTCTGGGCTAGAGGATAGTTCTTCTCATAATGTCTCTACTCAGCAACCGATTGGAGAAACTCATTACAGAGAAATCCAATCGGATCTTCGAGAGTCTCCGGGGAATGTCATGACCGAAGAGACTCTCTCTTCATTTTCATCCGATGAAGTCCCCACCATTGGAGCGTCAGACTCTCAGTCGATGGTGGATAGAGTGTCAGATTTCACAGCTAACCTCATTTGGACAAAACTTACTAAAACCGACCTGAGTAGGCACAGGGCGGATTACCTTATCCCTGGTCCCATTGGACTTTACATCCCTGGCTTGAATGATTTTCTAGCCGCCCCTCCGGAGACCAGGTTGCCATATATTCACAATTCTTCGAGTGCGGGTTTTGTCTTCCTTTACTTCCTGTCGTGAGAGAGTACTTGTCCAAAGTTAACTTAGCCCCAGGTCAGCTCACCACTAATACCTGGAGGACTTTGATCGGTTGTGTTGTCCTCTGGCGTCAAATTAATGGGTCGGACCCATCCGCCTCCGAATTAATGTATATGTACCAGTTGAAGAGCCATCCTGACTCTAAGGGATGGTATTATATGTCACCTCAGGGTAGAAAATGTGTAGCCCTGATCAGTGATCTTCCCTCCTCTGTTCACGGCTGGAAGGAGGAATGGTTCTTTGCTATCAAAGGCTGGGAAGCCCCCCGAGTCGAGGCTGAGTCTCTTCCATTTCGAGTTCGCAATTGGTTTTCGTAGCAAGGTCAAACAACTCATCATGTTGTTGTATGTTATTTGTTTCTGAGCTGATCTAATAGTGCTCATTTG
Source organism: Liriodendron chinense (assembly GCA_003013855.2). Lineage (NCBI taxonomy): Eukaryota > Viridiplantae > Streptophyta > Magnoliopsida > Magnoliales > Magnoliaceae > Liriodendron > Liriodendron chinense. Next base: position 5,548,183 of record ML058408.1, read on the forward strand.
CTTTTCTTCAGTGCGCGGAAAACAGCCCGATCTGAGCCCGGAGTCGCTCAAACGCATAGACACTGTGTGGAAGCTTGATCCATCCTTCAGAAGCATCAAGGTCCTCCTCTCCCACAAAACTTTGTCCGACGTTGGAATCAACTCGGAAGGTAATGCCTTGTCAAATACTTCATCTAATCTATTTGCATGATTCGATTTTATTTATGTTCTTTAACCATGCTTGTCTGTTTCTTCAGATATGTCTGCTCCAGCTCCAAAAAGAAAGTCCGCTTCTCTAACAGCTGAGGAGAAGGAACTTTTTAAAGCCAACAAGAGGCAGAAAGCAGCGGCAAAGCGTTCCTCGAACCAGCCTCCTGTGATCCCGATGCCTCCTCCGTCACTGACCCCATCTGTTGAGGTGAGGGATACCGCTTCACCGTCTATGGTTGCGGCTCCTTCTGCTGATAAGCCTTAGCCAACTGAGGTCATCGATTTAGTGGCCACGTCCGAAGTTGGTCCTTCAGGGAGTTAAACCGCAATGGTGCCACAACTGATGCCGGCGACATCTTCCATACGTCGCGGCTCGAAAATGCCTCCGCTCCTCTACAACCTCCTGTTGAATACCCTCGGGACTTTTGGTGCCAAGGTGATATATTCGCTTTTTCTTGTCTCTCTCCTCCCCATTTTATTTTTTACCGACTTCAGATTTCTTGACGGATTGCCTTTGGGTGCATGGCTCTCTGCGAGGAAATGACGAGGGATAAAGGAACGATCTTTAGCCTTGAAGGGACCTTAGCCAGGGCCAAGCGTGTGGCGGATGAGGCTTTGAGGTCGACCAAGGAAATGCAGAAGGCTTATGATGCCAAGGAGCGGGAGATGGTGATGCTTCGCTCTGAGCTTTCAGAAAAGGACACTCAGATAAGTAAGATGGGGGGCCGAACTCACTAGTAAGGAGAAGGAACTGAAGATGGTAGTAGAAACTAATCGGAAGGAGTTGGCAGACGTTCAAGCTGAGCTTGCATTGAAGACATCCGAGGTCAATGATATGTTCGACTTCAGATACGAGAAATGTCAGCCGACGGTGCGAAATCAGCATCCGATCTGGACCTTTCCTTATTGGATTCGTCCGGGGAAGAGGAGGATGGAGAGCCGACCTCGGGGGATGCTCCAGCCGCTTAATAGTTCTATTAATAATTTTTTTTTCTACCCTGTTGGGCCTTAAATAATCTTTTTGTTGTTTAAATAGTTTATCTCCATTTGGAGCTTTTAACGAATGTTGACCCTGCTGAGGTCATTTTTTATATAATCACTTTAGTCCTGTTCATTTGATCATTATTCTATGACCTGTGATTGTTTATTTAACTTGTGATTTATCTGGTGTGGCCTTTCTTAATCCATGATCGAGCGTGCACTAGCTCATATTACTGGAGTATGTTGTGAGAGAGGTAGGAACAATGTTCCACGTAGTCATTAAATGTATTCACTGATCGTTACTGATCTATGGCAATTAAGATATGAAGCTTTGGGTTATATAACCGATGCTTGTGTGTCATTTTTCCTGTAAGAAATTTCCATAGAAGAAACTAATTCTTTATAAATGACAACTCTCAATAACAGGGACGCACTTAGCTGTTTATGATAGTAGATTTTAAGATGCTCTGCGTTCCACAGGCAAGGGAGAGATCGACCTTGCATGTCCTCGAGCTAATACGTAACGGGTTGAGCTGAACTTACAACTTTGTAGGGGGCCTCCCAATTTGGATTAAATGCACCCGATAATTTTTCCTTTGTTTCTTTCATGACCTTTCGAAGAATGAGATCGTCGATTCTAAAGCATCGCTCTTTAATTCGTGAATTATAATATCTTGTGACCCGATGTTGGTATACTGCGATCCAAACTTGAGACGCTTCTTGAACTTCTTCGACTAAATCAAGATTCATCCGAAGTTGTCCATCATTCTGCTCAGATTAGAAACGACTGGTTCAGTTTGTTGGCATTCCGACTTCCACTGGGACCATGGCTTTGGTCCCAAATGCTAGGGAAAATGGGGTTTCACCAGTTGTCGAACGAGCCGTGGTCCGATAGGCCCATAGTACTTCAGGAAGCTCCTCGACCCATGCCCCTTTACGTTCATTGAGCCTCGTCTTGAGATGACTTTTAATGATTTTGTTGATGGCTTCAACTTGTCCGTTAGCCTGAGGGTGGTGAGGAGATGAGTACACATTTTTTATGCCCAAATTTTCACAAAACTTTCGAAACTTCGCATTGTCAAACTAACGCCCATTGTCGGTGATAATAGTGTTCGGAATTTCGAACCGACATATAATTGATTTTCAAATGAAATACATCATTTTTCTTTCTGTGATAATGGCAAGTGGCTCTGCCTCGGCCTACTTCGTGAAATAATCAATGGTGACGATCATGTATTTTGTCTTCCCTTTTCTTGTTGGGAGGGGACCATAATATCAATACCCCATTGCGCGAATGGCCATGGCCCGGACATGGGCGTAAGTTCTTCATGTGGCAGGTGAGGGACGGGAGCGAACCGCTGACATTTATCGCATTTCTTGACTATTTCTTGGGCGTCCCTTTGAATGGTGGGCCAGTAATTATCCTTGGCGTATAACCTTCTATGCAAGTGCCCGACTTCTGGAATGATTTCCACAGCTGCCGAAGTGGATTTCTCGAAGGACGTAGTCAGCTTCATCAGGTCCTAAGCAACGCAGGCAAGGTAGGGAGAAATCCTTTTTATAGAGGACTCTGTCGATTAATGTATAACGAGCCGACCTATAGCGAATTTTTTGTGCTTCTTTTTTATCTTCTGGTAACTCGTCTCTCTGCAGAAAGCGAATGATGGGGTCCATCCAGTTCGGATTAGCTGATACTGGACATACCTCATTAGATTCTTTTTAAGCTATACTTCGATAGGGGAGGAGCTCGATGGGGATTGACCTACTGAGGTTGTCATCTGCTGCCAACGCCAGTTTGGCCAATGAGTCCGCGTTGGTATTTTGGGTCCTCGGGACTTGGACGATCTCATAATAGTCGAAGCGAGTCAACAGCTCTCGAACTTTTGCTAAATATGCAGTCATTGTTTTTCCTTTTGCTTGATATTTTTTGGTCACCTGTCTGACCACTAGTTGTGAATCATTGTGCACCTTCACTCTACGAACACCTATTGCTGAAGTAAGGCGCGCAATCCGGCTTAGACGGCTTCATATTCTGCTTCGTTATTAGAGGCTCAAAAGCCAAATATTAACGCATATTGGACCTTCACTCCGTCCGGAGAAGTCAAGATGACGCTAGCTCCACTTCCTTGTGAATTTGACGACCCGTCAACATATAACGACCATACGGGTGTAATCGTGTTTTGTTCCGGAGAGCCTTTTGATTGATCTTTTTCCGCAGGTCTGTTTACTGACCCCTCATGACTAGGCTGGTCGCTTGGTGGGCTTGTGAACTCGGCAATAAAGTTGGCCACCGCCTGACCTTTGATTGCGATGTGAGGTCGGTATCGGATATCAAATTCACCAAGCTCGATGGCCCATTTCATGAGACGTCCTGAGATCTCTGGCTTCTGTAACACCTGTCATAGCGGTTGATTTGTTAGCACTGATGTGCTTGGAAGTAAGGTCTCCTCTTATGGGCTATATGATTTTCTATATGAGAGCAATGGCAAAATATATGACTTTTTCAATTTATATGATTGATAGAAAATTGGAACACTTTTGCTCCTAGTTCACGTTACACGATTTTCATGATTTAAAGGGATTATGTAGATTTGTGGATTGGCTGGGCTTATATTTGAGGTATTGAGAAACCAAGCCGAGGTAGCTTGTCCATCCTTGTCCATGGGAAAAGAATAAAAGATATGGATTTCTAAAAATCCTATCTAATGTGTATGAAAAGGAAAGGAAGGATGAAAATATGGGAATGATTGAATATATGGTGGAAAATTTCGAAAAGGGCTACCTATTACCAACCGGGGGATGGTCTACGCATAACCAAAGCCGGGAATGGGAAGTAGTGTGAAAGCCATTGGAAGGATGATAAGGCATATTCCTGTCATAGGCTTGTTGTTGATCTGTACACCTTCAGATCCCTAATCTAGCTAATTCATGAAGAAGCTAATTCCGAAAATTCATGAGATGAACATTCACTATGCACACTAGGTTAAATTTGTTTGGATTCTTCGATTTATCAATCAATCAGCAGGAATTTCATATGAACACTTATTATGTTTTGAGAAGTTTAAGGTATCAACTTCTATCACTAAGTTTTTCTAATTTTTGCACTTGCATGTCTTGGAGTATATAGAAGCATAGTTTCTGAATGAGAGTTGGGTTTTGGAGAGTTGAATTCATTTCACACATGTTTTGCTCGGGACTAGCAAAATGCTGGTTGGGGTGTGTGTTGAGCTCTTAAATTTGCATATTCTAACCCCATTTCATCACTAGCTATGCATGATTAACATCTTTAAAGACTATTCTAATGCATGTTTTGTGATTGTAGGAATGTGAGAGAGAGAGAGTCTTCGTCATTTGGAGGTTTAGAAGCCCTTCTTACATGCCTTAAAAGATCAAAGGAGTGAAGGACCAAAGGTGGAGCAAAGGAATGAGAGAGAGACTTCACACAATTGATGGCTAAAAGCCCCATTTGGAAGCTCTTTGATGATGATCCAAGGTGGACCAAAGAAGGAAGAAGAAAGAAGGAGAGAAGAGAAAGAAAGAAAAAAGAAAAAGAGAAAGGAAGAAGGCTTGATCGGTCTAGACCGGTCAGCCAGGAAGGCCAGACCGGTCAACCAGGTGCCACCCCCTTTAGTGAAGCCGCTGGAGCAAGAAACAATATGGTCCGACCGGTCAAGACCGGTCGACCATGTGTAATTCCGTAGAATATTCGATTTTTCAGCAACTTCTTCAACAAGTTCCAATTTTTGTGTGCAATTGCATAAGTGTTGCGCAATTCTGGAAGATTCTGAGGCGGTAGAGTCTCTCCTCTATAAAAGGGCACCTAGGTTTCGTTCCTAAGGCATCCTAGAAGAGATCTACGATAGTGGGACATGACGAAAGATGGATTCGAAGTTCTACAACTCCCTTCTCTAGTTTTCTTTCTAGTTTATGTTTTTAGTTGATTTCATATTTCCTTTAATCATGATCGGCTAAACCTCTTAGCTAAGGCTAAAAGATGAAGCTTGTAGTGAATTTAAGATGCTTTAATTCATTTTATATGGTTTTTAGTTTGAATTTTTATTGAAGAATAATGGTTTATAAAAGTTTGAATAAAGTTCTAAGTAGTTTTTTTTAATCTTATGATGGCTCATGGATGTTTGGAAGAATTGCTTTAGTTCTTAGTTGTTTTGCATGGATCTAGACTTATACGCTCCGAGGAATCGGATTCAAGATGCTTTAGACTTGGATCCTCATGTGAGAACTTCAAACCAAAGTTCTACCTTTTGTTTTAGAGTCTGATTTAGGTATTGCTTATTTATGTGATTTGAATGAAGTTCAAATCATGATATAGTTAAGCTTTGTGACAGGGTTTGATGATTATTATGGTTGTGATCTTAACCTATTGGAACTAGGATTGACCTATGCAATTGAGTGTGCTCAAGTCCCAACTTGAAATAAGGGAATCATGTTTATGAACAACACGTGAATTTGACTATTTTGATGAATTTACTGCTCTATCATCCGACTAGATAGAATTTGATTTCGATTCTAGTTGTGTAATTGGGAAATTGCAGCAAATTATGCATCAAGGATTGCTACAAGTGGATCCTTGAACCCCTAGTACTCCTTTATATTAATTACAGATTCTCGTTTATATCAAATTACCAAAATCTATTTAGTTTGTCTCAATTAGAGAATATTGTTGAGCTCTTAATTGTGCATATTCTAACCCCAATTCATCACTCATTATGCAAGGTTTTCATGATTTAAAGACTAATCTAATGCATAGATTTGTGATTGTACGGATAAGAGAGAGGATTCATCAATTGGAGACTTAAAGACGCCATTTACAAGTACAAGAGATCAAAGGACTAAGCGTCAAAGGATGGAAGAAAGAAGTCAAAGGAAAGAAGAAAGGATGCAGAAGAAAGCACTGAAGACCGGTCGTTCGACCGGTCCAAGAACTCAACAGAAGGGGGCTCTTTGCACATCTTACTGGATAATTTGCGACCGGTCGTACGACCGGTTGTCCACTGCTCAGACCGATCGCCCGACCGGTCCTTGAATTAAAACGCTGGGTCTGAATTTTTCGAAAACTCTCTGGATGTTTTTTACGTTTTTTAGACTGGTCGTGCGACCGGTCATCCAGAAGCTCAGACCGGTCGTGCGACCGGTCGTCTGCGTAACAGTGCGTGTTCTACAAGTTTCGATTTTCTCTGCGCACTGCGTATCCTTACGTAATTTCTGGATGATTCCGACGTAGCAGAGCCTCTCCACTATAAAAGTAGACCTATGGATCGTTCCTAAGGCATCCTAGAAGAGATTAAGCACGGTGGGAGACGGCGGAAGTCGGATTTGGAGTTCTACAACTCCTCCGAGTTTGTTTTTCTAGTTTATGTTTTGTTTAGTTGTTTTCATGCTTCCTTGGATCATGAACGGCTAAACCTCTTAGCTAGGGCTAAGAGGTGAAGCTTGTAGTGAATCTAAGATGTTTCAATTCGTTTGATTTGGTTTTAAGTTGGATTTCTATTGAAGAACAATGGTTTGAAGTTTAAATCAAGTACTAAGTGGTTTTTCTTAATCTTATGATGACTCATAGATGTTTGAAAGAATTGCTTGAGTTCTTAATTGTTGTGAGCTAGTCTAAACCTGTATGATCCAAGGAATTGGAATATGCTCTAGATCTATGATCTTCATGTGGGAGCTTCATACCAAAAGTCTACTTTTCTAGAAATTCCGAAGTATGTGAGACTGTGTATGTGATTTGGATCAAGTTTAAATCATGATCTAGTTTTGTCTTGTGACAGGGTTTAATGATGGTTATGATTGTGATCTTAACCTATTGGAATTGGGACTGACATATGCAATTAAGTATGCTCATGTCCTAGTTTGTATTGAGCGAATCATATACATGGATCATACATATGTCAGGTTGTTTGTTTTAACTGCTCTATCATCCGACTAAATAGAACTCAATTTCGATTCTAGTTGAGAAAATAAAAAACCATAGCGAATTGAGCATCAAGGATTGCTACAAGTGGATCCTTGAACCCCTAGTGCCCTTTATTAATTGATTACCTTCAGTTAGTTCAAAATATCTCTCTACATCAGATTACTAAATTCTGTTTAGTTACTTCTTCAGTGGAAACTATTAGAAGTGTTTTGTGAATTCCTACACAAGTCCCTGTGGATCGACCTCGGTCTTACCGAGATTATTACTACATCGCAACCCTAAACTTGGGGAAGCGAACAAGTTTTTGGCGCCGTTGCCAGGGATTTTGACGGTTTTTCACAAAATTTCTGAAAATAGTATCTATTTGAGATTTTTAGGAATAGTACTAACTTTGTTTGTTTTATTTTTGATTTTTTTTTCTTGTTAATGACAGATTTTGTAACGAGATCCTCCGGCTTTTCTCCTTCACTCCAACAGGGATTTCCACCACCAGACCTGAAGCAAGACAGCAAATAAGGGTGGCTGGGGACCAGCCGTTAGCCCTCCGATGCTTAAGTTAGGCCACAGTAAGAAGAGAAGCCAAGCATAACGGGACCAAGATTGAATGATGTGTGCGTACCTGCTCTTAATGAAGCCACCTCTATATATAGATCTGAGGCAATCCAATTTATTACGTAAGATGTTGAAATCCCGCTGATGTCGCATACGATACTGAGATCTTGCTAATTTCGTAGGATAAGATCCTATCTTTTGAGTCAGATCCAACTCAATGACTTATTTCAACAATCACGCCCTTTGATAGCAATCCCTTGAGATCCGGATCCATTTAGAGAAGATAAGCTCAAAAACCGACCTATACGGGCTGCCAGTAAACGTGGTGATAGTGCTGATGTGTCATGATAAACTGGAGGTCGTAGTTGGAGTCATAGCTTCCGAAAAGGAAGGAGACGCCCGTAGTTGGAGTCATAGCTTCCGAAAAGGAAGGAGACGCCCGTAGTTGGAGTCATAGCTTCCGAAAAGGAAGGAGACGCCGACGAGTCGGGGACCACCGAACTGGATATGGCCCTGCTTGGTGTCGCAGAGGGATTGAACAAACTGCTCGACGGGAATCGGGTGCTAGTACTGAAGGCTAAGAGATATTTCCGCAGGAAAGCTGCTCGCATATTAAAATGTGGTCGCGAGTCCAAGTACATACTTAGATGTAACGTCTTTCAACGACTTATGAGAAGGTCTGCTCGCGAATCTAGTTTTTCGTATTTGACTATCTATGACTCTCGATTAGATGATCTCGAGAGTCGAATGGACGTCCCGCACTTATCCAATATTCGACTCTTGATCAGACAATCTCGAGAGTCGAATGGACGTCCCGCACTTATCCAATATTCGACTCTCGATCAGACGATCTCGAGAGTCGAATGGACGTCCCGCACTTATCCATTCTTAGACTCCCGAGCTTACGATCTCGAGAGTCGAACCCGCACTCCACTTTTACCCGTTCTGCGACTCTTGATCAGATGATCTCGAGGGCCAAATGAGCATTTCCACGTGAAATCTTATCTCCACCATTTTGCCTATAACATTTCTTTTCCAAGGATTTTTAGGAAGTTGAAGAAGAAGTAGGCATCTTAAGTTCTCAAATCAGGTTTTATCTTTCTAACCTTACTCTTCTTCTTCTCTTATTCTTTCCTATCATATTCATCTCTTGTAGAGTGGGTGGAGACTCCTTTTTGGATCTCTGATAGGTTGGCCTTGTGCTGCCTTGATTCCTATTGGTTGGCTCTGCCGTCTTGGATCACCTTATGCTAAGAGATTTCTCTTCTCAACTCTATTCATATTTCTTCTTTTTCTGCACTTTTCTCAAAAGATTCAAAGAGTGGGTGAGGAGTTCTCTGAACCCCTATTGACCAGGAGAAATTGGTCTCTATCCTTGCTTCTGGCTCAGCCATTGCAAGACACCTTGTGCTTCGGTCTTAGAGAGAAGTAAAGGAAGGAAGAAAGAATTCCTTTTTGTTTCATTCTTTTAGAATTTGCATGCCACATTGGGCTCGGGATTCCAATAACCGACTTATTAATGAAGGGGGAATAGTAGAAGGAATTGACAGAGAACCACGTGCTAGGAGGCATCTAAATTCTCCAATTTTGTCTGAAAGTATGGCTGCAAATCAACCCAATCCTATGGCCAATCAAAATCTGGGCCAAACCAAACCGAAATGGGAGAGAATGTGGTTGAGAATGTTCCCCGACCAAGAACATTACGTGATTACTTACAACCAGCAAGAGCGAGCACTCCCTCATGCATAGTTTTTCCACAAAATGCAGGGAACGTAGATTTGAAATCGGGAGTAATCCAACTCCTCCCGAGATTCCATGGATTAGACAGTGAAAGTGCCTATCAACACCTTAAAGAATTTGATGAGATAATAACCACCATGCACTTTGCAAACGTAACTGATGATGTGGTGAGGCTTAAATTATTCCCTTTTACCCTTAAAGATAAAGTTAAAGGTTGGCTTCATGCATTAAGGCCAAGATCAATTAGCACATGGACTGATATGTATAGGGAGTTCATTAAAAAGTTCTTCCCTATCCACAAAACGAACATGTTGAGGCGCCTTATCATGAATTTTGCCCAAAAGGAGGATGAGACCTTTTTCCAATGTTGGGAGAGGTTTAAGGACTTGTTAAATGCATGCCCACATCATGGCTATGAAATTTGGCGGGTTATAAGCTTTTTCTATGAAGGTCTGACTTCACCCATGCGCCAATTCGTAGAGATGATGTGTAATGGGGAGTTTATGAATAAGGAAGCCGAGGAGGCATGGGACTATTTGGAGGAATTGGCTGAGAATGCACAGTATTGGGATACATCTAAACCAACAAATTCCAAGACTAGCCAACAAAAGGAAAAAGGAGGAATGTATGTCCTATCAGAAGAGAATAACATAAGTGCACGTGTGGCTAGCCTCACAAGAAAAGTCGAGGCCATGGAATTAAAGAAAGGAGAAACGATCAACTCAAAAGATGTTGAAACTGTTTGTGGAATTTGTGCAAGAAATCAACATGTAACACAAGATTATCCCACAATTTCAGCAGTTCAAGACATCTTACAAGAACAATCAAATGCCATAAACAGTTATCAACGGCAATTTGGTGCTCCAAACTCTAACACGTATAATTCTAGTTAGAAGAACCATCCCAACTTCAGTTGGAGGAATGGACCCACTGCCAATGCAAACAATGCTCCTCAAGTTCAACCTTTATTAGGTCCATCTCTAGTCATTACACCAAAAGCTACGCTAGAGGAGATGTTGGGTGCATTAGTATTGGTTCAAGCTGAATATAACAAGACTAATTCTCTGAAAATTGATGGGTTCATGCAAGAGCAATTAAAATTCAACCAAAATTCAACTCAACCCATCAATGAATTGAAAACCTCAATGGCTAGAGTTGAATCTCACCTCAGTGTTAGGGAGAAAGGCACACTTCCTGCCCAACCTCTTCCTAACCCAAGAACCCAATTTGAGATACAAGACGCAAGCTCATCCTCCTAACATACGGAGCATGTTCAAGCTATTACTACGTTGAGAAGTGAAAAAATAATTGATAAAACTAATCCGTTGAAGGCCCCAAAGCCTAAGGATCCGAAAAATCTCAAAGAGGATGATAGCCCGAACAACACTCAACAAGAGAAAGAACCAGAAAGGCAATACAAGCCGGTTGCCCCGTTTCCCCAAAGGTTGATTTCACCCAAACCTTTAGACAAAAACCTGAAAATTTTAGAGGTTTTTAAGCAAGTGAAGATCAACATCCCATTGTTGGATGCCATAAAGCAAATACCATCCTACGCCAAATTTCTAAAGGAATTGTGTACGGTCAAAAGGAAACACAATATTCACAACAAAGTACTTTTAACTGAGAATTTGAGTGCCATTATCAAACAAGAGGTGCCCCAAAAATACAAGGATCCAGGTAGTCCAACCATCTCATGCATCATAGGAGACTACCGGATTAAGCAAGCCTTACTCGATTTAGGGGCAAGTGTTAACCTCATTCCGTACTTGGTTTATAAACAGCTTGGGTTAGGTGAATTGAAACCCACCAAAACCACACTCCAACTTGCTGATAGATCTATTCGTATACCGAGAGGAGTGATTGAGGATGTTTTAGTCCAAGTTGATAAATTCTACTACCTAGTAGACTTTATTGTTTTGGATACACATCACGTGATAGGTACGAGTGCTCAAATTCTCGTCATACTTGGCCGCCCTTTTCTAGCTACTTCCAATGCGATTATCAATTGTAGAAACGAGCTTGTACAAATGTCCTTTGGAAATATGACTCTCGAGCTGAATATATTTGACTTATGCAAACAACCACGGGAAGTTGATGATGAGATCCACGAGATAAATGTGATTGAATCATTCGTGGAGGATACATTCCCCCTGACATCATATTCTGACCCTTTGGAGGCATGTGTGGCCCACTCTCATGAGATAAATGATGACACAATATGAGAGATGGATGCCATTTTAGATGTGATGCCAGTACTTGATAACAAAAGATGGAGGGCCCTATTTGAGCCTTTACCCTTAAACGAGAACAAGCCCCTCCCATCCAATATCAAGGCACCAACACTCGACCTAAAACCATTACCAAGTGAGTTGAAATATGTATATTTAGGTCGAGATGAGACATATCCGGTGGTGATTTCTTCCCACTTGGATGAGGAACAAGAGAGTAGGCTAATAGCCACTCTAATAGAGCATAAGAGTGCCATTGGATGGTCGATTGCGGATCGCAAAGGCATAGACCCACTGAAATGTACTCATCGCATACACCTTAAGGAGAATGCGAAGACATCTAGGCAATCACAAAGACGACTCAATCCAAACATGAAGGATGTGGTTAAGGCCGAAGTGGTGAAACTATTGGATGTGGGTATTATTTACCCAATATCCGATAGTCAATGGGTGAGGCCAACTCAAGTGGTGCCTAAGAAATCCAGAATAACCATCGTAGCCAATACCAATAATGAACTCATACCAACTAGAGTCACTACCGGTTGGAGAATGTGCATTGACTACAGGAAGCTAAACATAGTTACAAGGAAAGACCACTTCCCTCTACCATTTGTTGATCAAATTTTAGAAAGGTTGGCGGGTCATTCCCATTTTTGCTTCTTTGATGGCTATTCAGGGTACAACCAAATAGAGATCGCCCTTGAAGACCAAGAAAAGACTACATTCACATGTCCATTCGGCACTTTCGCCTATCGATGGATGTCGTTTGGACTATGCAATGCCCTTGCCACTTTCCAGCGTTGTATGATGAGTATCTTTTCTGATATGGTGGGGGCAATTCTCGAAGTCTTCATGGATGATTTCTCAGTATTTGATTGTAGCTTTGATGAGTGCCTTGTGAACTTGAAATCTGTGTTGAAAAGATGTGAAGAGAAGAACCTTGTGTTGAATTGGGAGAAATGTTACTTCATGGTTCAAAAAGGAATTGTACTTGGTCACATCGTCTCACAAAACGGAATCGAGGTGGACAAAGCGAAAATCGATTTTATCTCTAACCTTCCACCACCCAAGAGCATATGAGATGTGCGGTCCTTTTTGGGACACGCCGAATTTTATAGAAGGTTCATAAAGGACTTCAGTTCACTCTCTCGTCCTTTATGTTACCTACTTTAAAAGGAGAACGCATTCGAGGGGAATGAAGATTGTCAAAATGCCTTTACCACACTTAAAGGTATGTTGACATGTGCTCCCATAATGCAACCACCTGATTGGAGCCTTCCTTTTGAAATTATGTGCGATGCAAGCGACTACGCTATTGGGGTTGTGTTAGGCCAAAGAAAAGAGAAGAAGCCATGTGTTATCTATTATGCAAGTAGAACCTTAAACTCAGCCCAAGCAAACTACACTACTACAGAAATAGAACTTTTAGCCGTAGTTTTTGCCTTGGACAAGTTTAGGTCCTACTTGATTGGATCCAAGATCATCATATTCACTGACCATGCAGCGCTTAAGTACCTTCTCTCTAAGAAGGATGCTAAACCACGGTTGTTAAGATGGATCCTTCTACTCCAGGAATTTGACATAGAGATACGTGATAAGAAAGGAGTAGAAAATGTAGTGGCTGACCATCTCTCTCGACTTGTTCTCACCGATTCCCCTAAGACGACTGCGATCAATGACATGTTCCCTGATGAACAACTTTTTAAAGTCTCCTAATTGCCATGGTATGCGGACATTATTAACTATCTTGCTATAAGTACAATTCATACACATTGGAAAAAGCAAGATAAGGACAAGTTCTTCAATGAGGTGCAAAAATTCCTATGGGACGACCCATACTTATTCAAGTATTGTCCCGATCAAATCATAAGGAGATGTGTGCCAGATAATGAACAATAAAGTATCATTTCCTTTGTCATTCTCAGGCGTGTGGTGGCCACTTTTCGGCTAAGAAGACCACAGCCAAAATTCTACAATGTGGGTTTTATTGGCCCACTATGTTCAAGGACACCCATGAGTTTTGCAAAACATGTGAGCCTTGTCAGAAATTGGGAGGAATCTCTGGTAGAAATATGATGCCACTCAATCCCATCTTAATAATCGAAATTTTTTATTGTTGGGGCATCGATTTCATGGGTCTATTCCCATCTTCTTTTAGAAAAGGTTATATCTTGCTTGCCGTTGACTATGTGTCCAAATGGGTCGAGGCAATCCCATGCTGGAATAATGATCATAAAATATTCATTCGTTTCTTAAAAGAGAATATTCTTTCCCGGTTTGGAACACCCCGAGTCATCATAAGTGATGGAGGGTCTCATTTTTGTAATCGCCCATTTGAAACCTTAATGAAGAAATATGGCGTTAATCATAAAGTGAGCACTCCCTATAACCCACAAACAAGTGGACAAGCTGCGATATCCAATAGGGAGATTAAACATATTTTGGGGAAAATGGTGAACTCCGACGCAAGGATTGGTCGCTTCGACTTACCGATGCACTTTGGGCTTACCGTACCGCTTTTAAGACCTCTATTGGAATGTCTCCCTATAGACTTGTCTATAGGAAGGTTTGTCACTTGCCTATGGAGTTGGAACATAGGGCGTATTGGGCAATAAATAAGATGAATTTTGATTCTAACAAAGCAAGCTCGTTGCGCAAATTTCATTTGAATGAACTTGCAAAACTCTGAACGAAGCATATGAGAATGCGAGAATTTACAAGGACAAGACGAAGGTCTTCCATGATAAGAACATTCTTGGTAAGACATTCACAATTAATCAAAAAGCCCTTTTGTATAATTCTCGCCTACATTTATATCCGGAGAAATTGAGATCTCGATGGACCAGTCCCTACATTGTGCAAACTGTCTACCCATATGGGACCGTCGAGTTGTTAAATCCAAGGAATGGCAACATCTTTAAGGCGAATGGTCAGCGATTAAAGCCGTTCTTTGAGAAGTTTCCTTTAGAAGGTATGTCCATATCTCTGACTGATCCTGTGTATCAGGATGATTGATCTCCTAGTCTGATGGAGGTATAGAGTAGTTAGGATTAGGATTTTGTTTCTTTTTTTTACTTTTTCATAGGTTTGTTAGAAGGAGGAAGAATTTCACTTTTCACTCTCTCAGGTACTATCATTTCCCTTATTTTAGAATTGCTCTCATGTTTTGCTCATTGCATATCTTTTACATTGAGGATAATGCAAGATTTGGTTGGGGGGTGTAGGATCACTAGGATGGATCCATTGTTTTGTAACATCTTGAGCAATTATGTAGGAACTTGTTCAATTTTCAAAAATTTCAAAACTCTTTTAGAAAACCTTACTGCTATGCATTCGAGATGATACGAGCATAAGAGGAGGAGATACGAAGTGTATGATGTTGTAAGTCTTGAACTTCTCTTAACATAATGGTTTTATATGTGAATTCTCCTATTTATGTGATTGATAGAAAATTTGAACACTCTTACACCTAGTTCACATTACACGATTTTCATGGGTTAAAAAGATTATGTGATTTATGCATTAGCTAGACTTTGCTTTAAGGTGTTGAGAAACCAAGTCGGGGTACTTTGTTCATCCTTGTCCATGGGAAAATAACGAAAGATATGGATTTCTAAAAATCCTATCAAAATTTAAAAGAAAAAGGAAAAGGAAGGATGAAATTGGGAATGATGAAAAAATGGTGGAAAATTCCTATTAGGGCTACCTATTACCAACCGGGGGATGGTCTACCCGTAACCAAAGCCGAAAATGGGACGTAGTGTGAAAGCCGTCGGAAGAACAGTAAGACAAATTCCTGTCATTGGCTTGTTGTTACTCTATATACCTTGAAATCTATAGTCTAGTTGATCTATGAAGAAGATAATCCTGGAAACTCATGAGATGAATTTTTGCTATGCACACTAGGTTGAATTTGTTCAAGTTCTTCTATTTATCAACCAATCAGCGGGAATTTCATATGGACACTTATTATGTCTTGAGAGTTTACGGTTTCAACCTCTATCACCTAATTTTTCTGACTCTCACACTTGTGTGGCTTGGGATGTATAGAAGAATAGTTTCTGAAGGAGAGTTGGGTTTTGAAGAATGGAATGGTTTCACGCATGTTTTGCTCAGGACTAGCAAAATACTAGTTGGGGGTGTGTTGAGCTCTTAATTGTGCATATTCTAACCCCAATTCATCACCCATTATGCAAGGTTTTCATGATTTAAAGACTAATCTAATGCATGGATTTGTGATTGTAGGATAAGAGAGAGGATTCATCAATTGGAGACTTAAAGACGCTATTTACAAGTACAAGAGATCAAAGGACTAAGCGTCAAAGAATGGAAGAAAGAAGTCAGAGCAAAGAAGAAAGGATGCAGAAGAAAGCACTGAAGACCGGTCGTCCGATCGGTCCAAGCACTCAACAGAAGGGGGCTCTTTGCACATCTTACTGGACCATTTGTGACCAATCGTACGACTGGTCATCCAATGCTCAGACCGGTCGTCCGACCGGTCCTTGAATTAAAAAGCTAAGTCTGAATTTTTTGAAAACTCTTTGGACGTTTTTTACGTTTTTTTAGACCGGTCGTGCGACCGGTCGTCTGCGTAACAGTGCGTGTTCTACAAGTTCCAATTTTCTCTATGCACTGCGTATCCTTACACAATTTCTGGATGATTCCGACGCCGCAGAGCCTCTCCACTATAAAAGGAGACCTAGGGATTGTTCTTAGGGCATCGTAGAAGAGATTAAGCACGGTGGGAGACGACGGAAGTCGGATTTGAAGTTCTACAACTCCTTCTAGTTTGTTTTTCTAGTTTATGTTTTGTTTAGTTGTTTTCATGCTTCCTTGGATCATGAATGACTAAACCTCTTAGCTAGGGCTAAGAGGTGAAGCTTGTAGTGAATCTATGATGTTTCAATTCGTTTGATTTGGTTTTAAGTTGGATTTCTATTGAAAAACAATGGTTTGAAGTTTAAATAAGTACTAAGTGGTTTTTCTTAATCTTATGATGACTCATGGATGTTTGGAAGAATTGCTTGAGTTCTTAATTGTTGTGAGCTAGTCTAGACCTGTGTTAGAACTTTAGAAAAAAAAAGTAGGAGAAAGATCAGAACTACTCGTCAGCAGTCCTTCTTTCTTTTCTTTTTTCGTGTTTCTTTTATTCTGGGGGAATTCTGAGTATAGAGACATTCATAGACAATCATAAGCAATCACAAAGTAATCAACCATCGAATTCTGAGTATAGAGACATTCATAGACATTCATAGACATTCATAGACAATCATAAGCAATCAACCATCGGACGACACAAAGTGATGTCAACCATTCGACCAACCTCTAATCAACGATCGAATGGTATAGACCGCTGTACATCGCTTCATCAAGTCCTCGATCAACAATCGAACAGTGCACATCATAGACAGTTGCCCAATCGACCTCCCAATTAACGATCGAACAACACAAATTGCTGTCGACCATCCGATCAATCTCCAATCAACGATATAACGGTACAGACCAACGTGGATCATTTCATTAAGTTCTAAATTGATCATCGAACAGTGCGCATTATCGATGATTGCCCAATCAACCTCCTAATCAATTATCAGACGACACAAAGTGCTGTCAACCATCCGATTAACATTCAATCAGTGATCGAACTGTACAAACCACCATAGATTATGTCATCAAGTCCCCGATCGATAACCGAACAACGCACATCACCAACGATCACTCGATTGACCTCTCAATCAATGATTGGACGACGCGGTTGTTATCGACCATTCGATCAACCTCCCATCAACGATTGAACGGTACAGACTAGCATAGATCATTTCATTAAGTTCTTAATCCATGATCAAATAGTGCACATTACTGATGATTGCCCGATTGACCATCGGACGACACAAAGTTCTTTCAACCATCTAATTAACCTCCAATCAACGACCGAACGGTACAGACCACCGTAAATTGTGTTATCAAGTCCCCAATCGACGATCGAATGGTGCACATCACCGATGGTCGCCAGATCGAACTCTTCGTCAACGATCGGACGATGCAAATTGTTGTCGACTATCCGATCAACCTCCAATCCTCTATTAAACAATGAAAGCCACCATATATTGCTTCAAGTCCTCGATCAACAATCGAACGGTGCACATCACCGATGATCGCCCTGATCGAACTCTCACTCAACGATAGGATGACGCAAAGTGATGTCGACCATCTGATTAACCTCCAATCAACAATCAAATGGTACAGACCAATGTAGATCATTTCATTAAGCTCTCGATCGACGATTGAACAGTGCACATTATTGATGATTGCCCGATCGACCTCCCAACCAACCATCAAACGACATAAAATGTTATCAACCATCCGATCAACTTCCAATCAATGATTGAATAGTACAGACCATCATAGATCATGTCATCAAGTCCTCGATCAACGATCAAACAGTGCACATCACCGACAGTCACTCGATAGACCTCTCAATCAATGATCAGATGACGCAAAGTGTCATTGACCATCTGATCGAACAGTACACATTAACAATGATCGAACAATGCACATTACCGATGATCGGCCGATCGACCTCCCAATTAACCATCGGACGACAAAAATTGTTGTTGACCATCCGATCAACCTCCAAGCAACGACTGAACGGTATAGACCACCGTAGATCGTGTCATCAAGTCCTCGATCGATGATTGAATGGTGCATATCACCGACGGTCACCCGATCGAGCTCTCAATCAACGATCGAATGACGCAAAGTGCTATCGACCATCTAATATACCTTGAATCAACGATCAAACAGTATAAACCAATGTAGTTCATTTCATTAAGTTCTCAAATAATGATCGAACAATGCGCATTACCGATGATCGCCCGATCGACCTCCCAATTGATCATCGGACAACATTGAGTGCTTTCGACGATCAACCTCCAATCAACGACCAAACGGTACAGACCACTGTCGATCGTGTCATCAAGTCCCCGATCAATGATCGAATGGTGCACATAACCGATGATCGCCCGATCAATCACCCAATCAATGATCGGATGACATAAAGTGTTGTCGACCATCCGATCAATCTCCAATCCTCTATCAAACAGTGGTAACCACCGTACATCGGTTAATCAAGTCTTCGACCGATGATCGAACGGTGCACATCACCGATGGTCGTCTGATCAACCTATCAATCAACCATCAGACAACACAAAGTGTCGTTGACTATCCGATCAACTTCCAATAAACGATTGAATGGTATAGACCAAAGTGGAATGACCTGTATAAAGTTTTTAATGGTGGGATTCAATCACTACTATTTCATGTGGTATGGTCCACCTAAGATTTGGATTTGCTTCATTTTTGGAATCATGCCCTAAAATGAGCTTTCAAAATGCATGGACGGTGTAGATGTAAGGCACATACATCACATTAGGCCCATAGTTGGGGATCCACCGTCCACGGTGGTGATCCGTCCAAACTACTCCCGTCTAGGGAGGAAGCAGATTGCATACTGAATAAACTCTGTGGGGTCCACTTTGATTTATGTATTTTATCCATTCTGCCCGTCCATTTTACCATATAATTTTATGGCTTTAGCCCAAAAATGAAGCATATCTAAAGCTCAAGTGAACCACACCATAAGAAATAATGTGAATTGAACATCTACCGTTGAAATTTTCTTGGGGGCCACAGAAGCTCTGGATCAAGCTGATATTTGTGTTTTCCCTTAATCCACGCATGTGTGATCTTATGAACAGGTTGGATGATAAATAACATCACTGTGGGCCCTAGAAAGGTTTCAACGGTGGAAATCATTACTCCCACTGTTTCCTATAGATTGGTCCACTTGAGCTTTGGATACGCTTACATTTTGGTCTCAACCACTAAAATTAGCTGAAAAAATGGATGGACCGTGTGGATAAACCATATGCATTCATAGTGGGCCCAACAAAGTTTACAGAGTAGGATAAAAGCGCATTTAGTAACTCAGTAAGCAATCTGATTTCGTCTTAGGAGTCAATTGTGCAGAGTCCCACACGGAATGGACACTATTTGGCCAGTAACGCAGCCATTAGCCAGCTGGCTAGCGGTCGGTGCTCTATGGGCCCGCCATATATAATATATATCTTTTATCCAAGCCGTCCATCAATTTATAAAAATTACTTTAAGACTTGATCCAAAAAATGAGGAATATCTAAGTCTCAGGTGGACTACACCACGGAAAAAAAGATTGAATGTGCACCATTAAAAACCTCATACGGCCCACTGTAATGTTTATTTGACATCCAACCTATTGATTAGGTCATACATACTTAAGGGGAAAAAGGAATATCAGCTTGATCCAAAAATTTTGTGGACCCTAAGAAGTTTTCAATGGTGGGCGTTCAATCAACTCTATGTGGTCCATTTGAGATTTCGATTTACTTCATTTTTAGATCATCCCATCAAATAATCTGAAAAAATGGATGAACGGCATGGATGAAACACATACATCATGGTGGCTAACAGAGGCATGGTCACTAGCCAATCTCTTTCCGTCCCACTTGCCACCGACCTTCCACTTGGGGGCGCGGATTCGGTGGATCTCGATCCACCGAGGTGGTTGGGATCCCTGACCTGGATGCACCGTGATGTATCTTTCACATCCACGCCGTCCATCCATTTTATCAGATAAATTTAGGGCTTTAGCACAAAAAATGAAGGATATCTCCAAACTCAAGTGGACCACACCATAGTAACAGTGTGAATTGAATGTCTACCGTTGAAAATTTCTTAGTGGCCACAAAAGCTTTTGATCTAGCTGATATTTTTGTTTTCCCTTCATCCATGTCTATGTGATCTTATGAATAGGTTGGATGACAAATAAGAATCATTGTGGGCCCTAGAAAGATTTCAATAGTAGAAATCATTATTCCCACTATTTCCTGTGGTCTGGTCCACCTAAGCTTAGGATATTTTTAATTTTGGGTTCAACCACTAAAATGATCTCAAAAAATGGTTGAACGGGGTGGATTTCTCACAAACATCATGGTCGCTAGGTTTCATGCACATAAACTTTTGGCAATAGGCTTTCACGTCCAAGGACTCCACGCATAGATGGAAATTCTCACCTCTCCTTTTCTTCCTTTTCAAGTACCGCCAAAGAATTGAAGCCAGGTGTGACGGCGGGAAGAAATAGGTATTTCTTTTTCTTATTCCTTTTCTTTTCTTTCTTTCAAAATCCTGGCCATGTGTACAAAAGTCTGATGATGCTTAGGAGTTTTAAAATGCATTTCAAATGAGTATTTGGGTTTGCTTCTTGATATGATTAATAGATTCATGCTAGAAATCTTCTAATGTTAGTGGTTATGTCTTCAACAACTCTCGGTGTTCACTGTGCACATTGAAGTAGCGTCCTATTTGTGATCATACTGCCCTTTCATACTATTCATGAAAGTCACATTCTTTTGTCAGTTTTTTTTTTAAATGTTGGGTGATTTTGTCATTTTTTTTAAAATGTTGGGGATTGCCTGCTAGCCCCAGCTGGTAGAGGCCTGGGAGTTTCAACTGCTGGTCTCGGTTCGAAACCCACTAACCCCACCAGTGGGTGGGAGCATCATGTGACTGATTCTAACAGGTTGTATGACTGACCCAAAAAAAAAGTCTTCACTAACTCTCAGTGTTCACTGTGCACGTTGAAGTAGCGTCCAACTTGTGATCATCCTGTAATTGGTGAACTTCTTCTCATGCTACTCATGAATGTCACATTGTTTTGTCATTTTTTGAGAACTGTGATGCTTTTGGCAGTTTGGGCATCATTTTATAAAAATGTCAAAGGGTTGTTTCTGAAAAACCTCTAAAACATGGTGAAAAATATTTAGTGGAGAAGCTCTGATTTATGGAAATGATCAAGAAATTAAAAAAAAGGTCGCTTCCAAAACGGCTCTATACTTCCCTTCCAAACTACAGAAGGAATTATTGTATATGAGCATAAGGATTTGTCCAGAATGCTCAGGTTTAGTTCTAACAAGTTCGTTAGTGATCTATACCATTGATCTCTTACATCCGACTTTATATTGTCTACACTTCAAAAGGGGCTCAGATTTCCTGCGAAAGCCTTGCGCAGGAAGTTCCTGCACTGGGAACCAAGGTGGGGCCCACAGTGATGTTTTGGATAAATCCACTCCCTCCATCCGTTTTGGGAGCTCATTTTAGGACATGAGAACAAAAATGAACCAGATCCAAGACTCAAGTGGGCCTCACTAAAGAAAAAGGTGAGTAGGTAAATTACTACCGTTGAAACCTCCCCGGGGTCCACAGTGATGTTTGTATGACATCCATACGGTTCATAACGTCACTACTACTGGGATGAACTGGAAACACAAATATTATCCTGATTCGAAACTCCTGTGGCTCCACAAATATTTCAACTGTGGACGTTCAATCCTCACGTTTTCAGCCCACTTGAGTCTTGGATCCGGTTCATTTTTGTTCTCATGTACTAAAATGAGCTCCCAAAACGGATGGACGGGGTGGATTTATCAAAAACATCACTGTGGGCCCCACCTTGGTTCCCAGCGCAGGAACTTCCTGCGCAAGGCTTTCGCAGGAAATCCGTGCCCCTTCAAAAGATCTCCTTGATGGGACAATCCTAAATTTCAATATTTGGCCTGAAAATGCATAGTTCAAAAGAGAAACACATCAACGATCCATAGTTGACTAAAAAAGAAGCATGATATTGGTGGCTAGGATCTTCCAATCTAGGAGAGCTTTGGGCATGATCTATCCACAGTTTGATGCAACAGAATAATAGTCTTGATTACTGAACTGGTTGTCCGATTTGTCGTAACTAAAAACTGTGTATAACATGCAAAGTAATAATAGTCTTTATTTTTTTATTGGTACCAAAAATCATTAATTCATGGAATTAGGCTATTCTCCCTTAGCTTGAGACATTTTTTTTAGCACGTTGAGAACCTTTTTTTATAGTAGCCTGATTTTGTGATCTTTGGAGAATAGGATATTTAATTTGCTCTCTTCGACGTTAAGCCACTTGGGGCAGTATGTTTGTAGCTGTAGGTTAGGATGTTGCCATTTTGTTTCAAAAGCAAGGGCTTTGCCACATGCTGCTTATGATGTGACTTATAAATCTCCCTCTTTCTTTTGTTGGGACATGGTATCCTATTTTAATGTTTATTTCTTTTTTTTCTCACTAGGATGTTGATTACATGGGTCCCACATTTATTGATGATATATACAAATGGATTTCTAATTATTGATGATAATGTGCCACATGTGTCACCAAGAGAAAGAATTTATATATATATGTTAACTTGTACTAGGGACACCAACATGGATAGGAGTTGGATGGAGATTATGTATAAAAGTATACGTAAGTGATCGTGCCTTTCTCTATTTCCCTGTCAATTTTCTTATATATTACTAAATTGATAGATAGTAATCATTTTACAATTAGTTTCCAAATATAGGAGGAGCCTTCAGAGGCTACAATCTTAGCCAGCAGAAGAAGGCACTAATCCCTTGAACGAGGATGAGAAGTTTGAGGTAGTGCTCAAATCAGAGCGGTCCGGATATATGCATGGTCGTACGGCTGATTCAAAGTCCAAGACATCTACATCTAAGAATCATATTCGTGCGTAGCCATAGAGGAAAAATGAGGAGCTTAAGAGACAAGCTGATGTGGATAGGAGGCAAGTTGAGACAGATAAGATTCGCTTGGAATCGTTGTTGATGAAGAATATGAGAGTTCATGTGCTCGGACATGCAATTCTCTGAGATTATCATGTTTTGCTTGATTAGATTCAAATTATAGTAACCATTGAGTATGCCATAGTCCATAGGCATGGTTGTTACTCCGAAGACTATGATTTCGAATGCTATGTGATTGAATAGGACTAGAACTTGGAAGTTCAACTTAAGTGGGATTGAACGTGGTACAATGCTTTATCTTCCAACTAGATGAGAGATAGAACTTCAAATCTAGTTGTGTTTTATGCTTGGATTAATTGGATTGACATGGGATTGTTACAAGTGGATCCTTGAAAGCCTTAGTTCCTTTAAATACTGATTTTCCTAAATTACTGTTTGAATTAGTTCTCTCAATTAAATCTCTTAATTATTTCAATCCTAGTTGCTAAAATAGTTTATAATTTATTTTCTAATTCTCTGTGGATCGACCTCGGTCTTATAAAGAATTATTACTACATCGCAACCTTGCACTTGAGGCGAGCGAACAAGTTTTTGGCGTCGCTGCCGGGGAATTTAAATAACGGTTCTAGATTGTTTTAGTGGCTGTAGAAGTAGATATGTTTTTTCTGATTTCCTAGGACTAACAAATTGTTTTGTTTTGTAGGAATTCTTCCATAGTTCAAGCGAATCGGGTAATAACCTTCTAACTTAGTGCTTTTTACAGATTTTTAGATTTCCAAATTTTAGGACTTAGTTTAGTTCTTAGTTGTGTGGTTTATGTCCCGTTGGGAATGTGACCACATCAATCGTCTCCAATCTGAAGGTAGTCTAGTTGGACCATTATCAGTCCATAGACGAGTCCAAAAATACCAAGAGCATTGTGATAGTTTGGGGAGTATGGATCAAACACCTTTAAGGAATCCTCCCCCTCCCCCCCCACTCCAACTACAAACGCAAATCAAGAGGGAGTAGGAGAGAATGAGGTACATAACGTTCCTCCAATGAGATTATTACGGGATTACCTACAACCGGCCCGTGCAACTACACCCTCATGCGTGGTCTTACCACCAACCAGGGGAAACATCGATATAAAGCCGGGAGTAATTCAACTCATACCAAAGTTGCATAGGTTAGACTCTGAGAGCCCATACCTACACTTAAAGGAGTTTGAAGAAGTGATAGCTACTTTGCAATACACTAATGTTTTAAAAGATGCCATTAAACTTAAACTTTTTTTCTTTCTTATTGAAAGAAAGAGCCAAGATTTTGGCTTCACTCTCTTAGACCACACTCGATAGGGTCACGGAACGAGATAACCCAGGAATTCTTGAAAAAGTTCTTCCCGGCTCATAAAACAAATACCCTTCGAAGAGCCATAATGAATTTTTTAGTTAAAGAGAGTGAATCATTCTTCCAATGTTGGGAAAGGTTTAAGGACCTCCTACTTTCTTGCCCACATCACGGCTACGAAAGTTGGCGAATCATAAACTTCTTCAATGATGGATTAAGTTCCAATATGCGCCAATTCGTAGAGATGATGTACAATGGCGAGTTTATAAGTAAAAATCTAGATGAAGTTTGGAGTTACTTAGATATGTTGGCCGAGAATGCCTAATCATGGGATACCTCAGACAAATCTAATAACCTCAAGCCTCCTCAAGAAAAAGAGAAAGGAGGGATTTATATCCTCAAGGAGGAAGATGATGTGAATGCAAGGCTAGCCAGCCTCACAAGGAAGATCGAGGCCATGGAACTTAGTAAGAGTGGACTTTCAAAGTCCAATGAAGCTATTGAAAACACGTGTGGGATTTGTTTCACTAATATACACGTTACGCAAGATTGTCCTACAATTCCTGCAATTCAAGAGGCGTTACAAGAAATGCAAATGCCACATATGGTTATCAACGGCCTTTCAATGGACCGGTGGGTAACACGTATAACTCTACTTGGAAGAACCACCCAAATTTCAGTTGGAAGAATGCTCCCATGGGCAATCCTACCAACTCTCAAGGAGGGCCACCCATGCAAAATATAGCCCCACCTCAATTCTCAATGGAGGATACCTTAAAAGCGTGTATGCAAGGGCAAACGCAAATCAATCAATCAAATCAGCAAATGTTCCAAGAGCTTAAAGTCTTAGTTGACGAGATTAAGGGACTCTTGAATGCTAGGGAAGGGACCTTTCCGGCCTAACCTCAGCCCAATCCAAAGCAAGTACATGAAGTAAGCATCCCTAATCTCTCCAACCAACATATGAAGCAAGCAAAATCCGTCACCACTCTTAGAAGTGGTAAGTAAATTGATAAATCTATTCCGATAAAGGCCGGCAAGCCTAATGACCCGGTAAATTTTGAGGATAAGGACGGAGCCAACTTAGCCCCACAAGAAACGGAACGCGTTTAGAAGCCCGTAGCACCATTCCTTTCGAGATTGGTTGCTCCAAAATCTCTCCCAAACTCTCATGACATTTTAGAGATTTTCAGACAAGTCAAGATCAACATTCCATTGCTTGATGCCATCAAACAAATCCCCTCTTATGCCAAGTTTCTAAAAGACCTATGCACAACTAAACACAAATATAATGTGCAGTAAAAGGACTTCTTAAATGAGCAAGTGAGTGCCATTCTCACTTAAAAGACCCCCCCAAAATTCAAAGATCCCGGTAATCCCACAATCTCATGTATCATTAGAGACTACCGGATTGAGCGTGCATTGCTAGACTTGGGGCAAGCGTAAACTTAATCCCGTACTCGGTATATAAGCAATTGGGTCTTGGTGAATTAAAACCCACCAAAACTACGTTGCAACTTGCTGATAGATCCATCCATATACTGAGAGGGATAGTTGAGGATGTTCTAGTCCAAGTTGACAAATTCTACTACCTGGTGGATTTTATCATCTTGGACACACAACCGGTTATAAATGCTAGCACTCAAATACCGATAATTTTAGGCCACCCGTTCCTTTCTACATCAAACGCAATCATAAATTGCTGGAAGGGGTGATGTAATTATCTTTTGGGAATATAACATTAGAGATGAATGTGTTCCACTTGGGCAAAAGGCATAGGGATGTTGATGATGATGAGCTCTTCGAGGTAAACATGCTCGAATCTTTTGAAGAAGAAGAGCTCCTCCAACTTGAACCACGAAAAGCTTGGAGACATGCTTGGCACATTTCGAGGATTCCAAAGACCCCATCATTAGTGAAATTGTGCAAGTATTGAATATTGAGAAACCGGTAGTTGGTACTAGCCGGTGGAGGCCCCATTTTAAAAGATTGCCACCAACCACATCAAGGCCTCTACCATCTAACATCAAACCACTGAAGCTTGACCTTAAACCATTGCCATCCGAGCTAAAATTTGTATATTTGGGTCAAGAAGAAACATTTTCGATTGTTATTTCCTCTCACCTAGAAAAAGACCAAGAGCTCAAGTTGATTGAGCTACTTAAAGAACATAGGGGAGCCATAGGTTGGACAATAGTGGACCTCAAGGGGATAGACTCTTCGGTTTGTACTCACCGTATACACCTTGAAGAAAATGCGAATATGACTAGACAACCTCAAAGAATGCTAAATCCAAACATGATGGAGGTTGTCAAAGCCGAGGTGTTAAAGCTGCTAGATATGGGTATCATCTACCCCATTTCGGATAGCCAATGGGTGCGTCCTACCCAAGTTGTCCCTAAGAAGTCCGGTATTTCCATCGTAGAAAATGCCAACAACGAGCTTATGCCGACTAGAGTGACTACCGGTTGGCATATGTGCATCGATTATCGGAAGCTAAACATGGTCACTAGGAAAGACCACTTCCCTCTCTCGTTCATGGATCAAATTTTGGAGGGGTTAGCGGGTCACTCCTATTATTGCTTCCTAGATGGCTATTCTGGTTACAACCAAATTGAGATAGCCCCAGAAGACCAAAAGAAGACCACATTTACATGTCCATTTGGCACCTTTGCATACCGAAGAATACCATTTGGGCTATGTAATGCACCCACCACATTCCAACAATGCATGTTTAGTATTTTCTCGAACATGGTGGGTGAATTCCTCGAGGTATTTATGGATGATTTTTCTATTTTTGGTTGTACTTTTGATGAGTGCCTCAATCACTTGAAGTTGGCCTTGACAAGGTGTGAGGAGAAGAACCTTGTCTTAAACTGGGAGAAGTGTCATTTTATGGTGTAGAGAGGAATAGTCGTTGGACATATCATCTCGTCCAATGGAATAGAGGCAGACCAGGCTAAAATTGATATTATTTCCAATCTACCACCACCTAAGAGCATACGCGATTTGCCGTCCTTCCTTCGATACACCGGCTTTTATAGAAGGTTCATAAAGGATTTCAGTCATATCTCAAGACCCTTATGTAACCTTCTCCAAAAGGAGAACTAATTTGACTGGAGTGCCAAATGTCAATTAGCTTTTTCAAAGCTAAAAGATATGTTGACAACCGCTCTTATCATGCAACCACCGGATTGGTCCGTTCCTTTTGAGTTGATGTGCAACGCGAGCGATTATGCTATTGGGGCAGTGTTAAGCCAAAGGAAGGATAAGAAGCCCCACATTATCTACTATGCGAGTAGGACCTGGAATCCCGCCCAAGTCAATTACTCGATTACGGGGAAGGAGCTCCTAGCCGTCATCTTTTCCTTGGACAAATTTAGGCCTTACTTAATAGGATTCAAGGTCGTTGTTTACACAGATCATGCGGCACTGAAACACCTTCTTTCTAAAAAGGATGCTAAGCCCTGTTTGCTTAGATGGATCCTACTCCTTCAAGAATTTGATTTAGAGATCAAGGATAAGAAGGGAGTAGAGAATGTGGTGACGGATCATCTATCCTGCCTAGTCCTACCTAATTCTATTGACGAGTCACCTATTGAGGACTCATTCCCTGATGAGCAACTCTTTGTTGCTATGCATCCACCATGGTACGCTGACATACTTAATTATCTTTCCACAGGTGCGATGCCGACTCATTGGACTGCGCAGGATAAACGAAAATTTCTAAGGGAAGTGCGCAGATTTTTCTGGGATGAACCTTTACTTTTTAAATATTGCCCAGATCAAATTATTAGGAGATGTGTCCTTAATGATGAACATAATTCCGTCATCTCCTTTTTCCATGATCAAGCATGTGGGGGTCATTTTTCCACCAAGAAAACTGAAATTGCGGTTTTACCGCTTGTAAAGATACTCGGAGATATGTCTAAGGACCTAGAGGGGGGTGATTAGGACCTTTTTGAAATTCTTTTCGCCTACTTACACAATTCAACAAATTAAGCTCAGTAAGCAAGAACACTTCGGCTTCCAAGCCTAGGTGGGTCCAATCACAAGACTAGCAAAAGGTAAGCAATAAACAATCCTAGTCTAAGCATGCATAGGTAAATAAATGATTCAACTAATCAAGCTCCTAACCTATGCAACTTGTGTAGGCTTATGAGAGTGGATCAATGAGCTCAAGTTTACACAAGTAGTGAAGGTACATCTTGTGTGTGGATGAGCCTAATAAGTGCCTAGCATT
This sequence comes from Liriodendron chinense, assembly GCA_003013855.2. Lineage (NCBI taxonomy): Eukaryota > Viridiplantae > Streptophyta > Magnoliopsida > Magnoliales > Magnoliaceae > Liriodendron > Liriodendron chinense. Next base: position 5,577,026 of record ML058408.1, read on the forward strand.
CATTCCTATCAAGCATTCATAAATAAGCAATTAAACTAACAATGCAAAGATATAAATGTGCTTAAGAACAATCACAAACACAAGGATGTATAGTGGTTCGACTACTTGTCTACTCCACTCCCGGTTCAAGTACTCAACCCCTTTGAGCACACCGGCATTCACTATCGGAGGTTTTAAATGAGGTTCACCTCTCAACCTTTACACGGAGTTTTAGACATAGGCTAACTCTCAACCTAATGCACATTTACTCCCGTGTCGGAGGCTCCCCCTTGGAGACTTAGTTTAGGCCCGGCTAACGAGCCAAGGAACGGCTAACGTCCCTAGGTTGAGTTCGACAAACAAACTCTAAAATGGACTCTCAAATGAGACAACCTACTTGTCGGATGAGCCCCTTGTATAGTGCCGATTTGGGTTGCTTGATCTCCGCTCTCCCGTGCTTCAATCAGCTTCCCTTGCTCCCTCGATCGTGTTGCCGTTGCGTCGCCAATGCCTCAGCAACACTTGATCAAACACCTTGCATGCGATGCCTTTGAAATGCCCAAGGTGCTAGGAGAATAGGTTTGAGAACTCTACAACTAATGGGAATGGGTTGCCTAGAGTCTCTTTCCTACAATGATCTCATCTTAGAGTTTTGGACAAGGATTTGCCAATCAAGAAGCTTCCTAACTCTAGAGATCAAGAGGGGATGAAGGTCATCTTCTTCATGAGTTTGGAATGCTCTAATCTTGTGTTAAAGCACAAGGAAGATGCCTTGCATAGGTCAAGGAATGAGCCTCAAATGGTCTCCTACAATGGTGGCTTCACTCCTCAAAAATCCCTCACCCAATGCTAAAAAAAAGGAGCTCTATATGTAAGAATAGAGGGCTCCAACGGTCATAAAACGGGCATAAAACAGCTCTTAGCCGACCTGTCCCGACCGATCCCGACCGGTCGGATCCACTTGCTGAAGGCTTGCAAGGATACCTAGGCCGACCGGTCAAGACCGGTCGGACCCCTTTGCTGGACAACCCTGAAGACTACAGGCCGACCGGTCAAGACCAGTCAGACCCCCTTGCTGGACACATGAGATATCCAGGCCGACCGGTCAAGACCGGTCGGCCAAGCCTGCTAAAGCCTTTCATATGAGAAGGCCGACCGGTCGGCTGGCCATTATAACATGCAGCAAGGCCTGCTAGCCGACCGGTCTTGACCGGTCGGACCAGCCTGGTTCTCCTCTCCTATTAGCTGAACTCCTCATGCTTCAGCCTATCCATTTTGGCCAAGGTTAGGGTGATCAATTGGGACACCTAGGGCCAATCTATGATGACAAAATGATTTCTAATATGGTCAAGGTCATCAAAGAAACAAAGGGGATGGGTTTTGGTCAAGGTTAAGGCACCAAGGCATCGCTTTTACCTGAATCTTCTTCCTTGATGCAGCCGGTCCGTCTTGAGTCTTCGGTCTTCATCTTCATTGGGCTCAAACGACATTAGACTCACTGACGTAAGTGATTGACAAACAAGGTGCAGTAGTATGCCACGGAAAAGTGCACTAACAATCTCCCCCTTTGTCAATTACTTACAAAAACTTATCCTACCAAAACAAATTACATGTTCAAGATATTACATAGATAAATCATTAAATACAGGACTCTTGACATGCCTAATCTAAGCTGCTCCTCTTCAGATTGCTCCCGCATAAGCTGCCAATCCCTGCATCACAAAACATAGCAAACTAGTTTTGGTGGGACTTGATTTTTCTCCCCCTTTTTGTTAGCAATTGACAAACTATTCTCTCCCCCTTAATGATATATCAATACGGTTAAGGTAAGAGAGATTAGAATGTCGCAATTATAACTATAAGCACATGCTAGCACGGAGAGTATAGGGTGCATGAATCATAAATACAAGAAGCAAGCTAAGAAACATGATTAACAGGAAGATATAGCTATCTAGGCAAGGTTAATCATGCAACATTGGTCAAGGATATAAATTTGCAATGAAAGCATAAAGGGCTTATAGCCCAATCAACCATCCTCCCCTATTAGTATATCAAGACCAATACTAAGCAAAGATTAGCATGCAATGAAGTATAAAACTCAAGATGATTAGCTAATCTAAGCATGATGATAATCTAGCAGGCAAATGAATCAAATAAAAGCAAGGCTAAATTGTCAAATCTGGGCGAATGAGGCTTGAATCCTCTGATTTTCCCATATACACAGAAATGAGGCTGAAATCCTCAGATTTTCCTATATAAGCATAACTAGCTACCCTCACTAACCATGTTGAGATTGAAAAGCCAAAGGGCAACTAAATTCCTCAACACCCTCATAGAATGTAGCATGAGGTGAGGGGATGGGAACTCCTTCTCCTCCTAGAAGGGATAGCGGTTGGGATCCCCTCTTAGATAAGCTGGTAGAGGGGTCGTGATGGAGGCCGAGAGAGCAAGATCTTTATGTTAGCTCTCATCACAAGCGGAGTTACCAGATTCGGACTCCTCCGTATCATCCCAAGTGGCAGCCATTGCCTTTTTACCTTTCGGTTTAGGCCCTTCCGGACATTCCGGGGCAATATGGCCACGACGACCGCAACCGTAACAGCGGATGGATGAAGATATGGATGATTTTCCTTTATGTTTATCACCCTTCTTGTCCTTCTTGTCACGGCTATTCCCTCTATCAAATTTGAGGAATCTCTTGAATTTTTTGTTTAATTTCTCTTCCTCATCATCCTCATCATCGCTATCTTCCTCCGACTCACTCTTAATTTTCTTATGTTTGTGAGAGGACTTAAAAGCAATGTTTTTCTTTTTAGAGGGGGCCTTAAAGCCTAGCTCAAAGGTTTGTAGGGAACCTATGAGTTCTTCAACTTTCATTGTATTTAGATCCCTACATTCTTCAATAGTGGTAACTTTAGAAGAGAAACGTTCCGGAAGGGATCTCAGAATTTTCCTACAAAGTCTATTTTCCAGAACAGGATCCCCTAAGCCCCACATATCATTGGTGATTTTGTTCAGTTTGGTATAAAATTCAGTAAAAGTCTCATCCTCCTCCATAGTAATATTTTTAAATAGAGTAGAGAGGCGCTGAAGTTTAGAGTTTTTAACAACATTTGTACCTTCATGGGTAACTTCAAGAATATCCCATGCTTGTTTACTGGTTGTGCAGTTTTGAATTCGACCAAATTCTTCTCTAGATACTGAACAAAAAATGGCATTCAGGCCTTTGGCATGATAGATACGTTGAGCTTTGTCATGATTAGTCCACATAGCCTTATCTTTTGGCCTGAGAACATCCGGTTCACCTTCCTTAGAAATAATGTCCATTAGGGGTACATATCCAATATCAACCATGTCCCTCACATCCGAATCAATAGATTCTAAGAAGATGCGCATTCGGGCTTTCCAATATGGATAGTTTGACCCATCAAAGAAAGGAGGCTTAGTGACGGATGAAGAGTCCTCTCTAGACATATTTTCAAGATCTCTTAGGATCTCACTCCGGGTTTTTAAACCTGAGCGGAGGAACCCACTCTGATACCAATTGAAATTGCGGTTTTACCGCTTGTAAAGATACTCGGAGATATGTCTAAGGACCTAGAGGGGGGTGATTAGGACCTTTTTAAAATTCTTTTCGTCTACTTACACAATTCAACAATTAAGCTCAGTAAGCAAGAACACTTCGGCTTCCAAGCCTAGGTGGGTCCAATCACAAGACTAGCAAAAGGTAAGCAATAAACAATCCTAGTCTAAGCATGCATAGGTAAATAAATGATTCAACTAATCAAGCTCCTAACCTATGCAACTTGTGTAGGCTTATGAGAGTGGATCAATGAGCTTAAGTCTACACAAGTAGTGAAGGTACATCTTGTGTGTGGATGAGCCTAATAAGTGCCTAGCATTCAGTCCTATCAAGCATTCATAAATAAGTAATTAAACTAACAATGCAAAGATATAAATGTGCTCAAGAACAATCACAAACACAAGGATGTATAGTGGTTCGACTACTTGTCTACTCCACTCCCGGTTCAAGTACTCAACCCCTTTGAGCACACCGGCATTCACTATCAGAGGTTTTAAATGAGGTTCACCTCTCAACCTTTACACGGAGTTTTAGACATAGGCTAACTCTCAACCTAACGCACATTTACTCCCGTGTCGAAGGCTCCCCCTTGGAGACTTAGTTTAGGCCCGGCTGATGGGCCAAAGAACGGCTAACGTCCCTAGGTTGAGTTCGACAAACAAACTCTAAAATGGACTCTCAAATGAGACAACCTACTTGTCGGATGAGCCCCTTGTATAGCGCCGATTTGGGTTGCTTGATCTCCGCTCTCCCGTGCTTCAATCAGCTTCCCTTGCTCACTCGATCGTGTTGCCGTTGCGTCGCCAATGCCTCAGCAACACTTGATCAAACACCTTGCATGCGATGCCTTTGAGATGTCCAAGGTGCTAGGAGAATAGGTTTGAGAACTCTACAACTAATGGGAATGGGTTGCCTAGAGTCTCTTTCCTACAATGATCTCATCTTAGAGTTTTGGACAAGGATTTGCCAATCAAGAAGCTTCCTAACTCTAGAGATCAAGAGGGGATGAAGGTCATCTTCTTCATGAGCTTGGAATGCTCTAATCTTGTGTTAAAGTACAAGGAAGATGCCTTGCATAGGTCAAGGAATGGGCCTCAAATGGTCTCCTACAATGGTGGCTTCACTCCTCAAAATCCCTCACCTAATGCCCAAAAAACGGAGCTCTATATGTAAGAATAGAGGGCTCCAACGGTCATAAAACGGGCATAAAACGGCTCTTAGCCGACCTGTCCCAACCGGTCCCGACCGGTCGGATCCACTTGCTGAAGGCTTGCAAGGATACCTAGGCCGACCGGTCAAGACCGGTCGGACCCCTTTGCTGGACAGCCCTGAAGACTACAGGCCGACCGGTCAAGACGGGTCAGACCCCCTTGCTGGACACATGAGATATCCAGGCCGACCGGTCAAGCCGACCGGTCTTGACCGGTCGGACCAGCCTGGTTCTCCTCTCCTATTAGCTGAACTCCTCATGCTTCAGCCTATCCATTTTGGCCAAGGTTAGGGTGATCAATTGGGACACCTAGGGCCAATCTATGATGACAAAATGATTTCTAATATGGTCAAGGTCATCAAAGAAACAAAGGGGATGGGTTTTGGTCAAGGTTAAGGCACCAAGGCATCACTTTTACCTGAATCTTCTTCCTTGATGCAGTCGGTCCGTCTTGAGTCTTCGGTCTTCGTCTTCATTGGGCTCAAACGACACTAAACTCATTGACGTAAGTGATTGACAAACAAGGTGCACTAGTATGCCACGAAAAAGTGCACTAACAAAAACCACTACAAAAATTCTGCAGTGTGATTTTTATTGGCCCACTCTATTTAAGGACACCCATGAGTTTTGCAAAGCATGCGAGCGCTGTCAAAAGCTAGAAGTATTGTCCCACCGGAACATGATGCCTCTTACCCCTATTCAACATCTTGAAGTCTTCGATTGTTGGGGCATCGATTTCATGGGACCTTTCCCCTCATCTTTTGGACATGTCTACATATTGCTCGTCGTAGACTATGTGTCCAAGTGGATAGAGGCCATTTCATGTAGAACTAACGATCATCGTATGGTTCTAAAGTTCCTAAAAGAAAACATATTTTCCAGATTTGGAACGCCTCGAGCCATCATTAGTGATGGCAGTTCTCACTTTTGCAATAAGCCATTTGAAGCCTTAATGAAGAAATATGGTATTGGACATAAAGTGAGTACCCCATACCACCCACAGACAAGTGGGCAAGCTAAAGTTTCCAATTGGAAAATTAAACATATTTTGGAAAAGACGGTGAAGCCGGATCGCAAAGATTGGTCACTTCGATTAGTTGATGCTCTTTGGGCTCATCGTAGCACCTACGAGACCCCCATTGGAATGTCCCCCTATAGACTTGTCTATGGGAAAGCTTATCACTTGCCTGTGGAGATTGAACACAAAGCCTATTGGGCAATTCAGGCATTGAACTTTAATGCTGACAAGGCTAGCTCACTTCGCAAACTCCAAATGAATGAGCTTGACGAGATTCAGAATGATGCCTACGAGAACTCGAGAATTTACAAGAGTAGGATGAAGTCCTTTCATGACAAGCATATCTTCAGAAAATCTTTCCATGAAGGTCAGAAAGTGCTCTTGTATAATTCTCGGCTTCATCTTTTTTTGAGAAAATTGCGATCTTGATGGACCGGCCCATATATTGTTAAAGAAGTTTTTCCTCATGGGGCTGTCAAGATAAAGAATGCCGCAAATAGTAACTGTTTTAAAGTGAATGGACAATGCCTTAAACCATTTATTGAGAAATTTGATTCAGAGGACATGTTCATCACTCTGAATGATCCTGTGTATCAGGATGATTGATCTCCTAGTCTGACGGAGGTATAGCGTAGATTAGGTTTAGTTTTTTTTTTTTCTTTCTATTTTCGTTCTACTACTTTAGTAGATTTAGTTGTCGGAGTTACAGACTTCCATGATCTACTCCCTCAGGTGATCTTGTTCTCACTCTCTTGTATTTTACCATTGCTCTCATGTTCATGCTCATTGCATATCTTTTTACATTAAGGACAATGCAAGATTTGGTTGGGGGTGAGATGAGATTTCTCATCTAGCAGTTTGCAACATTTCGAGCATCATATTATGTGCAATTTTTTTTTTGAATTTTCTAAAAATTCAAAACTCTTTTAGAAAACCTTATTTCTATGCATTTGAGATGATACGAGTATAAGAAAAGGAGATACGAAGTGAGTGATTTTGCAAGTCTTGAACTACTCTTAATATAATGGTTTTATATGTGAATTCCCCTATTTATGTGATTGGTAGAAAATTTGAACAGTTTTACACCTAGTTCACATTACACGATTTTCATGGTTTGAAAGGATTATGTGATTTGTGGATTAGTTAGACTTTGATTTAAGGTGTTGAGAAACCAAGCCGAGGTACTTTGTCCATCCTTGTCCGTGGGAAAATAACAAAAGATGGATTTCTAAAAATCCTATCTAATGTAAAAGAAAAAGGAAAAGGAAGGATGAAAATATAGGAATGATGAAGAAAATGATGGAAAATTTCAAAAAGGGCTACCTATTACAACTGGGGGATGGTCTACCTGTAACCAAAGCCGGAAATGGGACGTAGTGTGAAAGCCGTTGGAAGGACGGTAAGGTAAATTGCTGTCATAGGCTTGTTGTTGATCTGTACACCTTGAGATTTATAGTTTAGTTGATCTAGGAAGAAGATGATCCTGGAAACTCATGAGATGAGCTATCACTATGCACATTAGGTTAAATTTTGTTCAAAGTTCTTCTATCTATCAATCAATCAGCGGGAATTCTATATGAACACTTTTTATGTTTTGAGAGTTTAAGGTTGAAACCTCTATCGCCCGGTTTCTTTAATTTTTGTACTTGTATGTCTTAGAATGAATAGACGTATTGTTTCTGAAGGAGAGTTGGTTTGGAAAATTGAACTTGTTTCACGCATGTTTTACTCGGGACTAGCAAAAAGCTAGTTGGGGGGTGTGTTGAACCTCCAAATTTATACGTCCTAGCCCATTACATCACATTATATGCATGGTTTGTAGGCTTAAAAGACCCATCTAATGCTTGTTCTGTGAATGTAGGATTGAGAGAGAGACTTTGCACAAATGTTAGCTAAAAGAGCATATTTAGGAGCCCTTGAATGAAGGCCCAAAGTGGACCAAAGAAGGAAGAAGAAAGAGGGAAAAAAGAGAAGAAAGAAAGGAATAAAAAAATAGAAAAATAGAGGTCCTACCGGTCATGACCGGTCGGCCACCCTGCTATCCCCCTCTCAGGAACACTGGACCAAGGACAAGTTTGGTCCGACCGGTCAAGACCGGTCAGCCAAGAGGTTGGGCCCCTCTTTGTGCACACTGGACTTCACTCCAACAGGTTCGACCGGTCAAGACCGGTCGGCCAGCCCAATCCGACCGGTCACGACCGGTCGGCATTGCATAAACAGCAACCTTCTATTAAAAGCTCTGAGTTTTTCTGCGCAAGTGCGTAAGGGCTACGCACTTTTGGAAGTTTCTGAGGCGGTAGAGCTTCCCCACTATAAAAGGACACCTAGAGTCTCTTCCTAAGACATCATAAAAGCTGAGGAACTTCGTGGGAGGTGGAGAGAGCCGTTGTGAAGCGTCTGCAACTCTCCCGAATTCTTATTTTAATGCTTTTTAGTTTTTTTTTTATTAAGTTTTAGTTGTAGTATGACAATGCTCAGCTAGAATCTCTCAGCTAGGGCTAAGAGGTGAAGCTTGTAGCCAATTTCATGTTTAATTCAGTTTGATTCAAGTATTTTCACTTTAAGTTTGAATTTTGAATGTTCTAGTTCATATAAGTTGATATTTTTAGAAGTTTTATGAGAGTTCATGTGCTCCGGACATGGTTTCCTTGCAATTCTCTGAGATTATCATGTTTTACTTAATTAGATTTGAATTATGGTAACCCTTGAGCATGCCATAGTCCATAGGCATGGCTGTTACTCCGAAGGCTATGATTTCGAATGCTACGTGATTGAATAGGACTATAACTTGGAAGTTCAACTTAAGTGGGATTGAATGTGGTACAATGCTTTATCTTCCAACTAGATGAGAGACAGAACTTTAAATCTAGTTGTGTTTTATGCTTGGATTGATTGAATTGACATGGGATTGTTACAAGTGGATCCTTGAACGCCTTAGTTCCTTTAAATACTGATTTTCCTAAATTACTGTTTGAGTTAGTTCTCTCAATTGAATCTCTTAATTATTTCAATCCTAGTTGCTGGAATAGTTTAGAATTTGTTTTCTAATTCCCTGTGGATCGACCTCGGCCTTATCGAGAATTATTACTACATCACAGCCTTGCACTTGAGGCGAGCGAACAACAACTTCTTGACGTTCCGAGATCTGGCTACGAAAACCCACCTGGTGGAAGGAGCCGCGTTCAGAGCGCAGTTCAAAACAGAGAAACCCAGAAGAGAAGCTGGAAGGATAATAGCATCCAACTATGCTGACAAGGAAAAAAGTCTGAAGGGTTGGAAGCGCCCTATTACCGAACACAAAGTTGAAGCCAAGCTGGTGACAATGATGCAAGACAAGGGCAAGGTTTTTCAGAAACCACGATATACGATGATAGAAGAACACAATCATGGGAACCTATACCTTCAACATGGATGACCTAGTTCCGATCATGAAATAGTTGTTTGAAGAAAAACTGACAAGATTGCAGGAATCCAAGCATCCGGAAGAAGCAATAATGATCGATCATCCCAACTACTGCAAATACCACCACGTGATCAGCCACAAGACTGAGGACTGCTTCATCTTAAAAGACAGGATTCAACGAATGATTAACGACGGCACTATCAACATGAAAGAAGAAGAAACTAGTCAGAACACGTCAGTCGTAGTGTCGATAGCGCCCACGATACACGAAAGACCGGTGCAAGTCGTAATGGTACAGGCCGTCGAAGAAAGGGAATTGGCAGGACAAGACGTCGAATTATTAGCAATCCGAGAGCAGATTAGTGAATTGGTCTAAGCTCATAAAGAGTTATCCAAGCAGATGGAGGAAATTCAGGAGGCTCTAGCCACCTTAATCTCACAGAATGTGACTCCCAATATCGCTCCACCTATCCGACAGTTGGAAGAAGAATCACCGGGGGCAGTACAGGAACTAGTTATAGTGAGATGGCAAACCCATCCTGAACAAACGAATGCATGTATACTAAGTTCGGATTTCATGGTCCAATATGAACTGTTAAGCAACATCTCTTTCACCCTTCGTAACCTAGCTACAGAGGTTTGCATGATAGAACAGTCTGTTTCGAAGACACGGTCTCAAGCGGAAAAGTCAAGACATGAAATGAGAAGAGGACATGGGTTGACGCAAGAAAGAACCCTAGGAACCGGAAGCGATTGAATCTAGAGCATGAGGCAGAGATTAGTGAAATGAATATACAAGATAAGGGCAAAGAGCCTCAAAGGTCGCAGTACATAACAATCAGTGAGCGAGATAAAAAGAATGGACCGTATACATTTGACATTGAGGACCTTGTCCCAATTATGGAGCAGTTAATCGAAAAAAGAGAATTGCAACTCCCAAAACCGGTTCGACCAGCTAAAGTGGGACGTGTGGATGACCCTAATTACTGTAAATATCACAAATGCGTAGGCCATAAGACCGAGCAATGCTTCGTTCTGAAAGGAAAGGTACAAAGGATGATAAATCAAGGCATAGTCAATATGAAGATTAAAGAGTCTAAGAGAGCCCCGACTAGTACAGTTCCAATAGATATCACATAGGAAAAATGTTCGCTCAAGGACTCCATTTCCTAAAGTTGAATAGTCGTGAACGCTTACAAATAGTTCTGACGGGTTATAAAGTAAATAGGGATATACTTATGTTCGTTCATGCATCTATTTCATCTATATGCTATATTTCATACTTACTCACACATTCACTCACATCATGTTGTCACACATATGAATATAAAATGCTCGTATAACTTTTCTTAATGACAGGTACCATGGTCAAAGAATGTCAAAGAATCGACTCTATAAATCATCAATTGACTCATTATATTCCTATCAAACCAGTCGAACTAAAAGAAAATATCTCATAAAAAGCCTACATGAAGCACAACATCCTTATATTATTATATCTTTGTCACAAGCCCTCTTATTAGTATGTTGGTATTCTGGCATCCCTCTGCTTAATAGGAGAGTAATTCAGAGTTGATGGTCTCTTATACATATGGTTCTGCATGAGGATAACCGGGACATTCTATTATTATCGATCTTTTATACAACGCACTTTGTCCTATATGAAGATTATCAAAACGTCTCGCTATATATTCGGCTTTCATATTTTATAGTGAATATCCTCATCATTATTGTGATATTCTTCTACTCTATATGAAGAAAAGTCAGGGCTGGGAATCTCCTATAGACACACACACACACACACACACACACACACACACACACACACACACACACACACACACACGGCGTTGTATGAAGATGATCAAGGCATTCTATTATGTATCACTTCACCTTGAAAATATTGGCAGCTTTCTCTTATGAATAAATTTGCAACAAGAATGTACAATTAAAGATTATGATTAGACGAGTATTCTATATGGATTCCTAAAGCACAAGACCTTTCTCATCTGAATGAAGTGATCTTGCAAAGCGACGAGCCAAAGGCACTGGAGGCAAGCCCCAATATATCATAAGAAACTCAAGTTTATAGAAGAAGACGACTGGGGACAAGCCCCAATATATGACGAGAAACTCTAGTCTGCAAGAAGAAATGACTGGGGGTAGGCCAGGAAGGACGACAGATATAAACCTAATAACAAGGAGCTGGACGAAAATTTTGGATTTATGACATGGACATCTTTTGAAAGCGATAATCTAAGGATGCTCAGGCTAAGTAATAGGGAAGTACTATCTTTACATATTTTTTCATTTATGCTTTAATATTCTCAGCTCACATTAAACTCATACATAACGCATCATCTTATACATGCTAATCTTAAATGCACAACGCCAAGAGGTAGTTTAGCAAAAGAATCATTGTCATTACTTTGAATCATGAAGCACACAATTAACAATTCCAATGATGATTACCTCAGATGCGAGTATCAGTTAAGCATTCAAAATAAATTTTCAACATTACTTTTGTTTGACAATGACTATAAAGAGTAAAAGCGTAAAATTACAGCTTCCTCAGGCACCCCACTATGAACTGCATCACATCTTTCCGCGTTGCTTCCATTGTAGCTTTTGCCTCTACTAGCACCAGCGCAGGATCCGGGATGTCACGAAGTTCGGTCTCTAAATCTGCCATTTGCTTGCGTGCCGCCTCTCGACACGGTTCTGATTAACGACAAGGTCAAGGTGAGTAACCTTAAGATTTATGGTCACTTCTTTTGTCTGCAGCCTAATCTCAGATCTGACATCAGCAAGACGATTAATACACCTGTGACGTTGAGTCTCACTATCCGCCAAATTCATTTTAGCACCCACTGTCGAGTGTTCTCGCTGCTCTACGACAGGCTGTATGCCATTTTTCTTCGGCTATAGGGTCAGGTTCAGTCTGTTCAGCCATAACAACTTGTATAATAGAATCCTCGAAAGAAGAAATGCGGCACACTATTTTAGACACATCAGGCCCGATTACCCCTGCGCAGGCTTCCAATGCAGTGTATGCCACTCGCACGGCTCAGTCAACACCTTTGAAATACTGAACAGTAGACTTCTCAGTATGCTCTACCCGAAACATTCTAAACGATCGAAACAAGGAATGTTGAATGATCCTGAGCAATAACATCAGAACTGGCAATAATTGCGACAAAAGAACCAAAGCGAGTATGCAATGAAATGATGTGTACAGAAAAAGAATACACCAAGAAGCTATGAAAGAACCGTACTAGAAGATGAGTTGACGACAGGTTTCGAGGAATCCACAATGTGTATCGTTGCATCAGTGAATGGCTCAGTGATCTCAGTTAATAACGTCGAAGTCACATCCAAAAGTTTGGTAATATCGCTATCAGTATTGATCACTTCAATTGCCGCCGGCGACTCCGCCATATCCTCAACGCCAGAAGCACCTGGGGCTACAAACACAGTTGTGCCATTCACAGACATAGTGGTCCCTTACAAGTTATCCTCTCTAATCTACTCGACCTTCTCTCTCACGTCAGCGTGATTTGATATTTCATTCACTAGCCTGGTCATCATCAGGTCCTCTTCACTAATTAACCGATCGTCATCATTATCACCTTCAATTACCAGGAGATGTGTGAACTCTGCTTCTTGAGACCATTTCACTAAAGATACTTTGAAAGTATGCCAGCCATCCAATGTCGTATCCTCCTTACGATGATCAATTGACACACTCATAGAAGTCTTATGCCTAATACTTGACGACAAATACGCTTCAACCTGCTCTCTAAAATAACCCAACCCATCAGTGAGGACCTCCGTCAGTCTTGGAGGAGGAATGTAAATAGGATCATCAACAGAGTTGTTATTCCGAATCAGAGCATATTGATGCACCCACCATCTCAGCCAATTGTAAGGACCGCCAGTCTTCCGATAAAGGCCAGGAAGCATTAACCTCGTGCCCGTTCTTGACATTAGAAGTTGATGCCATATCCACTCTCAGTGAGCAGGACCCATGCAGTACGCCCGCTCAACTTTGGCTACATCCGATAATGTTATCAGAACACCCTGATCATATCCTAATTGCCTGGCAAACCAGCTAGGGTAATTGTTCGCTTCCCGAAGTGTAGGGTTGCGATGTAGTAATAATCTCAGTAAAACTAAGGTCAATCCACAGGGACTTATGTAGGAACCCACAAAACACTTCCAATGGTTTCTAATTGAGAACTAACTAAACAGGATGTAGATAAATATTTTGAACTAAAAGTGAATGTAAAAAAATGTAAAAGAGCACTAGGGGTTCAAGGATCCACTTGTAGCAATCCTTGATGCTTAATTCACTGTGGTTTCGCAATTACTCAACTAGAATCGAAATCAAATCCTATCTAGTTGGATGATAAAGCAGTTAAAATAAAAATCCGTCATATGTGTGATTCATGTACATGATTCCCTTAATTCAAGTTAGGATTTAAGCACACTCAATTGCAAATTCAAGTTAGGACTTGAGCACACTCAATTACATAGGTCAATCCTAGTTCCAATAGATTAAGATCACAATCATAATCATCATTAAACTCTCTCACAAGGCATAATTAGATCATGATTTGAACTTCACTCAAATCATATGAACAATCAACACAATATTCAGAATTTCAGAAAAGTAGAACTTTGGTTAAAAATTCTCACATTAGATTCCAAGGTCTAGAGTGTATTGAATCCGAATACTCAGAGCGTACAGTTCTAAAACCATTCAAAATAATTAAGAACTCAAGAAATTCTTCTAAACATCCATGATCCATCATAAGACTAAGAAAGAATACTTAGAACTTTATTCAAACTTCAAACCATTGTTCTTCATTAAATCCAACTTGAAACCAAAACAAACGAATTAAAACATCTTATATTCACTACAAGCTTTACCTCTTAGCCCTAGCTAAGAGGTTTAGCCATTCATGATCCAAGGAAACATGAAAACAACTAAGAAAAATATAAAAACTAAAAGAACAAATTAGAAGGAGTTGTAGAACTCCGGATCCGACTTCCGCCGCTTCCCACTGTGGTAAATCTCTTCTAAGATGCCTTAGGAACGAGCTAAAGGAGTCCTTTTATAGGTTTGAGGCCCTAGATGTGAAGAAAGTTTGAGAAAATCCGTAAAAACTGCGCTTTGCGTAGTAAATTTCGGAGCTAGTAGAAGAAGCTCTGTTACGCAGACGACCGGTCTGAGCTCACGGACGACCGGTCGCACGACCGATCGTAAAAGGCCAAAAATAGTCCAGAGAGTTTTTTGGAAATTTGAACCCAAATTATTAATTCAACGATCGGTCTGAGTAGTGGACGACTGGTCGGACGACCGGTCGTGATTGGTCCAGCAACGTTGGCAGCAGGGGTCCTCCTATTGAGTGTTCGGACAGGTCGGATGACCAATCGTGATTGGTCCAGCAATGTTAGCAGCAGGGGTCCTCCTATTGAGTATTCGGATCGGTCGGACGACTGGTCCTGGGCGATGGACGACCGGTCTTTAGTGCAATTTTTTGCTCTCTTTCTTCTCTCCTTTGCTTTCTTTCTTCCACCTTTTGGCACTTGGTCTTTTGATCTTCAATGCTTGTAAACAGCGTCTATAAGCCTTCAATTGATGAATTCTCTCTCTCATTCTTACAACCACAAAACCATGCATTAGTTGGGTCTTTAATCATGTTTTTCAAGCATAGTTAGTGATGAAATGGGGTTAGAATATACACATTTAAGAGCTTAACACACCCCCCAACCAGCATTTTGCTAGTCCCAAGCAAAACATGCGTGAAACAAATTTCATTCTTCAAAACCCAACTCTCCTTTAGAAACTATGCTTCTATACAATCAATGATATGCAAGTGTAAAAATTCCGAAATGCCTAGTG
This sequence comes from Liriodendron chinense, assembly GCA_003013855.2. Classification (NCBI taxonomy): domain Eukaryota; kingdom Viridiplantae; phylum Streptophyta; class Magnoliopsida; order Magnoliales; family Magnoliaceae; genus Liriodendron; species Liriodendron chinense. Next base: position 5,592,127 of record ML058408.1, read on the forward strand.
ATAGAAGTTGAAACCTTGAACTTTCCAGAGCATACTAAGTACTCATATGAAATTCCCACTGATTGATTGATAAATAGAAAAGTCCAAACAATTTAACCTAATGTGCTTAGTGAATGCTTATCTTATGGATTTCCGAGGTTACCTTCTTCATGAATTAGCTAAGGTATGGACTTAATGGTGTACAGATCAACAACAAACCTTTGACAAGAATTTACCATCCTTCCGATGGCTTTCACACTACGTCCCATTTTCGACTTTGGTTACGGGTAGACCATCCCCCGGTTGGTAATAGGTAGCCCTTTTCAGAATTTTCCACCATATTTTCAATCATTCTCATATTTTCATCCTTCCTTTCCTTTTCATACACATTAGACAGAATTTTTAGAAATCCATATCTTTCGTTATTTTCCCATGGACAAGGATGGACAAAGTACCCCGACTTAGTTTCTCAACACCTCAAATCTAAACCTAGCCAATCCACAAATCTACATAATCCCTTCAAAACATGAGAATCGTGTAAAGTGAGTGTAAAAGTGTTTCAATTTTTTTATCAATCAAATCAATAGGGGAATTCGCATATAAAACAAGTATCTTAAAGATTGTTCAAGATAATCAACTTCATTCACTTCGCCTCTCTTTTTCTTATACTTACACCATCTCAAATGCATAGAAATAAAGTTTTCCAATGAGGTTTTGAATTTGTAAAAAAAATATGAAAAATGTTGAAAAATGTTCTTCATATTGCTTGAGATGTTACAAAACTTGCTCGAGATGTTACAAAACACTAGATTCATCCTAGTGATCCCACACCCCCAACCAAATCTTGCATTGTCCTCATTGTAAAAGATATGCAATGAGCAAAACATAAGAGCAATGATAAAATAAATGGAGTGGGGAATGAGAGTACCTAGGAGAACAAAAACTGAAATTCTACCTCTTTCAAACAAACCTATGAAAAAGCAAACCAAAAGCAACAAAATCCTAATCCTAATTACTCTATACCTCCATCAGACTTGGAGATCAAATACCCTGATACACAAGATCAATCAGAGGTATGGACATACGTTCTGAAGGAAAATTCTCAAAGAACGGCTTTAATCGCTGACCATTCGCTTTAAAGATATTACCGTTCCTTGGATTCAACAACTCGACAGTCCCATATGGATAAACAGTTTTCACAATAAAAGGACCGGTCCATCGAGGCTTCAATTTCTCCGGAAATAAATGTAGCCGAGAATTATACATAAGGACCTTTTGATTAATCGTGAAGGTCTTACGAAAGATGTTCTTATCACGAAACACTTTTGTTTTGTCCTTGTAAATTCTCGCATTTTTATATGTCTCGTTCCGGAGTTCCGCAAGTTCATTCAATTGAAGTTTGCACAACGAGCTTGCTTTGTCAGAATCAAAATTCATCTTCTTTATCGCCCAATATGCCATATGTTCCAACTTCATGGGCAAGTGATAAGCTTTCCCATAGACAAGTCTATAGGGAGACATTCCAATGGGGGTCTTGAAAGCAGTACGGTAAGCTCAGAGTGCATCGGTAAGTCGAAGCGATCAATCTTTACGATCGAGGTTCACTGTTTTCTCCAAAATATGTTAATCTTCCTGTTGGATATCTCAACTTGTCCACTTGTTTGTGGGTGATAGGGTGTGCTCACCTTGTGATTTGCACCATATTTCTTCATTAAAGCTTCAAATGGGCGGTTACAAAAATGAGATCCTCCATTGCTTATAATAACTCGAGGTGTTCCAAACCGGGAAAGGATATTTTCTTTTAAGAAATGAATGACTGTTTTATGGTCATTGTTCCGGCATGAAATCGCCTCGACCCATTTTAAAGCATAATCGACGGCAAGCAATATATATAAATTTCCCAAAGAAGATGGGAATGGACCCATGAAATCGATGCCCCAACAATAAAAAATTTCGATTGGTAAGATGGGATTGGGTGGCATCATATTTCTATGGGATATTCTTCCCAATTTTTAAAAAGGCTCACACGTTTTACAAAACTCATGGTATCTTTGAACATGGTGGGCCAATAAAACCCACATTGCAGAATTTTGGCTGTGGTTTTCTTAGCCGAAAAGTGGCCACCACACGCCTGAGAATAACAAAAGGAGATGATACTGTGTTGCTCATTATCCGGCACACATCTCCTTATAATTTGATCTGGACAATACTTGAATAAGTACGGGTCATCCCACAAGAATTTTCTCACCTCGTTGAAAAACTTATCATTATCTTGCTTGTTCCAGTATGTTGGAATTGTACCTATAACAAGATAGTTAGTAATGTTCGCATACCATAGCAATTGGGAGACTTTAAAAAGTTGTTCATCAGGGAACATGTCATTGACCGCGGTCGTCTCAGGGGAATCGGTGAGAACAAGTCTAGAGAGATGGTTAGCCACTACGTTTTCTACTCCTTTCTTATCATGTATTTCTATGTCAAATTCTTAAAGTAGGAAGATCCATCTTAATAAGCGTTGCTTAGCATCCTTCTTAGAGAGAAGGTACTTAAGCGTGGCATGGTCGGTGAATATGATGATCTTGGCTCAAATCAAGTAAGACCTAACTTGTCTAAAGCAAAAACCACGGCTAAAAGTTCTTTTTCTATAGCAGTGTAGTTTGCTTGGGCTGAGTTTAAGGCTCTACTTGCATAGTAGATGACGCATGGCTTTTTCTCTTTTCTCTGGCCTAACACAGCCTCAATAGCATAGTCGCTCGCATCACACATAATTTCAAAAGCAAGACTCTAATCAGGTGGTTGTATTATGGGAGCATATATCAATATACTTTTAAACTTGTCAAAGGCGTTTTGACAATCTCCATTCCACTCGAATGAGTCTTCCTTTTAAAGGAGGTTACATAAAGGACGAGAGAGTGAGCTAAAGTCCTTTATGAGCCGTCTATAGAATCTAGCATGTCCCAAAAAGGACCACACATCTCGTACGCTCTTGGGTGGTGGAAGGTTAGAGATAAGATCGATTTTTGCTTTGTCCACCTCAATTCCATTTTGTGAGATGATGTGACCGAGGACTATTCCCTTTTAAACCATAAAGTGACATTTCTCCCAATTCAACACGAGGTTCTTTTCTTCACATCTTTTCAAAACAGCTTTTAAGTACATAAGGCACTCATCAAAGTTACAACCAAATACTGAGAAATCGTCCATGAAGACTTCGAGAATCATCCCCACCATATCAGAAAAAATACTCAATATACATCGCTGAAAAGTGGCAGGGGCATTGCATAGTCCAAATGGCATCCTTCGATAGGCAAAAGTGCCTAATGGACATGTGAATGTTGTCTTCTCTTGGTCCTCTAGGGCGATCTTTATTTGGTTATACCCTGAATATCCATCAATGAAGCAAAAATGGGAATGACCCGGCAACCTTTCTAAAATTTAATCAACAAATGGTAAGGGGAAGTGGTCTTTCCTTATGACTGTGTTTAGCTTCCTATAGTCAATGCACATTCTCCAACTGGTAGTGACTCTGGTTGGTATGAGTTCATTATTAGCATTGGCTATGATGGTTATTCCGGATTTCTTAGGCACCACTTGAGTTGGACTCACCCATTGACTATCAGATATTGGGTAGACAATTCCCACATCCAATAGTTTCACCACTTCGACCTTAAATACCTCCTTCATGTTTGGATTGAGGCGTCTTTGTGGTTGCCTAGATGTCTTAGCATTTTCCTCAAGGCGTATGCGATGAGTACAAATCATTGGGTCTATGCCTTTGAGATCCGCAATTGAACATCCAATGGCGCTCTTATGCTCTATTAGAGGGGCTATTAACCTACTCTCTTGTTCCTCATCCAAGTGGGAAAAATCACCACCGGATATGTCTCATCTCGACCTAAATATACATATTTCAAATCATGTAGTAATGGTTTTAGGTCGACCTTTGGTGCCTTGATATTAGATGGAAGAGGCTTATTCTCGCTTAAGGGTAGAGGTTCAAATAGTGCCTTCCATCTTTTATTATCAAGTACCGGCATAACATCCAAAATGGCATCTATCTCTCGTATCGTGTCATCATCCATCTCATGAGAGTGGGCCAAACATGCCTCCAAAGGATCGAAATAGAATGTCAAGGGGGGTGTATCTTCCACGAATGATTCAACTAGATTTATTTTGGGGACCTCGTCATCAACTTCCTATGGTTGTTTGCATAAATAAAAAATATTTAGCTCGAGTGTCATATTTCCAAAGGACATTTGTACAAGTCCGTTTCTATAATTGATAATTGCATTTGAAGTAGCTAGAAAAGGGCAACCTAATATGACAGGAATTTGAACACCGGTACCTATCACGGGATGTGTATCTAAGACAATAAAATCCACTGGATAGTAGAATTTATCGACTTGGACTAAGACATCCTCAATCATCCCCCTCGGTATACGAATAGATCTATCAGCAAGTTAGAGTGTGGTTTTAGTGGGTTTCAATTCACCTAACCCAAGTTGTTCATAGACCGAGTATGGGATGAGGTTAACACTTGCCCTAAATCGAGTAAGGCTTGTTTGATCCGGTAGTCACCTATGATGCATGAGATGGTTGGACTACCTGAACCCTTGTATTTTTGGGGTACCTCTTGTTTGATAATACGCTCAAATTCTCAGTCAAAAGTACTTTGGTATGAACATTATGTTTCTTTTTTACTGTACACAATTCCTTCAAAAATTTGGCATGGGATGGTATCTGTTTTATAGCATCCAATAACGGAATGTTGATCTTCACTTGCTTAAAAACCTCTAAGATTTCCTAAGTTTTTGTCTAAAGGTTTAAGTGAAATCAATCTTTGGGGAAACGGGGCAACCGGTTTGTATTGCCTTTCCGGTTCTTTCTCATGTGGAGTGTTGTTCGAACTATCATCCTCTTTGAAAATTTTTGGATCATTAGGCTTCGGGACCTTCACCGGATTAGATTTATCGATTGTTTTTCCACTCCTTAAGGTGGTGATAGCTTGAACGTGCTTCATATGTTGGGATGACGAGCTTGGATCTTGTATCTCAAATTGGGTTTTTGAGTTAGGGAGAGGTTGGGCGGGAAGTGTGCCTTTCTCCCTAACACTGAGATGAGATTCAACTCTAGTCATTGATGTTTTCAAATCATTAATGGCTAGAGATGAATTTTGATTGAATTTCAGTTGCTATTGCATGAACCCATCAATTTTCAGAGAATTAGTCTTGTTATATTCAGCTTGAACTGATACGAGTGCACCCAACATCTCCTCTAGCGTAACTTTTGGTGTGATTACTAGGGATGGACCTAGGAAAGGTTGAGCTTGGGGGGTGTTGTTTGCATTCGTAGTTGGTCCATTCCTCCAACTGAAGTTGGGATGGTTCTTCTAACTAGAGTTATACGTGTTTGAGTTTGGAGCACTAAATGGTCGTTGTTAACTGTTTATGGCATTTGATTGTTCTTGTAAGATTTCCTGGAATGCAGAAATTGTGGGATAATCCTGTGTTGCATGTTGATTCCCGACACAAATTCCACAAACAATTTCAACGTCCTTTGAGTTAATTGTCTCTCCTTTCTTCAATTCCATGGCCTCGACTTTTCTTGTGATGCTAGCCACACGTGCACTTATGTTATCTTCTTCTGAGAGGACATATATTCCTCATTTTTCCTTTTGTTGGCTTGTCTTGGGATTTGTTGGTTTAGATGTATCCCAAGACTGTGCATTCTCGGTCAAGACATCAAAATAGTCTCATGCTTCCTCGGCCTCCTTATTAATGAATTCTCCATTGCACATCATCTTTACGAATTGGCGCATGGGTGAAGTCAGTCCTTCATAGAAAAAGCATATTACCCGCCAAATTTTGTAGCCATGATGTGGGTATGCATTTAACAAGTCTTTGAACCTCCCCAATATTGGAAGAAGGTCTCATCCTCTTTTTGAGCAAAATTCATGATAAGGCGCCTCAACATGATCGTTTTGTGAGTAGGGAAGAACTTTTTAATGAACTCCCTAGTCATCTCAGTCCATGTGCCAATTGATCTTAGCCTTAATACATGAAACCAAGCCTTAGCTTTCTCTTTAAGGGAAGAAGGAAATAATTTGAATCTCACCACATCATCAGTTACATTTGCAAAGTGCATTGTGGCTATCATCTCATCAAATTCTTTAAGATGTTGATAAGCACTTTCACTGTCTAGTCCATGGAATTTGGGAAGGAGTTGGATTACTCCCGATTTAAGATCTATATTCCCTGCATTATGTGGAAAAACTATGCATGACGGAGTGCCCGCTCTTGCAGGTTGCAAGTAATCACATAGTGTTCTAGGTCGGGGAACATTCTCAATCTCATTCTCTCCCGTTTCAGTTTAGCCCAGATTTTGATTGGCCATAGGGTTGGGTTGATTTTCAGCCATACTTTCAGACAAAATTAGAGAATCTAAACGTTTCTTAGCACGTGGCTCCCTATCATTCCCTTCAACAATTCCCCCGTCACTAATGAGTCGGTTATTATAATCCCGAACCCAATGTGTCATGCAAATCTCAGAAAAATAAAAGAAAAAGGGTTAGAAAAACCTGATTTGAAGTGACTACTTCAACTCCTAGAATTCCTATAAAAACAAAACAAAGCAAACAAACTAAGTTAGTAAAGGACTCTTAAAAATCTCAAATAGAATCTGTTTTCAGAAATTTTATGAAAAACCGTCAAAGTCCCCGGCAATGGCACTAAAAACTTGTTCGTTTCCCAAATGTAGGGTTGGGATGTAACACAGAGACTTGTATAGGAACCCACAAAATACTTCCAATGGTTTCTAATTGAGAACTAACTAAACAGGATGTAGATAAATATTTTGAACTAAAATTGAATGTAAAAAAATGTAAAAGAGCACTAGGGGTTCAAGGATCCACTTGTAGCAATCCTTGATGCTTAATTCGCTGTGGTTTCGCAATTACTCAACTAGAATCGAAATCAAATCCTATCTAGTCGGATTATAGAGTACCTAAAACAAAAATCTGTCATATGTGTGATTCATGTACATGATTCCCTTAATTCAAGTTAGGACTTGAGCACACTCAATTGCATAGGTCAATCCTAGTTCCAATAGATTAAGATCACAATCATTGTTAACGTCAGATTCTGTAACAGGATCCTCCGGTCATTCACCTTCTCTCCAACAGAGATTTCCTCCGCCGGACCTGTAAGAAGGCAGAAAGCAACTAAGGGTGGCTGGTGCCCAGCCGTTAGCCCTCCGATGCTTAAGTTAGGCAGAGCAAGAGAATAACCAGGCAAGACGAGGCTAGAGATTGAATATTGTGTACCTGTATCTTAATGGAGTCTTCTCCTTATATAGATCTGGAAGGGTCCAATCTGTTACGTAAGATATCAAGATCCCGCTGATTTCGTGTACGATACCGAGATCCCGCTGATTTCGTGGGATAAGATCCTTATCCTTAGAGGAGATCTAACCCAATGACTTGTCTTGACAATCACGTTCCTTGATAGTAATCCCTTCAGATTCGGAACCATAAGAGAAGATAAGCCCAAAATCGGCCTATACGGGCTGCTGGTACTGAAGGCTAAGGGGTGTCGCCACAGAGAAAGATGTTCGCATGTTGGAAGATGGTCGCGAGTCCAAGTGCTCGCTCATTTAGATGTAACACCTTTCAACAACTTGTGAGAAGGTCTGCTCGCAGATCAAGAAGGGAATCTTTGTTTTGCTATATCCAACTATCGGCTATGGGAACTCGAGGCCTTGTGAATAGGTGCTCCGTATTTATCAATCCTACGACTCTCGAGCATATGATCTTGAGAGTCGAATGGGCGTCCCGCATTTATCCAATCTGTGACTCTCGAGCATATGATCTCGAGAGTCGAATGGGCACTTCCGTATTTACTCGATCTGCGACTCTCGATCAGATGATCTCGAGAGTCGAATGGGCGTCCGCGTAAATTCTTAGCAGCTAAGTTGATCTCCATCATTTTGCCTATAACAGATGCCCCCCAAGTCCTTGCCGCCAAGAATTCTTAAGGGAAGGACTTAGCTTACTATCACACGTAACCGTCCGCTGTCTTCATCGAGAACGGAACCATACATGATGGGCTGGAATTAATGAGCGCCAGCTTTCCGCAGCCTTTCCGCAGACAGAAAGTGAAGAGACGCTCGCCACGTGTCCGGAGAGTTAATGGGCGTGCCTGCTCGACTGCCGCGCCAAAGGGGGGGCTGCCGCGTGTCACCAGATGCGGCGGAATGATTGCCTATAAATATACGGAGTCCGCCATTTCTCTGGTTTTCTACAGAAGTTTTTTCGAAGGAAAGAATTCTCCCGTCATTTCCCTCTCCATCTTCTTCCTTTGGTGTTCCTCCTTCCTCTCTTTTTCTGTACTTGGTATATTTCCTTTTTCCTCTTTTTCTTCTTTTAATCTTCTCATGGCTGGGAACTCTGACGAGACCACCGTCCCTCTAGGTGATGCCACTTCGGAATCCTCTGCTTCTAGCAGTGCGAGGGTTCCGGCAGGGAGATACACAGCATCTGGATATCCTTCTGTTTTATCGGAGGACCGGCTAGCTGAGTTACGGGAGAGATATTTGATCCCCGACTTAGTCATTCTCCGATTGCCCGGAGATGGAGAGACACCAGACTCCCCTCCCCCAGGATGCGTAGCTTTTTATGAGTACCAACTCATCCTGGGGGTACGCCTCCCCCTCCATCCCTTCATACGCAACATTCTCCGATGTTACAAGATTGCCCCTGGGAAACTCATCGTGAACGGATGGAGGGTAGTTCTGGGCTCCTTTGCCCTCTAGGCTCAGGCCGGCAACGGGGAGCTCACGGCGGAGGAGTTCCTCCGTATGTTCCATCTGAAGAAAGCACCCTCCAGAGAAGGCTGGTACTACCTGTGCTACTGGCACCGGGATAACTTCGTGCTGGGGAAACCCTCCTCGAACTATCCCGGCTGGAGGAAACGGTGGTTCTATGCTTCCGGGAATTGGGAGTCTGCTTCCTCCAAGGGTCCAGGAGTTACCCGTTTTTTCTGTGAAGGTAGGCACAGTCCCACATTGTACAGTTTTCTCCAGTTAAGATTTTAGGGTTTCACTCCATTCTTTGACCTCTGTTTATGCTCGCAGGTATCCCGGCCTTGAAAAAACCAAATTTGAAGGGGGGGATCAACGAGAAGATAGTCAGGGTGTACAAGGTGCCTGTTGGTGATAGGCACATCGAGGCTTGCTTGTCTCCCTCGCGACTCGCAGCAGCGGGATTAATATCCAGCGAAGAAGTCGCAATGACAAAGGCGGGAGAAAAGAGGGGTGTTGCCTCGATTAAAAGGCACAAACTCAAAAAGGCAGAAAAAGACTGTCGAACCTTCTCAACCATCCGCCCGCAAGGGTAGCGACCAACCTGCTCTTCTCGCGAGCACGGTGGGGGCACCGGCGGTGCCCATCCTTCCCTCACTGGTGGTCGCACCTGGACCGCTAGTGATTAACATCACTGATAACTCCCCGGATGGGGCAGGGTCCAGCTGCCCCTCAGCTGAAGAGGCTCGCGAGCAAATGGAACCTAGCGAGCCGGTTCCTTCTCGCGAGATGATCCCTGCTATCGAGCAGGGACCTGCTCGCGAGTCGATGGCCCCGCCTCGCGAGTCGATGGCCCCGCCTGTCGCGAGCAGGGCTGGGTTGGTCGTTGCCCAGCCATCTGGAGGTGGGACATACTCTATTCCTCGCCACCTCCACCCAATCTGTAAATTTTTGTTCGAGAACGTTTCCCCCCAAACTTTTGGCTCTCTTCCCGAGCCAAGCCCTGAGAACCTCTTCCTCGAGGCGGGGGTAAGAATGGTTCAGGTAAGACCTTGGAGATTTATTTTTAACTTCATGATTTTAGGGCTCTCAAGCATTTTTTCTCACATTTTTCTTTTTCATTTTGCAGGGCTTAGATCTCATCCTGCGGACGAAGCGAGATATCGTCGCCGCTCGTCGCGTGATCGATGAGACAGAAGGCAAGAGGATCGCCTTGGAGAAGGCGGTCCAGGAACGGGATCAACTGCTCAAGGCCCGTGAGGCAGTGATCGCGAAGAGAGATGAGGAGAAAAAGATCCTCATCGAGAAAATCCAAGTCCTGACCGACAGGTATCAGGCCTTGGACTCTAACTTCGCAAAGCTCACGGGTTTGAAGGAGAAAGCGGAGAGAGAGAGGGAGATCTTTCGCCAAGACAAGATCTCGTTGGAGGAGCGGCTAGCGGAGGCCAGGTCGCAGCTCAAAGAAGCCAACGACAACTTGGAGAAGGAGCGCTCCGCTCTTGCACAGCTTAAGGACGACTCGATCCATTGGGACGAGGAGAAAGTCGCCCTAGTAAAAATGCTCTCAGAGGAAGGGCCTCGGGCAATTTCCGAGTTCCGGACTTCGCAGCTATATGACGATGAAAGATATGAGTCATATGATGCTGGTCGCGACTTTGCACTAAGAGTAGAGCAACGAATGTCCCCATCCTTCGATATGGGGGAATTTGGGTGAGTCGCGACCATCATAGCTGCAGAGGAGCAAGCTGCTGCTGAGAACGAGGTGACCGAAGCTACGTAGGCTGGAAGGGCTCCAGAAATGGGCCCTGAAGTCGAGAGCACGGCTCCTCCTCCGAGAGATTGATTTTCCTTTTTGTTTTCCTTTCTCCTGTACTTGCGAGCTGATACTTGTAAACATTTGATATTAATGAAAAGTTATTTTTGGAAATGTTGTTGTTGTTCTTGTTTACCTTCTCTTTCCCTTTCATGCAATGAATGCCTTTTTGTTTCAACGAATTATGCTCAACCTGGGGGGTCGTGATGACCATACCCTCGTGGAGATAGACTGATCTATCGATCGAGGAATAAATTGTGCTCAATCCGAGGGGTCGTGATGACCATACCCTCGTGGAGATAGACTGATCTATCGATCGAGGAATGAGTTGTGCTCAATCCGGGGGGTCGTGATGACCATACCCTCGTTGAGATAGACTGATCTATCGATTGAGACTCCGAATTTACCAAGAGTAGGATGGTCGAGAATACAAACAGGCTCTTCTGCAGTGTTGTTTCCTATCCATAAAATGGAAATGCGACCACCCTAGGTGAATTTAACCCTACCAAAGGTAGGCAATTGGCCAAGAGATTGTATGCATCCTTTTCAGGGCTATTCAGGTCCAAGTTAATGGAGTAGCGACCAAAAGATATCTTTTACTTTATTCAAGAAATGTCGTTATGAACTACATCGAATCTAGGGATAGTATTGTAGCAAATGCTCTACGTGCCAAGGGCGACGTACGGGTCTTCCCTGCATGTCTTCGAGGTAATAAGTACCGGGTCGCACAATCTTAATAACCCGATAAGGTCCTTCCCAATTTGGATCCAGCGAACGAGCGGGAACTCCGAGTTTTTGCCTCAGGACCAAATCTCCGGGCTGGAAGGATCTAGGTCGAATCTTAGCATTTCGATAACGAGCAATACGTTGTTGATATGCTGCCACTCGTACTTGGGAGGCATTTCTTCGTTCTTCCAAGAGATCGAGATGAAGTCGAAGGTCTTCCTGATTACTCGCGGGATCATAATGCTCGATCCGATATGAGGGCACTTGAATTTCCACCGGTACTACTGCGTCGACACCAAATGCTAAGGAGAAAGGGGTTTCACCTGTTGATGTACAAGCCGTGGTTCTATATGCCCATAGTACTTCTGGCAGAAGTTCTGGCCACACACCTTTACATTCACCTAGCTTGGTCTTTAAGTGGTGCTTGATGATCTTATTCACTGCCTCGACCTGCCCATTCGCCTGAGGATGATATGGAGAAGTGCGGAGATTACGTATCTTCCATTTTTCACAAAATTCATCAAAGGCTGCATTGTCGAACTGCGTTCCGTTGTCGGTAATTATAGTGTGAGGAAGTCCAAAACGGCATATGATATTTCTCCATATGAACTTAGTAGTTTGTTTCTCAATAATCTTGGCTAATGGTTCTGCCTCGGCCCATTTGGTGAAGTAATCAACCCCCACTATCGCGAATCTATTTTGTCCTTTCCCAGTAGGTAGAGGCCCGATGATATCGACCCCCAATTGCGCGAAAGGCCAAGGACTATCTACTGGAGTCATTCGTTCGGAAGATACACGAGGTATAGGAGAATATAGCTGGCACTTGTCACATTTTCTAGAGAATGCAATTGCATCTGCTTTCATAGTGGGCCAATAATATCCTTGCCTCATCGCCTTATATGCTAGGGATCGCCCCCTAGGATGGTTACCACATGCCCCCTGGTGTACTTCGTCTAGAACACGAAGTGCTTCTTCTGGATGAAGACACCTTAAATAAGGCAAGGAAAAGCTCTTGCGTAACAATATTCCATCTTGCAACGTATACCTGGCAGCCCGAAGGCGAATTTGTCTTGCAGCTTTCTTGTCCTCTAGTAGGTATCCGTCTCTGAGATAAAGGATGATTGGATCCATCCAGCATGGAGATGATTGTACCGATATTACTTGCTCAAGAGTTGCTTGGTCGATACTCAGGTTCTGACGATGCTCGATGGGGATCGAATATGATAACTCAGATTCTGATGCAGAGGCGAGCTTTGCCAGGGAATCGGCAAGTTAGTTCTTCTCGTGAGGAATATGAATTATTTCATAAGTCTTCAGTTTTGCGAGCAGGATGAGGACACGAGACTTGTATAAGGCCATCCTTTCTTCTTTGGCCTCGAATTCACCAAGAACTTGGTTGACAATGAGCTGGGAGTCGCTATGAATTAACAGATTCTGAATTGCGAGGACAATGGCCAGTTCGAGACCAACGATCAGGGCCTCATATTCTGCTTCATTATTTGAGACGCGAGAATCAAAACGCAGAGCATACTGGAAATGCGACCCGTCGGGAGCCACTAAAATCAGGCCCGCTCCGCTGCCAGTGGCCCGCGACGACCCGTCCACGAAGAGTGACCAAGGAGGCTGGTCGCTGGTCATGGTATTATCATCGGAAGAGTATGTGAATTCGGCGATGAAGTCAGCCACGGCCTGGCCCTTGACTGCGGTCCTAGGACAGAATGAGATATCGTGCTCGCTGATCTCGACCGCCCATTTAGTTAAGCGTCCGGAAGCCTCAGGTTTTTGGAGGACTTGCCGTAGTGGATGATTTATTGGTACTAGAATAGCGTGGGCTTGAAAGTATGGTCGCAGTTTTCGAGCTGCCGTGACTAAGGCTAGGGCCAGCTTCTCCATATCAGAATACCTAGTTTCTGCATCAACCATTGCTCGACTGATATAATAAACGGGCCTTTACACCCCGGAATCTTCTCTCATCAAAGTGGCGCTAACGGCCGTAGTGGACACAGAGAGATAAAGAATGAGTTGCTCATGTGCTACAGGTTTAGATAAAATGGGGGGTGTGCTCATGTATAGCTTCAATTGTTGAAAGGCTTCCTCACACTCTAGCGTCCATTTCCAATCAGACTTGGCCGTTACACGGAGGAGTTTGAAGAATGGTAAGCACTTGTCAGATGCTCGCGAGATGAATCTGTTTAACGATGTGATGCGACCAGCCAGACGCTGGACGTCCTTCAGAGTAGTAGGGGATTTCATCTCTACCAATGCTTTTATCTTTTCAGGATTTGCCTCAATTCCGCGCTGGCCGACCATGAACCCGAGAAATTTTCCTGCAGACACTCCGAACGCACATTTTTCTGGGTTCAATTTCATTTGATACATCCTCATTAGGTCGAAGGCTTCTCGAAGATCAGAAATAAGATCATCTTCTACGGTGCTTTTCATGAGCATGTCATCAACATAAACTTCCATATTCTTACCGATTTGAGCAGCGAATATTTTGTTGACGAGACGTTGATAAGTGGCCCCCGCATTTTTAAGACCGAACGGCATTACCTGGTAGCAATATAATCCCCGATCTGTGATGAAGGCGGTATGCTGGCTATCAGGTGGATGCATCATGATTTGATTGTAACCAGAATAAGCATCCATAAAACTAAGCAGAGCGTGACCAGCTGTTGAATCGACCAACTGGTCGATCCGCGGTGTCGGGAAGCTATCTTTGGGACATGCTTTGTTCAAATCTGAATTGTCGACGCACATTCTCCATTTGCCATTAGCTTTTCGGACGAGAACTACGTTTGTGACCCACTCTGGGTAGTCAACTTCTTTTATGAAATTGACCATGAGTAGCTTCTCGACTTCAGCTTTGATCGCCATTTACCTTGTTGCAGTGAAGGCACGTCGACGCTGGTGCACGGGTTTATGCTTAGGGTCGATATTGAGACGATGTACGATGACATTGGGGTCGATGCCTGGCATATCTTTATGAGACCAAGCAAACACGTCCTGGTATTCGGTGAGGAAACGGACCAAATCTTCACGATAGACATTGGTTAAAGAAGATCCAATGTACACGACCCTAGACGGGTCGTCTTTGGTTAGGTGAATCCCCACTGTTTCTTCCCCAGGAGTTCCTGATTGGAGAGCGTTTTCTCTCGGATCCAACGAGGTGTTGGTGGGAAAGTTGGGTGAACCTTGTGCTATCTCCATAACGGGTGTCGCTTGAGCCTTCTTTCGATCTTGTAGGGCTATCTGATGGCAAGACCGTGCCTCCTGTTAACTTCCTCGCACGACCCCGATACCATTTGGGGTAGGAAATTTGACACACAGATATGAAGGGTGCAAGGCTGCCCCAACCTTAGTAAGAGACGGCCGCCCCAAAATGGCGTTATACGCTGATTTTCGATCCACCACGAGGAAGTTTATGAAGACGGTAGTCTTCGTTGGATTTTCTCCAAAAGTAACTGGGAGATCAATGCTTCCTTCAAGTGTTACTACCTCACCTCCGAAGTCGATGAGGGGGGTCGAAACTGGCTTGAGTAGGCTTCTGGCAAGTGCCATTTTGTTGAAAGCCTCCAAGTATAGAATATCGGCTGACCTACCTGTATCCACCATAATTCGATGAGTCAGATAATTTGATACCTTTAACGTGACTACGATAGAATCTTCGTGAGGGAAGTGAATTCCCGCTGCATCTTCGAGGGTGAAAGAAATTGGAGGATGGCTGGCTTTTGACGAGCTGGGCGTCTGTTCCAGCCAATAGATATGCTGGGGTTCTTTAGACGCCTTCCGAGTGTATGCTTTCCTAGAAGCTTGAGAGTTACCTCCACAAGCTGGTCCTCCAACGATGGTGCGAATTTCTCCAGTAGGCTCAGCGTCCTCTTGGGCAGTATGATGACGAGGCGGTTCCTTTTGGCGTGGTGAGGCTTTCGCCCTTTCTGGTGATCGATTTTTACGAGCGACATAATCCTGAAGATGGCCTTTTCGAATAAGGGCTTCAATGTGATCTCGTAGAGATATGCAATCCTGGGTTCTATGCCCGTGATCTTTGTGGAAGTAACAAAACTTGCTCTTGTCTCTCTTCTCGGGATCGGATTTGATCTTTGCAGGCCACTTCACATATGGCTTGTGTTTTATCTCCATTAAAACCTTTTCATGAGACCGATTGAGAGGAGTGTAGTTATGATATTTACCAGAATAAGGTTTCTTGGGGGAACGTTCGCGCTGATCACGACGATATTTTTTATCTGCAGTAGAGGTTCCCTCTGGCTTGCGCTTCTTACCCTGTACTCCATGGCGTGTCAATGCGACTTCTTCTGCATTGATATATTTCTGAGCTTTGGTTTGGAATTCTGCCATAGTTTTTGGAGGGCTCTTATCTAAAGCAAACCTGAATTTCTCGCTCGTTATTCTGGCTATGAGGGCTGTAAGACCTTTTTCTTCAATATAACCCTCAGTTTGAACGGCTTCGGCAGTGAATCGTACTGTGAACTCCTTTATTGTCTCCCCATGCTGCTGTTTCAGATCCATCAGATGGGAGGCTGGCTTCTTAATGCGAATGCTTCCCATGAATTGAGAAAGGAATATCTCCGATAACTGGGAAAAGGAGCTGATGGAACAGGGCTTCAACCCCCGGAACCATGTACGAGCTGCTTCCTTCAATGTTAGGGAAAAAGCCCTACACATGATTTCTGAGCCATGTCCCTCCAACTCCATGAGAGACCTGTATGTTTCTAGGTGTTCAAGAGGATCACCAATACCTGTATACGGGGTGATAACAGGCGTTCGATACTTTCTGGGTAACGGTGCCTCCATAACCTCGCTGGTAAAGGGGGACTCGGATTGATGTATCGCCGCCATGATGGCAGATGGCCGATTTGCCTGATACTGCTGTTCCATGACGTCAAAACGATCATGGATTCTTTTTAGATCTCCTTCCCATGGTAGGGTATAGCCTGATGTTTCGACGGTGGAGCCCTGAGGTTGAGGTTGTCGAGACGAACTAGAATGTATAGAATGTGGGGACGGCACAGGGAGATGGTTGCCAAGTGGTGGGACCTGTGGTGGTGAGACCTGTGGTTCGTCCATAGAATGTCTGGAAGCCACTGGTATGGGTTGCGGTGGTAACCCTTCGGAGGGTTGTCTCTGCGGTTGGGGGAAATGCTGATCAAGCCGATTCGACAGGGCCTGAACTCCGGTATTTAGAGTTAGAAGAGTATTTTCGAGGAAACGCAGGACATCGTCTTGATTTCCAGAAGCCTCCAATAATGGGTTTGCTGATGGCATATTTGGGGCTCCCTGAGGGATATTCGTCGAAGTGGGTGGAAGAGCAGGTATGGATTCCGTCTCATCGGGCGGAGGTGGTGCCTGCCTTGAAGTCGAAGGATGAACAGCCTTTTTAGGAGGCATCGCAGAAGGATTTTGATCGGTGGTTAGAACGATTGATTTTAACGATCAAGTCGTTTCCCACAGACGGCGCCAAACTGTTAACGTCAGATTCTGTAACAGGATCCTCCGGTCATTCACCTTCTCTCCAACAGAGATTTCCTCCGCCGGACCTGTAAGAAGGCAGAAAGCAACTAAGGGTGGCTGGTGTCCAGCCGTTAGCCCTCCGATGCTTAAGTCAGGCAGAGCAAGAGAATAACCAGGCAAAACGAGGCTAGAGATTGAATATTGTGTACCTGTATCTTAATGGAGTCTTCTCCTTATATAGATCTGGAAGGGTCCAATCTGTTACATAAGATATTGAGATCCCGCTGATTTCGTGTACGATACCGAGATCCCGCTGATTTCGTGGGATAAGATCCTTATCCTTAGAGGAGATCTAACCCAATGACTTGTCTTGACAATTACGTTCCTTGATAGCAATCCCTTGAGATTCAGAACCATAAGAGAAGATAAGCCCAAAATCAGCCTATACGGGCTGCTGGTACTGAAGGCTAAGGGGTGTCGCCACAGAGAAAGATGTTCGCATGTTGGAAGATGGTCGCGAGTCCAAGTGCTCGCTCATTTAGATGTAACACCTTTCAACGACTTGTGAGAAGGTCTGCTCGCAGATCAAGAAGGTAATCTTTGTTTTGCTATATCCGACTATCGGCTATGGGAACTCGAGGCCTTGCGAATAGGTGCTCCGTATTTATCAATCCTGCGACTCTCGAGCATATGATCTCGAGAGTCGAATGGGCGTCCCGCATTTATCCAATCTGTGACTCTCGAGCATACGATCTCGAGAGTCGAATAGGCACTTCCGTATTTACTCGATCTGCGACTCTCGATCAGATGATCTCGAGAGTCGAATGGGCGTCCGCGTAAATTCTTAGCAGCTAAGTTGATCTCCATCATTTTGCCTATAACAATCATAATCATCATTAAACTCTGTCACAAGGCATAATTAGATCATGATTTGAACTTCATTCAAATCATATGAACAATCAACACAATATTCAGAATTTCAGAAAAGTAGAACTTTGATTAAAAATTCCGACATAAGATTCCAAGGTCTAGAGCGTATTGAATCTGATTCCCCAGAGCCTACAGTTCTAGAACCATTCAAAATAATTAAGAACTCAAGCAATTCTTCTAAACATCCATGAGCCATCATAAGACTAAGAAAGAATACTTAGAACTTTATTCAAACTTTAAACCATTGTTCTTCATTAAATCCAACTTGAAACCAAAACAAATAAATTAAAACATCTTAGATTCGCTACAAGCTTCACCTCTTAGCCCTAACTAAGAGGTTTAGCTGTTCATGATCTAAAGAAACATCAAAACAACTAAGAACAACATAAAAACTAAAAGAACAAATTAGGAGGAGTTGTAGAAATCCGGATCCGACTTTCGCCGCCTCCCACCATGGTAAATCTCAACTAGAGGAGTCCTTTTATAAGTTTGAGGCCCTAGATGTGAAGAAACTTCAAGAAAATCCGTAAAAACTGCGCTTTGCGCAGCAAATTTCGGAGCTTGTAGAAGAAGCTCTATTACGCAGATGACCGGTTGGACGACCGGTCTGAGCTCACGGACTATTGGTCGCATAACGGGTCGTAAAAGGCCAAAAACAGTCCAGAGAGTTTTCTAAAAATTCGAACCCAAATTTTAATTCAACAACCGGCCGGACTACCGGTCTGAGTAGTGGACGACTGGTCAGGACAACAGGTCGTGATTGGTAGAGCAACGTTGACAACAGTGGTCCTCCTATTGAGTGTTCAGACCGGTCGGACGACCAGTCCTGTGCTATGGACGACCGGTCTTCAGTGCAATTTTCTGCCCTCTTTCTTCTCTCCTTTGCTTTCTTTCTTCCACCTTTTGGCATTTGGTTTTTCTTATCTTCAATGCTTGTAAACAGCGTCTTTAAGCCTTCAATTGATTAATTCTCTCTCTCATTCCTACAACCAAAAAACCATGCATTAATTGGGTATTTAATCATATATTTCAAGCATAGTCAGTGATGAAATGGGGTTAGAATATACACATTTAAGAGCTTAACAGTAATAAGGCTCCCGCCAGAACTCTATTCCTTCACGCAGTGGAAGTGAAGCAGTGCGAATAAATACCAAGGACTCTCTATTAAGATTATTCACAGAACGCTCATCGTCAACGACTTCTCGATCCTCTTCGACGTTAGAAACAGAAAAGTGGTAGAAGCAAATCTCTACCCAACTGCCAATCTTTGAAGCTATCGAATCAGATGACTGCACTATCATCTTAAGTTTTCTGTAGCGATAAAGAGGCACATGATCGGTGTGGGGATACTAAAAGAGATCCATTCCATATGTCAATGGGAAATATATGCCTAACCACCTGCAGAAGAAATGCCATGGGCAATAAGCCACATTCATCCCTCGCCCGGGTTGATCTTTGTTACTGGCAATTTTGCCGAAAGCCCTATATAGACTGCATAATACCAGCGGTGCTAAAGAATATCGATGACTATTTGCAAGAGCTCCTACCACGACAAAGCAAGAAACCCTGACCCCATCAGCACTCTTAGAACTAGGCAACACAACTGCTGACAACCAGTAAGCTAAGAAGCCTGCTAGTTCACAAGTCAGCATAAGCTCATTCGGATTGTGGAATCTATGTTCGAAACATTCCTTCATCAAGACTCGATCTTCCTACGGGGTTTCGTATTCTTCATAATCAATGCTTTAAAAAGAAAGGAAGATTCCACGTCAGAAGTAAAGAAATTGAAAGCATGCAAAACACAAAGTACAAAAGAAAGTATCAGAAGAAATATTACTTCATCCTCTAGCTAAAGTAGATCAACCAGTCGTCGTAATGAATCATTGTAATATTGTCGAATTGCAACAACTCAGCGAATAACTCCAAACAAGCCTCCGAATGGTAAGCATCTTGAGGACATTTAAGCCGAGATGAAGACAACTCTTCATTAGTTAGGATATATTCCTAGTAATATTCTCCTATTATGGACAAGCTAGCCATCATCCGTAGATCCCATAAAGTATGCTCATCTCCCCATATGGAAAATGGAATGAATTGGTAACATAAGACTAATAACTTAAGAAGCTCCAAAGGATTGTCGGATCACGAAAGAAATGCCCATAAGTTGATCGATAGCTTGATACAAGCTGACTTGCTTCAAAATCCTCTTGTGACGGACCAAAATCGCTTTTGCCTACGGCTCATAACCAACTTGCTCGTTCAGATGACCTCGCGTACGGAAACTTCGCGTCGCCCACATCATCATTTGTCCATATGCCAAAACCTTTGCTGAATTGTCTCGAAATAATGAGCTGGATAAAGAGCATGAGGATCACAAGTTGGCGCAAGGAAATTATTTCTCTTGGGAGACCTACCCGCTGCTCTCTCCCATCGTCAACCAGTAAGGTAGTCAACAACTACTCAGGAACAGATGTCCACCTTCTAACTCTATAGAACTAAAAAAGGCCTTGAATGTCGGATGGTTCGATGCTTGAGAGGGGCCTGTGCCTTATAAGAGATTTTTCATGTTTAATGACCCGGCCGTTGTAGGGGTTTACAATGAAGAAACCACATGTCATGACGATTTTATTTCTATCCCAGTCGATCTTCATCTGGTCATTCTTCAGACCGATAAGCTGTGTCGATTGCTCCACCTAACCGACTACCTCAGCCGGTTTCTTGCCTCGATCCCGTCTCTTCTTCTTCTTCTGACCTTCTTGACTATCCTTGGGATGTTGGACAAGCAAACTAGAAGGACCCGCCTCGACAACACTCGGAGCACCAGTAAGATGACAATACTAAGAGGACCATTCTTCTTCAGTCCCTTGCGTCGGAGGCTCAGATGTGGTCTTATCCACATAAATACACAGTAATACTTCATGGGGAAGCTGCTCAATACGATCAGAGAAATCTTTCACTCAGGATCAACTGTCACAGAAAAGAGTGAACGACACTCTGTTGTAGATGGATCAGCAGTATCTTCAACCACCCTCTTCTTGCCACGTTGCGTGGATGAAGGACTAGTGCAACCCGGAAGCTTCACCAGAAGATCTTGTTATTGTCTCCATAATTCACTGCAACACTCGAACGAAAGAACATCAGAAGAAAGCTCAGCGCATGCAACAACAACACAATAAGGTACACATTACAAGAAATAAAATTGCATCATTTAAATACAATCGCACACACAAACAAATCACACAGATAAACACATGCACAAAATAATGACCCACAAGAACAGGAGATCAGTGGAATTCAAGCGCACATCTGACGAACAAGTGCACACATGTCATAGCGCAACAAATACAATAACAATCCTGCATATACACTCGGAGTGCGTGCGAATTTGCACTAATTCCAAGTTATGCATATGCACCCGCTCGGAAGTGCACATCATAGAGCCGTTTAAATGAGCAGTTGAAGGCTGTAAAAGACCAAGACAAGCAGCATATTGTGGACCCAAAGCACTAAGTCCTAATCATGTTCGAGCATTAAACGAGATAGCCGCAAACAGCATCGAATTCGGTTGAGAATGGAGCCAGATGCATAAGTTTTTTTTTTTACTAAGGGTAAAAGAAGTGCCAAAATCTTGAAATTTGGCTAAGTAGTGGACTACATGCGCCCAAGGTGGAGCCCAAGGTGCATGTACCCTCTCACATGCGCCCAAGCCATCAAAGGGTGAATGAAACAAAGTTTTCTTAGAGGCCCAGGCGCATGTGATTCCCCACATGCGCCCATCTTAGAAGAAAAGAAAATGCAAGTTCGGAGTGGAGTCCACCAGGCGCATGTGCCCTTGCACATGCGCCCACACCCAGTAGCAGTTCAACATGCGCCTGTCTCTTTTGCTCTAAAAAGAATCTAAGTCTGGAGAAAACTCCATGCGCATGTCCAGAAGCACATGCACCTGGGACATGCGCCTAACTCTTGCAATAGTTCAACCTGTGCCCATCTTAAAGGACAATGCTCCCAGGGCCTAAATCACATGCGCCCGCTATAAGTTTGGATGGGCACATGCGCCCACAGAGGGGTAACATGCACCCACTCCCCCATGATGAGCTCTTTGACCTCAGAAACTTTCACTTTTCTTGACTCAAAATGTCCAAATGACTCGATGAGTCCCATATTTATACTTGAGCCTGGGAACCGGCGCACCGCATTGGTGTGACATAAGCATCCATCACAGCGCACCAGGCGGGACTTTTTGGGGCTTAAAATCTCACCCCATGATAAAACAATGTACGAAAAGCCATCTACGACGATTTGGATCGATTCCAAGATCGAAAAACACCCGAAAAATGCGATCGGACGCCAGCGCAGCCCTAACTTGCGCAGTCATGACCAAAACCTACAAATGACGTTTTGAAGCAGAACTGGACATGCGTATTGCCGCCAAACGATCTGAAATATCCAAAAACCCTTAAGTACCAAGTTTGAACATCGCACAACACATAGTAGTACCTGCGTGCTTCCAAATGCGTTTTGCTTAGATTGGATCCGACTGTAAGGGACCGAAAGCCTATAAATGCCATTTCGAAAGGGAACTAGAGATGCGGATTGCTGCCAAATGATTCAAAATATCCAGAAACCCTTAACTCCTGAATTTGAATGCCTTACGATGTATACTTTTACCTGCGCACATCGAAGTGAGTTTTGCCCCTATTTGGAGCCGATCGAGAGGGTTCAAATTGGTAAGGAACTACCAAAATTCACAGCAGTTGACCATCTGTACCCCACCTCATTCGTTTCATAGCCCAATGAGAGGCTTAAAGTGCTTTGGCTTTAGTGACTTGGGTCTCCGAAAAGGTACCTGTCCTCTGGACAGTCGGACCCTGAAATTCAAAAAATATTCTAAGTGTTGGGACATGTATACACTACTAAGGGGACATGCGCATGCCATGAGGAGACATGCACCCAAGCCCACCTCTCCTTCTTCCAAAATTCCAAAAGTAAAAAAAAAAAAATGCTAAGTATGGGCACATGCGCCCACCATAGGAGGCACATGCGCCCACACCAGGGCACATGCGCCCACACCATAAGCACATGTGCATGATCCCTCTTCACATGCGAATGGTTCCTCTCCTTAAACACATGCGCTCAGTGAAATTTTGGTTTTTGGACCCAGGACCCGATTGAAACAGCTATAAATAGCGCACTCACATGCTAGAGAGGGGACTTCTTCATTTTTCGAGAGGACCGTCAAAGCACTACAAGAGGAAGAACCCTCGACGGAATACCTTGTTAGAATCCTCAACAGGAAGGGACATGCGCCCATCCCCTTGCCGGAAACCCTCGCCAGAAAGGGAGACATGCGCCCACCTTCTTAAAAGTTTGAAATCCACTAAGTGGACAGGGCACATGCGCCTGGGAGAAGTCTCATGCTCCCACACTCCTTTGTTTGAAAAAAAGTTTGAAAATGCTCTAAGTGGCAAAGCCACATGCGCCCACCAAGTTGAGGCATGTGGCAAACCCTCGCCGGAAGAGAAATCCCTCCTCTCTCTTCACTCACTTTCTCACATGCGCTTGGGAGGGGGCCACATGTGCCAACCTCGGGCCACATGCGCCCACCACTCCACCTATATATGCCCGAACGGTGATTGCAATGGGTAGGACTCCGTGATGTGGCCCGCCTTTGATGCGGCCCGCCTCTCCATCATACTATCGCTCCTGGACACAAATCGACGTCTTCTATCCATCCCCCGGACCGGATTCCCCAACGGTCAATGTTAAGTGGACCAAATAAGCAATTTGATCAATATGACCAACACTTAGCCAAAATTGCAAACTCGAAAATCCCTCCGAAAGCGCGGGAAATGGCCAAAATCAAGAAGAATCGGGCGGAATTTGACCAACCTCGTGAGAGAGAGAGAGAGTTATCTTCTCCACAACATGATCCACCATAATAATGCGCCGCAACGAGGTTATCTGATCTCAGAATCCTCGAATACCCTAATTAAGCGGTAAACAGGCCCAGTACTTAGCCATTTTCAGCCCTAGGAAGTGCTCTGTTGGCTTGAAAATCAACTTATGCCAAGTGAAACGACATGCGATCGCAATGACACCAAAGTGAATCTAGTATCATTGTGATCCTTGTGGACTTGATCCATCACTGTTCGAAGATCATCGCGACTAGTATTCACCGAATACTCCGATCAGACCGTAAACAGGTCCAATACTTGGTCATTTTCATCCCTGGGAAGTGCCCTGTTGGCTCGAAGATCGACCAAAGCCAAGTAAAACTAATCGTGATCTCAAAGACGCTAAGGCAAAGCTAATATCCTCAATGTTACAAAATAGCTTAGTCAAACATTTACAAGGTATCGATCCCTATCATTTATCGATTATCCGAAATTGGAGTAAACGGGCGTTTATCATACCCGATACTTAGCCATTTGTAAGCATCAGAAATGGCCGATCCAGTCCATCAAACTTAAACTTCTCAAAGAAATATAGCTCGATACAGCTTCTCCCAATGATCCAATCGTTCAAAATATTGATTATTAATAATAACGTGGTCAAATTAAAGATACGCATAAAGCAAATTAACTAAATCAAGTGCATAATTCATCCAATGCACTAAACATCAAGCATAACTACAATCTTCTCTCGAGCATGCAATCAAGTATATTTATTTTGTGTTCATTTGCATCCATTACATGAATTTTTGTTCATCACGGATCGAGACACGAAACTAAATCAAAAGGACTATGGTATGGTTATCATCGAAAGCCATAATGAAAGAGTACCAAATTATCTGAAATACTTCATTATGAACCACCATCACTAAGACCAGTTGATGTACGTCCCATCCAAAGAGGGATCCGTCAGTTGAGAAGCTAAGTATTCCCACCTGTAGTATAGTGGTAAGTATTCCCCAGGGTAAGTATTCTCGCCTGTCACACAGGTGACCTGGGTTCGATCCCCGCCAGCAGCAGCCAAAAACTTATTCGCTTCCCCAAGTTAGGGTTACGATGTAGTAATAATCTCGGTAAGACCGAGGTCGATCCATAGGGATTATTACTACATTGCAACCCTACACTTGGGGAAGCAAACAAGTTTTTGGCGCCGTTGTCGGGGACTTTTGATGATTTTTACAAAAATTTTGAAATTAGTTTTTACTTGAAATTTTTAGGATTCTTTTACTAACTTAGTTTGTTTTATTTTGTTTTTGTTTTTTTGTAGAGATTCTAGGAGTTGAAGTAATTACTACATATTAGGTTTTTCTAACTTTTTAGTCTTTTATTTTTTTGAAATTTACATGTCGCATTGGGTTCGGGATTTAAATAACCGATTAATCAGTGAAGGAGGAATTGTTGAGGGAATAGATAAAGAACCACACGTTTAGAAACGTTTAGATTCCCAAATCTTTGCTGAATCTATGGTTGAAAATCAACCCGATCCTAGGGCCAATCAAAATCTAGGCCAAAATCAAAATCAAACAAAAATAGGAGAGAATGAAGTTGAGAATGTTCAACGACCTAGAACTCTACGTGACTATTTGCAACCTGCAAGAGCAAGCACTCCCTCGTGCATAATCTTCCCATACAATGCAGGGAACATTGATCTTAAACCGAGAGTAATCCAACTTCTTCCTAAATTCCATGAATTAGACAACGAAAGTGCTTTATCAACATCTTAAAGAATTCGATGAGGTAATAGCCACGTTGCATTTTGAAAAAATAACAGATGATGTTGTGTGACTTAAGTTATTTCCTTTTTCACTTAAAGAGAAGGCTAAGGCTTGGCTTCATGCATTGAGGCCAAGATCAATTGGTACATGGACTGAGATGACTAGGGAGTTCATTAAAAAGTTCTTCCCTACTCATAAAACAATCATGCTAAGGAACTTAATCATGAATTTTGCTCAAAAAGAAGATAAGACCTTCTTCTAGTGTTGGGAGAGGTTTAAAGACTTTGTTGAATACATGCCCACATCATGGCTATGAAAGTTGGCTGGTAATAAGCTTTTTCTATGAAGGACTGACTTCACCCATGCGCCAATTCATAGAGATGATGTGTAATGGGGAATTCATGAATAAGGAAGCCGAGGAGGCATGTGATTACTTTGATGTCTTAGCCGAGAATGCACAGTCTTGGGATACATCTAAACCAACAAATCCCAAGACAAGCCAACAAAAGAAAAAAGGAGGAATTTATGTCCTCGCAGAAGAAGACAGCATAAGTACATGTGTAGATAGCCTCACAAGAAAAGTTAAGGCCATGGAATTGAAGAAAGGAGAGATGATTCATCTAAAGGAAGTTGATAGTGTTTGTGGAATTTTTGCTAAAAATCAACAAGAAACACAGGATTGTCCCACAATTCCTGCGTTTCAGGAAATTTTGCAAGAACAATCCAATGTCATAAACAATTATCGACGACCATTTAGTGCTCCAAACTCAAACACGTATAATTCTAGTTGGAAGAACCATCCCAACTTCAGTTGGAGGAATGGACCAACTGCGAATGTAAACAACAACCCTCAAGCATAACTCTATTAGGCTCATATCTAGTAATTACACCAAAAGCTACACTTGAAGAAATGTTGGGTGCATTCGTGTCAGTTCAAGCTGAATATAACAAGATTAATTCTCTGAAAATTGATGGGTTCATGCAAGAACAACTAAGATTCAACTCAAACACATCTCAAGCCATCACTGACTTGAAAACTTCAGTGGCTAGAGTTGAATCTCATCTTTATGTTAGGGAGATAGGCATACTTCCTACTTAACATCTCGCTGACCCAAGAACCCAATTTGAGATACAAGATCCCACCTCATCCTCCCAACATACGGAGCATGTTCAAGCTATCACCACCTTAAGGAGTGGCAAGACTATTAACAAAGCTAATCCGGTGAAGGTCCCAAAGCCTAATGATTCGAAAATTGCTAAAAAAAATGATAGCTCTAACAACACTCCACATGAGAAAGAACCGGAAAGGGAATACAAGCCGGTTGCTCCTTTTCCCCAAAGGTTGATTTCACCCAAACCTTTAGATAAAAATTCAAAAATTCTAGAGGTTTTTAAGCAAGTGAAGATCAACATTCCGTTGTTGGATGCTATAAAACAAATACCATCATATGTCAAATTTATGAAGGAATTATGTACAGTCAAAAGGAAACACAATGTGCACAACAAAGTACTTTTAACTGAGAATTTGAGTGCCACAATCAAGTAAGAGGTACCCCAAAAATACAAGGATTCGGGTAGTCCCACCATCTCATGCATTATAGGTGACTACCGGATCAATCAATCATTATTCGATTTGAGGGCAAGTGTAAACCTCATCCAATACTCAGTCTATGAATAACTTGGTTTAGGTGAATTGAAACCCACCAAAACCACACTCCAACTTGCTGATAGATCTATTCATATACCGAGAGGAATGATTGAAGACGTCCATGTCTAAGTCGATAAATTATACTATCCAGTGGATTTCATTGTCTTGGATACACATCCTGTGATGGGTGCCAGTGCTCAAATTCCCGTCATATTTGGCCGCCCTTTCTTAGCCACTTCAAATTCGATTATCAATTGTAGAAACGGGCTAGTACAAATGTCATTTGGAAATATGACACTCGAGCTGAATATTTTTTATTTATGCAAGCAACCACGGGAAGTTGATGATGAGGTTCATGAAATAAATCTGAACGAATCATTCATGGAAGATACGTCCCTCTTGACATTCTCCTCCGATCCCTTGGAAGCATGTTTGGCCCACTCTCATGAGATTGATGATGACACAATACAAGATATGGATACCATTTTGGATGCTATGCCAGAGCTTAATACTAGCAGATGGAGGACACCATTTGAGATTTTTCCTTTAACCGAGAACAAGCCTCTTCCATCTAATATCAAGGCTCCAAATCTCGACCTAAAATCATTGCCTGCAGATTTGAAATATTTATATTTAAGTTGAGATGAAACATATCCAATGGTGATTTCTTCCCACTTGGATGAGAAACAAGAAAGTGGGTTGATTTGTACTCTAAAAGAGCATAAGAATGCCATTAGGTGGTCAATAGCAGATCTCAAAGGCATAGACCCCTAATTTGTACTTATCGCATACACCTTGAGAAGAATACGAAGACATCTAGACAACCACAAAGACGCCTCAACCCAAATATGAAGGAGGTGGTTAAGGCCGACGTGTTGAAACTATTGGATGTGGGTATCATCTACGCAATATCTGATAGTCAATGGGTGAGTCCAACTCAAGTGGTGCTTAAAAAATCCAGAATAACCATCGTAGCCAATGCCAATAATGAACTCGTGCCAACCAAAGTCACCACCGGTTGAAGAATTTGCGTTGACTACCGGAAGCTAAACACAGTCACGAGGAAAGACCACTTCCCCATACCATTTGTTGATTAAATTTTAGAAAGGTTGGCGGGTCATTCCCACTTTTGCTTCCTCAATGGATACTCAGGGTATAACCAAATAAAGATCTCCCTTGAGGACCAAGAGAAGACAACATTCACATGTCCATTCAGCCCTTTTGCTTATCAAAGGATGCCGTTTGGACTGCAATGTGTTGAGCTCTTAATTGTGCATATTCTAACCCCAATTCATCACTCATTGTGCAAGGTTTGTATGGTTTGTAAGCTAATTCAATGCATGTTTTGTGACTACAGGATTGAGGGTGGACTCTACTCAATTGAAGACATAAAGAGCTCACTTGGGATCATTCTGATGAAGAATGTTTGAGGACCAAAGAAGAAAAGAAAGAAAGAACCAAAGCAGAGAAGAAAGCAGATGAAAGAAAAGAAGAAAATAAGAAGAAAATGAAGCTGACCGGTCGTGACCGGTCGGCTAAGGAAGCCAGACCAGTCAGTGACTGGTCAGCCATGTATGTGGGCATTACTCAAGAGGACCGACCGGTCATGACCGGTCGGTCATTGGTGCTGGAAAAGTGCTGAAGGCGTCCGACCGGTCATGACCGGTCGGACATGCTTGCTGGACCAAGGAGGAATAGGCCCGACCGGTCATGACCGGTCGGAGATGCTTGCTGGAGTGTTTTCACTTGAGGCCGACCGGTCTAGACCGGTCGGCCATGCGTACTGAGTTAGAACTTTCTAATTTCTTCCCGAAATTCTCTGCGCTGCGTAAGTGTTACGCAAATTTCTGATTCTTCCGACATTGTGGAGCCTCCAGACTATAAGAGGACACCTAGGGATTGTTCCTAGGGCATCCTAGAAGGGCTCAAGCGAGGTTGGAGGCTGTGGAAGTGAAGATTGGAGTTTCACAACTCCTTTTGGTTTGCTTTGTTGTTTTCATGCTTTTTGTAGTTGTTTCATGTTTCCTTGGATCATGAGCAACTAAACCTCTTAGCTAGGGCTAAGAGGTGAAGCTTGTAGTGAATCCAAGATGTTTTAATTTGTAGTTAAGTGGTTTTAGTTTGGAATTCATGATTATGAACTAAGGTTTGAAGTTTATACAAGTTTTTAAGTAATTTTTCTTAGTCTTGTGATGACTCATGGATGTTTGGATGAATTACTTAACTTCTTAATTTGTTTGCAACGGTATAGACCTGTATGATCCGAGGAATCGGAGTGCGCTCTAGTACTAAGCTCTTCATAAAGGGACTTCAGGCCAAAGTTCTATTTTAGTTGATTTTCTGGAATATGTAAGGACTGTGCTGGTGATTTGAATCTAGTTCAAATCCTAATTTAACCTTGTCTTGTGAGAGGACTTGGGGATGGTTATGATTGAGAACTGGACCTATAGGAAAGGGGAATGACCTATGCAATTGAGTATGCTCACCTCAGCCTAGACTGAGTGAATCTTATGCATAGAACTTACATATTACAGACTGTTGGTTTAACAGTTCTATCATCCGACTGGACGGACAGGAATGTCGATTCTAGTTGAGAGAATAAGAAACCACAGCGGATTGAACATCAAGGATTGCTACAAGTGGATCCTTGAAACCCTAGTACTCTTTTATAATTAATTACTCTCGATTTAATTCAGCTTTTGTTACTCACATCAACTTTATACAACAATCTGATTAGTAGACTTCAATAGACACTTGTGGATGAAATTGTGAGATCCTACATAGTCCCCATGGATCGACCTCGGTCTTACCGAGTTTATTACTACATCGCAACCCTACACTTGGGGAAGCGAACAAGTTTTTGGCGCCGCTGCCGGGGACCTTGACGGTTTTCACAAATTTCTGAAATTAGTATCTATTTAGGATTTTTTTTAGATTTTTAAAACTAACTTAGTTTATTTATTTGATTTTTTTCTTTTCAGGGATTTCTAGGAAGCTGAAGAAGAGTCAAGGATTTCAAGTGCAATTCAGGTGCTATCCTTCTAAAACCTCACTCTTCTCCTTCTCCTAGGCATTCTTATTTTATTCATCTCCTGTAGAGTGGGTGGAGACTCATTTTGGATCTCTGTAAGGTCGGCCTTTTTGCCACCTGGATTCCTATTGGTCGGCTCTGCCGTCTTGGATCACCTTGTGCTCAGGGATTTCTTTTCTCATCTCTACTCCTCTTTCTCCTTTTTCTGCACTTTTTCTCAAAAGATTCAAAGAGTGGGTGGGGTGTTCTCTGAACCCCTATTGACCAGGAGAAATCGGTCTCTATCTTTGTTTCTGGCCTAGCCATTGCAAGACACCTTGTGCTTCGGTCTTAGAGAAGAGTAAAGAAAAAGAAGGAAGAATTCTTTTTCCTTTTTGTTTCTTATTTTTAGTTTTGCATGCCACATTGGGCTCGGGATTCCAATAACCGGCTCATAAGTGAAGGGGGGATAGTAGAAGGCATTGATAGAGAGCCACGTGTTAGGAGACATCTAGATTCTCCAATTTTATCTGAAAGTATGGCTGCAAATCAACCTAACCCGGTTCAAAATCAAACTGAAACAGGGGAGAATGTGGTTGAGAATGTTCCCCGACCTAGGACTTTACGTGATTTCTTGCAACCTGCAAGAACGAGCACTCCCTCATGCATAGTATTTCCACCAAATGCAGGGAATGTGGATTTGAAACCGGGAGTGATCAATCTCCTCCCTAAATTCCATGGTTTGGACAGTGAAAGTGCCTATCAACACCTTAGGGAGTTTGATGAGGTAATCACCACCATGCACTTTGCAAATGTGACTGAAGATGTAGTAAGACTTAAATTCTTCCCTTTCACTCTTAAGGATAAAGCCAAGGGTTGGCTTTATGCATTGAGGCCAAGATCAATTGGGTCATGGAATGATATGCACAGAGAATTTATAAAAAAATTCTTCCCTACTCACAAAACGAACATGCTTAAGCGCCTTATCATGAACTTTGCCCAAAAGGAGGATGAAACATTTTCCCAATGTTGGGAGAGATTCAAGGACCTATTAAACGCATGCCCACATCATGGCTATGAAAATTGGCGGATTATAAGTTTTTTCTATGAAGGACTGATTCCATCCATGCGCCAATTTATAGAGATGATGTGTAATGGGAGTTCATGAATAAGGAAGATGATGAAGCATGGGATTATCTGGAAGAATTGGCTGAAAGTGCACAATCTTGGGACACATCTAAACCAACAAATTCCAAGATTGGCCAACAAAAGGAAAAGGGAGGAATGTATGTCTTATCAGAAGAAGATAGCATAAGTGCACGGTTGGCTAGCCTTACAAGAAAGGTCGAAGCCATGGAATTAAGGAAAGGAGAAACAATCAACTCCACTAAGGTTGAAACTGTTTGTGGAATTTGTGCTGGAAATCAACATGCTACACCAGATTGTCCCACAATTTCAGCAGTCCAAGACATCTTACAAGAACAAACAAATGCCATAAACAGTTATCAGCAGCAATATGGTGCTCCAAACTCAAACACGTATAATCCTAATTGGAAGAACCATCCCAACTTCAGTTGGAAGAATGGGCCCAATGCAAATGCAAACAACACTCCAAAAGTATCACTAGAAGAGATGTTGGGTGCATTCGTATCGGTCCAGAATGAGTATAACAAGACAAATTCTCTAAAAATAGATGGGTTCATGCAAGAGCAATTGAAATTCAATCAAAACTCAAACCAAACCATCAATGAATTGAAAACATCTTTGGCTAGAGTTGAAGCTCACCTTAGTGTTAGAGAGAAGGGCACACTCCCTGCCCAACCTCTTCCTAACCCAAGGACCCAATATGAGATACAAGATGCAAGCTCATCCTCCCACCATACGGAACATGTCCAAGCTATCACCACTTTGAGAAGTGGGAAAGAAATTGATAAATCTAATCCGGTGAAGACCCCAAAGCCTAAGGATCCGGAAATTTCCAAAGAGGATGATAGCCCAAACAATATTCCACAAGAGAAAGAACCGGAAAGACAATACAAACCGGTTGCCCCATTTCCACAAAGGTTGATTTCACCTAAACCTTTAGATAAAAATCTGGAGATTCTGGAAGTTTTCAAGCAGGTGAAGATCAACATCCCGCTGTTGGATGCAATAAAACAAATACCATCTTATGCTAAATTTTTAAAGGAATTGTGTACAATCAAAAGGAAACATAACGTTCACAATAAAGTGCTTTTGGCTGAGAATTTGAGCGCCGTCATCAAACAAGAGGTGCCCCAAAAATACAAGGATCCAGGTAGTCCAACCATCTCATGCATCATAGGAGACTACCAGATTAAACAAGCCCTACACTCGACTTGGGGGCAAGTGTGAATCTCATTCCATACTCGGTCTACGAACAACTTGGGTTAGGTGAATTGAAACCCACCAAAACCACACTCCAACTTGCTGATAGATCCATCCGGATACCGAGAGGAATGGTAGAGGATGTTCTAGTCCAAGTTGATAAATTCTACTACCCAGTAGATTTTATTGTCTTGGATACACATCCCGTGATAGGCACCGGTACTCAAATTCTCGTCATACTTGGACGACCGTTTCTAGCTACTTCAAACGCCATTATCAATTGTAGAAACTGACTTGTACAAATGTGCTTTGGAAATATGACCCTTGAGCTTAACATATTTGAGTTATGCAAACAACCGTGGGAAGTTGATGATGATGTCCACGAATTAAACATGATCGAATCATTCGTGGAGGATACAGTCCCCTTATCACTATTTTCCAACCCTTTGGAGGCATGTATGGCCCACTCTCATGAGACAAATGATTACACAATACAAGAGAGGGATGCCATTCTAGATGTGATGCTGGTGCTTGAGAATAAAAGATGGAGGGCCCCAATTGAACCTTTGCCTGTAAATGAGAACAAGGCCCTCCCATCCAACATCAAGGCACCAAAACTCGGCCTAAAACCATTGCCAAGTGAGCTAAAGTATGTTTATTTAGGTCGAGATGAGACATATCCAGTGGTGATTTCTTCCCACTTGGATGAGGAACAAGAGAGTAGGCTAATAGCCACTCTATTAGTGCACAAGAGTGCCATTGGATGGTCAATTGCGGATCTCAAAGGCATAGACCCTCTGATTTGTACTCACCGCATACACCTTGAGGAAAATGCAAAATCATCCCGGCAACCACAAAGACGACTAAATCCAAACATGAAGGATGTGGTTAAGGCTGAAGTGGTGAAACTA
Organism: Liriodendron chinense; assembly: GCA_003013855.2. Classification (NCBI taxonomy): domain Eukaryota; kingdom Viridiplantae; phylum Streptophyta; class Magnoliopsida; order Magnoliales; family Magnoliaceae; genus Liriodendron; species Liriodendron chinense. The sequence goes on from ML058408.1 coordinate 5,625,424, forward strand.
CTGGATGTAGGTATCATTTACCCAATATCTGATAGCCAATGGGTGAGCCCAACTCAAGTGGTGCCTAAGAAATCCGGAATAACCATCGTAGCCAATGCCAATAATGAACTCGTACCAACTAGAGTCACTACCGGTTGGAGAATGTGCATTGACTACAGGAAGCTAAACACTGTCACGAGGAAAGACCACTTTCCCCTACCGTTTGTTGATCAGATTTTAGAACGGTTGGCGGGTCATTCCCACTTTTGCTTCCTTGATGGCTATTCAGGGTACAACCAAATAGAAATTGCCCGTGAAGACCAAGAAAAGACTACATTCACATGTCCATTCGGCACTTTCGCCTATCGACGGATGCCGTTTGGACTATGTAATGCCCCTGCCACATTTCAGCGTTGTATGATGAGCATCTTTTCTGACATGGTGGGGACCATTCTCGAAGTCTTCATGGATGATTTTTCCGTATTCGGTTGTAGCTTTGATGAGTGCCTTGAGCACTTGAAATCTGTGCTAAAAAGATGTGAAGAGAAGAACCTTGTGCTCAATTGGGAAAAGTGTCACTTCATGGTTCAAAAGGGAATTGTACTTGGTCACATCGTTTCACAAAATGGAATTGAGGTGGACAAGGCGAAAATTGATCTTATCTCTAACCTCCCACCACCCAAACGCATACGAGATATACGGTCCTTTTTAGGACACGCAGGATTTTACAGAAGGTTCATATAGGATTTCAGTTCACTCTCTCGCCCTTTATGTAACCTACTTCAAAAGGAAAATTCATTCGAGTGGAATGAAGAATGTCAAAAGGCCTTTAACACCCTTAAAGGTATGTTGACATGTGCCCCAATAATGCAACCACCTGATTGGAGCCTTCCTTTTGAGATTATGTGCGATACTAGCGACTATGCTATTGGGGCCGTGTTAGGCCAAAGAAAAGATAAAAAGCCATGTGTCATCCACTATGACCTGTCGGCTGGCCATAGACAATATGCAGCAAGGCTGCTGGCCGACCGGTCTTGACCGGTCGGACCAGCCTGGATCTCCCCTCCTATTTGCTGAACTTCGCATGCATCAGCCTTTCCACTTTGGCCAAGGTTTGGGTGTTCGATTGGGAAACCTAGGGCCAATCTATGATGACAAAATGGTTTCCTAATGAGGTCAAGGTCATCAAAGAGCAAAGGGGTTGGGTTTTGGTCAAGGTTAAGGCACCAAGGCATCACTTATACCTGAATCTTCTTCCTTGATGCAGCCGGTCCGTCTTGAGTCTTTGGTCTTCGTCTTCATTGGGCTCAACCGACACTAGACTCACTGACGTAAGTGATTGACAAACAAGGTACACTAGTAAGCCACGGAAAAGTGCACTAACAATCTCCCCCTTTGTCAATTACTTACAAAAACTTAACCTACCAAAACAGAATACATGTTCAAGATATTACAATGATAATGAATTAAATACAGGACTCTTGACATGATAAACTAAGCAGCTCCTCTTCAGTTTGCTCCCCCATAACCTGTCAATCCCTGCATCACAAAACATAGCAAACTAGTTTTGGTGGGATTTGATCTTTTGGTATCAGCAAGGTGGTCCGACCGGTCTTGACTGGTCGGCCTGGATCATCAGGCCTGTCCAGCAAGGGAGTCCGACCGGTCTTGACCGATCGGCCTGTGCATTTGGCCTGTGCGTTTGTCATCCTTCAGCAAGGGGATCCGACCGGTCGTGACAGGTCGGCTAAGATCCGTTTTATGCCCGTTTTATGACCGTTGGAGCCCTCTTTTCTTACATATAGAGCTCCGTTTTTGGGCATTGGCAAGGAGGGATTTTTCAGGAGTGAAGCCACCATTGTTGGAGACCATTTGAGGCTCATTCCTTGACCTATGCAAGGCATCTTCCTTGTGCTTTAACACAAGATTAGAGCATTCCAAGCTCATGAAGAAGATGACCTTCATCCCCTCTTGATCTCTAGAGTTTGGAAGCTTCTTGATTGGCAAATCCTTGTCCAAAACTCCAAGATGAGATCGTTGTAGGTAAGAGACTCTAGGCAACCCTTTCCCATTAGTTGTAGAGTTCTCAAACCTATCCTCCTAGCACCTTGGGCATCTCAAAGGCATCGCATGCAAGGTGTTTGATCAAGTGTGGCTGAGGCATTGGCGACGCAACGGCAACACGATCGTGGGAGCAAAGGAAGCTGATTGAAGCACGGGAGAGCGGAGATCAAGTAACCCAATCCGGCGCTAAACAAGGGGCTCATCCGACAAATAGGTTGTCTTATTTGAGAGTCCATTTTAGAGTTTGTTTGTTGAACTCGACCTAGGGACGTTAGCCGTTCCTTGGCCCGTCAGCCGGGCCTAAACTAAGTCTCCAAGGGGGAGCCTCCGACACGGGAGTAAATGTGCGTTAGGTTGAGAGTTAGCCTATGTCTAAAACTCCGGGTACGGTTGAGAGGTGAACCGATAAAACCTCCGTGTAAAGGTTGAGAGGTGAACCTCATTTAAAACCTCCAATAGTGAATGCCGGTGTGCTCAAAGGGGTTGAGTACTTGAACCGGGAGTGGAGTAGACACGTAGTCGAACCACTATACATCCTTGTGTTTGTGATTGTTCTTGAGTACATTTATATCTTCGCATTGTTAGTTTAATTGCTTAATTATGAATGCTTTATAGGAATGTATGCTAGGCACTTTTTAGACTCATCCTCACACAAGATGTCCCTTCACTAGTTGTGTAGACTTGAGCTCATTGATCCACTCTCATAAGTCTACACAAGTTGCATAGGTTAGAAGCTTAATTAGTTAAATCATTTACTTACCTATGCATGCTTAGACTAGGATTGTTTATTGCTTAAACTTTTGCTAGTCTTGTGATTGGACCCACCTAGGCTTGGAAGCCGAAGTGTTCTTGCTTACATAACTTAATTTGTTGAATTGTGTAAGTAGGCGAAAAGAATTTCAAAAAGGTCCTAATCACCCCCCCTCTAGGTCCTTAGACATATCTCCGAGTATCTCTACAAGCGGTAAAACCGCAATTTCACAAGTGGCCGAAGAAGAAGAAGAAGAACCGTTTGAAGTAGAGGAATTACCTCCATTCCAAGATCAGATCGACAGGTTGGTCAAGGCTAATCGCGAGACAAATGATCGGATGAGGGCTATTCAAGAAGCCTTGACCACTCTGATAGCTCAGAATGCCACCAGAAGTATCGTGCCACTCACCCGTCAGTCAACAGAGGAATCCCAAGGGGCAGCGGAAGGTCCGGCTGAGCCTGAACCGCCCGTCCAACTCAGGGTCGTACCAATAGAACGTGCACCGATTTCCGCATCTCACGTTTCACGAGAAGAGTTATCCCAGACGATAGCCCACATGATGCAGCAAGAAAAAGAGAAAGAGAGGAGAGGCAACTATAAATATCAGGTCCCGTACCCACCAGAGGTGGAAGAGGTACCGTTCCCGGCCAATTTCAGATGCCCAAACTTCGAAAATTTTGACGGCAGAGGATCGCCAGAAGAACACATCACCCATTTCTTAACTATGTTAGGAAATTGGTCTGCAGTCCCGCAGTATTGCATGCGGTTATTTGGATCAACCCTGACCGGAAAAGCCTTCCAATGGTATATGTCACTATCAGCCAGCTCCATAGGGACATGGGAGCAAATGCAGGACACCTTCATCTCAAAGTTCTTTGCGACAGAGAGGGAGATCTCATTAACAAACCTAGCATTGGTCAGGTAGAGAAATGGTGAACCAGTCGAGAAGTTCATCGAACGATGGGGAATCACAGTGGCTCAATGTCGTGAATTACCCGATGAAGGCGAGTAGATGAAGATGTGCCTAAGGGCTCTGGACCCTATGATCTCGTACGGATTGTCGGGCAATACCTTTAACTCCTTTCGTGAGCTGGCAACGAAAGCGCATTTGGTGGAGGAAGCAGCATCCAGGGTAAACTTCAGACCCGAGAGACAGAAGAGATAGATGGAAAGAGTGGTAGAGACCCACCAGGTCGACAAGAGCAGGGACCAGAAAGACCAAAAATGTCCCGCTGCCGATCATAGGCCGGAGATGAAGACAGCAGTCATACAAGACAAGGGTAAAAGGCCCTATGTACCCAAACGCGTATCAATAGCCGAAAGAGAAAGGGCGAATGGCCCATACACATTCGACATGGCCGATCTAATTCTGATCATGGAACAATTGATCGAGGAAGGCTTAATGTGTCTACCAGAACCTGTCCGTCCCCATGAAGTCGAACGAATAAACGATCCCAAATACTGTAAATATCATCAATGTGTCAGCCACAAGATAGAAGATTGCTTCTCCCTGAAAGAAAGGATACAGGGGTTAATCAATCAAGGGGTCATCAGCATGAAGGTACCCGAGACAGCAAGGGAGACAGCCGGGGTAATTTCAGCAATCCCAATAGAAGATGACACCCACCGAACGACTTCATTCCCTGAGTAGAAGGAACCATGGACTCTAGTCAGCAGCAAGAAAAGACTCGAGAACAGATGAAGGCTCATTAACCGAAAAAAGAACAGGGGGAGAGGAAGGGGAAAGATATTACGGGGGCAGATACGACCCGCGATGAACATGGCACATTGCGGAATGGTGTCGTTCGTCGAACATGCACCGTTCGAGGAAACCCCACAAGCAGCTGAGGGAGAGGTTGATGTGGTCATCTTATGATCAGGAAAGCAAATGCCTGACCATACCCCTCCAAGACTAGATGACCCGATGCAAGAAGATGATATCCCTAACAGGCAGCAAGAGAGACCTCGCATGCAAAAGTTGAAAGAGAAGGTCGATGAGGCCACGACTAGTCAGCCAAGCCCGAGACCAGTGGCGTATGACGTTATGTCACACTTAAGGAAAGTTCCCGCCCGTCTAAGTATATACGATGCTTTATGTCTCTCGAAAGTGTACAGAGAAATGTTAATCAATGCCTTACTTGACAGTGAAGTCAGGGAGGTCATGATGATAGAGATAGAAGAAGAAATGAATAATACAAACAAATTTTGGGAGGGGTATATGCCGGTGTCACAAGTCATGCATGCCAACCATCCTTCAACAATCACTTTCTTAGAAGAAGACTGCACGATCGAATTAATAGACTACAATCGCCCATTGATGGTCACAGGAACAATTAGGGACACCGAGGTTAAAAGGTGTATGTTAGATGATGGGTCTGCCGTAAATATTATGCCATTGAAGACTTTACAGAAGCTGGGTCATAGGCAATCAGTACTACGCCTGAGTATCACGATGATTCAAGGGTTCAATCAAGACAGTCAACGTACACTTGGATCAATCACGGTAATGTTAGAGATCGAAGAACTGATGACGAAAGTAACATGTCAGGTGATCGACGCAGTGACAACATGCAACCTCCTTTTAGGAAGGCCCTGGCTCCATCAGAATCGCATAATCCCTTCGACGTATCACCAGTGCTTCAAATATAACAGAGATGGGGTCCAATACAGGATAGCGGCAGATCCAAAGCCATTCACGATAGCTGAGTCATGCAAAATATTACAACCCGTCTGATAGCGGTAAAACCAGCAAAAAGCCCGATGTAATGAAGAAAGGGCAAGGGGCAAAACCTTGAGTTGAGAAGTTTGTGGAGAAGAACAAACCTCGGCCCATCACTCAGGGAAGATTCCAATATCAGCTGAAAAATCAACCTCAGCTGATCACGAAGAAATTCTATGTGGTACCGCAACATCTGCATCAGCCGAGGCAGTCTGTGTTAAAACTGACCTCAGATCAACACATGAGTGTACTTAAGTCCAGCTTCAATATGCCGATACCCAAGATAGGAAGAACCAAGCCATTTTCGAAAGCTCCAAGCCAATTCATCATGCCGTCAAGAGATATCACCCAAAAAGATATCGAGTTTCACTTAAGGCCAAGTCAGCCAGTACCATCAGAAGAGAGAGAAGAGGGAAGAGGATCTGCCCAACCCCGACCGATAGAAGAGGAGATATAGCAGAGCCAGCCAGAAGATTATGAGGAATATGGGATTCTTCGGTCAAGGTTCAGACACAAAGAAGAGATTGTTAACTCCATTTGAAGAATATAAGAAAGTATACAAAAATGGAGAAGGTCTAGGAGCCAAGGCAAGCGTGAACATGGTGACCATTGGCCCGGTAGAAGAAATTCAGTTGCAAGATTCTATCGACATTATCCAGTCAAGTGTCTCACCCGTGCAACTAGAAGATGGTGGGCAACCGACGGTTGATGAACTCGAAGAGGTGAATTTGGGCAGCCTCGAAGAACCCAGGAACACATATTTAAGCAGAAATGTTTCAGAAAATGAAAGTGAGAGATACATGCAGTTGTTGAAGGAGAATAAGGACATCTTCACCTAGACATATTCAGAAATGCCAGGGCTCAGTCCGACAATCGCCATGCACAAGCTAAGTATCATGAAGGAAAAGATGCCAGTGAAGCAACCTCAACGACGATTTCATCCTGATATTGTACCTAAGATTGAAGAAGAAATCAAAAAACTAATTCAGGCCGGATTCGTTCGAGAGGTGAAGTACCCTCGATGGATTTGAAACATCGTGCCAGTTAAGAAGAAGAGTGGACAGATCCGAGTTTGCATCAACTTCCGTAATCTTAATGAAGCCTGCCCTAAAGACGATTTTCCTTTGTCGATTCCAGAATTATTGATTGACAGCACAACAGGATATACAGTAATGTCCTTCATGGATGGGTATTCGGGATATAATCAAATTCACATGGCCCCATAAGATGAAGAAGATACGGCCTTCCGCACAACTCTCGACATCTACTCTTACCGCGTAATGCCCTTCGGATTGAAGATCGCAGGGGCAACGTATCAGCATTCAATGCACGTTATATTCCAAGATATGATGTACAAACACGTTGAATGTTATGTAGATGATTTAGTCGTGAGGTCAACCGATCATGAAGAGCACAGAGAACACTTGAGGCAAGTATTTCAATGGTTGCGCAAGAAGAGCCTCCGTATAAATCCATTGAAGTGTGCGTTTAGGGTCGCGTCTAGCAAATTCTTGGGCTTTGTCGCCAGACACAGGGGCATAGAGATTGATCCCGCCAACATTAAGGCCATCAGAGAAATGCCACCACCGAAAAATCTAAAGCAGTTGAAGAGTTTTCAAGGCCGCGTGGCATATCTGAGAAGATTTATTTCGAACTTGGCTGGTCGTTGTTAGCCGTTCTCCCGCCTCAACAAGAAAGACGTCAAGTTTGAATGGGATGACGCTTGTTAGAAAGCTTTCGATTCACTAAAAGAAATGCTCGGGAATTCTCCGGTTCTCACTGCCCCAATTAAGGGAAAGCCGCTGATCTTATACATCGCAGTAGGTGATAACTCACTGGGGGCACTCCTGGCACAGAAGAACGAAGAAGAGAAGGAGAATGCGCTATATTATTTAAGCCGCACGCTGGTGGGGGCCGAATTCAACTATTTAGTAATTGAGAAGATATGTCTCGCTCTCATTTTCGCTGTGAAGAAACTTAGGCATTACTGCCTCTCGCACCAAATAACGTTGATATCCAAAGCGGACCCAATCAAATTCCTCATGAACCGGCCTATGCTATCCGTGAAAGTACATCGGTAGTCTAACACGACACCTACGTATGTACGGAAGCTTAAAGAGCAACTAGAATTATGGCTAAACCTATAGGAGGGGGGTGATTAGGACCTTTTAGAAATTCTTTTCGCCTCCTTACACAATTGAACAAATTAAACTAAGTAAGCAAGAACACTTCGGCTTCCAAGCCTAAGTGGGTCCAAACACAAGACTAGCATATGGTTTTGAGCAATAAACATCCTAGTCTAAGCATGCATAGGTAAACAAATGATATGACTAATCAAGTCCTAACCTATGCAACATATGTAGACTTATGAGAATGGATCAATAAGCTCAAGTCTACACTACTAGTGAAAGTACATCTTGTGTGTGGATGTGCTATTCTAGTCCTAGCATTTATTCCTATCAAGCATTCATAATTGAGCAATTAAACATCCAATGCTAAGATAACAATGTGCTCAATTCAATCACAAACACAAGCATGCATAGTGGTTCGACTTTGGGTCTACTCCACTCCCGGTTCAAGTACTCAACTCCTTTGAGCACACCGGCATTCACTATCAGAGGTTTTAAATGAGGTTCACCTCTCAACCTTTACACGGAGGTTTTACCGGTTCACCTCTCAACCATAACCGGAGTTTTGGACAAAGGGCTAACTCTCAACCCAAATGGAGTTTTGGACATAGGCTAACTCTCAATCCGACGTACGTTCACTCCCGTGTTGAAGGCTCCCCCTTAGAGACTTAGTTTAGGCCCGGCTAACGGGCCAAGGAACGGCTAACGTCCCTAAATCGAGTTTGACAAACAAACTCTAAATGGACTCTAAAAAATGACAACCTTACTTGTCGGATGAGCCCCTTGTTTAGCGCCGGTTTGGGTTGCTTAATCTCCACTCTCCCGTGCTTCAATCAACTTCCCTTGCTCCCTCGATCGTGTCGCCGTTGCGTCGCCAATGCCTCAGCTACACTCAATCAAACACCTTGCATGTGATGCCTTTAAGATGCCTAAGGTGATAGGAGGATGGTTGAATCTCCTACATGGGATATGTAGCTTGTTCTAACTAGGAGATTCACCTAGAGGGTCTTCTAGAGGTCTTGAACAGGAGATATGCCTATATGGTATAGTGTCTTACCTCTAGAATTGAGAGAGGAATCAAGTCATCTCTATGTTTGCATTTGAATGCCATCACTTATGATTAAACACAAGGGATATGACTTGAAACTCCTCCTCTTTGAGGCCCCAAATGATGTACAAAGTGTGTGGGTAATAGGCTCTCAAAACCCTCTTTGCATCCCCTCAAAATGGGCCAACCCCTTTATAAAAGAGGACCAAACAGACAGAAAATGGGCAAAAAATGGCTAGTCCCGACCAGTCCCGACCAGTCCCAACAGGTCGGCTAATGGCCAATGAAGACAGAGTGCAATCTGTCAAGAGGGGGAGGCTGCCCAACCGGTCGTGACCGGTCGGACCAGCCCTGCTGACCGGTCTTGACCGGTCGGCCCAATGGCCTGTTTACACAGCAGGGTGGCTGTCCAATTGGCGACCCAGTCCAACCGGTCGGTCCAGTCCATCCGACCGGTCGTGACCAGTCGATTAGGCCAGGGTTCAGTCTGATGTTTGCTGACCCATCTATTCTTCAACCCTCTCACTTTGGCCAAGATTTAGGTGATGTTTTAGGACACCTAGGGCCAATCTATGATGACTAAAGGTTTCCTAATATGGTCAAGGTCATCAAAGAGGTTAAGGGGTTGGGTTTTGGTCAAGGTTAAGGCACATCATGGCATCACTTTTACCTGTATCTTCTTCCTTGATGCAGCAGGGCCACTTGAGTCTTCGGTCTTCGTCTTCATTAAGCTCGACCGACACTAGACTCACTGACGTAAGTGATTCACAAAAAAGGTGCACTAGTATGCCATAAAAAGTGCACTAACAATCCGAACGCCTAGCAAAGTGGGCCCTTCTCCTCTCTGAGTTCGACATCACATACGTCCCAGCCCGAGCTATTAAAGGACAAGCGATTGCAGACTTTCTCGCCGCACATCCGGTCTCGAGCAATGAAGAAATGGAATGTGATCTCCCAGATGATCAGGTTATGATGGTCGGAGAGCCGCGACTCTGGCAGATGTACTTTGACGAAGCCTCCAGGTCGATAGGTGCAGGAGCAGGGGTTATATTTATCAGTCCACAGGGAGATTTGCTGCCCTACTCATTCACAATCGTGCCAGCTTGCACTAACAATGAAGCAAAATATCAAGCCCTTATCATCATATTACAGCTCGCCTTAGAAATGCGAATCAAAGCAATACAAATCTATGGTGACTCCAGGCTAGTCATCGAACGGTTGACGATAGAATATGAGGTCCGCAAACCTGAGCTGTCACCTTTCTGCCACCAAGCACAGTCACTGTTCGACCAGTTTCATAACAGCAACATTTCACATACATCAGGCAGGAGAATGTACATGCCGATGCGTTGGCAAGTCTGGCCGCTACTTTGGCTAATCCCGGAGGCATCCCACTTCAAGTAACAATCGAAGAAAGAAGGATCCTACCGACAGCTGTACTGCGTGGTGGTGAATCAGGCGCGAAACCCATCTGTTGCTTCGAAATCACAGAAGAAAATGACTGGAAAAGGCCATTCGTCGACTACTTGAAAAGAGCCCAAGATGCGCACGTAAGTCAGGAGACGCGCTGGTTCATTTATAATACAGAATGACGTCCTTTATAAGCGCTCGTATGAAGGAGTGTTGTTACGCTGCTTGAACCAAGATGAAGCGTATGCCACATTGAAGGAAGCTCACAGAGGAGAGTGCGGTGCTCACCAAGGAGGCAAGAATTTACATCACCGTGTCCGACACATGGGATATTATTAGCCCACGATGACAAAAGATGCGATAGAACATGTCAAGAAGTGCCATCAATGCCAAATCCATGCAGATATAATACACTTGCCACTGAAAGAGTTACATCAATCAGTAATATCTTGGCCTTTCGCCACCTCGGGCATGGACGTGATCGGGCCGATTAGTCCGCCATCCTCTCAGGGGCATCAGTACATTCTTGCCGCAACTAATTATTTCTCCAACTGAAGCAATTGCCCTGAGAAATGTGAAAGCCAGACACGTTGAAAGTTTCATTCGTCATGCCATATTATATCGACATGGTGTTCCAGAAAGGATCACCACCGACAATGGAACACCCTTAAAAAATGCCACTATCGATAAGCTGTGCGCAAAGTTCAAGATCAAGCATTGCTATTCATCGCCATATTATCCTCCTGCGAATGGGCTGGCCGAGGCATTCAATAAGACTATCGTGAAGATTCTGAAAAAGACAGTGGTAGAGAATAAGGACTGGGACAGATGATTACCCGAAGCATTATGGGCGTATAGGACCACACACCGCGCAGCCACTCGAGCTACACCCTACTCGTTGGTATATGGTACAGAAGCTGTGATCCCGATGGAGATACAGGTTGAGTCACTACGGGTCGCACTCCGACAGTCCATGACGACCGAGCACAATGCCAAGATCAGAATGGTCGAACTCGATGATTTAGATGAAAAGAGGCTCGCCGCTTAGTAAAGGCTCGAAATGTATCAGAAACAAATCTTAGCTTCATACGATAAACGATCCGCGGTAGGTTGTTCAAAAGAGGTGACTCGGTGCTAATGATGAAACGACCGGCACTGGCTCAAGGTCCCAAAAGTAAATTCGACCCGAAATGGGATCCAGTGTGTATCATCAATGAAGTTTATTCAAATGAAGCCTATCGGGCAGTAGATTGCAAAGGACAGGGCATCAGTTCGCTGGTGAATGGTCAGTTTTTAAAAAGATATTATACTTGGCGCAAGCTTATCATTGTAATTTGTAAACACCCCATTAGAGGAAAAGTGTAATGAAGCAGATACCAAAAGAAATGATACCATACAATGGTTAAATCAAAGTACTGATCATCTGTTTTTGTGCTTCCACAGGTATCAGAAAGTCGTTAAGACTCAGGACATGTCAAGTACAGCATCCTCCCCTTTTCAAGGCCATTGAGAATCGGGATAAGCCCTTAACCAAGACTCGATCGCGTCTTTGTTCACACAAGCATAGGTTTAAGTCCTAACAGGGGACGCTCTTTCCCGAATAGCCCAATCAGTTGCACTCAAACTCAAATAAAATGGCAAATAGGCTAAGAACACAACTTAGACCCAAAACTATAATAGTATACATATTGATACAATATCTATTACAACATGTTCTAAAATTACAAAAGAAGATTATTACAGCTCAACCGTTTAAAGTTTTCAGACACTGGTCTAACAAGTTTGCTGCAGATTCTTCAATCACCTTCTGCGCTGTTTCAGCCTCAGCCAAAACTTGGGCAGCGTTGGGAATGTCCTGGAGAGACTGCTCTAACTCTGCAACTTGAGCCTTCACGGCATTACGCTCCGCTTCGTGTTGGTCAATGGAGGACTGCAGACAAGCCTTCTGACCACTAAACTTCGAAAATTTGAGATGGATGATCGAACATTCAACTTGTAGCCGAGCCATCTCATTGTCGATCTCCGTAAGACGTTCAGTGGCCTCTTGGCACCCAGCATCAGCAACCTGCCAATCCTTCCTCACTGCAGCCACGCCTGCCTCGTGTGACTCGAGTTTCGGAAGAAGGGATCGTAGATGACCACGCTTTTCCTCGACGGAAGGGTCAACTCGAAGATTCTTCACTTCATTTACTCGAGCCACCCCTTCCTTAAACTGAACCACCTGACTAACTATCAAAGATAGGTCAATCCCGAGCCACGTAGTATTGAGTTCTAATGCCTGCAGTGCTTCGTCCAAGATAGATCATTCATCCCCGTTCTTCAATGAGTCGGCAATATCAGACAGAAGGCTCTTCAGAAGATTCGCCTTAGTCCTTGACAAGCCACGAAGAGATTAAATGAATACCTTGGGCAAGACCACAAGTACTGGGACACTGGCAAGATCAGTCGCTGGCGAAGAAAAATGATAAACATTAACATACAAAAACCACAGAAGAAAGGAAACAAACAAAATGGCAAAAAAAGATGATACACCAGTAACTTCGGGAACATCAACGACGAGAGCACTAAGTGAGGCAGCAGGAACAAATAACACTGGAGCAGGTTCGGTCACTTTCTCGGTCGATGGTTCAGGTAATTCTGGAGAAGATAGCACCACGACCTTGGGAATACTGGCATTAAACGTTGGCTCAACGATGGGAGGGACTTTAGTGACGAGCTCGACTGATGATGGCACGACAGCTAGAGATTTGTTCGCAACAGTTTCAGGTAATAACGGCTCAACGGAAGGAGGAGCCTCCACAATAGGTTCAGTCGATGGCGGCTCAGCAGTGGAAGGTGCTCCCATGACAGGCTCAGACACGCTTAACTCAACATGAGGATTAGGAGGAAGGATAGATTCAGCTGGTGCATCATCATCCAGATCTATAAAGACGGCTCCAGTATCCTCCTCAGGGGCAGACCTCTCATACATTGGCTCGTTATCATTGCTCTCCCTGGTGTGGCCGTCTTCGCTTAAATTGGCATGCGAGCTTAATTCACCCTCTTCCCTAGCCTCTCCTGCACTGTCAGCTAGAGCGTCACCGATGTCTTTAGAGAATCATTGCCGTGAACGTTCGGCTTTGTGCAATTTCCACATCTCCTTTATCTTCTTGCCCCCACAAGTAACATGAAGACTAGGGGCAGTTTTCACTCGGGGGCCGGCTCGTTCAAGCAACATCTCATCGCCACTGTCCCTAGGGCTAGAACATCTGGGCAAATTGTCACGCCCCAAACTCAGGGACCGGCCTTACTAAATTTTCGGCCACCGAATCCGGTGCCGACAACCTCCGTAGTACCCCATTCTCGACCCCTAGCTCCCATATGCCAGGTTCCGATCCTGGGATCCCACAAGGAGGATTTTCAAGGTAAATTGTTTTATAGATGAGCATAAACACAAGTATACCAAACCAAAAGCATCACATCACATATCCACTAAGATAATCTTTTGAGTACAATGCTGCAGAAAAAGGAAATACAATGTATAACTGAAAGCTGAAAGATTAAATGCGCGCCCTTGTCTCACTACTGTCGCGCTATAGTATGACCTGCAGTAAACAACGTGCATAAGCTTACTATAAAGCTTAGAGAGTGCGTGGTGTGTGGCAGTGCATATGACAAGTATACAGATATCAGAGTAAGCGGAAATGATGGCAGGCTACACTACCAAGTCTATGAATGTCATTAGCCATCTCGAGGCTATGCAATGCAATGGGCCTATATGGCCGAGTGTCATATGCTAATGATGCAATGTGCATATGTCAATCCTTAACTGTCATATATCATACGGTTTACAACTGGGACATCACTGGGGTCTAGTACACTCCAGACATTGGTTGCCGCCCATCGCGCGCATAACCAAGCGAGTGGAAGAGACCTCACTATCCGCCTCGTCAATGACATACAAGGAAATCCACCTGGCTCATCGATAGCGAACCCATTCACGAGCTGGTCAGACTCAACCTAGTATATAACCCTCTGCACCTAGGCGGGTAAGGTCACACCCCCTTCCAACCGACCCCGACATAGTGGGAGACGTGGCCTACTGGTATTTGGCCATCATGCGCTCATAAATCCACTCAGTCTAGACATTAGAGCATCCTATTGGTACTACAGGGTTTAGGGACTTCCACCCAAGGACATCTTTGGCGCCCAAGTGCTAAGACATATTTCCGATGTCCATTGCCACCACTCATGATGTGACTTTGGTGGTCACAACCCCAATGCCGCTGGGGTGAGAATCTGATCATGACATGCATAATGCGAGATGCATGAGTCATACTGTCAAAGCCATGCACCAAACCTGCGCATACCGCGCGATCATGTGGGGTGACCCTATCTCATACGGGTCCCCTAAGTATCTCAAGCTGTAAGGCATATGCTATGATCGACATCGTCCACAGTCAGGCATATATATGATGCGTATGTACAAATGAATGGGCATGATATTCATTACACTAAGCATATTATCAGTGTGACCTATCAAGCTAAGTATACTAGCATGTTACCAGACATATCATGTAATGTTGGCCTTAAATGCCCCAATATATATATACAGAGAGTGGGACCCGAACTGTGGGCCCCATTGGAAATGTAAAGGTCTTCGTGGCATAGCCCACTTGAGACCACATCGGCCCCATACTTGGGCCTGCACATACAAAATAGGCCGACAAAAATAGTGTACGGCATGGATAAAACATATATATCAAAGGAAGGACCATGGTGGGACTAAACAAATACATCACGTTGGAACCCACAGGGTGGGCCACCTGCTAGGTTGCGTGGTACCCAGCTGGGTTCCAAGAAGTTTTGAATCAAGCAGATATTTTTGTTTTCTCCTTCATTCATATCCATGTGACCGGTCCCCGAGTTTGGGGCGTGACACAAATCCCCTTGGCCCCTCTGACCACTTGTCGATACAATCCCTGCTGAGCCACCATCATCCTCATCACCGCCATCATCTTCACCACCTCCATCAACACCACCATCATCTTCGTCGTCAACATCATCACCAGCACCGCCATCATCTCCATCATTACCTTCACCACCAGCACCACCATCGTCTTCGTCGGCACCATCATCACCAGCACCACCATCAACATCATTACCCCTATCATCACCGTCATTTCTGGAACCCTCTCTGAGAATATCCTCTTCTTCAAGCACTTCATCCAAGGGCCCGAGGGGCGGGAACTCTGACCCCTCCAATGTTACATTCCTCTCTCCGTGAGCAATCCAACCTTCCAAAGTGTGTTCAAGTTTCTCATGGTCGATCACCACGTTCAGAGAAGTTGTCAGTCTCTTCGTACCCTGTGCGGCAGGCTTATATAGATGCTCTGATACATAGCCAAGCCCATCGGCTGGAGTAGGGGTAATAATCGGAGGTGTGACGAAAATGGGCTCGCTGACGAAGAAGTTATTTTTGACCAGTGTATATTGGTGGGCCCACCACCTCATCCATCCGAAGGAAGCCCCAATGCAATGATGTGTCCCCAGAATGGCAAAAGAGCACCCGGTCCCAGTCAACATGAGTTGTAGCCACATTCACTTCCAATGAATGGGCCCAACACCGTATGCTCGCTGCTCACGGGTCACCGGCTCTAATGTCTCGGGCACCCCTTGGTCATACCCGAACTGGCGAGCGAAGCAGTTAGGGTAATAAGGCTCCCTCCAGAATTCTATCCCCTCACGCAGTGGCAGCAATGATGGATGAATCGCTGTCAGGAATGAACGCTCATAATAGTCGATGTTGTCATCGTCCATACACAGAATCGACTCTTTACTATGGGTGCTCGAGAAGTGGAAGAAATGAATGTCATCGTATCGAGCAATCTTAGCTTCAATGGTGGTCAAATTTTGACCAACCATCCCTTCCTCTGAAAGAAATATAGTGGAATCTTCCCGGGTTGGATATAATCTCTGCATTCTACCCCATAAACCCAGGGAAAATACACTCCCATCTAACCAGAGAAGAAGTGCCACCCACAATAAGCCGAATTCATCCTGTAGGCGGCACGTTCCTTATTGCTGATGACATAGCCGAAGGCTTGGTAGATAGAGCATAGAACCACTGGATCCAGTACGTACCGGTGACCATTCGCCAAAGCTCCCGCAATGGCAAAACAGGATACTCGTACATTGTCTGCTTGCTTAGAGCTCGACAGTGCTACGCAGCTCAGCCAATAGGCCAGAAAGCCGGCCAACTCGCAAGTGGGGGATAGTTTATTGGGACGGAGGAACTTTTCCTTCATCCTCCTCTCCAAGAAGACCTTGTCGCCACGACCTTCGTCATTTGCCTCATAATCCAAGCTGAAAAGAGAAACACGACATCAACAGAAAGAAAGAAAATGAAACAGAAACGACAATATGTAACTTGCAACAAAATACTCACTTCAAACCATGGCTGAAATAGACCAGCCAATCTTCGAATGGGAGTTTATCTTTGAAACCCCAGAACTGTGGGAGCTCAGCAAAAAGCACATAGCAGGCTTCAGGGAAGAAACCCTCGTCCACTCCCTTCTTCTTCCGAGACAGTTCCTCGTCACTCGGAACCCATTCATCATAAATCCCCCCCCCCCCCCCCCCCCCCCGGATCGGAAGACTTGCGATCCGATTCATATCCCATAGAGAGATGCTCATCTCTCCGTACGGTAGGTGGAAGGAGTTGGTGATAGAACACCAATGATTGAGGAAGCCCTTGTAAACCCACGAATCCCTATAGAAATAACTCAACGTTGCTTCGATGGCCTTGTACAGACTTACTGCTCGCAAGGTGGCCCTATGTTGTTCCAGAATGCGACGGGACCATGCTTCGTACCCTGGATAAGGAATCAGGTGACCTCGGGTCCGGAATGCACCAGATGGCCAAATCTCGATATCCCCTAGATGATGAAATCTCTGGCGAAGAGTCTCGAAATAGTGTGTGGGGAAAGGTTGGTGAGAGTCGTGATTTGGCTCTAGGAAGATCATGCCCTTCGTACCGAGGACGGACTGCTGCTTCTCGTTATCAGATAGAGAACAGCTCAGGAACGGTGCTAGACCAAAATTCCACATATCCACACTAAAGAAAGAATTATTACGGCATACGTCGGAAGGTTCGATCTCCGGAAGAGAACGTTGTCGCTGATAGCTCTTCACATATCTGATGTGTTGTCGATTGAAAGGGTTTTTTATTTTGAGAGGCGCCGTCACCAACTTGACCGTAGACCAAGTAATCCTCATCTTGTCATACTTGGATTTGGCCTGATTTTCTAAATATACTTGCTTGGCACCCTTCCCAGCCCTTTTTGGACGGCCGCGCCTCATAAGCTGAGCAGGTACGGTCGGGCTTGCTTCACCATCTTCAGATCCTACGGTCCCGTCCGACCAAAAGCCACGCAAGGGAGAGTACCAAGCATCCCATTGCTCTTGTGTACCCCTATCCGGAGGGGGTGACACAACCCTGTCGCAAATTATCTTCTTCTGCATATCCTTGGACAGTGTCAGGATGCGTTCGTAAAAGTTGAAGGTTTCTGGAGGCATGAACCACTGAGGGTTCTGATCAGACGGATGATTGACTTTTCGCGGGCCCGCCCGTTTACGCTTCGATGGAGTCAGTGTTTGACCTGAAGGGCCAGCTTGCGAAGGATCACTAGCCATTACGATCTGCAACGGCATGCAAGAAGCTTAGATATAGCTCAGAACAAAAGAAAATACACGCAGAAAGAAATCGATGTTCGCGAAGTCCAAGGGAATACAAAGCAGCGGGTAAGAGAAAATGCAAGCGCCCAAACAAATGAATCAAGACCTCAGTAAAACACACCTAAACCAGCAAAGAAGGAAATAATGCAACAACATTCACAACACGACATCATCATCACATATATAAACAAGAAAGGATAGAAGAAAGAGAAAATGGTCTAATCATCATTCATCAACTATAAAAGACAATTCCAAAATGTTTGGATTGTCATATCAATTGTTTAATGTTTAAAGTTAATGTTTGTCACAAGATGACACAAAATTGTGGGGCCCTCTCCCCATGGTCGGAGGAAGATCTTAGTCTTGCAGCAGCGGAAGAACCCGAGCCTTCAGCACATCCACCTTCGCCTGAACCCGAGCTTCCTTAGAGATCAGATCCATCAAGTGGGAGATGCAGTGCTGTACGAAATCAAAGCTCGGATATTCTAACTCGGCCTAGCACCTCGCAGCAGGAATTTCAACTGCAAGCCTCCAATGGGTCCTCCAGGCATCTCTCACCGATCTCCAAATCCCAACGTGGTGGTCTTGAACCTCTGCCTCCGCATATGGGAGGATAGTGGCAAGGCGTCTCTCGTTCACCCGATTTTCTCTCCTCAAAGAATGATATTTGCCCACCAGATTGAAGAAAGAAGTAGCCAAAGGGGGCTCCGCCGCCTCAAGGATCGCCAACTCTTCTGGAAAAGAAGAATCGCCGATGAAATCGAGTACAGCTTCTTTATGCTCGTCGGAAATGGAGGCCATGAGGGAGATATTCTGGATAGCCTTCAGAATAGGGCGAGAGTCAGTGTCTAGCCTGGACAGAGCCTCAGACACCTCATCATGCTGAGCATCGAGAGATGACCAAGCCTCAGGATGATTGAGGGAGCCAAGAAGCCGTTGTAGGCAATCTTGGGCCGCGCGCAGGGAAGCACGGGTTACAACCATTGTCCGTCGAAAAACAAGACTAACAGCCCGATCTGAGGACCACAACAATTCGATAAAAAGGAGTGAAGAAAGAAAGTGCATAAGGGCATTCACATCAAGTCCAAAGTCAAGGGAGGCATGCAAAGGTGCGCTCGAAACATTAATCGAATTAATCTCTAGAATTACACCTTCAACCTAACATGATCTAGAAATCTTTTAAGTATATGAGACCCTACGCCTCCTCAAAATAACTGTCACATATACGCAAACACGAGATGAAGGTATAGGGGCTCGTATCCTTAAGAGATCCTAGTGCAGCAAGAATTATGAAATATATACTTCGTAAATTTTCAAAAGTCATGAGTCTTGGAACCCGGGTGCATGGGGTTCCACGCACCCTAAAACGTACAAATTCACCAAGTTAGATTCCTGGGTGCGTGAGACTCCACGCACCCCAAAATCATAGAGAGTTAGATTTCTGGGTGCGTGAGGTCCCACGCACCCTATTAGTCTTAAAAATCCATTAAGTGGGTGCGTGTCATCCCATGCACCCCAAAATAACCAAAGTAGTGCTTTCTCAAAAAGTCCAATTATTGGATGCGTGGACCCTCACGAACCCTTAAAAAACTTGTCCAAAACTCAATTGATGGGTGCGTGAGAGAAAAAACCCAACTGTTAACGAAGGGTGCGTGAGATCCAACGCACCCCCGTAAGCATCAAATTTCACCAAGTCCAATTATTGGATGCGTGGACCCTCACGCACCCTAAAAAACTTGTCCAAAACCCATTTGTTGGGT